>CM067543.1:10005000-11205000 GCA_034509755.1 Anisodus tanguticus | reverse complement strand
ACAACTAACCACAGGACACATGTCTACAAGCCTCTAAATAATACATAACATCACAAGGACGGGATAGGACCCCGCCATACCCGTATGCGGATGCAAAAATACTATACCATGACCAAGAGCAACTCAGAAACAAATATAGTGCTCCAACATCAGCTGAACTAGCAACCTACTAGCGTGAACCGTCATCCTCTTTAACTGAACATGCGGGCATGAAACGCAGCGTCCCCCGGCAAAAGGGACGTCAGTACGACTGATGTACTGAGTATGTCAGGCATGAACAATAGCATAACAGGGATATAACAACAACTGAAACAGAAAGAACTGACCCGCACTGTCACAAATTATGACGTAGGCTCGACCACTTGGGCCGACCTTAGGCAGGCACCCCTCCAAAGTGCAATAGAGATCACCATGCCTTATTGATCACCCATTGACCCTGTCCAGGTAAGTATGTTAACATGTCAGCCCAGCCCAAAATTTATACCACAATATTTGCTCATCCTTTGTTTGTATTGGTCGGTATGGGATCCAAAGAGAAAACACTTTCTTTGTCACTTACATTTTCAGAATTAAAAAGCAATATGATTTTACAATTTCATCCAAATCATAGATAGATCAAATGAAAATCCTAAGTATAAAAGTTTTTTTATCTGTCAGTTTTATTTTGATTTCAAGATGTATTTTCTTCAACAAAACAAAAAAAGTTATGTGCAAACTCTCTTCTAATTAATGTTCCTGTTAACACTTCACTATGTTTTATGATGAAATAATAAGATAGTATTGTAACGTGAAGGAGAAAAACATCCTAAAGAGCCAAGGATATACAAATAGGCATGTTAAAAAGTGATCAATTTGGGACATGGTTAAAGGCAGATAATCATGTTCTTTCATCGGAATTTCAAAGGCGCCAAGGGATAAACACTATTGATAAGCATCATATGGGGAGAAATATATGCTTAGAAATGGTAGTGGAGAGAAAAGTCGCAAGAACTACAAACAATCTACAAAATCTGGAAGAGGAAGCAGAATTACAAGGTAAGAGAAAACATAACTCATGCTATCATAATCGATGATAAATCCATAACGAAATCACTCTTATACAAGGACAAGAGGACCATGTATGTACTACTAATCTTGCCTCATTTATTGAAGCCTCGTCTCAAACATTGGCGATTGAATCTTTGAAAAAATATTCTGAGTTATTTCTATTAGCGAATATTCTCAGAATATTCGTCGTATATTTTGTAAATATGATAAATGTATATTTAAGGTAACTTAGGATTCTAATTGTATTAGGAGTCAACCTTTGTAAGGTAAGTTAGGATTCGTACCATATTAGGAATCAACCTTGTACAGCTATATATATATTGTGAATAATGAAAGAAATTCCCAAGGAAAATTATTCTATCTTTCATGGTATCAAGAGCCTAAAACCTAAATGCTCATTCCCGGCCGAAATCAGATTTTTTTTTCTTTCACAAAAAAAAAAAAAAAAAAAAAAAATTCTGGTTTCTTCCTCCATATTTCGGCCAAACCAGAAAATTCTCTTCCCTCGACAGGCGGCAACCATGTCTTCCCCCACAAATTCCGTTTTATCCACTGGCACACTTGAAAACCCCCCTCAACGTTCAGTAACTTCTTTTCATCCGGCATTCGCCGTTAACAACATCAAGAATTTTATCCCTATAATTCTTGACCAAGAAGATCATCAATATTCCATGTGGATGGAACTATTCTACATTCATGCATGTGCATACAACGTGCTCGATCACATTGACGAATCTGTTCCTCGTCCCACCGATGTTACAGACTCAATCTGGCGTCGTCTTGACGCCATCGTCAAACAATGGATCTACGGCACCATCTCCAAAGATTTGTTATGCACTATCATGAAAACAGGTGCTACGGCACGTGAACTTTGGGTCCGGCTAGAAGAAATCTTTCAGGACAATAAAAATACTCGGGCTGTGTATTTGGAAGAGCAATTCAACAATACCCGCCTCGAGAATTTTAACAACATGTCCGAATATTGTAAGCAACTGAAACTCATAACCGATCAACTATCCAACGTCGGGACTCCTGTTTCAGAAACCAAGATGGTGCTTCAACTTGTTGCGGGTTTACCGAAAGGTGAATATGACACACTCGCAACAATGATTCAACAAGCCGACCCTCTCCCAAGTTTCAACAAGGCACGTTCACAACTATTGTTGGAAGAAACTAGACGTGCTAAACAAGAGGAACATAATCAAAAGGCGTTAGCCGTTGACGGGATGGCAACACCTGCGGCCAACGCAAAGAACTAGGCGGTTCCGGCGGCAGAGCGAAGCATCAACGGAGCGGCGGAGGTCGTGGCGGCGAGAGGTCGCAACAACAAAGGCAAGGGCCGCGGAAAGGGCCAACGCAACCGGTGGATCGGACAACGGCCGGCCACCGGACAAGCGGCAGCGGTGGTCCAACCAGGCGGCGGCGGTGGCCCAACCAGCGAACGGGCCTCGCCCGCATGCCCGTACCCGACTTCGGGGGCCCGGTTCCGGCGGCCTTGGTCGACCGGCCTGTTGGGCCCTGCCCCGGCCACCGAGCGAGCCCACCAGCAGCAGCGGCGAGCCCACCGATTGCGGTCCGGCGGCGGCGAAGAATCGCAGGCAGCCCATTGCGGTCCGGCGGCCGAAGCAGACTTTGCAGGCGGCCCGCCAGGCCTGGCCCCGACGATTTGAGCCGGGCATACACCACCGTGAACCTTCAACAGCCCGACGATAATTGGTACATGGACACCGGAGCCACATCTCACCTCACCCGGTCGTCAGGTAACCTATCTCAACTACGTCGGCTAAAGTGTCCTCAATTTATTACTGTCGGCGATGGTAATCGCATTCCAATTGAAGGTTACGGTAACACACACACCAAACATCCACATCCACCTTTCTCCCTAAACCACGTCCTATACACACCTAACATCATTAAAAACTTAATCTCTGTTAGAAAATTCACTAGCAATAATTATGTGTCTGTCGAATTTGACCCTTTTGGTTTTTCTGTGAAGGAACTCAATACGGGGAAAATTCTTACACGCTGCAATAGTGTGGGAGACCTCTACCCATTCACTCAATCTTCCGCTGTCAGACCGCAAGCACCTCTATCCCTTGCGGCGATCTCTCCCTCAACTTGGCACAACCGACTCGGACACCCCGGAGACCCAGTTTTTACTTTTCTTAGGACTTCTAAGCGTATTCACTGTAATAATGGGAAAATTGCCCAACACTTGTTTTTCTTGTCCACTAGGCAAACATACTCGTCTTCCCTTTATGTCATCAAACAGTGTTACTTTTTCTCCTTTTGATATTGTTCATGCTGATTTATGGACATCTCCGATTGCTAGCTCTTTGGGTCATAAATTCTATCTAGTATTCTTGGATGATTTTTCACATTTTGTCTGGATTTACCCACTGAAATTCAAATCTGAAGTTTTTGCAAAATTCCTCGAGTTTCAACAATTCATTAAGACACAATTTGAAAAACCTATAAAATCATTCCAATGTGATAATGGACGTGAATTTAATAACTCGGCATTTCACAATTTCTGTTCTAAACAAGGCATGGTTTTTCCGTTTTTCTTGTCCCTATACTTCTTCCCAAAACGGAAAGGCTGAAAGAATTATACTGTAACGCCCCATATTTTCGGGTAGCGGTTGAACTCATAACGTAGGTGAGTAGACCCGGACCCGGGAAAATTTTCGTTATACTTGTGTATATTAATAAGAGGATTAGTATATAAAAGGGCGTGATCCCGAAATAATTTTAGGATTTAGTAAGTGTGACGATGGAGTTAAATAAGTGTGTATCCCGGAGAGAGTATAGACTGGTATTTTATTACGGGAAGTATGATATTGACATAAGAGGATTTTAGTAATCGTCGGGATTTAAATAATTGGAGACCGGAAGTTTAATGGTGTGTATAATTAATTAATTGTGGGATTAATTAATTAGGGGGGGACAATTTATAGTGGGAGTAGGTAAGTAAGGTGTTATAATCGATTTGGGGGTGACCAAGCCCCAAATCGATCGACCGAGAGCAGCGCCCATAAGGGCCTTCCTTCTCCATTTTTTTTCTCTCCATTTCTTCAACTCCATCAGTTCTTCAAGCTCTCTTCATCTCAATCAAAATTCCTCCATCAAATTCGAGTCTAGCAGAAGGACAAAACTCCATTGGTAGGTTCCCTAGAGCTCTCAGTCGAAGTTGGGGGAAATACTGTGAATTTTCGCACAACCCAAAAGGAGAAATTTATGACGTTTTGAACCTTGATTCCAGCTAAATCAAGTTCTTAGACTAGCCTACGTATTTCGAGGTCAGGCAAGAGACCCAGAATTGTTGGAGGAGTTCTGGGGGTCTTTTTTTGGGGGCCCTGTTTCTGCGTTTTCTGCTTGTCGGACGCTATGTCGAGCAAAAGGGTTTCCCAACGATTCTCGTCGATATGTTTAATGAGGTAACCTTCCTTGTTCTTAATAGTTTGTACAATTTTCTGAAGTCATTTCTTGCTATTAGTTCTAAAGACGATTGTCGGAAATGCGAATTTGGGTTGGGTATCGTTAGGACTGTCGTTTCGAGAGTTGCTGGGCTTGCATGTGAAATTGTGGTACTGTTTTGGAGATTTTAGTAGTATAAGAAGGAGGATTAAGAGAGTTGGATGTTTCACTACTTACATAGATTTCGATATAGAAGGAATATAGGTTCTACGCGTTCAAGGTGTTCGTTAGAATGTCCCTAAGAATCTGTTTTCAATATGTTGTGTCGATTATGATTTAAATCATCCGTATGATGTTGATAAGAATTCATAGGGGCTTACAAGGACCCGCGGAACTTAGATAAATTCGACAACAAGGTTGAAGTTCTAAAACGAGGCGTACGCTAATATTGAGTCGATTAATTCGTCTAAGAGGTATGTGAAACCCTTACTTCTTTCTTTTGGCATGCTTTAATGAAAGTACGGCGGACGTACTTAATTCTTATATAGTTTAATTCCTAAAGAGGATTGTTATGAGAAGTGCCTATGATTTTTCAGCAAAGAGTTTATTATGACATTATTGTAATGATTTTATTGAGAGTCAAATGATGATTTTTACTTGCATGGCACTCATGATATCTACTCGTGCTAAGTGTTACTACTTCACCTCACCGAGTCCCGGGCCGGGTTACGACTCGTGCACGCCTTGCATTGTTCACCGAGACCCTCACTAGAGGGCCGGGTTACGTAGGATGGATCCATAGATGAGAGATGATTTACCGAGTCCCGGCATGGGCCGGGTTATGATATGATTCACCGAGTCCCGCATTAGTGGGCCGGGTTACGTTACGGTGTATATATATGTATATGGACAGGCATGCATGTTTTTCTTGACTTGCCTCTCATGTTTATAAGGCACACCGACTTTTATGGTTTATGGCACAGTTGGATTTGGATCCTGATTTTTATACTGATCTCATGTTTCTGTTGGCTACTTATGATTTATGTTACAGCTTCATGTTTTACATACTCGGTACATTATTTCGTATCGACCCCCCTTTCCTCGGGGGGGCTGCGTTTCATGCCCGCGGTACATGCTCTCGGTTGGTGAACCTCGGCCTAGGTTCCTACTCGGCGAGTTGGAAAGCTCCTTTGATCCGAGTTTTGTCATGTTGGTACCGAATCTCTTTAGAGCTTCGTTTGTATTTAGGGGCACGACGGGGCCCGTCCCGTCATATGTCGTTCTTCTTCTTATAGAGGTCGTAGACAGGTGGTGGGTTGTACGTATGTAAGGGTTATGACTCTGTTTGGGTCGGTCATGTTATTGTATTCTGTGCTGGGGTGTTCCCATGTACGTTACTATCTGGTGGCAGCCTTGTCGGCTTGCTTGTTATGTTGTGTTGGCTAATTGTGACTCCTCAGGAGACAGGTGCATTCGGGGGTAAAGGCAGCCTTGTCGGCTTGCCTACCCCCGGCATATGTTGTTATTGCGACGTTATGCTGCCGGATTTCAGACTCATTAAGGGTTAGTTGGATTATGTGTGACAGGTAAGTATAATGACGTCATTAGGGCGGTTAGTCGCGGCCCGTCGGGTCGGGTCGTGACATATACGTACCATCAATAACATGGTCCGCACACTTCTGTTTCATGCCTGCCTACCACCGCCTTTTTGGGTCTATGCTGTCAAAAATGGTAGAATCCCTTCTAAATATTTTACCAACTAGCACACTCCAAAACAAAACCCCTACGAAATCATATACCGTAGGCAGCCATCATATGATCACCTACGTATTTTTGGATGCTTATGCTACCCCAACATAGCCTCCACTGCACCCCACAAACTTGCCCCTCGCACTCTTCCATGTGTCTTCCTTGGTCTATCTCCTAATCATCGGGGCTACTTGTGCTATGACATTGCTACTCGCAAAATTATCGTCTCCCGTCACGTTACCTTTAACGAGACAACCTTTCCATTTTCAAATCTCCGGAAATTTCGACCACCGATTACATCTTTCTCGATGAACCGAGTTTGTCTCCGGTCATCCAAAATCTGTACCAAGAAGAACTCACCGTTCCGACGCCACTGCGCCGCTCCCGGCGGTGTCATCGACCCTCCCGCGAATGCTACCACCCGCCTAGCTCCCACACCACCCATGCTGCACCTGTTGAGTCTAATGCACCACCAACACGCCTCCATCCCGCAAATCCAACACCCCGTCGAGTCTCCTTCTTCTGCAAAGAACACCGCTGCCACCCAGATCCCCCGCCCCGGTGCCTACCGGTCCGAAAGAACCGGTCCCGACCTCCCACCGCAGCCCCCCTCACCGCATGGAGACTCGTGCACAACACGGGATCTTCAAACCCAAGGTTCACTTCAATCTCTCCACACAAACCTTATCACCCATTCCAAAGAATCCAAAACTAGCTAAACCGGACCTCAATTGGAATGCGACCATGTGCGAAGAGTTTAACGCTTTAACCAAGCGAAACACTTGGGATTTGGTACCTAGACCAAATGGTGTGAATGTTATCCGGTGTATGTGGCTATTTCGTCACAAGTTCGGAGACAATGGTGACTTAGAGAGGTATAAGGCAAGACTAGTTGCAAATGGCACTAATCAGCAGGAGGGTATTGATTGTGGTGAGGCATTCAGTCCGGTTGTTAAACCGGCCACTATTCGGACTGTTCTCAGTATTTCTATGGGCTTGCATTGGCCGATTCATCAGCTTGATGTCAAA
Source organism: Anisodus tanguticus (assembly GCA_034509755.1). Classification (NCBI taxonomy): domain Eukaryota; kingdom Viridiplantae; phylum Streptophyta; class Magnoliopsida; order Solanales; family Solanaceae; genus Anisodus; species Anisodus tanguticus. The sequence goes on along the minus strand of CM067543.1, from coordinate 11,197,758 downwards.
AATGCGTTTCTTCATGGGGATTTGAAAGAGACTGCTGTGTACATGCATCACCTCCCGGTTTTGTTCATCCGGCAGCTCCACGGTTGTGTGTCGTCTCGGGAAGTCATTGTATGGATTGAAACAGCCCCCGCGCTTGGTATGATCGGTTCGCCGGGTATCTTCTCGCAAATTGGTTTTGTATGTAGCAGGTGTGATACCTCTCTCTTCACTTTTCACCGAGGTAGCAAAGACCTTGCATATTTGCTATTATATGTCGACGATATTGTTCTTACCGCCTCATCCGACGGGTTGAAGAATGAAATCATTGATCTACTCAAAACCGAATTTGCTATGACCGACTTGGGGAAGCTAAGTTATTTTTTGGGTATATCGGTGACTAGATCTCGCGCCAATATGTTCCCGTGTCGGCGAAAGTATGCGAAGAGATAGTGTACGGGGCCAAGATGGCAAATTGTAAAATTATGCCAACTCCGGTGGACTCAAAATCCAAGCTTAGTGCCAATGACGGTGCGCCGCTTTCGATCCCACTCTATATCGGAGTCTAGCAGTGCTCTTCAGTATCTTACATTCACTAGGCCTGATATTGCATATGCCGTTCAGCAGGTGTGTCTGTTCATGCACGACCCCCGAGAGTCCCATTTTTTCGCCCTCAAACGTATTATCAGATATGTTAAGGGCACACTTGACTTTGGCTTACATCTATACCCCTCTGCCCCAACCAAATTGCTAGCCTACACGGATGCAGATTGGGCAGGATGCCCCGACACACGTCGCTCCACCTCCGGCTACTGTGTATTTCTTGGGGATAATCTTATCTCATGGTCCGCCAAGCGGCAGGCCACGCTGTCCCGTTCGAGTGTTGAAGCAGAATATCCCGGAGTTGCTAATGTCGTCGCTGAAATCTGTTGGCTCCGAAATCTTCTTTTGGAGCTCCAGTGTCCATTATGCAAGGCATCTATAGTTTATTGTGACAACATATCTGCTATCTATATGTCTCATAATCCAGTCCAACATCAGCGAACTAAGCATATTGAGATGGATATCCACTTTGTGCGAGAGAAAGTTGCTCGTGGTCAGGTCAAAATTTTACACGTGCCTTCCTCGTATCAGTATGCAGATATTTTCACAAAGGGACTACCGCGACAGCTCTTCACCGACTTTCGATCCAAATTTCCTTAGCATTCGGCCTCCTCCCGCTCCGTCGAGGGGAGTATTAGCGAATATTCTCAGAATATTCGTCGTATATTTTATAATTATGATAAATGTATATTTAAGGTAACTTAGGATTCTAATTGTATTAGGAGTCAACCTTTGTAAGGTAAGTTAGGATTCGTACCATATTAGGAATCAACCTTGTACAGCTATATATATATTGTGAATAATGAAAGAAATTCCCAAGGGAAATTATTCTATCTTTCAATTTCAATCAATAAATAAAAAAGATAATGAAGGGAGAAAACAAAATTGGAAACGAATGGCCAGACAAATTGGTGGTTCTCATGGTTTGAATAACGGTAAGGAAATAAATGTTTTTAATGAAAATTCTGATGAGGTTGTTCTGAAGAAAGGGTGCTAATGTTTTGTTTACTGATATGGAAACGCAAAAGAAAAATGACATCCCTCTCCATAATGAGGGCTGTGGTATGGAACTGTCGAGGTTTGGGGGGATCCTTGATAGTTCCTTTTCTGAAGGAGACAATGCGTATCCACTACCCAAATATGATTTTTCTTAGTGACACTAAAAATAGTAACATCACTGTTAAATGAATACAAAGACAGCTTAGCATGCCTTATGCTACTATTGTGTACCATGTTGGATTATCTGAGGCTTAAGCTTATTTTGGAATGATGAAATTCAGGTATGTCAATCTCACACTTTGCAATTTTATATCGAAACATTGGTGCATGATATTTTAGCTGATTCTAAATATTGGTGTATTTTTTTTGTATTTAGGTACTGATAGAGTTACCCGTAGGGAACAACTGAAAGAACTTAGTATGAAATCGGCTAATTGGTGTCCTCTTTGGATTATAGTTGGCGATTTTAATGACATTATTGATAACTCTAAAAAGTTAGGAGGTAGAACTAGAGAAATATATTCGTTTAGAGATTTCAAGAATTTCATATGGAATTTAGGAGAAATGGTTTAGGTTTTAATGGGAAGCCCTGGACTTGGCGGTGTTTCAGGGAAAATGATGGTATTATTCAAGAAAGATTAGATAGGGCTATTGCTTCATCGGGGTGGCAGTTAGATTTCCACTTGGCTGAAATAACTCATTTTAAATATGGAGGCTTCTGATCATTCTGCACATTTAATAAATACTGAACTCGGGCCTATAAGGAAAACATGACGGTTCTATTTTGATAAAAGGTGGAGTAAAAAAGATGCAGTGAATAAATTATTGGCAAGATCGTGGCATGAACAATTAGATGGCTTTGAACAATCCCAAATTAGTTTTAAATTAAAAAGGTGTCGGTCCTCATTAATGTCATGGTTGAGAGGATGAAAAAATATTCGAAGAAGCGAATAATTGGTCTTAAAAATGAAATAGAAAAGCTTAAGAATGATCCTAATAAATTTGATCCTCATAAACTTCGAATTCTCAGGAACGAATTAGGACAATCTTACAATGACGAAGAAACGTATTGAAAACAAAAATCTAGAGCTTTATCGTTGCAAGAGGGGGATAAAAATACCTCATATTTTCACATGAAAACTATTCAAAGACGCAAATGTAATAGCATTAAAGGGTTTTAGTTGGCTAATGGAAATTGGGTGCCAGAACAAGCCGATATTATTAGAGAAGTAGAGAATTTTTATGAAAATTTATATACTACTTCTAGACATACTGATAGAATATATCGTGTATATCCCACTGATATACACTATTTCCCCAATTAGTGTACCAAAAATAGAAGTAGTTAATTATTTTGTATAATTACCATAATTGTAGAATTTTTGTACAAGTAGAATTAGGATATTAGATGTTTAGTACGTATATGATTTTCCATATTTGGAGATTGTAACATGTATATATACATATTCATTCGATAAGAATAATCATGAGATTATTTCTTTCATGGTATCCGAAGTCTAGGTCTCAAATACTTCTCCCAAACTATTCCTTCCGCTGCCTCGGTTTCTATGCACCATTTTTGTCTCCTTTTCCCCAAATTTTCATCAAAATCCCTCATTCACCTATTGTTCTTTCGTTATTGAAAGAAATAACCCCCTTGATTATTTTCATTGATTGAAAGGCTGTATATACAAGTTACATATTTCCATAATAGGAGACTCATATTCCTATTCTATTTCTAAATCCTTATTCTACCATAATTCTAACTATACAATTATGGTAAGTGTATAACACTAAATAAGGTAACCTTTACACTACAATATACTACCAATATATATACCATATACAAGATTGTATTATCATCAATCTGTGGCCACTGCCGAGGCCCACTGCCGAGAGCTCACTGCTGCCCAGTCCACTGCTGCCCAGTCCACTGTATTCTGTGATATACACTTCTGTATATTTAGTGTATATCACAGGAATATTTCCTTTTTTAACACACCCCCGCAGTCATAGCGGGCGGTCTTCGAACGCTGAGAATGTCCCTAAAATCTTCAAAGAGAACCGCTGGGAGACCCTTTGTAAAGATGTCTGCAATTTGATAGTGAGACGGGACATGGCATACGCAAACGTGACCCTTTGCAACTTTTTCACGGACAAAGTGAATGTCCATTTCGATATGCTTGGTGCGTTGGTGTTGAACTCGGGTTACCCGAAAGATAGATGGCACTAATGTTATCGCAATATACCAAGGTTGCCTTTTGAATGGGACAATGAAGCTCCAAAAGAAAATTACGTAGCCAACATGATTCAGAGACCACATTCGCTACCCCTCGATATTCTGCCTCTGCACTTGAGCGTGATAAAGTTGCCTGACGCTTTGCCGACCAGGAGACCAAGTTGTTGCCAAGGAACATACGGATCCAGAGTCGACCGTCGGTGTCGGGACAACCACCCCAATCGCATCCGTGTAAGAGACAAGTGTGGATCTAGATGAAGGATACAAGTGCAACCCATAGTCCAGTGTCCCCTGAATATATCGAATGATGCGTTTGATTGCATTCATGTGCTCAACTCTGGGATCATGCATGAATAAACACACCTGCTGAACCGCATACGTAATATCCGTTCGGTAAAGGTAAGATCTTTGGAGGGCCCCCGCAAAATCGCGATAGCGGGTCGGGTCCTCGTACGGTGCACTGCCGCGGCACTAAGCTTGGGTTTTGCATCAACTGGAGTAGAAGTGGACTTATAGGATGACATCCCAGCCCTCTCTATGATCTCAGCAGCATACTTCCGTTGAGACAAAAACAAACCACCTAAATAACGCTTTACGGCAATCTCCAAAAAATAACTCAAGGGCCCTAAGTCTTTCATAGAAAACTCAGAACTGAGCATGGCCATGATAGACTGGCGCAAGGCATCGGAAGAGGCAGTCAAGATGATATCATCCACATACAACAGAATGTAGGCCAATGACGAACCACGGCGGTAGATGAACAAGGAATTATCTGACTTGATGTGAGTGAACCCAATAGTCGAAATAAAGTCAGCAAATCTCGTATACAAGGCCCGTGGAGAATGCTTAAGCCCATATAAGGACTTTTTCAATAAACAAACACGATGCGAACGGTTAGGATCCCTGAAACCCAACGGCTGATGCATATAGACTGTTTCTTTGAGGTCACCATGTAGGAAGGCATTTTTGACATCCAACTGATGAACAGGCCAAGTCTTTGAAAGAGCCAAGCTAAGCACCATGCGAATAGTAGTCGGCTTGACCACCGGACTAAACGTCTCACCACAATCTATCCCAACCTGTTGAGTCTTACCATCACCCACGAGTCGCGCCTTATGTCCAGCAAATGACCCATCTGAATTCTCCTTATGAGCAAAAATCCACATAGACCTGATAACATTAATACCATATGGACGGGGCACCAACTCCCACGTCTTATTATCAATAAGAGCATTATATTCATCAGTCATAGCAATTTTCCAATTAGGGTCATTTAATGCGGACACAAGATTGTGGGGCAAGGGGGATTTAGAGACATCAGAATGTAAATTAAAATGTCTTTTAGGTGTAAAAATACCCCGCTGACTACGAGTGACCGGTCTATGACTCGAGGAAGAATTGAGGGAATTTTCTGGGCTCGGGACGGACTGGCCAGCAGGCAGTGGGCCTGCTGGCCTAAATATGTAACTGGAATCAACATCTGGACCAGTTCCAGAATTGGGCTGGACTGGCCCAATTGTTAGGACTGATCCAGTAACTGGAACAGTGCACGGTACAGTGGGCCCACTGGAGGATTTTGGGTGCGGGATATGTCCGAAAAATTCCGAATAATATACGGGGATATTTGGTCATCCAAAAATTTATACGACCTAGGCTCGGGAGTATGAACTTTTGTAAACGAAAATTGGGTTTCATAAAAAATGACATGGCGATTAATTATGATTTTCTTGGAGGATAAGTCAAAGCATTTATAACCACGATGATTAGACGGATAACCCAAAAACACACACGGAGTGGACCGGGCCTGAAGTTTGTTAATTGTGGTGGATGGGAACAACGGATAACACAAGCAACCAAAAATCCTAAGGTGAGAATAAGAAGGGTTCTTATTATATAGGATTTTGAGGGGGGAAGAATATGTCAGACCTTTAGACGGAATTATGTTAAGAAGATATGTGGACATTTGTAGAGCATGATGCCAAAAATATGGAGGTAGGAGGCATGAATTAAGAGAGTTCGGACAATGTTATTTATGGAACGAATTTTGTGTTCGGCCTTGCCATTTTGTGAAGATGTATAAGGACACAAAAACCAAAAATTGATCCCATTATTAGCCCAGAATTCTCGAAACTCCCTATTGTCATACTCTTTCCCATTATCACATTGAATATTTTTTATTTCTCTTTCGAATTGAGTACGAATGAACGCTCTAAATTTGATGAAGACGGAAAACACTTGTGATTTATTCGCAATTGGAAACGTCCACAAAAATCAAGAATAATCATCCAAAAAGAGAACATAATATCGATGACCCAATGAACTAAGAACAGGAGACGTCCATAGGTCGCTATGAATAATATCAAATGGCATTGAAGTGTGAGAATTGGAATCTACAAATGGCAACTTAACAATTTTCCCTAATGAACAAGACTGACAAAGTGGAGTACGATTCATACCCTTACAAGAAATAAAGTTATTTTTATCTAAAACTGATAAAATAGACGATCCCGGATGACCCAGGCGAGCATGCCACATTGAAGGAGAGATGGCTGCAAAAACTGACGGCAAGGCTTGACTCGATGGACTAAAACCGGGCATGATAGGATACAGATCCCCCCTACTATCACACCTCATGAGATGACTCCCCATCTTGAAATCCTTCACAGAGAAACCAAAAGGATCAAATTCAATGGAAACGGAATTGTCAGTTGTCAACTTTCGGACAGACACTAAATTTTTAATCAATTTAGGAGCATGTAAAGTATTTTTCAAGAGAAGGGGTGGATTGGGGGAAGACAACGTTTTCTGACCATACCCTAGAATTAGAATAGAACTGCCATTACCAATAATTATCCCCTGAGGGGTGCTCAAATTGAAATAAGATGAGAGAGTACCTGATTCGGAAGTCATGTGAGTAGTAGCACCGGTGTCCATATACCAATTTGGGTCCGGTTGAGTTAACCCCAATGTGTGCATCGCGGCCTCGATATCGGTTTGAGTGGGGCCTGCTGCATGATGGGCTTGCGGAGGTTAGGGCCCAAGAATTCCTGTATGTGATGGAGCCTGGCCGTAGCTGCTGCTGTCGCTGCTGCTAGGCCACTGGCCAGTAGGCCGCCACTGCTGGGTGTTGGGCCTGAACTGTTGGCCAGCCCACTGGCCGCTGGAATTAGCTATTGGATTGTAAGGGCTGTTGGCCCATGGCCCACTGCCATGGGCCCCATAGTGGGGCCCAGGGGGGTGGTGGGCCACTGCTCCCTGGATGGGACCCACCGCCTGCTTGCTGACCACCGGAACCGCCACCAGAACCGCCGCGTTTGCCCCCGCGGTTTTTGTTATTATTCTTGCAATTATTCTTGCCGCCACCATGATTATGGTTTTGGCGTGAATTATTAACAAAACCCGAAGGACTAGGAGAGGAAGCCACCATGAAGACGGGGTTTGCTCCGGTAGCCGCCTTTTTAGCCAAACCGACTTCTTCCAAAGTAAGCATGAAGCGGGCTTGATAGAAGTCAGGAAGAAGGTTGCTTTGGCGAAGGAGAGTTCCAACACCATTATAGGCTTCCGAAAGATCGGCAACCAACTATAGAACTAGACGATTATTAGTTATCGGTGCGCCAACATTCCGAAGTTGATCCGCCAACTCCTTTAGTTTCTTGTAATATGCAGAAACGTTCGGAAATTCATCCATTCGAACTAGAGAGAATTCCTGCTCGAGTGTGACGACACGTGAATGTTGGTTGTATTGGAATATGTCACGCAATCTATTTTAGGCAGCCATAGCCGTGGTATCCAGCTCAATAATCATCTGTAGAAGGTCAACCAAAATAGTGGCGTAGATCCACCAGAGAACGGTAGCATCAAAAGTAATCCATAACTCAGGATCCTCCGCAGAAAGAGGTCTAGCGGGAGGAATGATGTGATGAAGAACTTGATGGGAGATAGCGTGAATTTTAAACAACTCCGCCCACATCGCATATTGGACGTTTTCCATCTCAAGGACAATAGGGATACTGTTCTTGACGTTAGAAACCATAAGGGCAGGATGATAATTGTTCTTAGACATATTAAAAGAAGAAAGAAGGAAGGGAAATTTAAGGGAGGTGTTTTTTAGAGCGGAAGACGAATTTTGGAAGAGAAACCCGAGGGGGGGTGGGGGTGTCTCGGCCGAAATTGAGAGGACAAAAATTGGGAGAGAAAAACTTTTGTTTAGACCTAGTCTCTTGATACCATGAAAGAAATAATCCCCTTGATTATTTCCATTGATTGAAAGGCTATATATACAAGTTACATATTTCCATAATAGGAGAATCCTATTCCTATTCTATTTCTAAATCCTTATTCTACCATATTTCTAACTATACAATTATGGTAAGTGTATAACACTAATTAAGGTAACCTTTACACTACAATATACTATCAATATATATACCATATATACAAAATTGTATTATCATCAATCTGTGGCCACTGCCGAGGCCCACTGCCGAAAGCCCACTGTATTCCTGTGATATACACTTCTGTATATTCAGTGTATATCACAGGAATATTTCCTTGTTTAACAGTTATGTCTACGTCAAAGAACATGTTTTATCCTGCCCTTACAGTTTCCAACATCAAGAACCACATCCCTATTGTTCTTGAAATGGAAAACATCCAATACGCGACGTGGGCGGAATTATTCAAAGTTCACGCATGCTCGCATCAAGTCTTCCATCACATCATCCCACCGGCACCTTGCAAGAAGAAGGTGCCTACCCCCGAGGATGATCCTACGTTATGGACAACCCTTGATACTACCGTTCTCCAGTGGATTTATTCCACCATCTATACAGACCTCTTACATATGATTATTGAACCCGATGCTACGGCGATGGATACTTGGAATAGGGTGTGTGATACATTCCAACATAACAAAAATTCCCGTGCTGTCACTCTTGAACATGAATTTTCCCATGTCCATATGGAAGATTTTCCTAACGTCTCGGCCTATTGTAAAAGGCTGAAAGAGTTGGCGGACCAACTCCGCGACGTTGGTGCGCCTGTTACCAATTATCGTCTTGTTCTTCAAGTGGTTGCAGGCCTTTCTGAGGCATATAATGGCATTGGCACACTATTTCGTCAATGTAATCCTCTGCCACCATTCTATCAGGCTCGTTCCATGCTCACGTTAGAAGAGGCCGGTATGGCTAAAAAGGCGGCTACCGAAACACATTCTGTCATAATGATGACCACGTCAGACGACCCTCACAAATTCTCCTAAAATTCAGGCCAAAACCGTAATCACGGTGGCGGCAAAAGGGTCACGGTCGTAAAAATAATGGCAAAAACCGTGGTGGCAATCATGGTAGTAACGGCGGTGGTGGGGGAGGTCAGAACAGTGGCAGCAACAGTGGGCCGCAGGCCACCTGGATATAGCCCTGGGGCCCCTGGCAGTAGGGCTGGGCCAGTGTTCATTGGCCTAAAATCCCCTATTTTTTGGCGTCTGCATATCCCGATACTTAGGCCCGATTTCAGCAAAATTATAGGCCTAATATTTTGATCCTCAACAGTGTCCACCGATCCAGTCATGGGTTGGGGCAGCAGGGGGGCCTGCTTGGGCCACGACCCCCGCATGCTTTCCATGCTACAAGCCCAAATCCTAGTCCGACACTTATAGATATTGAGGATGCATACACTTGGTTTAAATCTCCCGGACGCAAATTGGTACATGGACACCAGAGCCACATCTCATATGACGTCCGATCAAGGTACTATCTCGTCTTCTTTCAATTTGAGCAAAAATTGTGGCATTATGGTTGGTAATGGGAATTCAATTCCAATTCGTGGTTATGGTCACACAAATATATCTTCCCCACATCCACCTCTAGTCTTGAAATATGTCCTTCATGCCCCCCCCCCACTTAATTAAAAATTTGGTGTCCGTCCAAAAATTCACAATTGATAATTGGTTTCTGTGTATTTTAATCCTTTTGGGTTTTCGGTGAAAGATTTCAAGATGGGGATACCTCTAATGAGATGCAATAGTAGGGGAGATCTTTACCCAATCACCACCACCACCACTTCCGTGAATCCAGACTTGCCGTCTACTTTTGCCACTCTTGCTCCTTCCTTGTGGCATGCACGTTTGGGTCATCCGAGGTCATCTATTATTTCTTCCCTGCAAAAATATAATTTAGTTTCTTGTAAGGGTACGCATAGTACTCCACTTTTCCCTTCTTGTCCGTTAGGAAAACATGTTATATTACCATTTATAGCTTCTACTTCTCGCACTTGATGCCTTTTGACATTATTCATAGTGATTAATGGACATCTCCCATTTTAAGTTCTGTGGGCCATCGTTATTATGTCTTATTTTTGGATGATTATTCTAATTTTTTGTGGACTTTTCCTTTATCCAAAAAGTCTCAAGTTTTTTTCTACTTTCTTAAAATTTATAGCATTCATCCGTACCCAATTCGAACGGAAAATTAAAAATGTTCAATGTGATAATGGCAAGGAATACGATAATGGGTTGTTTTGGGATTTTGTGATACTAATGGCATAGTTTTTCATTTTTCGTGTCCTCATACGTCCTCACAAAATGGGAAAGCCAAATGAAATATTCGTACCATTAATAATATTATCCAAACTTTATTAGCCCATGCTTTCGTACCTCCTTCTTTTTGGCATCATGCACTCACAAATGGCTACTTATCTTCTTAACATACTTCCTACCAAAGGATTAGCATATGAATCTCCCCCTTAAACTTCTATATAATAAAGATCATTCGTAATCACATCTTAGGGTCTTTGGGTGTTTATGCTATCCACTTTTCCCGTCAACTACAATAAACAAACTTCATGTCTGTTCTACCGTTTGTGTATTTTTGGATTTTTCGTCTAATCATCGTGGTTACAAATTTTTTGATTTTTCGTCTAATAAAATCATAATGAGTCGCCATGTTATTTTTTATGAAACCCAATTTTCGTTTGCAAAAGTGTGTCATCCCGGGCCTTGTTCGTATAATTTTTTAGATGACGAGGTCTTGCCATATATTATCCACCATGTTTCTGACTTGTCCCGTGACCAATTCATGCCCGTAGGCCCACTGCCTACTGTCCCAAAAAATATTGATACCACTAGACCTACTGGTCTGTCCAGTGGACCAGCATCACGGCCCAGTCCCACTCTGGGTACTCTGACCAAATCATGCATGTAGGCTCACTGCTTCAGATCTGCCTCACCAACTCGTGTCAGCTTCAGCTCATATTTCCAACGTTGTGCCCGCATGCCCATTACTCGTAGCCAACGGGGCATTTTTAAACCAAAATGACATTTTAATCTCAATTCTAAAGTCCATAAATTCCCACTACCACGTAACCCAATGTATGCATTACATTACCCGGATTGGAAATTGGCTATGAACGACGAATATAATGTTCTTATTGAAAATAAGATGTGGGAGTTAGTGCCCCGTCCTTCTAGTGTTAATATTATTCGGTCTATGTGGATTTTTACTCATAAAAAAAATTCTGACAGTTCTTTTGAGATGCATAAGGCTAGTCTTGTAGGTTATGGTAAAACTCAACATGTTGCTGTGGATTGTGGTGAGACATTTAGTTCGGTGGTCAAACCGGCTACCATTCGCAATGTTCTCAGTTTGGCACTCTCAAAAAAATGGCATATTCATCAGTTAGATGTGAAGAATGCTTTCATACACGGTGAGCTTAAGGAGACAGTATACATGCATCAGCCCTTGGGTTTTAGAGACCCTAATTATCCTCATCATGTCTGTTTGCTGAATAAGTCCTTGTATGGACTTAAGCAAGCCCCGCGGGCTTGGTATAAATGTTTGCAGATTATGTATCTACTATTGGGTTTTCTCACAGCAGGTCTAATCATTCTTTGTTCATATATCATCGTGGTACTTCTCTGGCATATATCTTATTGTATGTGGATGATATTATCTTGACCACTTCTTCCGATAATCTGCGCAAGTCTATCATGTCACTACTCAATTCAGAGTTTGCTATGAAAGACTTGAGGCCCTTGAGTTATTTCTTGGGTATCGCTGTCACTCGTTATGCAGGGCATCTATTTTTGTCACGGAGGAAGTGTGCAACTAAGATCATTGAGAGAGCTGGTATGTCATCTTGTAAGTCCACTTCCACTCTGGTTGATACCAAATCAAATATGAGTGCTAAGTCTGGCACACCATATGAGGATCCCACCCACTACCGCAGGCTTGCAATGGCACTTCAGTATCTTACGTTCACAAGACCTGACATTACATATGCAGTTCTACAGGTGTGTTTGTTTATCCATGATCCACAGATTGAGCACATGCATGTGGTCAAATGCATTATACGATACATCCAGGGCACACTTGATTATGGCTTGCATTTGTATCCATCATTTGTGTCTACGCTTGTTTCTTATACAGATGCTGATTGGGGTGGCTATCCAGATACCAGACGTTCAACCTCTGGTTATTGTATGTTTCTTGGAGATAACTTGGTCACGTAGTCCGCAAAATGCCAGGCTACATTATCGCGATCCACTGCAGAGGCCGAGTATCGAGGGGTAGCCAATGTGGTGTCTGAATCATGTTGGCTGCGTAATCTTCTATTAGAACTACACTTTCCTATTCAGAAAGCTACCTTGGTCTACTATGATAATGTTAGTGCAATCTATTTCTCTGGAAATCTGTCCAGCATCAACGCATTAAACATATCGAGATGGATATTCACTTTGTCCGTGAAAAGGTAGCTCGTGGACAAATACGCATCTTACATGTGCCCTCCAGATACCAAATTGCTAACATCTTTATGAATGGCCTTCCCTCGATTTTATTTGAAGATTTTAGGGCCAGTCTCAACGGACGACAACCACCCGCTATGACTGCAGGGGTGTGATAGAATATACCGTGTATATCCCATTGATATACATGATTTCCCCAATTAGTGTACCAAAAATAGAAGTAGTTAATTATATTGTATAATTACCATAATTGTAGAATTCTTGTACAAGTAGAATTAAGATATTAGATGTTTAGTAGGAATAAAATTTTTCATATTTGGAGATTGTAACTTGTATATATACCTATTCATTCAATAAGAATAATCAAGGGATTATTTCTTTCACATACAAATATTGATCCCATTTTGAATTTAATTCCGCCATTAGTTGACAATTCAATAAATCAAAGTCTCACTAGAGAGGCAATTGATGAGGAAGTGAAACAAGCAGTTTTTGACATGCATCCTTTAAAAGCTCCCGGTATAGATGGAATGACACCTTTCTTTTTCCAAAACCATTGGGATATCCTCTCCACTTATAGATAAGGTTTCGTGGAATTCTGCTTTCCCATGTTGGGTTGTAAATGATGCAATGGCGTCTTATGAAAAGTTGAAACATATTATGAAGTTATAAAATGCAGCAGTTTACTGGAAAAAATTAAATATTAATTATTGTTTCGAAAAACTATAGAAATTATGGAAAAATACTGTAGAAAAGCATTAGAAAAAAGATTAAATGCATAAAATAATACAATAATCGAAGAGATAACATACAGTAAGAGAAATCAAAGGACGATCAACTACAAAGAAAATACTACCCTACTAGTATGGAAGGATACACGAGACAACGCTCTACTTCCTACTAGCCTTCTACCCTAATCGAACCCTCATATTATATTGTCCACTCTCCAATTGGCAATCTGAGTGTGCTTGTGGGAGAAGGGGGAGGAGGGGAGGAAGAAAGAGGATTGTTAGAGTGGGTCTCCTTATATGAACTTGGACAATCCTTCTCTCGTTAGCTAAGCTTTTCGAGTTGATTTATGCATATGGACCATATCTTTACATGATTTAATGCAAGGAACAATGCAATAAATAAATATAATGAGTTTATCATTATTCTTTTTATAAGGTTTTCTCTGATTTCTTAAGACTAGTAAATACGGTATACATATGCAAAACTTTGATTTAACTTTTCTTTCTTTTCTGCTATGTTAAAAAATAATAATGATCCAGGCATTTGAGATGTGGAGAGATAGTAAAGGCATGGAGTTTATGGATGATTCACTTGATGATACAATATCATCTTGCAAATTATTGAAATTCATGCAAATTGCACTATTATGTGACCAAAAAGATCCATTTGACAGGCCTACAATGTTGGAGGTTTCTAATATGTTAAAGAATATTGCAAAGGTCGAAGTGCCTAAGCCAAAGCAGGTCAAGATGGGGCCTAAGACTGGAGATTACATTTTCATCGGATATGCAAATAACAGTAGTGCTTATCACTTCTTAGTGCATAAGTTAGATATTCCAGATATCAACGGGGGTACAATCACGGAATCAAGGAATACCCAATTCTTTGAGGATACTTTTCCTAGAAAGGAAAGAGATATAATCTCTCACAAACGAAGTTATGAGTAGAGCTCTCAGGAACTGGAGTAGTTGACTGCCCGGATCTAGATGGTTCAGATCTAGTGGACTCCGAAGTCGCTGAATATCCAGAATTGGGTGTTCCAGATTTTCAGAACTTGGAGACTCCAGAGATGGGACCAAGACGAAGTAAGAGGGCCAGGAGGGATAAAACCTTCGGTCCTGACTTTGAAGCTTATATGGTTGATAGAGAACCAAGGAAAATTGCTGAATCGTTGTCAACTCCAGAGGCACCGCTCTGGAAAGAAGCTATTGAGAGTGAAATAGACTATCTCCTGCAAAACTATACCTAGGAGTTAGTTGATCTTCCTCCGGGAAACAAACCGTTGGGTTGTAAATGGATACTCAAGTGGAAGTATAAAGCAGATGGGTCTATAGACAAGTACAAAGCCAGGTTAGTAGTCAAGGGCTATCAACAGAAGGAAGGCTTTGACTATTTTGACACCTACTCCCCGATGTCTAGAATGACGTCCATACGAGTATTCATTGCGATCGCAATGTTGTGTGACCTTGAGATACATCAAATAGATGTCAAGACAGCCTTCCTAAATGGTGATTTGGAAGAAGAAATTTATATGGAACAACCCGAGGGGTATATGGTTCCACGGCAACAGAAGAAAATCTGTCGATTTGTCAAATCTCTGTACGGGCTAAAAAAGGCCCCGAAGCAATGGCACGAAAAATTTGATAGTACTCTACTATCAAAGGGTTTCTCCATTAATGAGTGTGACAAATGTGTCTACATGAAAGGTAATTCTGACTCGTTCGTTATGATTGTAACATCCCGTACTTTCGGGTTATGGTTTAAGTCGCTAAGCGTATATAAAATCGCTAGGCATGTGTAAATAGACACGGGCGTTGGCAAAATTTATGTTTCATTTACGTATGCTAATACAGAGGTTAGTATATAAAAGTATTAAACGCCGAAATAATTTTGGACGTAACAAGTGTGACCGAAATAAATTTGGTACGTGCACAAAAGAGTTGTGGACTATTATCATATACAAATTATGATATTGAGTATATGGAGGTTTTATAAGTTATTAAAATTTAAGTGAATTGAGGTCATGAAATTAATTATGTGTGTGATTGATAAATTATGCGCAGGCAAGTCACTTAATTAATTAAGTGTAGTGCATGTAGTGTGTATGTGTCGTGATTAGGGGTATCCCACCGCCAAAGTTTTGGCTAAGTGGGAGACCAAATTATTCAGCCATTTAAAGCTTAAGGCATCTTTAAGAAGGCACTTATACCTTGGTTTTGGGGAATAAAATTTGGACGTCCAGCAGCCTTTAGCATTTCAATTGCAATTTCTTCATTCTTCATTTGGAAAGCCTCCTTTAAGATAGCAATTCCAATTCTTGTGAATTGCAACGTCCCAAAGCCAAAAACAACCCTACTCCATTTTACAATATTGACTTTGGGTATTTGGGAAAGGAGGAATCGGCCGTAAGGTTTCTGGAAACAAAAACCTTGTGCAACATTGTTGCAAGGCAACGATTCCAACAAAATATTATGTGGAATTGAGGTATGTTAAGGCAAATTATTTCTTTCTTTTGGCATGTTCCACGTAACAAAATAAAATCGTGATATTGCTCCATAATTTATTCTACGCCTAGTAGTTAAGAATATTCATGTTATTGATTCCTATGCTAAAAGCATGTCTAAATATGTTTCTAAGTCCTTATTGAGGCATACGGAAAATGTGTTGATATTCACAGTGTTAGCCAAAGGTGCGAGGATATTATGTCACTCGGGATATTTTATTGTCATTCATGCATTTTCACTTGCATTGCATTCATATATTACCCTGGACCACTGGTGCTATGCACACTACTATATGGTAAATATTATATATATAGGGGATATGGGGAAAGGGAAAGGTGTTAAATACGCACACCACTTGCAGCTGGTGCAGACTATCACAAAAGAGCCCGAAGAAGCCAGTATGATGTGATGCATGTATGGCTTATTGGGACGGGTTCCACGATCCGCAACACTAACATATATATACCGCACTTGTATCATGTATATATTCGTTAATCATTACATGGTATGATGCACATATAGGCTGTCATGGTAAGGAAATTGTTCGATGAGGCCAATGAATATGGACACTGCACTGTGCATACATGTAGGCAAGTGTATTAGGGCCCTACGAGGCAGTTACTGTTGGTCAGTTCTTTATGTTTCAGTTATTGGTATATTCCTGTTATGCTGTTATTTATGCCTGACATACTCAGTATATTAGTCATACTGACGTCCCTTTTGTCGGGGGACGCTGCATTTCATACCCGCAGGTTCGTATAGGCAAGGCAACGACCCACGTGAATAGGTTGCAGATTTCAGCGGATTTTTGGAAGCACTCCTCTCTTTCCAGAGTGTCGGTCTGATTTTGGTATGATACAGTTTTGCGTATCTATATGGGTATGGCAGGGCCTTGTCCTGACCTGTTGATGTTGTATACTCTCTTAGAGGCTTGTAGGCAGGTGTCCGTGTGTGTAGTAGTCTTGTATGGCCTTGTCGGCCTTGGTATATGTATTTATATAAGTTGGTTACCTGGTTGTTCATAATTTTCTTTCGGCTTTGTCCGTAATTAATTATGATTAGATGTTCATGGTAAGAATGGCGGTACCCGGCGGGTGGGATCCGGGCGCCCGTCGCGGCCATACAGTTTGGGTCGTGACAATGATATGCCTTTATGTAGATGATATGTTAATCACTTGGAATAGTCCTAGTTTGATCCTAGAGACTAAGAATATGTTGAAACAATGCTTCAACATGAAGGATATGAGTATTGCAAGTGTCATCTTAGGGATCAAGATCTCTAAGACGTCTGACGGACTGGTCTTGTCTCAATTTCACTACATCGAGGATATGTTGAGAAAGTTTGAGATGTTCGACAGTTCGCCGATAAAGTCACCATTGGATATGAATCAGAAAATTAATAAAAATTGTGGTGTGCCCGTATACCAGGAGCGATATGCGCAGGTGATTGGGAGTTTGATGTACATAACAAACTGCACCCGACCTGATATCGCTTATGCAGTCAACAAGTTGGCTAGGTATACCCGTGTCCAATTAATGATCATTGGAAAGCGTTGAATCGGGTACTAAGGTATCCGAAATACACGCTAACTTACGGATTGCATTATTTGAGATATCCAGCTGTACTATAGGGGTATCATGATGCAAACTGGATATCTGATATAGAGAACACCAACTCCACCAGTGGGTATATATTTACAAGTGGTGGTGAGGCTGTGTCTTGGAAATCCTCTAAGTAAACTTGCATCGCTTGATCCATGATGGAGTCGGAGTTTATCGCTTTAGAAAAAGCAGGAAAAGAAGCTGAGTGGCTTCATGAATTCTTAAAGGATGTCCCTTGTTGGGACAAACTCGTACCTTCTGTAATGATCCACTGCGACAGCCAGTCGGCTCTAGGAAGGGCACTAAGTTCTATGTATAACGACATGTCTCGTCATATTCAATGGAGACATAAGACTGTTAGGCAGCTGATCACCACAGGTATTATTTCCATTGATTATGTAAAATCAAAGGATAATATAGCAGACCCTTTTACTAAGGGCATACCCAGAGATCAGATGTTCTGCCTGTCTAGGGGAATGGGCTAAAAACCCAAACAATAAGAACGGATACGGTGGTAACCCAACCTTACTAACTAGAGATCAGAGGAATTAGGTTCAATAAGAAAACTAAGCTGTAAAGGTTCAATTGAGCGCTTTGGTGAAATCAAGAGCACTTCGGATAGTGATTTCTGTAAAGAAACATCAATCCAAAGTCATTCCGGTAATAGACATTAAGTGCTATCTGCAGTGTGGGTAAATGTTAAGTTTCCAAAACCTTTAATGATCCTCGACGGTTGAGGTTAGGTTTGCAAAAATGTTTAATGGTTCCTAACACTTGTGAAGTGGGGTATAGCAGGATACCTTGTAGGAGACCACCTATTTAAGTGCGAGGACAGGCCGCCTCAAATGAACGCACTTAAGAATCCAAGAGTGTCCACGACCACAACGGACAAAACATTAAGAAGAACATAGTAAGGGAAGTTGTTGTGTTGGTACCGTTGACTTGGCTTACACTAAACACAGATGGTTGAAGACATCACGTTCACCACGCAGTAAGTAAGTCCGATGGTAAGGTTCAAAGTGGAAGCTACCTATCCAGATGCAACATCTGTCTGCTGAAAAATTGCTGGAAATAAGCACCTTGTGAGTGCACTAAAATCTCTTTCCAGAGGGGATTGTTGGAAATTTACTAATGTGGAATTAAGTGTAACCCATTATTTATGACTCGAACAATTGGGGCCCTGCACGTCGGAAACGTCGTTTCCACACACATGCACACGTAGTGCCAAGTATCATAAATTTCACTAGTGAAAGAGATATTGGTACGTAAGTGAAACGTTTGAGACAGAGAATGATGGACGGTTATGAAATAGTTGATTCCTTCTGTTGCTCTTTGGAATTGCTTTTCATGTGCAAAGTGTGCCACTTGAACTAAGATCTATTTTATCACTGGCACAAATGATAAGCATTCGTGATATATTATTAAATATAGTAGAGAAGATGATGGAACCTTCTTGCCAAAAACTAGGTCCTATAAAGCTGGAGAGCGTCAACCAAGTGTGCTTAAATATGAAGTAAATCTAATTTTGCTTGCACTATATTACTTTAGTTGATTACTCTACCTGCTATTTAACATTTAAAGAAGTAGTATACCTAGAACCTTGAAAGATAAAGGTCGTCTATGGAGTGGTTGGATGCTCACTCTATTGTTGATACAAAAATTTTTGATTTTACAATCTTCATGTGCAAATTTGACAAATATTATGGATCAGGTAACTGGTGTATGTGGTCATCTGGTTTCTATAGTCATTTATGAATTAGTGTTTGCTCTTACTTCCCGTGTTCGCAAGTTATTGGCTGCTAGATAGCTTTAATTTTTTATGAAAGATAAGAATTTCGTTAAGCAAAGTGTTCAAATGTTGATTGTACCATCTTGGTACCATTTTAATAAATATATTTACTTATAAAAAAAGTTATAATTAATTATTGAACTGTATTCCTTTGTACGGCTTGGTAAAAATCCTAACTGCTGTTAAGGCTATTAATCTTTTTGTGATGTTGTTTCATTCTCGAGCAGGATGAATTTCATTTTTACGGTGGATTAGTTATCCGGAGATATTAATTGATCTATTTCAGGTCTCATATGTAGAAATTTTTCTATCATTCCTTTTATCTTTTTAACTTATCTTAGACTTGATCATTCATCATGATATGACATTGGTGAAGTTTGGATGGTCACTGTTTTTCTTTATATTGTACATTAAAATTACAACAACCTATTTTATTAGGGTACGTTATGAATGTGTTATTAGGTTTTGAGGGCCTTTAAATTTAAGTAGATTTACTTCTTTAGTTTTTCCTTCTTTATACTAGCCGAAAAGAATTTAGATGTGGGGATTGTTTCATCTTCTCTACCTGACTATCATGTTTTGGTTTGACTTTTTGTATCTTTCACTTATGATTAAATGCAATATTTTCCGTAACTACTATAAGGAGTTATCTTTCATCAGACTAGGTCTTAAATATGTATATCCACACAATAGGATCCTTTTTAAATATGATTAGCCCTTTTGAGATCTATGGTTAAATAAGTTAAACTTGTTGTACTTTTTAATTGCTAGTGGAGTTTCCTAATGAGACAAGTTGTATTTGCATTCCTCAGATTATTCCATTCCATCAAGAGCGGTGTAGATGGAGCAAGATCATGAAAATGTTGTGACCCCTGATATCATAGCGATACTGTTAGATGATATTAATCTTACTTGAGGAGTCTTTCATTAATATCAATGTATATATAGAGTACAATATTCATCCCTTATACAATAGGAATCCTAAGCCTATACAAAAGAGGAATCCTAGTCTTACCATAATTATATTTACACAATATATGAAAATATTCTAATTATGGGTAGGGAATATATTGTTTCCTATATTTACACGTTTACACACACCCTCAGTCAGAGCGGGAGGAGGCTGGACGCTGAGACTGGATCTGAAGTCAAGAAATAACTGTCTGGGAAGTCCTTTGGTAAATATGTCTGCATACTGATAGAATGATGGAACATGTAACACTCTGACATGGCCTAACGCAACTTTCTCACGAACGAAGTGTAGGTCTATCTCAATATGCTTGGTTCGCTGATGTTGAACCGGATTATGAGAAAGATAGATGGCAAGAGATGTTATCCAATACACAATAGATGCCTGACGCAAAGGACACTGAAGTTCTAACAGTAAATTTCTAAGCCAACAAATCTCGGCTACTACATTTGCAACGCCTCGTACTCACCCTCGGCCTTTGGAGCGAGATAGGGTAGCCTGTCGGTTGGCAGACCAAGAAATCAGATTATCCCCTAAGAAAACACAAAAGCCGGAGGTGGAGCATCGCGTGTCTGGACACCCTACCCAATCTGCATCCGTATATGAAAGCAACCTATCTGGTGCAGAGGGGTATAGGTGCAAACCATAATCAAGAGTGCCCTTAATGTATCGAATGATACGCTTAAGAGTAGTGAAATGAGACTCTCTGGGGGCATGCATGAATAAGCACACCTGCTGAACAACATAAGTTATGTCTGACCTGGTGAATGTGAGATACTGAAGTGCACCTGCAAGGCTCCTATACAGAGTAGGATCAGAGACTGGAGCACCATCCATAGCACTGAGCTTAGATTTGGAATCAACTGGAGTAGGCACCTCTTTGCAGTTCGTCATCTTAGCCCTGTACACAATCTCTTCTGCATACTTACGCTGACACAAGAACATATGATTGGCAGACCTGGTCACTGATATCCCCAAAAAGTAACTCAGCTTCCCCAAATCAGTCATTGCAAATTCGAACTTGAGCAAGACAATAATCTCATTTTTCAATCCGTCGAAGGAGGCAGTAAGAACAATATCATCCACGTAAAGTAATAAGTAAGCAGTGCTGCTACCTCGATGAAAAATGAAAAGTGATGTATCACTCTTGCTGCATACAAACCCAATCTGCAAGATATACCTGGCAAAGCGATCATACCACGCATGGGGGGGCTGCTTCAAGCCATATAGTGACTTACGGAGATGGCACACATAGTGAGGAACTGCTGGATAGGTGAACCCTGGTGGCTGATGCATGTAAACTGTCTCTCGCAGATCCCCATGTAAGAATGCATTCTTCACGTCAAGCTGATGGATCGGCCAGTGTTTGCCCATGGCTATGTTTAAAACTGTGTGGATGGTAGCCGGTTTGACAACCGGGCTGAAGGTCTCACCACAATCAATGCCCTCCTGCTGATTTGTGCCATTAGCCACAAGACGGGCCTTATACCTCTCAAGATCCCCATTGTCTCTGAACTTGTGACGAAATAGCCACATACAACGAATGACATTCACCCCATCAGGTCTAGGTACTAGATCCCACGTGTGTTGTTTAGTTAAAGCATTGAATTCCTCATACATAGCCGCATTCCAATTAGGGTCTTGTTTGGCCAATTTTGGGTTCTTTGGAAGTGGAGAGATGGTTTGGACAGACAAGTTGAAATGGACTTTGAACGAAGATTCCATGCTTTGAACGAGTTTCCATTGGATGGGTAGGGACAGTGGGTGGCGGAGTGGTGTCTACGACGGGGGGTAAAGTCGGATAAGGAGAAGGTGGGGGTGAAGCCGTCGGAGGCGCCGCGGCTCCAGGATCGAGAATCGGGGCGCTAGAAGGTTGACAGGCTTCTCTGAAGTTTGGGCGCCGCGGCGCTGTCGACGGTGTTTCAAAAGATTGCTCTCTGGAAATCAGGCGCCGCGGCGCCTCCCGTCGAGGCCGCAGCTCTGACGACGGAACTGAGGATGTGAGTTGTTCGATTATGAGGGGAGAGATGGCAGAATTGTCAAGAAATGAGTAGTCCTGTTTTTAGAATTTTGGAAGATTCGATAAAGGGAATGTGGTCTCGTCGAATGTGACGTGACGAGATATGTGGATCTGACGAGTCGACAAGTCATAGCATAGTAGCCCTTATGGTTCGGCGGGAATCCTAGAAAGACACATGGAGTGGACCTAGGAGCGAGCTTGTGAGGGGCGGTGGAGCTAAGGTTGGGATAGCACAGACAACCAAAAATCTGTAGATGATCATAAGAGGGGATTCTATGGTAGAGGATTTCGGTAGGGGTCATATTGTGAAGAGTGCTAGTAGGGAGAATATTTAGAGTGTATTCTGACATTTTAGCAGCATAGACCCGAGAAGGGGTGGAGGGAGGGAGGCATGAATCAATAGGGTGCGAATCATATTGTTAATGGTGCGGATGATTCTTTCACTTTACCGTTTTGTGGTGAGGTGTGAGGGCGGGGAGAAGCGAAAGACCATGCCATTATTGGTACAAAAGCGGTGAAACATAGAGTTATTGAATTCAAGACCATTATTGCACTGAAATGATTTTATGCCTTTTCCAAATTGTGTTTGAATGAACTTGCGAAACTCAAGAAATTTGACAAACACTTCTGATTTAAATTTAAGAGGGTATAACCAAACGTAGTGTGAAAAATCATCAAGCAACACAAGATAGTATTTATGACCGAGAGAACTAGAGATAGGAGATGTCCATAAATCGGCATGTATGATATCAAAAGGAGCAAATGTAACACTAGTAGATGATTTAAACGGAAGACGAATATGTTTGCCTAAAGAGCAAGAAACATAATTTTGGGCAAGTTTCCCATTACAAGCAATGAAATTGTTGCCTCTAAGAAAATGAAAAACTGGGGCTCCTGGATGACCAAGCCTATTATGCCAAGTTGAAGAAGAAACAGCCGCTAGAGTGATGGGAGAGCAAGATCTGGCAGCGGAGGTGGAAGTGAATGGATAGAGATCCCCCGTGCTATTGCATCTCGTAAGAGGTGTCCCCGTATGAAGATCCTTCACAGTAAAACCAAAAGGGTCAAAATCCACAGAGACAGAATTATTACGAGTAAATTAGCGGACAGATATGAGGTTCTTAATCATGTGTGGGGCATATAGGGTGTTTTTGAGGAAGAAGGGTGGATGAGGAGGTTGTGTGTATGAGGTACCATAACCCTTAACTGGAATGCGTTGTCCACTACCAACTGTAACATATTGAGGATGCTTTAACCGAAACAGTTTAGGAATAGTACCTGCAGACTGGGTGACGTGAGATGTGGCGCCTGAGTCTATGTACCAAGTATTGTCAGGTTGTTGCATAGAGAGGGTGCTGAACGCCTGACCCAACTCAATGGGTGTCATGCCGGATGAGGGCTGCGGGATTTGACCTTGCATGAAGTGGGCCTGCTGTGGGGCTGGAGCGGGGCCTAACAAACCGGGGTAAGAATACGGATTGTATGGCTGCTGGTACTGGAATGGACTTGGCGCCGCGGCTCTGAACTGGGGAGCCGCGGCTCTGTACTGGGGCGCCGCGGCGCTGTAGACAAACTGCTGAGGAGCCGCGGCCCAGTTGTTCTGCGATCTCTGTTGCTGTTGCTGTTGTTGGTTCTGTTGACCGCGACCCTTGCCACGACCATGGCCTCCTCTACCGCCGCGGCCTTTTCCACCCTTGCCGCCGCGGCCCTGCCGCTGTTGGGAGTTGTCTGGTGGCGTCTGATCTTGGGGTTGCGTGTCGACAACTAACACCTGTTGGGCGTGCTCATCCTGCTTAGCACGACAGGTTTCTTCGAGCAACAATTGTGAGCGAGCTTTGTTAAAACTCGATAGCGGATCTGCCTGTTGAATAATGGTGGCCAAAGTATCATATTCTCCCTTAGTAAGGCCAAAAATCATTTGTAGCACCATTTTATCGTCAGTGACAGGCATGCCGATGTTGGAGAGTTGATCCGCTAGAAGTTTAAGCTGCTTGCAGTACTCAGAGACATTGGAGAAGTTTTCAAGACATGTTTTGTTGAACTGTTCTTCCAAATACACGGCACGAGTGTGCTTGTTGTTCTGAAAAATTTCCTCCAAACGATTCCACAAGTCAAGGGCAGTGGAGTCAGATTTCATGATAGTAAGGAGCAAATCCTGAGAGATACTACCATATATCCATTGTTTGACGCCGGCGTCGAGACGATGCCAGATAGAATCATCAACCTCCGTAGGGCGCGGAATAGTGTCATCAATATGGTCAAGCACGTTATAGAGACATGCATGATTGCGAAAAAGTTCAACCCAGGGAGAATACTGGTTGTTTTCTTGATCAAGAATAATGGGAATATGGTTCTTGATGTTGGAAACAGTAAGGGCGGGATGAAACGGGGGTGATGACTTTGTGGTGGGATTTGTGGATGTAAACGTCATTTGCATTTCTGTTGTGGTGTTGCTTAATTGTCTTTCATCCCAGGTACTTGGAGCAACATCCGGAGTATGTGGCACAAGGTGTAAAGGATACCCAGTTTTTATTTCAGATCCCAAGACCGCTACAACAAAACTATGTTAAGAAACGTCCAACACCTTCACTTGATGGTATGTATGTGTTTTAGACATACTTAAATAATTAGTAAGATCTAAGGATTTGAGTCTTACTCATTATTTGTGTTTGGATTAGTTAAATGTTAAAATCATATCTGGAATATTATTTGTGTGTATAATGAAATACATTCACATTCACAGGCGAATTCTTCTAAAATATCAATTGTTTGCTGGGATGGTGTGATCTGGAATATGTCTTAAAGTTAATTAATCGACCTAACATCTTAGGAGACACCTCACTATTGGTTTTTTCCTTCCCGCATTTAGCCGCTATTCCTATTGATACAAGTTAGATTCCACTATTTTACTCTATGTTGCATCCTAGTTATCACCTTTTGACCCGTAAATATTTATATAGAAACCTTGTGACAGATTTTGTCATCACTGACAGAAAGCATATCTATTGTTGTGATAGTTAATCCCATCTCATGGGTCGTTCCTGTTGGAAATACGGGTTTGCTTGGTGGACCAGCGCTGTCTGCACCTTCTGATGCAGTCCCGCTAGATGTACCGGTGTCATCTGCACCGTCTAATGCAGCTCCGCTCGATGTACCAGTTCCGTCTGCACCTTATGACACAGCCTCGCTGGATGTACCAGATGGTAACTACCCAAAGAAACCCAAACTAATGGTTGAGAGTGATGAAGTTGTCAAATTCTGACGACTTTCATCTTCTTTGTTTTGGATGCTGAGGTTTCTGGTTTTTGACACTTTATTACTGTAGGACTTATAATCAGAATAGAAATAATGCTTTTTGATTGAAATATAGTATTTTTTCATGGTATTGCTGGTAAGTTGCAGGTTCATTGTTTCCTCCCCCAACACCCTCAACCCCCACCCATGAACCCCAGTTGTCCACCTCATCTCGCCCTTATTGTATTTTGCTAGATTACATATAAATATTCTTGGGATAGCATTTTCGGGTTACTTATCAATTGCTACAAAATAAGTAAAAGATTAACTTATTTTTAAGCAAAACATCATTTTCCTACCAAACACACCCTTTATCTTTTGTGTTTCCCTTCTTTTTTCTAAATGGTGAGTAAGGAAAGATGGCTAATAGTTAAGTTTGACTAAATATTAGTACTATGTTCCCATTATTTTCATAGTTATTTATTTTTATTCTTACTACATTAGTCATGCGTTTGCTCTGCTCTATCATTTATCTTTTGTCACTTTTTTTTCCTGGATGTACTTCAACGTTTTTCACTTTTTAAATTAATAATTATTTCTATTCTAAAAAGAGTTACCTATGAGCTTATTTGTATCATGTAAACGTTCTACTTCCATAGTATTAGCTTATGGAATAAAAATAAGAAATTTAAAGATCTTAGTTACCTATGAGCTTATTTGTACCATGTAAACCTTCTACTTCCACAGTATTAGCTTGTGGAATAAAAATAAGAATTAAAGATCTTATTGGCATACTTCCTCCCCCTTCTTCTGGGGCGTTGTTATCATTGGACCACTTTGCTTAGATTTCAATATTTTATGTAAATGATAAATCTTAAAAATCACTCACTAAATTATGTTCAATTTCAAACTAGTTGGAACTAACAATATGAATCATCTATACATGTAGAAGATCCATCTCGTTTAGTTGACTATTTTCTTAGTTACTGCAATCGTCTCCATTTCTTTAGAATTGACACTAGCTAAACTTTGCCAAATTTTCATATTGCAGTAATATTGTTAAGGTGAATCTTGAATAGGTGTACTAAATTTAATATTATTATAGTATGTGCTATCTTAATGTATTAAAGTTCATTCCTTTTGCTACCAAAATGTGGTTTACCATAAATCCAGAGGCCCTAGATTTTACAAGATTCATATTTCTAGTAGGCATAAATACATGTCCATAATTCTGAAGTAGCAATTGTTTAACTATTTTCCATTCTAAGTTGGGTAAGTAAGATGTTATAGAAAGTTTCAAAGTTGCATTATTGGATTCTTACTTTAATTTTCATCCCTTTCTAACTATTTTTTCAAGAAGTATCCTCATTTTGTTCCAATTCTGAAAACAGTATTCTTTGCTGTCCATACTATATGGTATTTTTAGTTCAGACAATACCCTTTAATAAATTAATTCACCCCTATAAATTAAAAGGTTATTTCACTAAATTACTCTTAATTAAATAATACCAATTTAATATGATTTCTTGATTACGTAAAAACGCACCTATCCAAATAAGGGTAAACATGGAAGAAAATATTAATGTCTTCTTGATTATGTGAAAATCATTTACTTTGGACTAAATGTAAAAGCTAAAAATATCATATAATATGAATTGAAGAGAGTAATGACTAGGTCATGCTTCTATCACCAGTAATAGAAATATATAGAGAAAACAAATTACATGCAATTTTTATTTTGAACAGGTGAAAAAATTACATGCAAATTTTGATCTTTCCAACCATGTGGTGTTTCTCAAATTTAGCCCTCATGTATCATTTTAAACAATAATAACAGTCCCACAATTACATCATTTGCAAACTGTTACAATAGTCTAGCTTACAAGAGCAGAAAATAATTTCATTATAGATAAAGATGCATGCCTTGTTACGTATATGTACTTTTTCAAAATGATCTATCAAGCCAAATAGCTAGCAGTCTCCACAAGGAGGGTAACAAAAGAGGAAGAAAATTCACCACAAAGCATGTGAGCATTAGATAAACTAGAGTGTCAATAGGAAATTCAATCTAATGAGTAATATCTTGACGACGTTTCTCTTGCTTCATCTAGTTGTATGGCTTTTGTCCGGATTAATGGGGATCATCTTGCTGCCCCTCACCGATATGATCTTAGCTCTTGCTCTGCTAATATAGAAATATGTCCACCTTCCTTTAGTTGGTGTTAAACATGGAATGAAGAAAAGAAGAATGTGGGAACCCCTGGATATCAATTTTGAGACAAACATTACTTTTTCCCTGTTGGCCATAAAAATTAGTATTCACCTTTTTTCAGAAGAATTTTTCACTTTATTGAAATTAGTGTTTGGCTATGAAATTATCCAAATTCAACTTGAAGTTGTATTCAAATTTGAAAAACAATTTATAACGTATTTTCCAACTCACTCAAACAAAACTCCTTCTTCAACTCCAACTCCATAAATTTCAAATAAAGTGAAAAATATTTGGAATCTATGGCCAAACGCCTACTTTGTTTTTATGAAAAACGAACCTAGAGTAGGCATGCGGTGCATAAGAGTTACCAATTTCCTTTAATAGGCTCGAGACTCTTTGTAACACCCTGTAGTTTCGAGCGATGGTTTGAGCAGCTAGACATATGCAAGTAGACCCGAGCCTGAGAGGATTTATGTCATATTCACATACGCGAATGAAGAGCTTAGCATACAAAGGATGTGGTCCCGAAATAATTTAAGATTTTAAAAGTGTGACAACAACGATGACTAGAAATGATATTTTGAGTATAAAGAGGTTCCGAACTAGAGTTATACCACGTGATTATGATAATGGGTATGTGAAATGTGTTAAAAGTGATCAATATTGAGTAATCTGAGATCAAAATATTAATTATGTAGACAAGTACTAATTAACTAAAAATAATATTTGGATTAGTGGTAAGGGACAACATGTTCACGTGGCAAGGAAGGGCCACAATTATTAATGTTAGTGGATAAAGATTAGTCATGTGGTTGACAAAGGCTTGGGACGTGTACAAATATTAAAGGGACACTTAAGGCTGATATTTATCTATTGTAATTAAGAGGGTGCCATGTGTCCTTTGCGTATCAATAAAAGTGGCAGCATATCACTTTAAGTGCACTACTTCAAGCAGCAAAAAGGTTCCAACACTTTTATCTTTCAAGAACATAGCATCCATATTCTCATTCAACAATTTAGTAATAACATTTTCCTCCCAAGAATAAGCAGCGATATTACTTTATAGTGCGGGAACGGTGTAGGTGAATAAACGTTATTCCACGAATAGATAGATACGACAACACGACAACGTTATTCAATCTCATTACGGGCAGCGACGTCTTGCAAATTGCGGGATATGTCATAGCAAAAGTAAAATGGTGGGATATTCGAAGGAGGACAATCAAGGTATGTTAAGACTACTCTTTCCTTCTTTTGACATGTTCTAAGTACGAAACATAAACGTAATACTGTTCCATAAGTCATTCTACTGTTAGTAGTTAAAGATATTCATGTTATTCATTCCTATGTTCAAAGCATGTCTAAATATGTTCCTAAATCCCTATTGATGTATATGGGAAAGATGTTAGTATTTATAACGTTATTCGGAGGTGAAACAACATTACATCACTCCGACAAACTTATAGTGTCTTAATATCATATCATTCATGCATTATATACATATATAAACCTTGACCTCAAAGGCGTTATATACGCTACTATATGGTATGCATTATATATATATGTATGGGGTATGGGCAAAGGGAAGGCGTTATATACGCACCACCACCTGCAGCTGGTATATATATGATGATGATTATGCCCACAGATGCTTGTATGATATGATGGGATGCCCACAGAGACTTGATGGAGTTATATACGCATATATATATGTATGACCGCGTTATGCATGACACTTAGGCATATTATGTCTTCAGAGGCATTTCGGTACATGTTGATTCTCTCTCGTCTCATGTTACTTTCATATCTCTATTATTCTATTCTTCATGCCTGACATACTCGGTACATCATTCGTACTGATGTCCCTTTTGTCGGGGAATGCTGCATTTCATGCCCGCAGGCTCAGGTATAGGGTGACGATTCTCGCTAGTAGGTTGCTGGTTCAGCGGATATTGGAGCACTCCACTTGTTCTGAAGTTGCAATCTAACCTTAGTACGGTATTTGTTTTGCATATGCAGATTGGTAAGGAGGGGCCCTGTCCCGATCTTATGATGTCCCGTACTTTTTAGAGGCTTGTAGACAGTTGTCCTATGTATAGTAATCGTGTATGGCCCTGTCGGCCTTGGTATGTATATGTATATAGGTTGGGTCCTTCTGGTTGTAGGATTTTACATAGCTCTTTTTCAGTTTACTATTTCCATATGTCAGTAGGGTATCTCATGGCGGCGCTCATGGGCCATGAGAAATTATGGTTATATGCTAAATATATGATTAGTGGTACTCGGCAAGTAAGGTCCGGGTGCCCGTCATGACCCTCCAATTTGGGTGGTGACACTCTTCCAATGGAAAGCTCTGAAAGAAGTTGCTTTGAGCTCCAAACGATACCCAAAAGCACTTCTTGCAATATATGAAAGGCTAATATCTCAAACTTCAAATACATAGTGATCTAACATAATTGACACATGCATTTTTTGTCGAAGGTGCCGGAAGAATTCTTAGGTAACACATACAACAAAATATGATAGAGAGCAATCAACTGCTCTAGTAATAATTACAACACCTTTACTTCTAGTTTCGAGGAGATAATACAATATTTCTATAGGATTTTGTTGGGTTCAAAGCATATAAGTAAGGCACATCGAAAGTTTAAAATATTGTTTCTTATTTACCCCAACAAAATTTCTGGTATGGTTATACTACAATCAAACCTGTAACATAAAGTATAAACTTACAGGTTTAGAATATCTGGAGTCTTTATCTACTATAAGGTGCACACGCGGTTGCCCTTTCGATTGCAAGCTCCAAGCTTCAATGTATTTCTCTTTCGAAAAGCTAGGAAATCCGACAGAGGTTCGAGAGTTTTAATTCTAAGTCTCTAAGGCTTAGAATGATAATCTGAAATTGGTGTATGAATAATGAAGGAAATGCCTCTATTTATAGTTAAAAATTAGGTCAAACCGGATTAGGGTTTGACCTTGGGCCTAGCCCAAAAATTGAGGCAGAGGCGTCGCGGCCCTAGGGAATGGGCGTCGCGGCGCTCGATGAGTTTCTGCGCTGTCTCAATTTATTTCCTGCGCATTTTTAATTAAATCGAAAATCCAATTTTGACTTAATTAAAATAATCATTATTCATTTAAATGTCTCGATTCTAAATCGAACATTTAATTACACTCTCAATACATCCTTAAATCGAAACGGACAATCGATATAGTGTGACCCTACAGGCCTTCTCATATTGACATTAATCAAATTAAGGTCTACGCGGAACTCCTAGACGGCGCCGCGAGATGAACTCAATATGTGAAGTACGTTTACGCGAATCCAGCAAACTTAACCTTTATGTGGTAAGATAAAATCCTTTCATTCAGGACACACCCGATCAAGCTTAGCATTTGTCAAGTGTCTATTCAAATGGCTTAATCATTGTATCTCATCTATATTAGTTGACAACTAGACCATATTCTAAATATGTCTATTGCGTTGGCCAACGACTTAGTCAACTTAATATCACTGAGAATCCGAGTGTTCTCTCGAATATACATTCGAGGAATGAATCTTAATCTTGGCTCAACTACCACCTTTAATCCACAATCGTAATGTACCCAATACAAGCCGTATCTCAACCTATAAGGCATTTGAGCGTAGGACGGGATCAAAGTACATTACTTTGCAGACAAGGCGCGTATTGACCTCAAGTCTAAGGACTTCTATCTCCCACACGCTGATCATACTTTAGACAAGTATAACAAATAGTATATCAGCAGGGTATACCAATACTTCCAAAGTATCCATGTGTCCATCATGAGTAGCCATTACTCGTAGCAGGTGAGACATACTACCTCCTCTAAGGATGTGATGCAGACCACATGTCGACTTATCACATATCATCGATATCCCATTCTCGATGATCATTAGTCGAGGCTATTTAAGAGTTACGTTATAATATTAATACCTCACACTACTAATAACAACATAACCTCTAGGGATGCATATTATAGAATATTACAAACAATCAATTAACAATTCAATAATTTGCAAATGCCAAAATATTAATCTCCATTAATAATAATACGAATGTGTATAAAGTACATTTGTCCTAATACGGATTGTCTCTAGGACATAAATATACTTTCAATCTCCAATTTGGTCTAGAGCCAATCTCCAACATATCTAATGCCCATATTCTCAAAATGGCCATTATGCTTGACTAAGCTTAATGGTTTAGTGAATGGGTCAGCTAGATTATCGTCTGTGGGAACATAGTCTAATCTAATCTCTTCAGTCTCCACCATCTCCCTGAGTATGTGGTACTTTCTTGGTACATGCTTGTTTCTGTTTGTTGATCTTGGTTCCTTAGCTTGCGCAATCGCACCAGTGGTGTCACAATAAACCGTTATTGGACAAGTGGCACTTGGAACAACCCCTAGTTCCTTCAGAAACTCAGATATCGCGACAGCTTCCTTCCCAGCAATGTACTCAGCTTCTGTTGTCGAATCAGCAGTTGTAGCTTGCTTGGAACCTTTCCAACTCACTATTCCACCATTGAAAATGAAGGCATATCCAGACTGAGATTTGAAGTCATCAAGATCTGTCTGGAAGCTAGCATCAGTGTACCCAGTACATACCAGCTTCTCTTGTCCACCATAGACTAAGAAATATTCTTTAGTTCGTCTAAGATACTTAAGAATACTCTTGACTGCTTTCCAGTGTTCTTCCCCAGGATTCTGCTGGAATTTGCAAGTCATACTAAGTTCATGGGCCACATCTGGCCTCGTATAGGTCATGGCATACATGATAGATCCTATAGCTGAAGCATATGGGATTCTTTTCATGCGTTCAAGTTCTGCAACAGTAGAAGGACTATCCTTCTTTGTAACTTGATCCATTGACCCATATGAAGATTTCCCTTCTTAGAGTTTTCCATAGAGAATCGTCTTAGCACTTTGTCTATGTATGTGGACTGTGACAGCCCTAACAATCTATTAGGTCTATCACTATAGATCCTAATTCCAAGAATGTAGCAGGCTTCACCCAAGTCCTTCATCATGAAGGTGCTGGATAACCATTCCTTGACTGATTGCATAAGAGTCTTATTATCTCCCATTATCAATATGTCATCTACATATATAACAATGAATATAATACTCCCTTCCTTGCGCTTACTATAAACATATGGATCTTCTTTGCTTCTAAAAAAGTCAAAGGATTTGACTGCTTTGTCAAAGCAAATATTCCAACTCCTTGAAGCTTGCTTGTGCCCATAAATGGACTTTTGTAGCTTGCATACAACATTTGGTTTGGACTCAAGTGAAAAACCTTCAGGTTGTTTCATATACACCTCCTCAACTAGATTACTATTGAGGAAAGCCGTTTTGACGTCCATCTGCCAAAGGTCATAGTCATAATATGCAGCTATTGTAAGCAAAATCCGAATGGACTTAATCTTCGCAACAGGTGAAAAGGTTTCATCATAATCGACCCCAGGCCGTTGATTATAACCTTTAGCCACCAATCTTGCCTTATAAGTCTGTACCTTGACATATGCATCAATCTTCTTCTTGAAGACCCATTTGCATCCTATGGGTCTAACCCCTGTTAGCAAATCAACCAAGTTCCAAACTTGATTGATGTACATGGAGTCCATCTCAGATTTCATGGATTCTTGCCATCTCTGCGAATCAATGTCTAACATAGCTTCGCTGTAGGTTGTAGGTTCATTGTCATCAGGAATATCTATCTCATTATGTGTTTCAATAAGGAGATTAAGTCTTTCAGGCGGACGATGAGTCCTAGTGGTCCTACGGAGTTGATTGTTTTGCGTTTCAGTGTCTATTGCATTCTGACTGTGAGAAGGTCTTTATGTGTTGGACAATCCATCACCTTGAGAGCTCTTAGGAATGTCATTTTCATGTATTTCCTGAATGGAATGATGCACAACCATTGTATCATCTTCCATTGGTTGTGTATGAGAACCTTGCATTTCTGCACTATCTCTCACAACACTCCCATTGGCTGAAGGGCGTACTCTAAGTACCCAATCTTCACTAAATACTCCCACTGAATCCTTGTTTGGGTCATTCGATAAGGGTTCAACTTCTGTGTTATCTTGTGGTTCTTGAATTTTTTCAAGTTCTATCTCTGTGCAGCTATGTTCCTTGTAAACATATTCTTCTTCAAGGAAAGTTGCGTTCCTGGAAACAATGACCTTATGTTCTCCAGGAAGATAGAAGTAGTATCCATTAGTTTCCATTGGATACCCCACAAAATAATATTTCTCACTTTTTGATTCCAACTTGTCAGTAAGCATCTTCTTTACATATGCAGGGCACCCCCAGGGTCGCATGTGTTTAAGTGCTGGCTTCTTGCCGTTCCATATCTCATATGGAGTTTTCTCTACTGACTTTGAAGGAATCATGTTCAGAATATAAATTGAGCTTTGCAATGCATATCCCCAAAGGTATGTTGGCAGAGCTGAGAAACTCATCATGGATCTAACCATATCTAATAGGGTTCGATTTCTCCATTCAATAACACTATTCATCTGTGGCGTTCCAGGAGGTGTCCATTGTGATTGGACTCCATGAAGCTTCAAATAATCCAAAAATTCTTTACTTAAGTATTCACTTCCTCGATCCGATCGAAGTGTCTTGATACTTGTTTCAAGTTGCTTCTCTACTTCTGACTTGTACTCCTTGAATTTCTCAAAGGCTTCAGACTTATGTTTCATAAGATACATATGCCCAAACCTTGTGAAATCGTCTGTAAAAGTGATGAAGTAAGGGAAGCCTCCCTTAGCTTGAGTTGAAAATGGCCCATATACATCAGTATGGACCAACTCAAGTACCTCTTTGGCTCGTACCACTTTCCCATAAAGTGGTTTGTTGGTCATCTTTCCTCTCAAGAAAGATTCACAGTTACCATAGGACTCCAAGTCAAATGGTTCCAGGTAGTCTAACTTTCTTAATCTTGCTATCCTTGATCCGTTGATGTGACCAAGTCTACAGTGCCATAAGTAGGTGGGGTTTTTTAGATTACTTATCTTAGCTCGTTTATTTTGCACATTGAAAATTTCACGACTACAGTTTAAAATATACAATCCATCCACAAGCGGAGCATTTCCACAAACAAAACCACTGTAAGACAGTACATAACTGCCATTGGCAATAAATGAGGAAAACCCCTCAATGTCTAACATTGGGATAGAAAAGATATTCCTCGTTAATGAGGGAACAAAATAACAATTATTTAGTTCTAAACAAAAGCCTGAAGGTAAATCTAGTCTATAAGTTCCCACGCGTTCAACATCTACTCGTGCTCCATTTCCAACGCGCAGGTCTACCTCCCAAGGTCCAACCTTTCTGCTGTTAATTAGGCCCTACACATTACTACAAATATGCGAACCACAAATGGTATCCAATACCCAGCAGTGGGAGTTACTTATAGACATATTTATTTCAATAACAAACATACCTCGTCTAGTAGAGATAGAAGCACATATTGTTTTGCCTCCTCTTGGAGCTATGTAGTCCTTCTTTAGAACATGCGCTGACACTTGTCCCCTTTCGTTCAACTTACATTTGAAAGGGTCTCTCAACAGTTCATACTCCATTGTTTGAGACTGTTTTTCATAGAGACTCTTCAAGTGTTCTAGCATTTCTTTGGGGCCTATGTTTTTATGTTGCCTCTGTAACTCCATAGTCATGGAAGACAACATTATACATTTTGCCAAGGTAGCATCGTTCAAACATTTCTGATAAGCCACCTTGTCAAACAAGGCATACTCATCAGAGTTTTCAACAGGGATTGTGGGGAATACTATGTCTAACACATACTCAATTCTTTCTAGTCTTAACACCAATCGCAGATTTCTTAACCAGTCAAGGTAATTTGATCCAGTCAACTTGTTTGTCTCGACTAACATTTTCAGTGATAGATTCGACATTTTATATGACTAAAGAAACAAATAGACATGAAATTAAACTCTAATATAATTTCTATTGAACACATTCGTTAACTAATTAACACGGCCTTTAGTTTAATTAGCTCCCACTATTTTAACATACTCTTCGACCCTATGGAAGAATACAGACTCATATCAAATATGGTCATAATGGGCCATGATCCAGGTTCATGCTATCTCCGTATTTGTTGTGGCTGATAACTTCAACAGCACAACCTGATAGGTCTCTAAACCAATTACAAACAATTTGTAACTCATGTTTGATCAAATGTTCTAAACAATCAATCTGCGTCCCTCGGCTTGGCCGACACTGTGGCGCCAAGACAACCTAGCAAGTCAACCCCATTATGCGACTGCAATTATGTATCTAAGTGAGTTTTGCCTTATAGAGCAAACACTGTGGTGTAAATACTCATGAAAGTTTATCACCCACTTCTACATTTAACATGCATCTATGAAAGAGTCTGAGTCCTCGTAGACTTAGAGCAAATGTTGTGGCATAAATAATCATCTAGCCGAAAAGGATTTTTCACTACAATCAATTATAATGGACGACGCGTTCATTTTAAATGAGACTTGTATTAAAATTTTAGGAAACATTTTAATTCAGGGTTTTAACCAAGATCAACTCATTTACGCCATATCCAATATGACATCATGCAAACTAATGACACATGTAGTTAGGAATCGTCAACCCAATATGCATGATATAAGATGGTTTAATCAAACACTGAGCACCGCCTGCCCAAACAGTTATAGCGGACGCTATTCTAATAATTTAAATGACAAACAATTTGACATGTATAATAATAATCTTGGGTTAAACATTCTGAACTCTGATTTTTTTTTCTGGACATGTGGGGCCGCGACGCTAATCATTAGGGCCCCGGCACTACAGAGGCATAAGCTTTTTGTCTTCTGTAAAATGCATTAGTGCCGCGGCGCTCCACCATGGAGCCGCGACGCTGTAAGGCCAGAAACATTTCTGTTTCTACAATTGCATTAGCGCTGCGGTGCTCCAACATAGAGCCGCGACGCTTCACCATGGAGCCACGGCGCCTGCTGTCCAGTGAGTCCAAGTTTTGAAAAGAAGAATTAGCGCCGCGACGCTCCACCATGGAGCTGCGGCGCCGCCTTGAAACCCTAGCAAGCACCGCGGCGCCCTACCATAGGGTCGCGACGCCGATGTCCTGACAAACATTTCTGTGTTGATTTTCAAAATTGTTCAACCCCTAAATCCAATTTAGGGATCAATTCACAGGTTCTTTATCATCACCCGCCATTATCAATAACGCCCATATAGACCATTATCCATTCTTACCCGTTCTTAGCCATGCACCGTGCAATGAGCAGGACAACGCACTTTTGTCTTAGTTCGAGTTAGAGCGGAATGACTTCCTCGAGTTAGCGTATTAGATAATTTAGGGTGATATCAAAAGGTCAACATTCGTTCAAGACATGTAGGATTTCAAGAAACCTCGTTTTAATCCAATTTTATGTTTAACCCATATTATTACTTTATTCAATTGTTATATAACCATTGAACCAGCCTGGGCTTTGATACCACTGTAGGGTTTTGTTGAGTTCAAAGCATATAAGTAAGGCACAACGAAATTTTAAAATTGTGTTTCTTACTTACCCCAACAACATTTCTGGTATGGTTATACTACAATCAAACCTGTAACACATAGCATAAACTTACAGGTTTAGAATATCTGGAGTCTTTATCTACTATAAGGTGCACACGCGGTTGCCCTTCCGATTGCAAGCTCCAAGCTTCAATCTTCAATGTATTTCTCTTTCGGAAAGCTAGGAAATCCGGCAGAGGTTCGAGAGAGTTTAATTCTAAGTCTCTAAGGCTTAGAATGATAATCTAAAATTGGTGTATGAATAATGAAGGGAATGCCTCTATTTATAGTTGAAAAAAATTAGATTAGGGTTTGACCTTGGGCCTGGCCCAAAAATCAAGGCAGAGGTGCCGCGGCCCTAGGGTATGGGCGCCGCAGCGCTCGATGAGTTTCTGCAATGTCTCAATTTATTTCCTGCGCATTCTTAATTAAATCCAAAATACAATTTTGACTTAATTAAAATAATCAGTATTTATTTAAATATCTTGATTCTAAATTGAACATTTAATTACTCTCTCAATACATCCTTAGATCGAAACGAACAATCGACATAGTGTGACCCTACAGGCCTTCTCATATCGACATTAATCAAATTAAGGTCTACGCGGAACTCCTAGATGGCATCGCGAGACGAACTCAATATGTGAAGTACGTTTACGCGAATCCAGTAAACTTAACCTTTATGTGGTAAGATAAAATTCTTTCATTCACGACACACCCGATCAAGCTTAGGATTTGTCAAATGTCTATCCAAATGGCTTAATCATTGTATCTCATCTATATTAGTTGACAACTAGACCATATTCTAAATATGTCTATTGCGTTGGCCAACGACTTAGTCAACTTAATATCACTGAGAATCCGAGTGTTCTCTCGAATATACATTCGAGGAATGAATCCTAATCTTGGCTCAACTACCACCTTTAATCCACATTGTAATGCACCCAATACAAGCCATATCTCAACCTATAAGGCATTTGAGCTTAGGACGGGATCAAAGTACATTACATTGCAGACAAGGTGTGTATTGACCTCAAGTCTAAGGACTTCTATCTCCCACACGCTGATCATACTTTAGACAAGTATAACAAACAGTATATCAACAGTACGTGTTGCATCCGGCGCAAAAAGTCCTCAACTTCCCCATCAATGATAGACCTTTTTGAATTAGTTTCTCTTTGGGGAACTTCTTGTGCCAATTCTTCAGGAGCGTAGCATCTCCCTGATCTCATCATACCTTGAGCCACGACTGCAAGTTTCTTTCTAGGAGCCGGGATGACCACTTGGGGTACTTGTATTACAAACAACTTCTTTGGAGCCGAGATCAATACCTTGAAATTAGGATGCTTTTGCAGCCTAAGAGAGGCGACTATGCGCTTTAGGTTTTTGATACCTTATTGTCCAACGATTAGTATACCACCCAATCTTCTTCTCTTTCAATCATGTGTATGTTATGGGCACTATGATTCGGGATGGGATTTATATTCACATTTAGCACTACGACCTATAGTATGAGCTCTCGCTTGTTAATCAAATCTTGCAACTTATGATTAAAATTGATGCAATCCTCCGTTGAATGCCTATTACCTTCGAAATGGTAAGCACAAGTTTGGTTGGATCGGTAAAAATGACTCTCTAGGTTAGCAAGATTTGGAGGCACGACTTTGATGAGATCGGCGATGCTCAATTTGGCGAACAGGATGGTTCGCATTTTTAGAAGCAGCGTGAATATCTGCGAAGGCTTTTTTTCAAAGTTTGGACGTGTCAAGTCGTATGTGGCCGAAGGAGGCTGATTTCGGTGATTTTGATGGTTTTAGAGCGCTCGATATATGGCGCAGGAATATGGTAATTTGGAGATGGAGCTTGGTAAGTGGGTATAAGTGTTTGGTAATTTGGTTGTGGATCTTGGTGTTTGGCTGTGCATAATATACCGGCACAGGGTTGTTGGGTGATGGTATGTAGTTTCTCGGAGAAGGATATTTGTATGCATCAAAGGATGATTGTGATCATTCTCTTCTATGACTCCTCGGGGTCGGTGTGTGAGAGATGTTTGCCACGTCCTCTTTCTTCTTATTTGCGGCTCTACCGGAGCTTGTTATGCCAACTTTGTTGACAATGCTGACAATATTTCCAGTCTTGAGACAATCTTCTAGGGCCTCTCCTATTTTGACTAAATCAGCGAATGGCCTCCGGACCATAGCCAACATTCATTCATATCAGTCCAACTCCTGAGATCAGACGAATGCTGAAACTAGTTCTTCCTCACTCATTAGAGGCTATACTCGGGCAGCTTCGGCCCTCCACCTACTCGCATACTCGCGGTAGGTATCTGTTAATTTTTGCTTAATATTTTCCAAAAAATAGCGATCGAGCACATTTTCCACGTCGAAGTAAACTCTGTCCATGACGTCTTTTGCCATTTCTTCCCATGAATCCCAACGGCTGATATCTTGCGTCGTGAACCATTCAGATGCTTCACTTATGAGACTTCGGCTGAAGACCCTCATTAATAATGCCTCATTTCCTTTGGCACTGACCAGTTGGTCATAGTAAACTCTTAAATGAGCTTTGGGGTTTTCCGTGCCATTGAAAGGTCCAAATTTGGGCACTTTGAAGCCCTCTGGCAAGTCCAAATATGTATACATGCACAAGTCGTCATATCTCAATCACGTCACTTTGCGGGAGCCTTTGTTAGCTTTTTCGAATAGATCCATCATTTTTGTTCCATTTCTCTATCTCTTCGGTCTTGCTCGGACCTCCATGTTTTTTTCATCTCCTCCTAATGATCCAATTTCAGTGAGAAGTCAATGGGAGTAATTGGATTATGTAAGAATACAATGGGGTGTGCGGGGTGACTTTTGGGAGTGCCCACAGCTCTAGGAGTAGTATGGATAGTAGTGTTTTGGTGGATGTTAGGATTAGCATAAGCTGGTGGCGCCTGAAAGGTAGGCGCAGATTGGAAACTCCTAGCTATATAGGTGGCATTTAGTGGAGGGGTGTTTGGTAAGAGTCCCCACTATGGTCATTTAGAAAGTGTTCGGTGATGGGTGAATTTAGAGATGGAAAAGGTGAGGGGGGTCTTCTTGCCTCATTAGCAGTTGCTTCTCTAGCAGGTGTTGATTGCATCATTTCTCACAATATATTATTGGAGGTCGCCAACTTTCTTGAATAGGAAAGTGATAACATCCTTGGAGTGCGAGGTGTTCTGGAGGTCTTAAGGCACAACGTCCTCAATCAGAGAATTCTTGTTATGAGCCTCCTCGGGAATACATGTCATTGTTTCTTTGTCTTGTTGATTTAGGGATACTGCCACGACTTTAGATCTGGTGAAGTATATTAGTGTTCCACAACGGATCGACCCCTTTCTATAAGAAGAAAAATAACTCAAAAGCAAACGACGTTAGTACATTAGTCGGAAATCATAATACTAGATATCACACAAAAGTTGCACACAAAGCACATAAACTCATATATTTGATCTGAACTCTTGATTGATTTTTCCATTACAGGGGTATTTTGGTCATTTTGTCCAATTTTTGGTTTTTAAGGTTTCGGTTTGAAGGCTTGTGGTTGATTTGCCAAAATGTCATCATTGAACCAGAAATTGTCCAATAAATAGGGGGGGATTATAATTTATATAATATAGGAGCCGAGTCTTATATAGACTCCCTACGTATCCCTTCTCGAGAAATTAGGCCCTTCCGTAGTTTGGGTTATATAAAAATTATATCCTTATTTCTTCTACCTGAATCTTAAATTTACCCTGACCATGCTCGATATGGGCTTCCCACGTATCCCTCATCGGGATATTAGGTCAGACGTGGTTTCATTTACAAAAAGTGGGATGGGATATCTTTGATTGAAAGCTAGAAAAGGGGACGCCTAAACTACCCAAAATATGACTCTTCCTCGAAGACATAGCGGGTCATCATCCTTACGAATGTGCATTTCCTGGTGGCTTTTCTAAAGCGGCATTGTATCACAGGCTAGATCTGACCGGTGTTAACTAAATGCTCCAGCTCAAACTTGAAGGCTTCACATTCTTCGATGTCGTGTCCGGGAGCCCCTGAATGGTACAAACATATCTTTGTCCTTGAAGTGTTGGTGAAGAGTTTCCAGGTGGTCTTGAAAGGTTGAACCTTGCCGGTGCGGCACAAAAGTGAGAATATGTCGGTATACGAATATTTAAAAGAAATGAAGTTTTAGTGCCAGAGTGTGAATGACTTTCTCGTCAATCAGTCGACGACTCTTATCTTGAAGGCCACATATTCATATGTGTTGTGGACAGGCTGGCTTTAGTGGTATAGGCACCTTTTGTGAGCAAAATGAGGTGCACAAGTTGGGAGGACATGTGAGCTAGTATGTGCCAGTCCGGTAGTTTTAATCCCATCGTATACCTCAATATTTCACACTTCTCTTGGTGTGACTCTGAGTAAGATCCACGTGCTTTGAGGGCGATCGCCCACCACATTGGAGATGATCTATGGGGAGGATTTTGTGT
This sequence comes from Anisodus tanguticus, assembly GCA_034509755.1. Classification (NCBI taxonomy): domain Eukaryota; kingdom Viridiplantae; phylum Streptophyta; class Magnoliopsida; order Solanales; family Solanaceae; genus Anisodus; species Anisodus tanguticus. The sequence continues at coordinate 11,156,048 of CM067543.1, read as the reverse complement.
CATCCCATAGTGATTAGAAGCTTCATTGATGACTGGGGTGATTCTTTCGGGTGTCCCACTCATTTCCCCATATGATATTGGGTCATCCTCAAGCAGGTGCATTAGGGGGACATAGTCGTCCATTGTTGTCTTTACCTCTTCAGGGAGGCTTTGATATTGTGGTTTTCCTTCAGGAGACTTTTCTGTTAGTTTCTCCAAGAATTCCAAGATCTCGTCAACCTCTTTCATTTTGGCATTTGCCAAGCCAGTCTTGTAGTTAACTTCCTTCATCTTGGCTCTGGCCAACTCAATCTTCACATTTATCCTGCGAATCTTAGCACAAAGTGACTCATCAGTCTCTTTTTCGCTGATTAGGTCAATGACTGGTGATATGGCACTCTGGCTGTCTGGAGTTTCAATAGAAAATAAACCTTTAAGATGAGGCTAAATTAGTCAGCTTTGGTATTTTCTTTTATTTTTCTTTTGGGTTGGTGACCGGAATGTGGGACCAATCAAAAGTTCAAGACGGAACACATGAAAACACATAAGCAGTTTTATATTAAATAAGAACATAAACAGTTATAATATTCGCATTCCTATACCTCGTTACTCTAAGGCTTTCTAATCGTTTGAAGCACTAATATACTAAATATTGATAAACCATTGCCCCATAATAATTTCATTAATAATAATAATAATATCTTCCCCAATGGGGATTACAAAGCATGAGTGAAAAAGCGGTAAAAATCAGAAGAAATCTCTTCCGGTGGCTGATGATAAAGTTCTGTCAGTCCAAGCTCTCTTGGCCCTTCGAAAGGAGGACTGGATCCTGAGATAAGTAGATACCAGAAATGAAATAACACACTGACCTTTCTCTGTAGGGATCATTTGTCCATTGTCATCTATAGCTTCCTTCATACGGGTGTCTAAATCCTCGAGACACTCGTTAGTGAAGTCTACCTCCTCGGTCAAGCTGGCTATGACAGTCTGGTCATACTGGATCTTTTCTTAATATCAAGAATCTCGATCATCCGCTTGTCTTTGAATGCGGCGGGCTTTGATCTAGGCCTTTGAATCGTGATCCTATTTTGTTTTGTAAAGGTTGGGCCCTAGTGTGAGGGTACCTTGCAAATATGCTCTCAACCGGTCTACATAGTCTTCAGCGCGACGTTGGCGAAGAGGATTGTTGGCTAGCGTGTCTGGACCCCACCTGATTCGGCCATTCCATTCTTGGATGATGTCGGCAACCCATTGGATCTTTTTGCCTTCTTAGTCAACTACATATTCCCTCATGTTCCCCACTTGGGGGATTACTTGTTCTCTTCTAAACTGTCTTAGGGTCCTAAGAGGTGCATATAGTCGGTTCCTCGGATCCCCATAAGTGGTAGGAAAGAATATTTTCGGCCTCTCACATATATGGTCTCGTATATGAAGTCAGGAAATATCCACTGGATATTGTCCTCTCGGAGCCTAGAAAAGATGAAAGCCTACCTCTCTTTGGATAAGGTCCCAAAATTTAGATAAGTGACTAAAAGGTCATCTTCTCTATGCTCGGGGTCTCGGCATGATGGAACCTCAGTTTTGTAGAGGTGCTTAATGATCCACTATTGGACTAAGAGATTACAACCTTGGAAGTACCAATGTAGGTTTCGGCATCGACTTAGAGCTCGGTAAATGTCGGACAGGATGACTAGGACTAGGTCATAGTATTTGATTCCCCCATTAGTTATAATGCCATGAAAGATATCATGGGTGACAAAGATGACCCGGGTATCTATGGCTTGGTAACGGTCTTTGCGAAACACCAGACACATGGCGAAGGCTAGGGTTCGGGTTGCTTCCCAAGAGGAAAATGAGTGGAACTCTATGGTGTGTGCTACATATCCTTGGGTAACGTAAACAGGAAGTAAAGGTCCCAAAAAGGTACGGTCGGCCAAATATCCAATCGGCGCTAGCTAAGGATAACATCTTAAGGATTTCACCAGGAGTCGGCTTATGGGGTACCAGAAGGTTGCGGTCAGGTTTCTTTCTCCACCTCATATAGGTACCTATGCTATTTACGCAGTCTTGGATCTCCTCTAAGGTCGGGGTCATCTCAAAATCACCGAACCTAAAGACCATTCTCTTTTTATCCTAATACCCGGTAAGATTTCTAAGAGGTCGGTATCTCCTTTCATGACCATAAGAGAGAGTAGGTATGCTAGACAGTTCGTTACTTCCTTTTGTTGTGGGGAGCTTAGCCATGACCACCAAATCTGTAGCATCTCGAGTGCCTCGGTAACCATGTCGAATTACAAATTTGTAGGCATATACAAAACAGAACACAGTTATTTCCCCTAAACCCCCTAAGGAACAATGGTTCATCACATAAGGCATGTTAAATGCTTCCACATAGCACGTACTTGGATGCAATGCCTTTGGCTCAGAGACCGTTAGGACACGAGGGAGTCAGTTTGTCAGGTCCAGGTAGGTCTGAGATACCCGAACCTGTCTAAGTCAGCATGCTCTAGTTCAGTAAGAATTTGGCTTCACTCTATCCTAGTTGTACTAGAGTGGTTTAGAAAATGACTCAAGGAGCCGAGCGGACAACCCAGTCGTTGTTGACAGTTGGAACGACCGCACACCAACTCCATCTTCAATAGGCTCCAAGAAAAGATTTTTGGTTTTATACTGGAAGGTGATTGCGAAATTCGCATAATCCCCTTTATGCATTGATGCAAGTGTATGTGTGTGCCACTTGATCGAGTTTATGATATCCATTAATGACAAACAATTTATGTCATTTTAAAAAAGCATGTTGTATTGGAACCCTTATGGTTAGAACCTAGGTTTATCCCCAGCAGAGTCGCCATTTGTTACGGTTCGCTTTTTTATACAAGTGAGCGCATAAAGAGCTACTAAGAGTTTGGATGGTGCTCTAAATTAGATAATATTTTTTTAGTATCGCTACCTAATTTATAGGTAAATTAAGAAAATCAGTGTGAAAAAATTTATTCAAATTCCTTTGAAAAATTCTATCTAAACCGAAGTCAAGGTAATGGTTCTGGTGATCCCCCGAGGAAGGTATTAACACTCCGATATTAAGAATCCGTAGAATACGATTGACCTACAGGTTCTATACTATGCTTTTTAAATGATTTAAATTGATTAAGATTTAAAATCCACCAAATAACTTGTCATTTCATTTATTAAAAACTCAAGGTTTTATTTAAAACAAAGAGGTAAACTTCCGCCAAAAATAGTACGCACGAAATGGTTTAGTCAATTTCATTTTCGGACTAAGAACACTCAAATGTGAATTTGATTAGAACTCTACATTTAGTCCAACTACATTGACTATATTCACACTTGCATCTTTTATTTCAAAAATCCTTTCTAAGTTGCAAAAATGGTATAATCCATTTAAAAAGACAAGTTTAGTTTTTTTGTCAAAAGAGATAAAAATGATTTTCTATTTTAGCTTGTCATATCTCCCCAAGTCAACTATTTTCTAACTTGCCCAAAACCATTAACCAAACTCAAGTCCAAAACAGGTTTTATAGTCCAAAATTACAAACTTGTTGGGCTTAGCCCGTTTTCCTATTTAAATAAAAATGCCAATTTCCAGTAGCCCAATTATTCAATTTCAAGTAACTCGTGCGTAATTTCTGGGTCCTTCAAATATCAGCCCAAGTCATATCTTTAAAGTCCAAAAATTAGTTTGTTCTTGGCTAAAACTCTGTTTTCATTTCCAATTTTCAAATGACCAAAACAGTTCTTCATTATTTTTAAACCAGTCCACTATTTCCCTTTTTCAGATTTAAAATAAGGTTTTTGAAAATCAATTGGCGATCTAACTAAACGACCTACGTATCATTTTCCTATCCTATATTCCAACCATAAATAAGTTACAATATTTATCAAAGTATTTTATTACAATCAATACATATATATGTACAAGTATTAAAATTGAAATGGACAAAGGTTTAGGCTGGTGGGCATACTAAGCCCACCAGTTGACTATTTTTACCCATAGTTGGACCTTCTTGCAAATATTAGCTTCTCTTGCTCAATTTCTTTAACCAAAATATATATGATTGGGCCTCAGCCCAATCGGGTAAGCGTGAAAGGTATTCAGACTCGTCTGATCTGAAGTGTTGGGCACAGTAATGGCGTAATGCGACACAAAAGGGGAAAATAAGGATACAAGTTAGACGTACCCAATTACTTATCAAATTAATTATATGGATGAAGTAATAAATAAAAAGTCCACAACAACCCGCATTTAATTAAAAAAAAAAAAGGCAAAACAGTGGGTCAAGCCTAAAAAAAACAACAGCATTGAAGGAGAGGAAAAAGATAGTAGACAGTGGGCCAAGCCCAATATTCAGTTACAAAGAAAGGAAAATAATAAAGGGTATCACACGTGGGCTAGAACAAACAAACACTCATGGCAAGATACTTATGTGTAATATACAAAGTGATATACAACATGTATACTTCGTATACATAGGCATATTCCGTATACCACTTGTATATTAAAGTGTATATTGATGTATATCTCACATGAGCAGCATATATACTGAGAGATGGGGGCTAACAGAGTACACACAGCATTTTGGTTTAATCAACACATAGAAGATGCATAAAAGAAGCTTAATAAACAGAGTCTAAGTTCACAACAAGGAAGACTTAATTGAACCAAATGTGGGACAATCATGAAGAAAAAATTGGAAAATGACCTGCATACTCATATGACTACATATTGAAATTATGACAGTCCAGAATATCCTTTGGGCATATGCATTTCTATTCTAGGTGAACTAATATGATCAAGCAAGAGGCATATTGAACAGATAGGAGTACATGACAGCACAAATCATAGCTATATGCTAAGACTACCTAGACAACCTTATACATCTCTAGACAAAGATAAAATTATATCATCAGCTATCTTACAATATTCCTAACAGTTCTAGCAATTTCCAGCTTATCCATATACCTCAAAGTAACATTAAAATAACAATACAACCTCTTTTTATCCTATCTTCCAATCTTAAAACAATTCTAGAGGTCAGGATAGCCATAGACAACACACATAGACTGAACATAGTTTTAGGAAGCTAACACATATATCAGATCACACTAGATGCAGAGTTATGCATATGAAGAAAGGGTAAGACTATGAACAGATGCACGTTGGACCCTTAAAAGGCTACTAGGAACATGTTGAGGGTAGGGAAGGGCAATTAGAAGCCTTAAGGACATCTAGAAAAGTGTAGTAAGGTACACTCATGGCACAGTCTTAATTATCTATGGTAAACAGATTAACTAAGTTAAATCTTAACACATGAAGTCATTATCAAACCCAAGATGAGACCAAAGGGCATAACACAGTATTCTCAACATATTTAAATCAAGTATGACCCTTGACATGCAACACATGCACCAAATAGGCTCCTAAACTAGCATTCAAGTCATGGCAACAGCTTAAACATGACACATATCGATTCCTAATACACTAGGTGATCCTAATATAGCATGTTCTTGCTAAGCCTTAGTTACTTTAGATTAAATGAACCAACTAAACAAACATCAAACAATAATAGGTCATCTTTTAGTCCAAACAGAGACGGGCTAATACATAATACCATCTACAACACATGTTCAGGCTATACATAATCCCCAGAAAACTAACATGGCAATTATGCAGACACACACCAGCATTAAAAATTCATTTCCTAGTTCAAACTAGTACTGAATGACATAATAGGCACAGAGAGGAAAGGGTTGACTAAACATAGCATCTAATAGGTTAACATGTTTCCCATACCATTACAACAAGACCTTGAACCAACTTATCCAATTAAATAGACCCTAAAATAATATCATATGGACCAAATAGCTAAAAATGGTTAAGACAAATTGTAGTTAATATGTTGATCATATTAAAGTAACTTGAACAAGCTATATAGGACATGATAAACCCTGAACTAATATATCAAATAGTTATATGCGTAATCATACACAAGCAGTCAATGAAACATGTTAAACTAAACCATGAACAACCTAGTTGCAGGTGCTATAACTTCAAAGATATTCACATGATTAGTCTGCCTTACTCTAGCATAATAACAACTTAACACACAAATAACTACCCTAATGTGTCTTCACAGTGATTAACATGTGGGATATTGATATAGTCATCACAAATAGCCACAGTATTGAATACTATTCACACATACCTTGACTGAAACATGCTGAATACTAGTTTAAGAACTTTAAACAACAACTAACCTAGATAATCATGCTTAAAGTGTCATATTATGTACCAACAGTGACCTAATCTTGCTAACAAACACAGCTATGAACAACGACAATATCTAATCCAACCTAAAACATGTTGAATATGATCTAAGAAGTTCAAATAATCATTATCCTAACTAATCATGCTTACAATATCACATAATCAGTGCCAACAAAGGCCTAAACAACACTAACAAGGACTACATAGAGGTTCATATCAGTTAAAACATGTTGATTATTAAACTTATACACACAAATAGCAACTAACCTTAACTAAACATATTTAACTACTAACCTACAAGCTCAAACAACATCTAAAACATATTCAATAACTACAAATGAAACTAAACAATCATTAATCATGCTTAACTAACACACAATACAGGTCATATAACCAATTTAAAAGAAGAAATTAAAAAGGAATAGCATTTACCTTGTGTGAAGGTATCCTAAAGATCGCAAACATACGAAAACATGAGGGTTTTAGTTTGTGAAGGCCAAATTAGCTAATTATGGGTTCCCCGTAAATGGTTTGGATCCCAACTTATACTAATTCAACCAATTTAAACTTAAAATGGCATCAATCAACGTGAATGCCAACTAACATGTTTCGGACCCTTAACAATGAAGGAGAAAGTCCGTATTTGTAGGATTCAAACTCGAACCTAGCAGAGACCTCAATCGATATGGGAGAACACAGATTGAGGGAGAGGGGGGGGAACTCCCTCCAATTGGTTCTCGACCAATAGAAACTCATAATTCAAAATCAAATCGAACAAGGATAATAAATGCTGGCAGCAAAAACAAATAGAGGGTAAAACTCACCTTGAGGGGTTGGGGGTACGATGGTAGCATGGTATGGAGGAGAGCAATATATTCTCTTTCCTCTCTCGGTGAAGAAAAGGAGCAGCAAAAAACCCGTACTCTGCATAGTTGCCATTAACGGCAATGAGAAGGCGACGACTAGAGGATTTTCCCTCTTTACGCTTTGATTGGTTGGGCCTGGGCCTGGCAAAAATTAAAATAAAAAGGAGTTTGGCTCAAAGTTTTTGTCAATTAAAATGCTCATGACCTCATTTTTCAAATGTGGTCATGTTTTAAACTTTAAAAAATGACAGAATAATTTCATAAATAGTCTCATTAAAATAAAAGCTTCGTTTTAAGTCTAATTTTGATACTAATTAGAATTAAGGAAATTAAAATTATGAACATGTCTCTTAAATTAAAAAACATGATTTAAAATTGAGACCTAATTCCATTATCACATTTAATTAACAATTTTCCGAATTCGATGGAGTGGGACATTAATCCTTTAAGTTTGAAAATTCTTTTGAGACAATAACATTTATAATTGTCGGTTAAAAATCCAAAATCATAACTAATGATCAATTTGTGTGAAAATAGGATATGATATACAATATATATATACCAGGTGATATTTTATCAAATGAAATGATAAAATACTTCCTGAATAATTATGTAAAAATAGTCACTTTGTGAAAAGTAGATTTCACTCCATCTTTGACTCGGGAACTCTAAATAATTAAATAAGATTATTAGAGCGTAAACATTAGGTGTCAACAATATCAACTATCTTTATCCAATGAAGACCACCACATACATATGGATCTACCGGATCACTAATATCCTAATTACTAATCCTACGATCAAGAACCTTTTTAGATTAAGTTATAAGAGACATGAGCATTATCACAATCTCCATCATGATGTCAAGTCCAAAAACTTTAATCAAGGATCTTATTATATTTAATCAAAGTTGATAATAACTATGTATGATAAATGAATATCAGATGTCATATATTTAAATAAAATAACATTCACAAAATATGTTCGAATCATCATATGTGGATTGGATCTAGGGCATATCAATTATATTCCTAACAATCTCCCACTTGCACTATAGTCAATCGCTCATGTACTTCATTCACAATATTCACTTATTCTTGTCAAACTACTTTGCTCCCAAAGCTTTAGTGAATGGGTCTACTGCATTTTCTTTTCTATCAACCTTTTGAATCTCAATATCCCCACGTTCAATGATTTCTCTTATCAAGTGATACCTCCATAGAACATGTTTGGATTTTTGATGTGACCTTGGTTCTTTTGCTTGAGAAATAGAACCAGTATTGTCACACAATAATGGAACAACATCTTCTATCTAAGGAACCACACCTAGTTCATTTAAGAACTTTTTCATCCATACAGCTTCTTTAGTAGCTTCACTTTTCAGTAACGGAATCAGTTATTGTAGCTTGCTTTGAACTTATCCAACTTACTGCACAACAATTTAAGGTGAATACATAACCAGAAGTAGATTTGATATCATCCTTGTATGAAGCAAGACTTACATCAGTATAACTTTCTAGTTTCAATTCAGAATCTCATAAATGAGGAATTGGTCTTTAGTTCTTCTTAGGTACTTAATAATGGTCTTAACCACTTTATAATATTCCTCACCAGAATTCTCCTAGTATTGTCTAGTCATTCCTAGTGCATAAGCCACATCAGAATGTGTACATGTCATGGTATACATGATATCTCCCACTGCACTAGTGTATTGGATCCTACTCATGCGTTCTCTCTTTTCGAGTGTTATAGGACAATCCTCCCTACTGAGATTAATTTCCGTGCCTATCGGTAGATAACCTTTTTTAGAATTATCCATGTTATACCTTTTCAGGATGGTATCAATGTACATAAAGTTGGAAAGCCCAAGCAACTTTTTAGATCTATCTCTATAGATTCTTATTCCCAACATATAAGTTGTTTCTCCCAAGTCTCTCCTGGAGAATTATTCAAATAGCCAAATCTTGATACTTTGTAATGATGGTACGTCATTCCCAATGAGTAATATATCATCAACATACAGTGCTAAGAAAATAATTGTGCTTCAACTAACCTTTTTGTACACACAAGGTTCTTCTTCGCATCTAACAAAATTGAACTTTTCAATTGTCTTGTTAAAGTATATGTTCCAACTTCGAAAATCTTGCTTTAGTTCATAAATGGACCTTTGTAACTTGCAAAATTTATTATGATCAGATAGGGATATGAAGCCCTCATATTGTGTCATGTACACATCCTCTTCCAATTCACCATTAAATAAAGTTGTTTTCACATTCATTTGCCATATTTCATAATCATAGTATGTTTCTATATAAATCAAAATTCGAATTGATTTGAGCATTTTCACGGGAGAGAAAGTTTCATCATAATCTATTCCTTCCTTTTGATGATATCACTTGGCAACGAGTCGAGATTTGTAGGTCTCTACCTTTCTGTATGCTCCAATTTTTTTCTTAAAAACTCATTTACAACCAATAGGTTTTATATCCTTTGAAGGTTCAACTAAAGTACATACTTTATTGACCTTCATGGATTCTATTTCGGATTTCATGGTAATTTTTTATTTCTCAAAGTCAGAACTTTGTATTGCCTCTTCATAAGTCTTAGGATCACCATCACTATGATCAATCCCATTTGAAACATCATCTTCCACCATTAGTAATAATATACTTTTCATTTTTTCTTTTAATATAATCTCTTCCCATAACGCATTTATTTTTTCGTTATTACTCATAATCAGGGTTGTTTATTCGTTTCTTCCATCCGTTACCTACGTCTATCCATATCTTACTAAACTTTTCGCATTGTTTTTTCAGCTGCTCTATGTCTTTTTCTAATTTCATTTCTTTGGCGCTGTACTCTAGGTATTTTAGCTGGCTGAATATTTCTCCTGACAAGGCCGTCTTTATAGTCTTTAATTTCTTTTTTCTTCTTTATTATTTTTAACTGTATGTTCATATTTTATTGATAAATCTGGTTTTACCTTGATCATTAATTTCTATTCCGTTATTGTTTATCTTATAACTAATCATAGATAAAAAATCACATCCTAATAATAATTCATTTAAGCTATCATATTCTATTACTCCAATATTAATCTTATATTCTAAGTCTTGGATCTTAAATCTTAAATTTACACTTTTAGTGATTATTATTTCTCTTTCATTTTCTGGGGTAATTATAAGTCTGTGGTTCTATTATACTGCACTCGTTTTCATTAATCTTGTTTATATGTATAAAACTTTTAATTGCTCCAGTATTTATTTCTGCTATTCCATCCATAGTAATCATATTTTTGAATATTATAACTTTGATTTTTAATCTATTACTATCTACGTTTATTAAGTCGATAGTTCTAGGTTCTATTCTGGGTAAACTATGTAATGATTCTCTAGTTATGCTTAATCTTGATCCATCTATTCTTGGAATTAGTCTTTTTGACGGTGTCATTGTTCTGGTTTTAAAATCCATGAATATTTCTTCTGGTATAGTAATCTTAGAGTTTTCCTTATGCTCTATCTGCTCAAGTATTTCTTTATACATTCTTGGTACTATTATATTCATTTCATGTTGTTTTCTTATATGATGGTTTCCTGTTAAGGCGTATATCATTTTAGTCTCTATACTCATTACTTTGCTCCCTGGTGGCATTTCTATTCCATCTAATTTGTAATATAACGTTAAAGCTAAATCTTTATGTTCGTCTTTTAGAGATACACTAAAGTCTGGTTGTATAGTAAATTTTAACTTCTGATATATTAAATTTCCTTTAATTACTGATATTAATGCATCTTGCAAATTTCCTAGTATTCTGTCATCTAATACATATATCTATATGGGTGTATCAATGTTCTTTTGAAAGTATGCTTTTATCGTAAACTCTACTCCTCCAAAGTAAATATGTCTATATTTCTTCGCTTCTTTAGTCGATAGTTTGGCTAATTCTCTTTTTATTACTTCATCACTTATCAAATTAATCTTAGTTTTTCCATTTGTACTCATTGTATCAATTATATTTTCATGTTTATGGGCGATATATCTTATTTCCTTATTTCTCTCAAACCATTTTGTTTTAAATATTTTCTTTACTGATACTTCATCTCTTTCTTCTTGAATCTTTTGATAAATATCAGGTCTAAAACTTAATGTTTGGCTGGTTCCTCCTTCATAAGTATTCATTTGATAGTAAAGGTCTTTAGGTTCTAATTTATTTTCCTTTTCTTTATCCATATTTCAGCAAATTAATATAGCGATATTGTTCCTTTATAATCTCTTTTAATTCTCTAATTTCATTTTCATCTTTTATCTGATCTTCTAATTTCTGTTTTTTAATCTTTTCGATTTCATCTTCCTTTTGCCTAATTCTCTCTTCTCTTAGGACTGATAAATTTCGTAAAAATACAATTTTTCCTCTAATTTGTTTATCGTTATATGATTGTCTAATAGTTGCTGATCCTTTTCTTCAATTATCTTCACTCCTATTCTACAACTTATAATATGCTGGTTTATATCTCTATTATATGTAAGTGGTTTCTCTGCTATTCTCTCTAACTGTACCTTCTGTTCTTGTTGTTGTGTTAATCTACTTTCATCCATAGTGCTCTATTTCCATTCTTAAATCTGATTTTATATTTTCTATAAATTCATTTATTTCATAAATCTGAGTATTTATTCCTACTAATATTCTATATGCTCGTATCTTTTCATCAAGTATTTCTAAATTTTTATTATCGTTTTCTCGTTCTTAACATATCTATCTCAACTACTCCATTTTCTATTATCCTTAACATATCTATTTCGGCTATTCTATTATTTATTATCATTTTATCTTGGGCTTCAATTATTATTATATTGTCGCTTCTTAACTTTAATAATGATCGTCTCATCTTTCTAGATCTCCATAAAATCTGATTTAACATTCTAACTTGTCTAAACGATGGATGTTTTTTCATTTTTTCAAACACTTGTTCTAATTACAAGCTCTGATACCAATTTCTGATCGGACTGATCGGCGGATCTTTTCATCATCTATATACCCCTAGAGGCTAGAACATAGATGGTAATCTGTTTAATCAAACTTTTTTCAGAGTTAATCGAATGATAATCAGGTACTAATCTAAGTGATAATCTCAAACTCAATTTCATTTTTTAATAATCAAGTCTATAATCTCCTATCAGCCATCCAAACATCAGCGGTATAATCTATATCAATCATCGGAACAGTATAATCATAATCTAATATCAACATCTAAGTATCATAATAACGAGATAATACACCTATCCAAATCATAATTAGAAACACATAGTCTAAGCACATACCTCTGAGCAGATAATCAGATCACCGAAGTAGTCTCACCCTCCTATGGCCTGTATTTTCCCCTTTGCCTTCCGCCGCGGGTACTTCTTTCGCTTGGGAGCCTGGGAGTTCAGTTACGGGTATCCTCTGATCGTCTTCCCGCCGGTGTTGTGCCCCTACCAGTATGGTTCTAATCATAAATTATCAAAGTATATAATCTGTGTTCTTATAATACTCTTAGTTGATATAAGATTAATCTTAAGTTGTTCTTTGGATTGATATTCAATTATTCTTATGATGTTCTTTTGTGATATCGGATTATAGACTAAAGGGTGCTTTAGCTAAACATTGAGAGTATTGTTTAAGAATTTTTGTATTCCTGAATTTTTCGAATCCTCCTTCGTCTTGACAAGAGGCTCCTTATATAGATAACCTCGACTATTCACTATTCATCACTTTTTTAAAAGTAAACAGTATTACTTTTTCAAAAGTCGTAAATTAAACAGTAATCAAATAGTAATCAGACAAAATACTTTTACAAAAGTCCTAAAGGCTACAGTTTCTACAGTGCCTTGTCTGCTCCTTTTCGTAAAGTTGTTTTGTCGTGTAGTCTTCTGCTTTCCAAAAAGTCATAAAGGCTCGCAGTGCCTTGTCCGGTACTTTCCGTAAAGCTTTTGGCTGTTTATTTGGCTAATCTGTCAGCTGTCCATTTTGTTATGGCTGCTGTCATATTCTTGTCGGGATGCTTTCCTGTTTAATAATTTCCAGCTGTCCGGTTGATCTTTGTTAATCAATTGTGACTCAATAATCGTTTTGGGCCGTGAGGCCATAATCTGTTTTTGGGCACTAAGGCCTCTTTTGTTTGGGCTTTCTGTAGTTTAAACTACATTGGGCCATATTCTTTTGGGTCTGTTATGACCTCTTTTCTGCGTTAACAGTAGTTAATCAGTTTTTGGGTCGTGAGACCATAATCTTTGGGCCATAATTTTTTCGGGCTTTACCGTAGTATGAAACACTACGTTGGGCCATAATCTGTTGGGTCGCTATGGACCTCTTTTCCTGGATCACCAGTATTATAATCTTTTGGGCTTTACCATAGTATAAAACACTATGTTGGGCCATATTCTTTTGGATCACTTGTGGATCTCTTTTCCGGGTTACCAGTGTGATAATCATTTGGGTCGTGAAGCCATAATCTTTTCGAGGCCATAAGGCCTTTCTCCAGGGATTACATTATTCCCGCAAAAATAATCAAAATTCCCTCCTTATTCAAAAGGATCGGACTCGTTCTTTTTTTTTCATACTTACGAGACGTTGATGCCGTCGCCGTTGTAATCACCGGTCTTTTCTTTTGTTCGGACATAATCTTGTAATGACGGATAGTCTCTTCGGCATGTGTATGCTTCGATTGGTAATCTTGTCTAACAACAATGTTAGCTCGTAGTCTCTTTAACCTCTATATCATTGTCATAATATAAGGTCATTATTTCTTCTACATCTCCGCCCTTGGAAGTCCCAATTACGGATGCCTTCCGATTTCTTAGCATGTCCTCTATTCTTGACTTTAACGTCAATAGTCCAAATACTCTTTTCTCACTAATCCAGTTTTGGAACTTCTCCAATGTACAGGGAATTTTCATATTCAAATTTTTGTCATCCCCGTTGATGGTGTTATTCCTTCCTGTTTTAAATATTTGACATATGACGATTGGCTTACCCTTTAAATCTGTTGAAGCATCTAGGATTTGTATCCCATAGATTCCTCTTTCGAAGGATTCCATCATTAGCTTCGTTGATTGGCTGATAATCTGTGGTAATTTTGTAAGGTTAAGCATCTTATCATCAGTGATAATCTTGTCAATGAATCCATATGTGAATAATCGCTCAACGATAGTAGGATTCGCCTTTTCACTGCAAATAAACCTCGGATATTTACTCGCTTTGCATCACAGTACAATATCGCGTTAGTCTTATAATCATAAAATTTATTAATTTTTTCATAAGCACTAATCACTTCGTCTGTATTTCACAGTGTGTCTGCCATGGATACCGCTGCCAATGTTGAGGGTATTGCTGATGGCATGGTTGCTAATCTTGACAAGAATGGTTGAAAGGTTTTTTGCTGTGGTGGTGATATAATAGTTGGCTTCTTTTGCTTTTCTTCACTCGTAGGATTTTTAGTTTTGAGAAGTCTTTTATGGCTTCGTCACCGTTTGATACTCGGGTATTTTCCCGTAATCTTGTAATCATTGTTTCATTGGTATGAATAACTGCTTCCATAGCCTTGGCTATGTAGTCTTCAAAGTCTTCGCCGTTAATTGACATTATATCTCGCTAAGAAAATCAGCTAAAACATTTTTAGTTCCGTATATATTCTTAACAATAAAATCATAACAACAAAAGAATGATTGCCATTTTCTCCTTTTATTCAGCTTCGGTAATGGATCTATTCTGTTTGTGATAAACGCCTTCACCCGAGTATTATCGCTTCTAACAATAAACTTTACTGGTAGTTAAATGGTAATGAAATCTTTTAATTCCAAATTTTACTGCCAATAATTCTTTTTCATTTATGTGATAATTCTTTTCATTTGGTTTCCATGTTCCTCCTCCGTATCCACAAATTAACATTTTTTCTTTATCAACATCTTCTTTATCATATGCTATTAGGACTGCTCCCCATCCTATGTCACTAGCATCTGTAAAGAGTTCTAATTGGTCTTGATCAGTTGGTACTCTGTGTTTTGGTAATGATTTTACCTTGTCCTTAATCTTGTTGATCGCCTGGGTATGCTCTTCTTTCCATTCAAAGGTTACATCTTTTTTAATCAAATCTTGCAATGGTTTCCTTAGGTATGGTAGATCTTTTATATGATCTGCTGCATAGTTAATTACCCCAAGAAACTGCTGCACTTCTTTTTTGTTTTCTAACCTTTCCTTAAAATTTTTAATCTTTGTTACCACATGTTCCTGTAATTGTATTCCCTCGCTATCCACAATGTAGCCTAGGAATTCAATAGTATTCTTGAATATTTCGATTTCTTTTCTTGATAAAAGTATTCCATGTTGGTTAATTGTTTCAATGAATTGCTCTATATGTTTAATATGATCTTCTAAGTCACGCTGCGTAAACTAATACATCATCAACATAAATGATACAAAAGTCTCAGCAAGCTTTCTAAACACTTGATCCATTCTTCTTTGAAAGATTTGCGGTGCATTTTTTAATCCCATTGGTAGTACATTCCATTCATAGTGTCCTTGAGGAGCACTGAATGCTGTTAAAGGTTTAGATTCATTAGTCAATTTAATCTGCCAAAATCCACTTTTACAAATCGAATTTGCTGAACCATTTTTTATTTCCTAATCTGTTAATGAGATTTCTTTTATAGGGTAGAAAGTATCCATCAAAAATAGTCTTTTTATTCAATTCTCGATAATCAATTACTAATCTGGCTTTTCCTCGCTTTAGCTCATTATGTTTCCTTACTAAAAAGGTCAAGGCTACTATGAGGACTCTTACTCTCTCTTATTACCTTCATATCTAATAGTTCTTTAATCTGTATTTCGAATTCTTTTTGATCCGTTGGGCTATATCTTATGGGTTTTGTTCTAACTAAATCACTTGAGTCTATTAATTTTATTTCTCCATATATTTTTTCCTTTTCCCAAAGTTGCATTGGATTTTCTCCAAAGTTGCTTTTTAACATTCCTAAATACTTCTCTTTTAAAAGCTCTAAATTATTATTTCGTTCCATTTTAATCGTACACAATCTAATGGTATTGACTGGTAATATTCTTTTTAGTATAATCCATTTATTACAGGGGGATTGTAGACAAAATGTATTCTTATTAATCACTTGAGTTTTGAAATAATCTAGGAAGTTGTTTCCTAATAAAACTTGTTGTTTCATATTGTCTAGTTGGTATACGATTGGTATTTTGAAAATAGTTTTTCCTAATACAATTCTTATATTTTCTGCAATTATATCTAATTCTTTAGATTGCTCATTAAATCCTGATACCTTAGCTCTATGGATTCTAGATCTTTTCCATCTATGTGATCCTAATACATCTTTTCTAGCTAAGCATATGTCTGCTCCGCTATCAATGAATATCTTTTGCTTAAGCATTTTATTCGGTTTTATATTCTATATGGGCTTCTATATGTATTGCTACCATTTAGTCGGGTTCATCTAATCTTCTGTTGAGTTCTTCATCTTGTTCGTATTCTGTACTTCTGTCTAATCTCTTCATTTCTCATAGCTTCTTCGATTAATCTAGCTATTTCTATTTGTTTCCAATGTATTTTATTCATTTCTTCTCTTATCTTTGCTAATCTCTCGGGTAATCTTTCTGTACCTATCATTATAGTACATACTTCCAGATCTCATTAATCGTAGAAGTTATAATTAGTTTGTGTCTAGTATACTCTTCGCATTGTATCCAAAGTATTCTCTTTCTCTTATCGCTCTCTTTTCTCGTCTTTCTAATGTATTCATCTTACTCGAGCTATCTTCACTTTCTCGATTGTTGATTAATATAACTTACTTTTTCTCGCTCCCGATTCTTCATCTCGTTTCACTAACATAAAAGTCTTCATAATCATATCATTTATTATTATCTTCTTTAATCTGTTGTAAACTCATTATAAACTCGTTCGTATTTATGTATTTTACTCCTGCTTTCTTTAGCTTTGGGCACTTATTTGCATAGTGTCCTTTCTCATTGCAATTCCAAAGCATTTACATTCTTTAACCTTTTCTTCTTTAGTCTTGGTTTTATCTCGCTTCTATAGGGTTTATATTTCTTCTTCTTCTAAACTTTCTTTTATATCTGAATCTATTCCTTGTATCTTGGTTATTTCTATATCTTTTAAACCTCTTTTTCTTATAAGGTTTATAATAAGATCTTTTCTTATACTTTTTATATTTATATTTCTTGTCTCTATGGTCTCCGTCATACTTATCCCTGTATTTTTTATGCTTTTTATGTTTTCTATACTTCTTTTCTTTCCTTTTATCATCGCATCCGAATATTAATCTTCTTTCTGTAAATCCACATATCTCTCTTAATCCTATTTTCTTATCTTTTTTAATCTTTTGTCGTAATCTATATTCTTCGCATTTTCTCATTAGATATGCTCTTAAGACGCGTATTCTTTCTCCTAGGGTGTTTTCCTTAGGTTCTAACTGTACGTATTCTTTTGATATCTCGACATTATATGGTATAGGTAAATGATCATAATATAGCTGTTGATACATTATTCCTTCTTCTGGTAAAAATCTAGCTTCATAAAAGAATTTACTAAAGCTAATCGTGTATTCTGGCAATTTGTTAATCTTACAACATCTCATATTATTCAGTTCATAATAATCTCTCGTTTTCCTTTCTGCTAATACATTTTCTCGGGCTACTAACCATTTTTCGCCTAAGAATTCTCTTTTTAACAAAAATCAAAAATCATTAACATTGATTTCCAATCTGTTGCATGGCTTAAAACTTCTCCTCTTAGCTGATATGCTATTGATTCTATCCAATATGTCGCTTTTTCGATTAATGTCTTAGATATTAAATCATACATGTAATCTAGGTTTTCTCGTCCGAGTGCTATTCATTAATGCTATATACATTCCTAAATTCCAGTCTTCTGTAATTCTTCTTCCTATTTCTTGTTCATCATACACATTGTCTAATTCTAGAAAATATCCGTTATAATTTACTCCTTGGGTCATTGATCCTACAAACTCTTTAAATTCTCGCTTGTCGTCCTATAGGTATATGATCCGGTAATCTTGTAGTCCTTCTATTTATGACTTCTAGATTAGGGTCTATTAAGTCTTCTTCCTGGATAATCATCTGCATCTTCATTAATTATATTTTCCGATTCAATTTCCGTTTCTATTTGTCCATTGTAATCATCTTCTACATCACTATCTCTGTTCTTCTTCTATTATTGCATTTACTCTTTTTCTCGTGGTGTAAAGCTTCTAATATTTGGTTATTTTCTTTTATTATTTCGTGTCTTCGGAGTTTTCTTCTTCTATGAATTCTACTACTTGTAATTCTTGGCTAGGTTGTTCATTATTATCTCGTACTCATCGCTACTCGAGTCAGTCTCATCACTTAATCTTATCTTTCGTACTTTTCTCTTTTTTATTTTTTAATTCTGCTAATTGTTCTCTCAGGATTTGTATTTCTTCTCTGAGTTCTAATACTTCTTGTTTCACTTCTTTTAATTCTTCCTTTGTCTCTCTTAGTTCTACTTTTGTTTCTTTTAGAAGAGTATTCGTATTCTTATGCTTTCTTTTATATTTTTTGTATTTGTCATACCATTCTGCATTATCGCTTGATTTTAAATTTAAATTTTCTAGTTTTAATTCATTAATATGTCGTTCTTGTTTATCCAATCTTAGATTTAGGTATTCATAAGTCGTTTTTTCTGTTTCCTTCACGGGCATCTTTACTTCTTTAAGTTTTTCTTCCTTTATAGGTTTTGATCTTTTAGGCTCGTATTTATGTCTTTCCTTTTCTATGATCTCTTTACCGTGAGTTTTTAAAAACGTAATCGCACTTGGCTCCATTAGAATTTTCCTTCCTTATTCAGTTTTGCTATTCCATCTAAGGTTTCTATTACTTCTTTTGATAATCTAGGCTTTATTTTACTGATATCTACCATTATCGGTATTTTACTTCTTCTCCAAGCATCTATTGGTACTATCTCTGGTTTATGCGTAGTTGTTTTTGCTATAGTTGTTTCCTTGCTCGTACTTGCTTCTTCACTAGGTTCTTTTTGTTTACCTTTGCTTTTTTCTTCTAATAACATATTCAATTTTTCTAATATTAATTTAAACGTTGGTATTTCTGATACATTCCATAAGTTAGTTAATTCTTCTCTAATCATTTGTTGAGTTTTATTCTGATTATCTTTTAGTTCATCCATTAGTAATGATTCAACCTATTTGGTGCTTGACGTTATCGTGTAGACTTTTTAAGAAGTTCGTGTACAACTTGCTCACCTTGTGTTGGATTTAGTTGTTGTTCAATTTGGGTGGGAATTGGTTCATTAACCAGTTCTAGAACTTCAACTATTGAAGTTGGCAACTTTCTTGTCAACTTCAAGACATCCAATAAAGGTTCTTCAACTTGTATCTCATGTTCTTGATCTTGTGTTGATTTATAAATTTTTTGAACTTTATCAAATTCTATTTTCTCACTATTATTTTACTTCAAAAAGAAATTCTTTTTCTGAATAGGTTGCTCCTCTTGCCACAAACACTTTATGGTCAGAGAGGTGATAGAAATAATATCACATAGTGTCTTTGGGATACCCAATAAATCTACACTTATCAGATCTTGAGTCAAGTTTATCAGATTGCAATTTTTTAACATAAGATGGACAATCCCAAATTTTAATATGTTTAAGGTTACACTTACGTCATTTCCTTATCTCATATGGTGTTGTAGAAACTGACCTAGTGGGAACTTTATTTAGTATGTTGTTTTTTTCTAAAGCATATCCCCATAAGTTCATTAGAAGACCAATGAACCCCATAATGGATCTCACCATATCTAATAAGGTTCGATTCCTTCTCTCTGACACACCATTATGCTGTGGTGTTCCTGGAGGTGTCCATTGTGAGAGAATCTCTTTCTCTTTGAAATATTTAGTAAAATCATCATTGAGATATTCTCCATCCCTATCAGACCTTAGTATCTTGATACTTTTACCAGTCTGTTTCTCAACTTCAATATGAAATTGTTTGAACGTTTCAAAAGATTCAGATTTGTGTTTCATAAGATACACAAATCCATATCTTGACATATCATCAGTGAATGTAATAAAGTAAGAATATCCACCTCTATCTTGAATTTTTATGAGTTCGCAAACATCTGTATGAATTAGTCCCAATAGTTCATAAGCTCTCTCTCCACTTCCAGTAAATAGAAATATGGTCATCTTTCCTTTGAGACAAGATTCACAAGTTGGATATGATTCAAAATCATACTTTTCAAGGTAACCATCCTTGTACAACTTGTTAATTCTTTTATCTCCAATATGACCAAGCCTACAATGCGAAAAGTATGTATGATTTACTTGACTATCTCTTTTTTCTTAAGACTAAGGACATGCATAATCGAATTATCATTCATATTAGGTAAGACATAAATACCGCATTGGAGATAAACATTCACACATAAATTATTACCACAAATAATAATGAAAATTTCATTCTCAATAACAACGCGAAAAATCACGCTTTTTCCAACAAAGAAACTGAAATTATGTTCGCAACAAATTTAGGAATGTAATAATAATCTTCTAAAATAAGTGTTTTACCCGTAGGCATTATTAAAGAAATTGATCCTACAACTGATGTTGAAATTATTGCACCATTTCCAACTTGTAGATTAATTTCTCCTTTCTTCAACCTCCTATTTATCTGGAGCCCCTACAATATATTGCAGATGTTATAACCATCAGTATCTATATCCACAGTGAAGAATAAATAGTAGTTAAAGAAACCATGAAAATGTTTTTCATTAAAGTCTTACTTGTTTATTGTCCTTCAGAGTTTCAAAATACTCTTTTCAATTTCTTTTCCAATGTCCTTTATTTTTGTAGTGGGAACATTCTGCTTCCGATTGGTCAATTTTTCTTTCTTTGCTTTTGGGTTTGGTCACACCACCCCTAAGCGCAATAGGCTTCTTTTTGGGTTTTTCTTACCCTTATCCTTTCTTTCAGAAGAGTTACCAACTAACATAGCAAATCCTTTCTTCTTCTCAGATGCAAGTTGATTCTCATAATCAATTAACATGTTAAGCATCTCATGAAGATCACAATTCATTTTATGCATATTGAAATTAATAACGAATTATGAAAAGGATTCAGATGTCACTGCAAGATCAAATATTGAGAAAGCTCTTTTTCAAGTTTGCACCCCAAAAATTCAAGTTCTTCATTAAGATCAATCATATGATTGACATGTGCTCCAATTGGAGAGTTTGCAGTCAACTTGGATCCAAACAAAGCCTTAGATAACTTATATCCAGTTGTCCTACTCTATGTACCAAACATCTTCTAAAGATGTCCAATAATTTTAATTGGATCCATATCTTGAGGTTTCCTCTGGAGTTTAGAACTCATAGAAGCGAGAATGATGCATTTAGCAGTAAGACAATCTTCCATATATTTCTGATAATATATGGTGCCCTCTGCATCATCCTTAGATGCGACTTCTTTTTCAGCCTTATCGATCATATAAGTAATCTTTTCATGCATGAGAGCAATTCTCAAATTTCTGTACCAGTCTTCAAAGTTTGGTCCTACCAACTTGTTGGCATCAAGTATAATGCATTGTGATAAAGAGACATATTGAGAAATCTAAAATAGAAAAGCAAAGACAACAATATAAGAACATATTTACACATTATAATTAAAAATATGAACTTTTATATAAAGAATATTTTCACTAATTACCATGTACCCTCATTATGGTGTGAGAAATCACTATTTCTTTTAGTGTATTAAAGGAACCCTTCAACAATATATATTAGCCCACTGGTACTCAGGTCATTCCTCACACATACTATAAAGGTAGATACTCTTACCAATTGTATCTCTATATAACTTCCTTAAATAACTCAATGTCAAATAGCCCCCTGTTAGTCAGGTCGATTATGTTAGGATAATTATAAGGCAATCCAATAATTATCTCAAATCACCATCAATCATGTAAATTATAATCACATAATTTATGATGATTGTAAATTAGTATCATGTATTTTAGGATAATTAGATAGGTCTTCTTTAATACTAGTATGATACATTTGAATATATATTTAAAGATTGGAATGAAATCACTCATGCAATTGATTTCCTTCATGGTATCAAGAGCCACAATTTTTTTGCCCTAAACATTACCCACCCACCCCATTAGCCTCCCTCATTGCCAAAAACCTTCTCTTTTTCGGCCCCAACCAAAACAAGCCTTAGGGTTTTCTACAAACCTTAAACCTAATCAAAACCCTAAGCCCAAAACACTACCCACCCCACCCGTCGGCTACCCTAAAACCTTCCCTCTTTTAGGTTTTGTTTTGTTTTCTTTTTCCAACCCTAGCCGACACCATTAGGGTTAATACACCAAATTCCACCAATCATAAAATATTTTTTCTCCTTTTATTCTTCTTGTTTTGTTTTTTCGTGGGAAACTATGACCGACAAACAAAAATTACATCCAGCTCTTGCCGTAAACAACGTCAAGTACTTTATTTCAATCACCCTTGAGATGGAAAAAGGGAAATACTCTTCTTGGGCGGAGTTATTCAAAATCCACTGCCGCGCCTATGAAGTAATATACCATATCATTCCTTCTGAGTCTTCATCAGATATCACTGGGGTTGACAAAAAGTTATGGTCTCGTTTAGATGCTATAGTCCTTCAATGGATTTATGGCACTATCTCTAATGACCTTTTGCATACCATATTAGAACCGGACTCTACGGCTCAATAAGCGTGTGAACGTTTGCAAAATATTTTTCAAGATAACAAACTTTCTAGGGCGATATATCTTGAAAACGAATTTACCAACGTCAAATTGGATGACTTCTCAAACGTTTCCACTTATTGTCAAGAATTGAAGATGCTTGCCGACCAACTATCCAATATTGGCGCGCAAGTGACAAATCAAAGGTTGGTTCTTCAATTTATTGCAGGGTTGATTGAAAATTATGATGGGGTTGCTACATTCATTCAACAAAGTAATTTGTTACCTCCATTTTATGAGGCTCGTTCGATATTGATTCTCGAACAAACCCACAAGGGAAAGTTGACAGCCTCTGGGGTAACCACCATCGGAACAACCATCGTCTCCACCTCCGCAGATTTTGCGACACCAAATACCAGTTCGGGAGGAACTGGAAATCGCAACAACAATAGTAAAAAATGGGGGTCAAAATACAATAACAACAAAGGAAAAAATAATGGCGGAAAGAGAAGTGAAAGGGGTGGCGACTAGCCCGCCGGCAGCAGCAACCACCACCAGTAGGGGCAGTGGCAGCTGCAAGGTTAGTCCAGCGAGGGCGACTGAGGGCAGTACCCGTCGTGGTCTTGGGAATCACACAATGGGCTGCCCCTCCATGCCTTACCCTACCTCATCGTGGGCCAGACCATCATCTTTGTACCGACAGCCCAGACTTCTAAGTTCTCATCCATAACAAGCATTTGTAGCCCATACATCATCTTCCGCAAGTTATGCTCCAACCAATATCGAATAGGCCATGAACAACATAAATCTGAATATTTCAGATGATTCGTGGTACATGGACACAGGGTATACGTCAAACATGATGGCGTCTCAAGGTAATCTCTCGTCTTATTATAATATGAGCAATAATAAAAGTATTATTATCGGCAGTGGGCAGGAAATTCCAATTCGTGGTATTGATCAGGTAAAACATCCCCCTCCTCACCACTGTTATACTTAAAAACGTCTTACATGCACCAAAACTGATTTAAAACTTGATATTTGTACGACGTTTTACAGCTAACAACAATGTTTCTGTGAATTTTGATCTGTGTGGGTTTTCTGTGAAGGATTTTTAGACGGGGTTGCCACTAATGAGATGTAATAGCATGGGGGACTTGTATTCCATCACTACCATTTCCAACAACCACGTGATAAAACCATCAACCTTTGCAGCTATTTCCCCTATCGTATGGCACAATCCATGTACGAAACACACCCATAAATAAGACTCTACTAGACACGGCTTGTAGACTCCCTAGGAAAGACCTACTCTGATACCAAGTTTGTCACGACCCAAACCAGAGGGTCATGATGGGCACCCGGACCTTACTTGCCGAGTACCACTAATCACAAATTAAGCATATATCCGTAATTAAGCATGGCCCACGAGGCCACCTCGAGATACCCTGCTAACATATGAAAATAGTAAACTGGAAAGGTACTGTGTAAACTCTTGAAAACGGAAGAAACCGACCTATGCATATATAGGTACTAAGGCCGACAAGGCCATACATGACTGCTTTACACATGACAACTGTCTACAAGCCTCTAAAGAGTACGTTACATCATGAGGTCAGGATAGGGCCCCGCCATACCCCTATGAATATCCAAAATATCGTACCACGACTAGACTGCAACTCTGGAACAAGTAGAGTGCTCGAATATCAGCTAAACTAGCAACCTACTAGTGCGGACTGTCGCCCTACCTACCTGAGTCTGCGGGCAAGAAACGCAGCGTCCCCCGACAAAAGGTACGTCGGTACGACTGATGTACTGACTATGTCATGCATGAAAAATAGCACAATAGAAACCTGAAAGTAACAGGAGACAAGAAACAACCAACCAGTAGAGAATGCCTCTGAGGGCCGTAATATGCATAAGTATCATGTCTGTGTAGAATGCCTTTGAGGGCCATTATATACCTAAATTCCATGCACAATGCAAAAGCGGTCTTTCATATACATATGCGTATACAACGCCATCAAGCCTCTGTGGACATCCCATATGATATCGGCCTCTGTGGGCATAATCATTATCGTGTATATCTGTACCGACTGCAGGTTGTGTGCCTATATAACGCCTTCCCTTTCTCCATATCCCATACATATATATAATGCATACATATAGTAGAGTATATATAACTCCTTTGAGGTCAAAGTATGTACATGAATATAATGCATGAATGATATGATAATAAGACACTATAAGTTTGTCGGAGTGACGTAATGCCGCTTCACCTCCGATTAACATTATGAATACTAACATATTTTTCAAATACCTCAATAAGGATTTAAGAACATATTTAGACATGCTTTGAAAATAGGATGAATAACATGAACATCCATAACTACTAAGAGTAGAATCATTTGAGGGACAATATAACATTTACGTTTCGTACTTGGAACATGCCAAAAGAAAGAAATAATTTGCCATAACATACCTTAGCCATTTTGTATCCACAATACAACTAAAGAAGCCCGTAATGCACCCCAATCTTATTTTTCAAGAAACCCTCTTCTTCCACCTTACTTTACTTCGAAGAAAGCCCGAATTACAACTCAATGATAAACGGAACAACGAGATTGAAGCGGTAAGTGAAATTCGTAAAATTGAAAAATGTTGTTGTCAACTTGTTTCGTGATGAGATTTATTAATTGCAATGATAATAAATATGTATATATATGGTTTGTATGTATATAAAACGTTGGAGCAATATATTTTCCTAATGATGGAATCAAGAAAGTGAAATAAGATCATTTAAGGGGATTTTTACCCTTTACACATATAAGGCCTTTTCGATGAATTTATATTCTAAGTAAAGATGTTGCTGGCCTAAGTTTGGGTCTGATTGAATTGCTAGAGAGACACGTAGGCCCCTCTACCTCCACTTAGTCACACTACATGAATTAATCATAAATCTTTCTTGACCAAAGTTGTACACATAACATATATCTCTAGCAAACATATATCCACTTAATAACACCTTTTAGCCCTACTAATGCCACGTGGTAGCCAACAATCAACACTTATCCAATTAATTCGTACTCTCCCATATTATTAATTATTGATCCTAATTCACTTAGATAGTAATCATTTTAGCACACTTTATATCTCCATTATCATAGTCATGTGCTATAACACTAGTCCATATCCTCTTTTGTCATACAAAAAATATAATTTCTTGTCGTTGGTGTCACACTTTAAAATCTTAAATTATTTCGGGACCGCACCCTTGTATATACTAAGTCCTTTGTTTGAGTATGTGAATACGACACGAACCTTCCAAGGCTCGGGTCTACTTTCATATGTCTAGTTGTTCAAACCATCGCCCGAATGTATGGGGTGTTACATCCTTTCCCACTTAGAAACATTCATCCTCGAATGTTGGGGACGTATCTAATCCCCATCACATAACTAGAAAATACAACCACCTCTTCACGGGGCCATATAATATAACATACATCATTATATTAGACCTCTCATGGTCATCAAATATTAATTATAATAATCTGAGATAATATTCACCTTATGCTTCTCTCGGAACCTCGGCGTTGGTCAGAAATAGGTAAGGATATTTATGCTTCATCTCCTCTTCCGCCTCCCATGTCATTTCTCCTACATTCTTATTTTACCATAGAATTTTCACAGGGATACTTCTTTAGCCTTCTACTTACGAACTTGATGATCCAAGATAGCAATAGGAATTTCTTCATATGATAGGTCCTCTGTAACCTTCACACCGTTAGTCGGTATAATCCGGGAAGGATCCCCAACACACGCTCTTAACATAAATACATGGAAAACAGGATGAACAAATTCTAACTCCGGAGGCAAGTCCAATTCATAAGCCACTTGGCCGACTCGTCGAATTATGCGATATGGCCCAATGTACCTTGGATTGAGCTGTTCCTTTCTCCCAAACCTCATTACACCCTTCATAGGATAGATCTTCTAAAAGACTCAATAATCCACTTGGAACTCTAAGTCCCATCGTCGCACATCTAAATACGACTTCTGACGACTCTAAACGGTTAACAATCATTCTTGGATAAACTTCACATTCACTATAGCTTGGTGTACTACATCAGGCCCAAATAATTCTGATTCGCCTACTTCGAACCATCCAATAGGAGATCTACATTTCTTTCCATACAAAGCCTCGTATGGTGCCATTTTAATGCTAGCATGATAACTGTTATTGTACGCAAATTCAATAAGGGATAGATGATCATCCCAACTTCCCTTGAAGTCCAATACACGAGCTTGTAGCATGTCTCTGAGCGTTTGGATCATACGCTCGGCCTGCACGTCTGTTTGAGGGTGGAAACTTGTGCTAAGATTAACTTGAGTGCCCAAACCTTTTATTTAAATGTTCTCTAGAATTTAGCTGTGAGTTGCGCATCTCGGTCAGATATAATAAAACTTGGCATACCACGAAGTCGAACAATCTCCTTAACATACAACTTTGCATAGTCCTCGTCTGTGTAGGTAGTTTTGACCTCCAGAAAATGAGCTGGTTTGGTCAGTCTATCAATAATCACCCAAATAGAATAAACTTATGATAAGAGTGAGGTAAATCCATAATGAAATCCATATTAATCATTTCCCATTTCCACATCGGGATCTCAATATTTTGAGTCAAGCCGTCAGGTTTTTGGTGCTCTACTTTTACTTGCTGACAATTAAGACATTGAACTACCAACTCCGCAATGTTCCTCTTCATGTCATTCCCTCAATAAATACCTTTGAGATCATGATACATCTTAGTAGATCTAGGGTGAATGGAATATCGTGAGCAATAGACCTCCGTCATAATCCTATCTCGTAATCCTACTACATTGGAAATACACAAATGGAACTTCCACCTGGGGTCCCTCTCCCATTATACTCGAAAGTTGTGGTTCTCTTTTGTTAAATATTCTTCCCGGTCTTCTCTAAAAATGGGATCTTCATTATGACGTTCTTTTTCTTTCAGTATGAGGGATGACCCTACTGCATTCTGAGTCATAGGGCTATCACTATTTGAATCCTCCAATCGGACTCCAACTTAGCTAACTGATGCATTCCCTCATGTCAACTTCTCTCCTTTGCCCTCACATTAGTCAAGCCGCTTATCGGTGAATAATCCTATTGTCAACTTAGCTTTGTTTGCTAACGGACGTGCTATAAACTCTTATATTGTAGTATCTCAATCGTGAACACTTTATGGACAATTTCATTCGAATCTAAAGTACGCGTATCATCGCAGTTAACTCTCATTCATGATCTCAAAGGAATCTTTTTTTTGTACTTTCTCACTACTCGTAATTATAGACAAATTTTTTTCTTCACTTCTTTTGACATTTGTTAACTCATTTTCTTACTTGTCGTACTTTTCTTAATTCTAAAATATTCTGGTATACATACGTAATCTCAAATATTGCTCCTGATTCCAATCCTATGCGTTACTACCCCTTAAAGGATGAGTTGTTAACTTATTCCCTCATTCAATATGTAGAAGATTCTGAAGAAATGCAATACATGACGTTGGCCTACTATATCTCATCTTGGTCATTATACTTAGATTGGAATTCCTTCACTCGCCTCGTTACTAAGACTTTCTATCAATAGCGCTTTGGGAAAAGATTTCCTTGATCTCGTTAAATTGTAAACCCATTACTTTATCTATCTCGTAGAACTTTTGGTTAGTTTAAAAATGCTCATAGACATCTGTATTTACCTGACATTTTATCTTCATTATAATGTCATTATCTCTTGACATATATCTTTAATGTCTACCTTTTATCCAGAGGCATCATTGGCCCCTTTTCACTTGTTTAAGGGCTAATCTCGAATTTTACTCATTGTTACTTCCGTTTACATACTTTGCTGAGAGATATGACTGCATATGTTGTGGAACCGATGCTTCGTATGTTTAGATGCAATTCAGGTGTTACATGATCCAATAACTTGTCAAGCTTTCTTGTCTTATCATTATTAGACTTCCTATCGACCGAGTGCTCATTTGTCTTACCTTTATATTTCCATTTCAAGTTGCCTTGGGGGGTCTCTTATCTCAAAGTATTTCTCATATTATCTTCCAGAACATCAAAGGTTCGTCACCTTTGGACGGGGAGTTCTTATTGTCCCTCATCTAATGTTGGTCCTTATGCTGTTCTGGAGTAATCATTCTTTTGTGAAACCTGCATAACTATAATCTCATTTGCCTTTATCCTCCTTGTCGCAATCCTTCCTTCTACCCATCATTAAATGAAAAATATTTCAGCCTTGATACTTGATCATACCATTCCATTCATACTTATTAACTGTTTTCATATTTTCTTACAACCATTCTTTGATTGTTCCATAGTTCTTGTCCTCAATTGCCCCCAACATGCTATTGTTATCCAGCGGTTATTTAGAATTGTAACATGCTGCACAATGGAGCCGAAGACCTTACCAGTCTAATACTTATAGCATACCCGAGACTACCAACATTGATACATGTAATTCACAATAATATGTGGTATGGCCCTTTACGTACGGACGAGAGGCTTATGTGCTCTTCCACTACCGTGGATAACTCGATCCATATATATGACTTGGGATCACTATTCTGGGTACGTCATTTTACGTGATCTTATTAAATTTACTAATGGTCACTCTTCAGACAATTCGATAGTGGCAATCCATTCTCGTTAATGATATCCCGGGACAATTCTCAATCTACTCTAGGTAAGACATTACAATTTAGGTCGCACGTACATAACATATTCCCTCATTCTAATCAGCAAGAGTCACTGCAAAACGTGTAGATTTTCATAACCTACTAAACCTTCCAATGATGTCTTCTGCTTTTTCACATGTACAAGTCATAATCACCTTATCCTTACCTTTGCGCATCAACATAGGACATTTCAAAAAGTTGTGGCCATGACTGTCACACTAAACCAACCCCCTATACCTTTGTGGCATAATCCGGCATGCGCTCGACCATACTGACTACAAGATGGTCGGGGCGGTTTCCCTCGGCCTTTACAACTTTGACCCTAAGATATTGGCATCTTTGAACCCTTTAAATATCGGCGATCCATGACTATTAAACTCCCTAGGTTATAAGCTCCCTGATCCCTCAAGGGCCTATCTCTATCAGATGCTCTAAGATGTATTTATGCCTGGAAAGCAACTTACTCATATCCTCTGACGGACCTATTTCAATAGTGAGAATACTGCTCGCATTTACACTCACTCCAACATTAATCTCATTGCTAATCATAGCCCTCTTGAAAAAAAAATATTGTTGTAATCATAAACACGATAAGGTTTACAAAGAGAATTATTACAACTCAGTTCTCTAGCACGATTCTAGATCAAGAAAGAAGGTAACCATCATCCTAAATGCACTGTAGCCTCCTGTCTATAAGTGTGGTGCACAACACACCCATAAACAAGACTCTACTAGACACGGCTTGTAGACTCCCTAGGACTGACCTGCTTTGATACCAAGTTTGTCACGACCCAAACCGGAGGGTCATGACGGGCACTCGGACCTTACTTGCCAAGTATCACTAATCACATATTTAATATATATCTGTAATTAAGCATGGCCCACGAGGCCGCCACGAGATACCCTGCTAACATATAAAAATAGTAAACTGGAAAGGTACTGTGTAAACTCTTACAAACGGAAGAAACCAACTGATGCATATATAGGTACTAATGTCACGACCAAAACCGGAGGGCCGCGATGGGCATCCGGACCCTACCCCCCAGGTACCACTAACCATACGGTTAACACCTATTCATAATTAAATACAGACTAAGCCGAAAAATAAGTATGTAAAAACTTAATCAGAAAGCCAACTTATATATATATATATATATATATATATATATACATCCCAAAGGCCGACAAGGCCATACAAGACTACTACACACAGGACACCTGTCTACAAGCCTCTAAAACAGTATGTGATATCAAAATGTCGGGATAGGGCCCCGCCATACCCATAAACACATGCAAAAATATACCGTACCGAAATTAGACTGACATTCCGAAACAAGGAGAGTTCTCCAAAATCCGATGAGTCAGCAACCTACTAACGTGGATCGTCGTCCTATCTATGTGAACCTGTGGGCATTAAACGCAGCGTCCTCCAACAAAAGGGACATCAGTACAACTGATGTACTGAGTATGTTAGGCATGAACAATATGATAATAGGGATATAACAACAACTGAAACAGAAATAGCTGACCAGCAGTAAATGCCTCTGAGGGCCCTAATATATATGCCTAAATGTTATGCACAATGCATATGCGGTATACATATAAATATTGGCCACACAAGAGAATTTTCCTTCCCATAACCGCCTATGTGGGCATCAGGTTATATTGTATTAGCCACACAAGGCCATCAATATTAACCTCTACAGGCTCTTTCGTGATAGTCTGTACCAGCTACAGGTGGTGTGCATATATAACGCCTTTCCCTTTCTCCATATCCCCTACATATATACAATATTTACCATATAGTAATGTGCAGTGCACATGTGGGTCCAGGGTAATATATGAATATAATGCAAATGAAAATGCATGAATAACAATAAAACATCCTGAGTGACATAATATCCTTGTACCTTCGGCTAACACTGTGAATATCAACATCTTTTCCGTATGCCTCAATAAGGACTTAGGAACATATTTACACATGTTTTAACATAGGAATCATGAATATTCTGAACTACTAGGAGTAGAATAATTTATGGAATAATATCACGGTTATATTTTGTTACATGGATCATGCCAAAGAAAGAAATAATTTGCCTTAATATACCTTGATAATAACGGAACAAGCCCCTTTTAATTCTTTTGCTTGCTGGAACGTTGCTTGAAGCAACATTTGTAAAAGGTTTTGTTCAAGATTAATTGCTGAACGTTTTTCTCCAAACCAAAAAGTGAAATGCTTCATACTTTTTTTATGGCTAAAGTCTCTGGAACGTGTTTATTTTATGTTAATAACCAAGGTTGGGATTCTTAGTTTGTGAAGGAAAGTAAATTGCACTATCTTGTCTAGTAACCAACTGTTACTTGGTTGAAATGAAATGCTACCCTAAGCATACTGCCTTAATACGTGTAGTTGGATAGGAATTTCCATTAATTGCTAACACAAACACACGACACCACATTAGTTTATTAGTCTAGTCATTAGGTGATTTAACTTAAGGCCTACACGTCAAACTTCCACTCAACTTTGTCCCCCCATTAAAATTAATCAATTATACACACAATTAATTTTGTCAACTCAATTCACTTAAATCTTGATAACTTATAAAACCTTCATATACTCAATATCATAATCTTGTGATATGACACTAGTCCATAACCTCTTTGTGCACACACCAAATTTATTTTCGATCCCCGTCGTCACACTTGTTAAGTCCAAAATTATTTTGGGGTTTTATCCTTTTATATACTCAGCACTTTATTAGCATACGTAACTATGACATAATTTTCCCCAAGGCTCGGGTCTACTTGCCGAAATTTAAGTGCTCAAACCACCGCCCAAAATTACAGGATGTTACTACTAAGGTCGACAAGGCCATACATGACTACTATACACAGGACAACTGTCAACAAGACTCTAAAGAGTACGTGACATCATAAGGTCAGGACAGGGACCCGACATACCCCTATGCATATCCAAAATATCATACCACGACTAGACTGCAACTCTGGAACAAGTAAAGTGCTCCAATATCAGCTGAACCAGCAACCTACTAGTGCGGACAGTCGCTCTGTCTACCTGAGCCAGCCGGCATGAAACACAGCGTCCCCCGACAAAAGGATGTTAGTACGACTGATGTACCGAGTATGTCAAGCATGAAAAATAGCACAATAGAAACCTGAAAGTAACATGAGACAAGAAACAACCAACCATTAGAGAATGCCTCTGAGGGCCATAATATGCATAAGTATCATGTCTGTGTAAAATGCCTCTGAGGACTATAATATGCTTAAATGCCATATACATATACGCCATCAAGCCTCTGTGGGCATAATCATTATCATGTATATCTGTACCGGCTGCAGGTGGTGTGCGTATATAACGCCTTCCCTTTTCCCATATCCCATACATAAATATAATGCATACATATAGTAGAGTATATAACTCATTTGAGGTCAAGGTATGTACATCAATATAATGCATGAATGGTATGATAATAAGACACTATAAGTTTGTCGGAGTGATGTAATGTCATTTCACCTCCGATTAACATTCTGAATACTAACATATTTTTCATATACCGCAATAAGGATTTAGGAACATATTTAGACATGCTTTGAACATAGGGATGAATAACATTAACATCCTTAACTACTAAGAGTAGAATCATTTATAGGACAATACTACGTTTACGTTTCGTACTTGAAACATACCAAAAGAAAGAAATAATTCTCCTTAACATACCTTAGCCATTTTGTGTTCACAATACAACTAAAGCAGCCCGTAATGCACCCCAATCTTATTTTTCAAGAAACCCTCTTCTTCCACCTTACTTCACTTCGAAGAAAGCTCGAATGACAACTCAATGATAAACGGAACAACGAGATTGAAGCGGTGAGCGAAATCCGCAAAATTGAAAAACATTGCTGTCAACTTATTTCGTGGGGAGATTTATTAATTGCAATGATAATAAATATATATATCTATGGTCTGTATGTATATAAAATGTTGGAGCAATATATTTTCCTAAAGATGGAATCAAGAAAGTGAGATAAGATCATTTAAGGGGATTTTTACCCTTTACACGTGTAAGGCCCTTTTCGATGAATTTATCTTCTAAGTAAAGAGGGTGCTGGCCTAATTTGGGTCTTATTGAATTGCTAAAGAGACATGTAGGCCCCTCTACCTCCACTTAGTCACACTATATGAATTAATCATAAACCTTTCTTGACCAAAATTGTACACGTAACATATATCTCTAGCAAACATATATCCACTTAATAACACCTTTTAGCCTTACTAATGTCACGTGGCAGCCAACAATCAACACTTATCCAATTAATTTTGTACTCCCACATTATTAAGTCTTGATCCTAAATTACTTAGATAGTAATTATTTTATCACACTTTATATCTCCATTATCATAGTCATGTGCTATAACACTAGTCTGTAGCCTCTTTTGTCATACATAAAATATCATTTCTAGTCGTCGGTGTCACACTTTAAAATCTTAAATCATTTTGGGACATCACCCTTGTATATACTAAGTCCTTTGTTTGTGTACATGAATATGACACGAATCTTCCAATGCTCGGGTCTACTTACATATGTCTAGCTATTCAAACCATCTCCCAAAAGTACGAGGTGTTATAGATACCCACAAAATCATAGGGGATATAAATGTTATGATATGACGAACGAAAAAATCATTATCTCTCGTCACGTTATTTTTGATGAGTCTACATTCCCATTTGCTAATTGTCATGTGGCATCCTCCCCTTCATATGATTTTTTGGACAATGGAATACATCCGGTTTTACATCATCACCTCCATACCCAAAATCAGATGAGACCGAGCCAAAATAATCCCCACATCGTACTGGCCCAACCACAAAATGGGATGGACCAGTCCGCAGAATGGAGGCCACTGCCTCTTTACCATCGGTATCGGCCCAGTCTACTACTAATGGCTGGCTGGCCCAAATGAGGGAGCCCACTGCTCCCTCACCCGTAAACCCAACCCGACATCTAAGCCCATATTTTCAGTCTCATAATCCTGATCCCTGTCGGCCCAATAACACGGCAGAAAACCAAAATACCCAACAATCTGCCTTGGCCCAAAATAGTACCTCTCTCGACCCAATACCATATCCGACAGCCCTAATCCCTAGCTGTCAAAATTATCCCAATCTCGGACCATTGAAACTCGTGCCATGCACGGGATCTTTCGGCCTAAATGTCATTTTAACTTAACATCCTCGGTCCAACCATCACCTCTTCCCAAAAATTACAAAGCAGCCCTATCAGACCCAAATTGGAAAGTTGTCATGTTAGACAAAATTGATGCTCTTATTAAAAGTAAGACATGGGAGTTAGTGCCCCATCCATCTAATGTGAATATAATCAAGTCTATGTGGTTTTTCTGTCATAAAATAATTATGATGGCTAATTAGCTAGATACAAAGCTCATCTTGTTGGTGATGGTAGGTCTCAGCAGGTTGGCGTGGATTGTGGTAAAACATTCAGTCCGGTGGTTATGCCAGCAACTATTAGGACTGTTCTTAGCCTGGCGCTGTCAAAATCCTAGTCTATTCATCAGTTGGATGTCAAAAATACATTCCTACATGGCCATTTACATGAGACAGTTTACATGCACCAACCTTTGGGTTTCCGAGACTACACATCCGGATTATGTTTTCCTATTGAAAAAATATTTATATGGTTTCAAACAGGCTCTCCGGGCATGGTATAACACAGCAAGTCCGATCAGTCCTTGTTCATTTATAAGAAAGGAAGTGACATGGCATACATCCTCCTATATGTAGATGACATCATTCTCACGGCCTCATCTACATCACTTCGTCGATCTATTATGTCCCTCCTTGCAGCAAATTTTGCAATGAAGGATTGGGGTCCTTTAAATTATTTTATAGGAATTGCTGTAACCCAATATGCAGGTGGTCTGTTTTTCACTCAAAAGAATTATATCGGGGTGATCATTGACAAAGCCGGTATGTCCTTCTTCAAACCATCACACATATCGGTTGATAAAAAAGACAAATTGAGTAACTCTACAGGTACTCCATATAGTGACCCAACACATTACCGCAGCCTAGAAGGGGCCTTGCGGTATCATTCTTTCACGAGAGCTGCTATCTCTTATGTGGTTCAACAGGTGTGTTTACATATGCATGATCCAAAAGAAGAACATATGGGACTCTCAAGCGAATTCTGCGGTATGTTAAGGGTACTCTTCATTTTGGATTGCATTTGTATAAGTCCTTCATTTCGAGTCTCTCATCTTATACAAATGCGAATTGGGGTGGTTGCCCGGACACACGACGTTCCACCTCTGGTTATTGTGTATTTTTGGGAGACAACCTCATTTCATGGTCGTTCAAACGACAACCAATGATGTCTCGGTCGAGCGTTGAAGCAGAATACCGAGGGGTAGCAAATATGGTTGCTGAATCATGTTGGCTCTGTGATCTTCTTTTAGAGCTCCATTGTTCGATTGAAAAGGCAACAATGGTTTATTGTGATAATGTGAGTGCGATATACTTATCCGGTAATCCTGTCCAGCATCAACGCACAAAACACATAGAAATGGATATATTATTTGACCGAGAAAAGGTTGCCCGTGGACAAGTCTGTGTTCTCCATGTACCATCTCGTTATCAAATTGCTGATATTTTCACCAAAGGTCTTCCATGCGTACTATTTGATGATTTCAAGGACAGTCTCAGCATACGAGAACCTCCCGCTAAGACTGCGGGGGACTGTTAGGATAATTATGGGGCCATCCCATAATTATCTCAAATCACCATCAATCATGTAAATTGTAATCACATAATTTAGGATGATTGTAAATTAGTTTCATGTATTTTAGGATAATTAGATAGATCTTCCTTAATACTAATATGATACATTTGTATATATATTTCAAGATTGGAATGAAATCACTCATGGAATTGATTTCCTTCAGATTCTACTAACATAGTTCAGTTAACCATTATGACAGCAAAGAATCAATTAGATTTCATACTCCATGGTTAGTCCAGGCGTTAGCATAAAAGTTAAATAATTCTTCCTATTCATGCATCTAATGAAATAAATAATTTTAATATATTCTCGAACTACAAGTTTCCTGGTACTCAGGCCATTCTTTATAAACTAGAAATAAATAAAAGTATTTATTTTGATGGATAGCCATACAATAAATTATCATATATTTTTATTAGTTAAGAACCCAAATTTTAGTGGGAGGAAATAGTTATTAAAATAACTTTTAATAACACGGCGATCAAATCGTTCATAGAATGTAATATTTCTGTTAAATTCGGATAATACACATCCTCAGTCTGCTAAAAGTAATATTTCTCCTAAACCGCCTGTTTCTATCAAGCAATAAATTTGCTTTATTACAAGATGATATCTCTAATATGAATGTTCTTAGTGATATTCCTGAACTCAGTGATCTAGCAAATCACTAAATTGGTCAGCTAAACCCGTAGATACATTCTATGCAGCAAACCCATACTCCCACAAGTGTTACAATTGATGAGGCTGTAAATAAACATGCTATCTCAAGCACTAATCACTCTCTCGAAATTACTAATTTTATTAATCTTCCTATAGATAAGGACAAAGCTTGTAAACCACTGCTTTGAACCAACTGAAATGGTCAGTACTACTTATGAACAAGCTGTAAGTACACTTAGTCAAACCAAAGACACCTAAGAAAAGGTTTGATTATGGAAAGACTTAACAAAGTTTATGCCAACCAAGACCTCATTACTGTTTACCCTAATATTTCCATCACTTACTTGCCTAAAAATTACTCAGACCATAATCCTTTGAAGGTTGACATTGTTCCTAGAGTTCATATCCCTAGAGACAAACCCTTTAGACTGGAAACTTATTGGGGCTCCCATCCTGATTTTAAAAACTTTATCCAGCAACGTTGGAATAATATGAATAACATTAGTCACCAACAGATTCCAAAATAATGTAAAAGAGTGGAAGAATCATATCTTTGACAATATTTTTGCACAGAAAAAAAAGACCTTCTTGCCAGGTTACAAGGTATTCAAAACTCTGATAGATACTCCAATGGTACGTTCCTTCAAAACTTAGAACATTCCTTAAAAACTAAGTATAATGATATTCTCAGGATAGAGGAATACTGGAAACTTATATCTAGAGTGTCTTGGTTAAATAATGAGAATGCTAATACTAGATTTTTTTCATATCGCTGCCACTAATAGAAAAAGAAGAAATAGGATAAATTTTTTCAAGATTGACAGTGGCCAATGAATTGAGAACCTTATAGACATTATAGATCACACTTTTAATTACTTTAGGAGTATGTTCCAAATAAATCATCTCATGTCTAGTTGGAATTCTATTAATTGCTTACACTCAGGGGTTATTACTTCCACTATAAATATCCTAGACAGACCCCTCTCAGAAAAAAAATTACTAGTGCCATTTTTTCATTCAAACCCCATAATTCTCCTGTACCAGATGGTCTCCATCCTTTACTCTACCAGAAATAATGGCACATTATGGGGCCCTCACTTATTAGTCTTTGTCAGCAAGTTTCCAATACAAATACTATTCCTGTTGATATTAATACTACCTATTTATGTCTGATCCCTAAATTTCAAAATGCTAATAACCTAAAAACTTTCAGACCTATTGATTTATGTAATACTACTTACAAGGTTATTACAAAAATTATAACAAATAGAATAAAACCTATTCTTCCAAATATCATCAATCCTTTTCAGTCTAGCTTCATGAAGAATAGGAGAGTTTGTGACAATGCAATAGTCATTCAAGAGGTCGTTAGCTATCTCCAAAATATTAAAAGTAAAAAATATGACATGATCCTAATCATTGATCTTGAAATTTTTTTTGACCGAATTGAATGGTCTTTTATTTCTTATACTCTTAAGTACTTTAAATTTTTCACCAATATCTCTCAGCTGATCATGAACTGGATCACTACTAGTAAAATTATTGTCATTGTAAATGGGTATAAAACTGAGTAGTTTTGTCCTACAAGGGGTATAAAACAAGGAGATCCTATGTCTCCCTACATTTTCATCTTATGTATGAAAATGCTAAATAGACTTATTAACTACCAAGTTGATATTTGTAACTGGGATCCTATAAAAATTAATAGGAATGGAATTGAGTTTTCCTATTTAATATTTGCTGATGATCTTACTCTTATGGGAAAAGAAAATTGCAAAACCTGTAATGCTATGAAGGATAGCTTCAATCTGTTTTCAAAACTGTCTAGACAATCTATTAATTACTCATAGTCCAAAATCTTCTTCTCAAAAAATTGCCCAAGAGATATTACTAAGAATTATGCTGAGACCTTTGATTTTAAAATTGGTGATACTTTTGAAAAGTATCTTGACTTTTCTATTCTTAATCAGAACCCTAAGCATCAGGACTATCATTTATAACATATAATATGAGAACTAGGCTCTCTAGTTGGAAAACTAATTTTCTCAACCTACCTGGTAGAGTAACTCTTGCTAAGGCTAATCTCAATACTATCACCAATCATAATATACAATTTTCTTTGCTTCCTGATAGGACCTTAAGACAAATTGATAGAATTCAAAGAAATTTCATCCAGGGACGTACTGAGAAAAAGAAGAAACTTCACTTGATTAGTTGGAAAATTCTAGCATTGGATAGAGACAAAGGTGGTTTAGAAATTAGACATGCTAAGGACAAGAATATGACCAGCCTTATTAGTCTTGCTTGGAGGCTTATTAATCAGCCGAATGCACCTTGGGCAAAAGTCATTTCTTCTACCTATGGAACAGGAAGAGCAAATAGCTACTCTTTTATTTGAAAAAAACATTTTAAAGGGATGGAAATATTGCAATAAAGGTGCTTTAACGCCGCTTTGGGTTGTGGGGCTTACTTCCTAGCCCCAGTGGGAGTATTTGCTTTATGGCCTGTTAATCCTAATAATTCTGCTAACATCTGATTTTCTAGATGGATTCTCAACATGCCTAGTCTAACGGACAATATCCAAGACCCTTTACATCTAGCACACTATAAGCTTTTCTATAAAGACTTGTTGATCAATAATGAGTGGAAGCTGGATAAACTTTCCTTTGTCCTACCAGAGGATATTATTCAGAAAATAAATTGCATTTATATACACTCAGATCCTCATACAAAAGCCAAACCCATATGGAGCCTCAATTCAAATGGACTTTTCAGTACTAGCTCTTGCTATAGGCTTTTGAGACAGGATTCTATGAATAATAAAAGCTTTAAATGGATATGGCATCTTAATTATCCTGCTCAGATTAAATTTTTTCTGTGACAGTGCTATTGTCACGACCCAAACCGGAGGGTCATGACAGGCACCCGGACCTTATTTGCCGAGTACCACTAATCACATATTTAGCATATAATCGTAATTTTTCATGGTTCACGAGGGCCACCACGAGATACCCTGCTGATATAGGAAAATAGTAAACTGGAAAGGAGCTATGTAACATCCTGTAACCAGAAGCACCCAACCTATATACATATACGTACCAAGTCCGACAAGGCCATACACGACTACTATACACAGGACATCTGTCTACAAGCCTCTAAAGAGTACGTGACATCATAAGGTCAGGACAGGGCCCCGCCATACCCATATGCATATCAAGAATATCGTACCACGACTAGACTGCAACTCTGAAATAAGTAGAGTGCTCCAACATCAACTGAACCAGTAACCTACTAGTGCTGACCGTCACCCTGTCTGCTTGAGCCTGTGGGCATGAAATGCAGCGTCCCCCGACAAAAGGGACATCGGTACGACTTATGTACCGAGTATGTCAGGCATGAAAATAGTATAATAGAGACATGAAAGTAACATGAGACAAGAAACAACCAACTAGTAGAGAATGCCTCTGAGGGCCATAATATGCCTAAGTGTCATACCTCTGCAGAATGCCTCTGAGGGCCATAATATGCCTAAATGCCATGCACAATGTGGTCATTCATATACATATGGTATATAACGTCATCAAGCCTCTGTGGGCATCACATCATATCATATCAGCCTCTGTGGGCATAATCACTTTTCGTGTATATATGTACCAACTGTAGGTGGTGTGCGTATATAACGTCGTATTCCTTTTCCCATATCTCATACGTATATATAATGCATACATATAGTAGAGTATATAACTCCTTGGAGGTCAAGGTATGTACATGAATGTAATGCATGAATGATATGATAATAATACACTATAAGTTCGTCGGAGTGATGTAACATCGCTTTACCTCCGATTAACATTATGAATACTAACATCTTTCCCATATACCTCAATAGGGATTTAGGAATATATTTAGACATGGTTTGACAATAGGAATGGATAACATGAACATCCTTAACTACTAAGAATAGAATCATTTATGGGACAATATTACGTTTACGTTTCGTACTTAGAATATGCCAAAAGAAAGAAGGATTTGCCTTAACATACCTTTAGTCGATCTACTCATCAACAGACCGTATTTATCCCTCGATGCACCTTAAACTTAAACATTAGCTAAACGCTTTAGAGCAACCTTTATTCACCTTGAAGCAACGTACAAATCAACCACGACGGAAGAAACAAGCTTCTACTAGAACCACAACTTTCTTGGCATTAAATAAACATAACCCACCTTGGGATTTATGCTTGAACTATAAGAGAACGTTTGGATAGTGTTTGGAAGTGTTTTAGGGCTGAAGAAGTCTAGAAATAAACCTCCAAAATGAAGCCACCGAATTTAGCATAAAGAGAATTCATTTCCCCGACCAAGTGCGATCGTGTACCTATACATATATATATTTATGAGCGTATTGTTTCTGCTTGTTCATGAGATTTCCTTCTCATTGTTGCTTATATATAGGTATATATCAATGTGCTGCTACGTAATTATTGTGAGAAATAACCAAACTAATCTCAATTATAACTTATCCTATCATAGTGGGGTCCATACCAAACTTATCATCCAAAATGCATCCACCTAATGTATACTTACTTTGTTGTTGTCCACTCTCATTAATTACCACGTATAAAATGATGGTGCATGTGTCATTGAATACTTATCATAATGAATACTCACCAAATAAATTATTTGGAGGGACCATGTGCCATTTACTACACAAAGTCACGTTGCTGCCACCTATCAACAATTTATTTGGATTATATCCACATAATATTTATCCAATAATCTCAATTTATTTCTTTTCTTCTACTATAATTTTCCCATTTAGCCAATTGCACACATAATTAATTCTTGATCTCAATTCACTTAAATCTTGATGACTTATAAAACTTTCATATACTTAGTGTCATAATCGTGCGATATAGCACTAGTGCATAACCTCTTTGGGGGCATATAACTATTATTATTAATCCCCGTTGTCACACTTATTAAGTTCTAAATTATTTCGGGATCGCATACTTTTATATACTAAGCTTCTTTATTTGCATACGTGAACATGAGCAAAATTCTGTGGGGCTCGCGTCTATTTACATATGTCTAGCGATTCAAACCATGGCCCGAAAGTACGGGATGTTACATTTTTACCCCTTAGAAAAATTCATCCTCGAATGTTGGGGTGACGTATCTAATCCCCATCACGTGGCCAGAAAACACAACCACCTTTTTATGGGGCCATATAATATAACACATATTTACATCAAACCTCACATGGTCCTTAGCATTAATTATAATAATATGAAATAGAACTCACCTTACGCTTCTCTCGGAACCTCGGCGTTGGTCTGGAATAGATAGGGATATTTGTGTTTCATCTCTTCTTCCGCCTCCCCTGTCATTTCTTCTACGTTCTTATTCCGCCAAAGAACTTACACGGAGGCTATTTATTTAGTCCTCAACTTGCGGACTTGTCGATCTAAGATAGCAATAGGAACCTCTTCATATGATAGATCCTCTGTAACCTTCACATCGTCAATTGGCACAATTTGGGAAAGATCTCCAATACGCGCTCTCAACATAGAAGCATGGAAAACCGGATTAACAAACTCTAACTCAAGAGGCAGGTCCAACTTGTAAGCCACTTGGCCTATTCATCAAATTATACGATATGGCCCCATGTACCTTGGACTGAGCTTTCCCCTTTTTCCTAAATCTCATTACACCCTTCATAGGCGAGATCTTCAAAAAGACCCAATCATCTGCCTGAAACTCTAAGTCTCGCCTTCGCACATCTGAATACGACTTCTGACATCTATAAGCGGTTAACAACCATTCTTGGATAAGCTTCACCTTCTCTATGGCTTGGTACACTACGTCAGGCCCAAATAATTCAGATTCACCTACTTCAAACCATCCGCTAGGAGATCAATATTTTCGTCCGTAAAAAGCCTCGTATAGAGCCATTTTAGTGCTAGCATGATAGCTGTTATTGTACACAAATTCAATAAGGGGTAAATGATCATTTCAACTTCCCTTAAAGTTCAATACACAAGATCGTAGCATGTCCTCGAGTGTTTGAATCGTACGCTTAACTTTCCCGTTTGTCTGAGGGTGGAATGATGTGCTAAGATTAACTTGAGTGTCCAAACCCTTTTTGAAATGATCTCCAGAATTTAGCTGTGAACTGCGCATCTCGGTCAGATATAATAGAACTAGGCATACCATGAAGGCGAACAATTTCCTTAACGTATAACTTTACGTAGTCCTTGGCTGTGTAGGTATTTTGACCGTCAGGAATTAAGCTCATTTTCTCAGTCTACCAACAATCACTCAAATACAATCAAACTTATGATAATAGGGAGGTAAACCCGTAATGAAATCCATATTACTCATTTCCTATTTCCACATCGGGACCTCAATGTTCTGGGATTACGCCGCTAGCCTTCTGGTGCTCTACTTTTACTTACTAACCTTAAGGCACTGAACTACAAAATCCGCAATGTTCCTCTTTATGTCATTCCACCAATACATACCTTTGAGATCATGATACATCTTAGTAGATCCATGGTGAATGGAATATTGTGAGAAATAGACCTCCGTCATAATCTTGTCTCATAATCCTGCTACATTGGAATACACAAATGGACCTTCCACCTAAGGGTCCCTCTCCAATTATACTCGAAGTTTGTGATTCTCTTTTATTAAATATCCTTCCCTATATTCCCTAAAAATGAGATCTTCATCATGACGTTCATTTTCTTCCAGTATGAAGGATGACCCTGCTACATTCTGAGTCATAGGGCTATCACTATCTGAATCCTCCAATCGGACTCCCACTTAACTAACTGATGTGTTCCCTCAGGTCAACTTCTCTCCTTAGTCCTCACATTAGTCAAGTCACTTATGGGTGCATGATCCTATTGTCAACTTAGCTTTGTTTACTAACTGGTGTGCTAAAAAATCTTATATTTGTAGTGTCTCCATCATGAACACTTTATGGACAATGTCATCGAATCTGAAGTGCGTGTATCATCGCAGTTAACTCTCATTCATGATCTGAAAGGAATATTTTTTTTTCATACCTTTTCACTACTCGTAATTATAAATAACTTTCTTTCTTTACTTCTTTTGACA
This sequence comes from Anisodus tanguticus, assembly GCA_034509755.1. Classification (NCBI taxonomy): domain Eukaryota; kingdom Viridiplantae; phylum Streptophyta; class Magnoliopsida; order Solanales; family Solanaceae; genus Anisodus; species Anisodus tanguticus. The sequence goes on along the minus strand of CM067543.1, from coordinate 11,111,780 downwards.
CTTGTTCACTCATTTTCTTACTTGTCGTACTCGTCTTAATTATAAAATATTTTGGTATACATATGTAATCTCAAACATTGCTCCTGATTCAAATCCTTAGCGTTACTATCCCTTAAAGGATGATTTGTCAACTTATCCCCCCATTCAGTACGTGGAAGATTTTAAAGAATTTGCATTACATGACGTTGGCCTATTATATCTAAACCTGGTCATTATACTTAGATTCAAATTCCTTCACTTGCCTCATGGCTAAGACTTTCTGTCAATTGCGCTTTGGGAAAAGATTTCCTCGAGCTCGTTAAGTTGTAAACCCATTACTTTATCTATCTCGTAGAACCTTTGGTCAGCTCAATAATGCTCATAGACATCTATATTTTCCTGATATTTTATCTTTATTATAATGTCATTATCTCTTGACATATATCTTTAATGTCTACCTTGTATACATAGACGCCATTGGCCCCTTTTCACATGTTTAGGTGTTAATCTCGAACTTTAGTCACTGTTACTTCCGTTTACATACTTTCTGAGATGTATGACCACATATGTTGTGGAACCGATGCTTCGTATGTTTAGATCCAATTCACGGTGTTACATGATCCCATGACTTGTCAAGCTTTCTTGTCTTATCATTATTAGACATCTCATCGACCGAGTACTCATTCGTCTTACATTTATATTTCCATTTCAAGTTTCTTTGGGGGTCTCTTATCTCAAAGTATTTCTCATATTATCTTCCTAAACCTCAAAGGTTCGTCACCTTTGGTCGAAGAGTTTTTACAGTCCTTCATCTACCATTGGTCCTTACGCTGTTCTGGAGTAATCATACCTTTGTGAAACCTGCATAACTATAATCTCAATCACCTTTATCCTTCTTTCCATAATCCTTCCTTCTACTCGTCATTAAACGAAAAATATTTCTGCCATGATACTTGATCATACCATTCCATTCATATTTATTACTGTTTTCAAATTTCTTACAACCATTCTTTGATTGTTCCATAGTTCTCATCCTCAATTGCCCCTATTGTTATCCAGAAGTTATTTAGAATTGTAACATGCTGCACAATGAAGCCGAACACTCTACCAGTCCAAAACCTATAGCATACCTTAGCTTACTAACATTGATACATGTAATTCTCAATAATACACGGTATGGCCCTTTACGCACGGATGAGAGACTTATGTCCCCTTTCACTACCGTGGATAACTCGATCCTTATATATGACTTGGCTCACTATCTGGGTACGTCACTTTACATGTTCTTAAATTTACTGATGGTCACTCTTCAAATGATTCGATTGTGACGATCCCTTCTCGTTAATGATATCCCGGGACAATTCCCAATCTATTCTAACATGGTCATTCGAAAGGAGGAACATATTACACATTCTATCACTGTATTAGGTGTGGGCATCCATATCCTTTAATATACTAATGTATATAAGTGATCCTAACTACCATTTGGACAGAAGTCTTTTTGTACCTTTACATTTACCTTCATAACTTTACTTTATCGGAATGTCTGATCCTGCAATAAGTATCATAAAACCATTCCCTAAAATGGGGTCACTACTCTTAAACATAAAATAGGTCAGTACTAAGTCCATAAAAGGCACGTAGATTGGAAACGAAAATAATAACTTATTGGCATCCCATAGCTCACCTCAAGCGGCATCGGGGCTCGAGACTCCCTCTCCTCTCTTATCATTTCCTTTGCGCATCCCCATAGGACACTTCGGAATGTTGTGGTCATGGCTGCCACACTAAACCAACCCCTTGTACCTTTGCAGCACAATCCCGCATGCGCTCGACCACACTGACTACAAGACGGTCGGGGCGGTCTCACTCGACCTTTACAACTTTGACCCTAAGATATTGGCATCTTTGAACCCTTTAAATATCAGTGATCTCTGACTAATAAACTCTCTGGATTATGAGCTCCCTGACCCTTCAAGGGGCCTATCTCTATCAAATGCTCTGGCTAAAGTCATACATAGGAAAGCAACTTACTCATATCCTCTGATGGATCTGTCTCAATAGAGGGCATACTACTCACATTTACACTCAATCTCCCTGCTAATCATAGCCCTATTAGAAAAAGGCATTGTTGTAATCATAAACACAATAAGGTTTACAGAGAGAATTCTTACAACTCAACTTTATAGCACGATTCTAGATCAAGAAGAAAGGTAACCATTATCCTAGATGCCCTATAGCCTTTTGTATATAAGTTTGGTCCACAACACATACATAAATAAGACTCTACTAGACACAGCTTGTAGACTCCCTTAGACAAACCTGCTCTGATACCATGTTTATTATGACCCAAACCGGAGGGTCATGACGGGCACCCGGACCTTACCTGCCGAATACCACTAATCACATATTTAGCATATAATAGTAATTTCTCATGGTCCACGAGGGCCACTACGAGATTCCTTGCAAATATATGGAAATAGTAACTGGAAATGAGCTATTAAACATCTTGTAACCAGAAGGACCCAACCTATATACATATACATACCAAGGCCGACAAGGCCATACACGACTACTATACACAAGACATCTGTCTACGAGCCTCAAAAGAGTATGTGACATCATAAGGTCAGGATAGGGCCCTGCCATACCCATATGCATATCAAGAATATCGTACCACGACTATACAACAACTCTGAAATAAGTAGAGTGCTCTAACATCAGCTGAACAATAACCTACTAGTGCGGACCGTCACCATGTCTGCCTGAGCCTGCGGGCATGAAACGCAGCATCCCTCGACAAAAGGAACGTCAATACGACTGATGTACCGAGTATGTCAGCCATGAAAAATAGCATAATAGAGACCTGAAAGTAACATGAGACAAGAAACAACCAACTAGTAGAGAATGCCTCTGAGGGCCATAATATGCCTAAGTGTCATACCTGTGCAGAATGCCTCTGAGGGCCATAATATGCCTAAACGCCATGCACAATGTGGTCATTCATATACTTATACATATATAATGCCATCAAGCCTCTGTGGGCATCCCATCATGTCATATCAGCCTCTGTGGGCATAATCATTTTTTGTGTATATATGTACCAACTGGTGGTGTGCGTATATAACGTCGTATCCCTTTTCCCATATCCCATACGTATATATAATGCATACATATAGTAGAGTATATAACTCATTTGAGGTCAAGGTATGAACATGAATGTAATGCATGAATGATATGATAATAAGACACTATAAGTTCGTCGGAGTGATATAACATCTCTTTACCTCCTATTAACATTAAATACTAACATATTTCCCATATACCTCAATAGGGATTTAGGAACATATTTTGACATGCTTTGACAATAGGAATGGATAACATGAACATCCTTAACTACTAAGAGTAGAATCATTTATGGGACAATATTACGTTTACGTTTCGTACTTAGAACATGCCAAAAGAAAGAAGGATTTGCCTTAACATACCTTTAGTCGATCTACTCGTCAACAGACCATATTTATCCCTCGATGCACCTTAATCATAAACATTATCTACAACACTTTAGAGCAACCTTTATTCACCTCGAAGCAACGTACAACTCAACCACGACGGAAGAAACAAGCTTCTACTAGAACCACAACTTTCTTGGCATTAAATAAACATAACCCACCTTGGGATTTATGCTTGAACTATAAGAGAACCTTTGGATAGTGTTTGGAAGTGTTTTGGGGCTGAAGAAGTCTAGAAATAAACCTCCAAAATGAAGCCACTGAATTTAGCATAAAGAGAATTCATTTCCCCGACCAAGTGCGATCGTGTACCTATACACATATATATATATATATGAGCGTATTGTTTCTGCTTGTTTATGAGATTTCCTTCTCATTGTTTCTTATATATAGGTATATATCAATGTGCTGCTACATAATTATTGTGAGAAATAACCAAACTAATCTCAATTATAACTTATCCTATCATAGTGGGGTCCATACCATACTTATCATAAAAATGCATCCACCTAATGTATACTGTCACGACCCAAACCGGAGGGCCGCGACGGACACCTGGATCCCACCCGTCGGGTACCACCAATCGTACATCCAACACCTACTCATAATTGAATACGGACTCAGCCGAAAGAAAATTATGAAAAATCGGTAACCATCTTATATATATACATACCCATACCATGGCCGACAAGGTCATACATGACAACTAACCACTGGACACATGTCTACAAGCCTATAAAGAATACATGACATCACAAGGACGGGACATGAACCCCCCATACCCATATGCAGACGCAAAAATACTATACCATGACCAACTGCAACTCTGAAACAAATAGAGTGATCCAATATCAGCTGAACCATCAACCTACTAGCGTGAACCGTCACCTTCTTTAACTGAACTTGCGGGCATGAAACGCAGCGTCCCCCGACAAAAGGGACGTCAGTACTACTGATGTATTAAGTATGTCAGGCATGAACAATAGCATAACATGGATATAACAACAACTGAAATCGAAACAACCGACCAACAGTAAGTATTTTTGAGGGTCCTAATACATATGCCTAAATATCATGCACAATGCGGTATACATATATATCGGCCCCATTGGGCATCTTCCTCACCATAACAGACTCAGTGGGCATCATTTTATGTCGGCCTCTATGGGCATAATATGTCTAAATGTCATGCACAATGTGGTAATTACATATATACTGGCCACACAAGGGCGTCTTCCTCCCAATCATATATATATATATATATATATATATATATATATATATATATATATATATATATATATATATATATATATATATATATATATATATATATATATATATATGTATATATATATGTTGGCTCTTAATCAGGCATCTTCCTTCGTTAAGCCACACAGGCTTTATCATTATCATATCCCAGCTGATCAGGTAGTCTGCGTTTCTCATTTCCCGTCCCCAATATACGGTCTTGGGTAAAACATGAATGCAATGCAATGCAAATGAAAATGCATGAATGATAACACCATATTCCAATCTCAACGGGTGACATAATACCTTTATACCTTCGGCTAACATTGAGAATATCAACACATTTTCCGTATGCCTCAATAAGGACTTAGAAACAATTTTAGACATGTTTTTAGCATAGGAATCAATAACATGAATATTCTTAACTACTAGGAGCAGAATAAATTATGGAGCAATATCATAGTTATATTTCATTACATAGAGCATGCCAAAAGAAAGTAATAACTTGCCTTAACCTACCTTGAATATTGAATTTGCCGAAACGCTGCTTGAACAATCTTTTGCAAAATATTTCGTCCTAACCCAAGGCTAGGAACGAATTGCCTATCTCCAAATTAAACTAACTGGGCACATCTATATTTTTTTTTTTGTTCTAACTTCTCTAACACAGTAACGTAGAAATGGTTATAATATAATCTTCCAAATTGAAGGCAATAATGACCCCTCATCATGACAACCAATTATTCCCTATCATTATGTTCTACACTTACCAATTTCATTATTTCAATTGTTGCCACCTTTTCGTCACTTAGCTTAGTCAAATTAGGAGATTAATTTGCACATTACACGTCCACAATTCCACTTGGACTTGTCTCCCACTAAAATTAATTATACACATAATTAATTTCGTGATCTCAATTTACTTAAATCTCAATAACTTATAAGATCTTCTTATGCTCAATGACATAATTTTGTAATATAACACTAGTCCATAATCTCTTTAGAGATATACAACCATTATTATTAACCCCCATCATCACGCTTGTTACGTACAAAATTATTTCGGGGTTTAACCCTTTTATATACTAGTCTCTTTATTAACATACGTTATATCACATAAACTCCTCGAGACCCGAATCTACTTATTACGCTTAGGTTCTCAAATCATTATCCAAAATTCCAGGATGGTACATATACTTACTTTGCTGTTGTCCACTCTCATTAATTACCATGTATAAAATGATGGTACATGTGTCATTGAACACTTATCATAATGAATACTCACCGAATAAATTATTTGAAGGGACCATGTGCCATTTACTACACAAAGTCACGTACCTTCCACCTATCAACAATTCATTTGGATTATATCCACATAATATTTATCCAATAATCTTAATTTATTTCTTGTCTTCTACTACAATTCTCCCATTTAGCCAACTACACGCATAATTAATTCTTGATACCAATTCACTTAAATCTTGATGACTTATAAAACATTCATATACTCAATGTCATAATCGTGCGATATAACACTAGTGCATAACCTCTTTGGAGGCATACAACTATTATTATTAATTCCCGTTGTCACACTTAATAAGTTCTAAATTATTTCGGGATCACATCCTTTTATATACTAAGCTTCTTTATTTGCATACGTTAACATGAGCAAAATTCTCCGGGGCTCGGATCTATTTACATACCTCTAGCGATTCAAACCATGGTCCAAAAGTACTAGATATTACAGCTATCATGATAGACTTCCTAGTAGGACTTATCTCAGTCACATAAGAATGAATATAGACCATATTTGTCCCATGTGTAAACAGGAGGGAGAAGATATTAGTCATATCTTCATAAATTGTTCCAATTCCATCTATTATGGAACTCCCTAAATATAGATCTTAATGGGAGAATTGTGATCACTCACTGACTTTTTAACATAAAAAGTTGTATTCTCCAAAGAAGTGTTCAGAAACACCTCCTTTGGTATGATGTTTTTCCATATGCCATATGGCACCTATGGATTAATAGAAACCACAATAATTATAATAACACTAGTGAAAGCATTGATAAGGACAAAGTTATAAAAGCTGCTCTAGGGTTTAAGTTGCTAGCTAGTACAAGCAATCTGAATCTTAAAAAAGCTAAAATTAATGTAACATGGACCAAACCTAGTAATGTTTGCTACAAACTTCCCATTGATACTAGCTTTAAGAAAGATTTCTTAACAAGTGCAGTAGGTTGTGTTATCTGCAACTGTGAAGGTGATTGGGTAATAGGAGCAACAAAGTGTGGATATGCATATTCTCCAATGCAGGCAGAACAACAGGTACTTCTTGCGGGGCAACAGTCCCCAAAAATCAATAACATAAGCCCATTGGAGATAGAAACAGACTCCACAGAGGTGATCCAGTACATGAAGAATAATACATCAACTTATGCTAACTTAATCTCTGATTGCAGGTTGTTAATGCTCCATGTTAAATATACACAATATACATGTGTATATTGTGTATATTTGGCTCTCGGTTTTCCCCTTGTACCGTGTAGAAGTAGGTAATATTTTAGTATCCTAGTTTAGGTAATGCTGTAATGTAATTAGTATTGTACACTTACCATAATATTTGTATTACCATAGATGTATAGTTAGAATCCAAGTAGAATAAGGTTTTAGGAGTAGAATAGGAATAAGATTCTCCTATTATGGAAATATGTAACTTGTATATATAGCCTTTCAATCAATGAAAATAATTAAGGGATTATTTCTTTCATGGTATCAGAAGTCTAGGTCTTAAAATCCTCTCTCTAACTTCTCCAATTTGCGTCGACTTCCCTTGAAATTCCGAGACCTTTGCTCTCGGTTTTTCGTGCCGACGAGATCCTCCCTCTTCCCAAATTTTTCTCCCAAATCCCTCAATCACATATTGTTATATCAATATGTCAACATCCCGGAACACGTTTCATCCTGCCCTTACAGTTTCTAACATCAAGAATAACATCCCTCTTGTTCTTGAAATAGAAAACGTCTAATATGCGACGTGGGCTGAACTGTTCAAAATTCATGCACGATCGCATCAAGTCATCCATCACATAATCCCCGCGGCTCCTGAGGATACGGAGGTGCCAAAACGCGAGGATGATCCTAAGTTGTGGACGACTCTTGATGCCACTGTCCTCCCGTGGATATATTCCACAATTTCTACCGACCTTTTGCAAACGATTATTGAGCCTGACGCTACGGCACAGGCGACTTGGGATAGACTGCATGATATATTCCAAGATAATCAAAATTCTAGAGCCGTTACTCTTGAGAAGGATTTCTCGCACGTCAATATGGAAGATTTCCCTAATGTTTCGGCTTATTGCAAAAGATTAAAGGAATTGGCGGACCAACTCAGCAACGTTGGCGCGCCAGTTTCGAATAATCGTTTGGTCCTCCATATGGTGTCCAGCCTCTCCGAGGCCTATAATAGTGTTGGAACGATTCTTCGGCAAAGCAATCCGCTTTCGCAATTTTATCAGGCCCGTTCTATGCTTACACTCGAAGAAGCAGGCATGGAAAAAAGGGCGGCTATCGGTGCTAGTCCCGTAGTCATGATGACCGAGTCCACGGTTTATCCTACCGGTTCCAACAACTCGGGCCAAAATCACAACAACGGTAGCGGAAAAAAGGGTGGAAATAAGAAAAATAATGGCAAGAACTGCGGCGGCAACCGACAGAATGGTGGTGGCGGTAGTGGCTCCCGTAGTGGTCAGCAGCAGCAGCATCAGTTCTGGGCCCCACAGTGGCCCCTATGCCATGACAGTAGGCCCCACAGCCACAGTTTGGGCCAAGCCATGGTTCACCCCATTGGTAGTGGGCTGCCCAGCAACAGTCCAGGTCCACCTCGCCCTGGTCCACTTACAGTCAGTCTTCTGGACAGAGGCAGCAGGCCGGGGTACTTGGGCCTCGGCCCTCGCAGGCCCATCATGCAGCGGCACCCACGTTTACCGACATCGAAGCAGCAATGCACACGCTTGGTTTAAATCCTCCGGACCCAAATTGGTATATGTACACCGGTGCCACTAACCACATGGCATCTGATTCAGGTACGCTCTCGTCTTATTCCAATTTGAGAAACTCTCGCGGCATAATTATTGGTAATGGTAATTCTATTCCAATTCGTGGTTATGGTCATAAAACTTTATCTCCCCCTCATCCACCTCTTATCTTGAAAAACACCCTACATACCCCCAAATTGATTAAAAATTTAGTGTCTGTCCGTAAATTCACTACTGACAATTCTGTTTCTATTGAATTTGATCCATTTGGTTTCTCTGTGAAGGGTTTCAAGACGGGGAGTCCTCTCATGAGGTGTGATAGTAGGGGAGATCTTTATCCTATCACACCCAGTTCCGGTCCATCGAGTCCAGCCTTGCCATCCGTATTTGCAGCCATTTCTCCTTTCTTGTGGCATGTTCGTCTTGGTCATCCGGGATCATCTATTTTATCGTCATTAGATAAAAATAATTTTATTTCATGTAAGGGTACGAGTAGTACTACAAATTGTCAGTCTTGTTCTTTAGAAAAAAATGTTAGGTTGCATTTGTAGACTCAAATTTTCATACTTTAATGCAATTTGATATTATTCATAGAGACTTATGGACATCTCCTGTTCTTAGTTCTTTGGGTCATCGGTATTATGTTCTCTTTTTGGATGATTATTCTAAGTTTTTATGGACTTTTTCGACATCGAAAAAATCTCAAGTTTTTTCCGTCTTCTTAAAATTTAGAGCATTCATTAGAACCCAATTCGAACGAGAAATCAAAAATATTCAGTGTGATAATGGCAAAGAATATGACAATGGAGTGTTTCGGGAATTCTGTGCGAATAATAGGATCAATTTTCATTTTTCTTGTCCTCATACGTCTTCACAAAATGGGAAAGCCGAACGCAAAATTCGTTCCATAAATAACATTGTCCGAACTTTATTAATTCATGCTTTCGTACCTCCGCCTTTTTGGCATCATGCTTTCGTACCTCCGCCTTTTTGGCATCATGCTCTACAAATGGCTACATATTTCCTTAACATAATTCCTTCCAAAGCTTTGACATATTCTTCCCCCCTTCAAATTTTATATAATAAGACTCCTTCATATTCACATATTCGAGTTTTTGGGTGTTTGTGTTATCCGTTATTCATGTCCACCACAATTAACAAACTTCAGGCTCGGTCTACTCCATGTGTGTTTTTTGAGTTTTCCATCTAATCATCGTGGTTACAAATGCTTTGATTTATCCTCTAATAAAATCATCATTAATCATTATGTAATTTTTTATGAATCCCAATTTTCATTTGCTAAGGTTAATACTCCATGCCTAGTTCGTATAATTTTTTAGATGATAGTATATCCCCGTCTATTATTCACCATTTTTCGGACGTATCCCGCACCCAAAATTCTCCAACGGGCCCACTGCCCGCAGGTCCCACTGGTCCGTCACACACTACAATTCCCCGTACGTCACTGGGCCAGTTTCAGCGATTGGGCCAGTACAACCCAATTTTGGAACTGGTCCGGTTCCTGCGTCTGTTTACCGAGTTGGGCCAGCAGGCCCACTACCTGCTGGCCAGTCCGTCCCGAGCCCAGAAAATTCCCGAAATCCGCCCAATTCTTCCTCGAGTCATAGACCGGTCACTCATAGTGAATGGGGTGTTTTTAAACCAAAAAGACATTTTAATTTACATTCTAATGTCTCTAAATCACCCTTACCCCGTAATCATGTGTCTGCCTTAAATGGCCCGAATTGAAAAATTGCTATGACCGATGAATATAATGCTCTTATTGATAATAAGATATGGGAGTTGGTTCCCCATCCATCTGGTATTAATATTATCAGGTCTATATAGATTTTTGCTCATAAGAAAAATTCAGATGGTTCATTTGCCCGACATAAGGCGCGACTTGTGGGTGATGGTAAGACTCAGCAGGTTGGTGTAGATTGTGGTGATACGTTTAGTCTGGTGGTCAAGCTAGCTACCATTCGCACTGTACTTAGCTTGGGTCTTTCGAAAGCATGTCATATTCATCAATTAGATGTAAAGAATGTTTTCCTACATGGTGATCTCAAGGAAACAGTTTATATGCATCAGCCTTTGGGATTCAGGGATCCCAAACATCCTCATCATTTCTGTTTGTTGAAGAAGTCCTTATATGGGCTTAAGCAGTCTCCACGGACCTGGTATACGCAATTTACAGACTATATTTCGACTAATGGGTTTACTCACAACATGTCAGATAATTCCTTGTTCATCTGCCGTCGTGGTTCGTCCTTGGCCTATATTCTGTTATATGTGGCTGATATTATTTTGAATGCCTCTTCCGATGACTTACGCCAGTCTATCATGACAATGTTCAACTCTGAGTTTGCTATGAAAGACTTGGGGCCCTTAAGCTATTTTTTGGGGATTGCTGTCACTCGTCATGCAGATGGATTATTCTTATCTCAGAGGAAGTATGCAGTTGAGATCATTGAGAGGGCTGGGATGTCATCCTGTAAGTCCACTTTCACTCTAGTTGATACTAAGCCCAAGCTTAGTGCCGCGGCCGGCGTACCATACGAGGATCCGACCCGCTATCGCAGTCTTGCAGGGGCCCTTCAGTATCTTACATTCACGAGGCCAGATATTACGTATGATGTCCAGCAGGGGTGTTTGATTATGCATGATCCCAGAGTTGAGCACATGAATGCACTCAAACGCATCATTCGATATATTCAGGGTACACTGGATTTTTGTTTCCATTTATATCCCTCTTCGACATCCACACTTGTCTCGTATACGGGTCCTGATTGGGGTGGCTGTCCGGACACCAAACGGTCTACGTCTGGCTATTGTATGTTTCTTGGTAATAACCTGGTCTCATGGTCGGTAAAACGTCAGTCAACATTGTCCCGATCCAGTGTCGAGGTCGAGTATCGAGGGGTAACTAATGTGGTCACGGAATCATATTGGCTACGTAATTTGCTTTTGAAGCTTCATTGTACCATTCAGAAAGCAACCTTGGTTTATTGCGATAATGTTAATGCCATCTACCTGTCTGGTAATCCGGTTCAGCACCAGCGCACTAAGCATATCGAGATGGACAATCACTTTGTCCGCTAAAAGGTTGCTCGTGGTCAGGTACACGTCTGCCATGTCCCGTCAAGATATCAAATTGCCGACATCTTTACAAAGGGTCTTCCCTCGGTCCTTTGAAGATTTTAGGGACAGTCTCAGCGTTCGAAGACCGCCCGCTATGACTGCGGGTGTGTGTTAAATATACATAATATACACACAATATACATGTGTTTATTGTGTATATTTGGCTCTCGGTTTTTCCCCTTGTACCGTGTAGAAGTAGGTAATATTTTAGTATCCTAGTTTAGGTAATGTTGTAATGTAATTAGTATTGTACACTTACCATAATATTTGTATTACCATAAATGTATAGTTAGTATCCAAGTAGAATAAGGTTTTAGGAGTAGAATAGGAATAAGATTCTCTTATTATGGAAATATGTAACTTGTATATATAGCTTTTCAATCAATGAAAATAATTAAGGGATTATTTCTTTCCCTCCAGCGGAAGGCCACTGTGATCAGGCATCGGTTCCGACAGGGGAATGAAGTGGCACACCTCTTGACAAAGGAAGCTCCAAAATAGTCCATAATAAGTAAAACTATATATATGGTCAGGCCACCTCCTTTTATCGAAGATCAACTTGAAGCTGATTAAAGTGGAAGGACTCTTTTTGTTAAGCATATTAGTATGGAAGTTTGTAATGTTCTAGCCAGTTATGGGAATCATGATGTCTTACGAGACATGCATGCTATTACTAGTAGGGATATGTTCTAGGTCCTAGGGTATACAATTATGTATCTTGTATACATTAAAAATATACAACGTGCAAAACTAATGTTATATATTTTTTCAATGAACAATTTTTGTAAATAGACACAAGTTAATAATTTTTTAACCCACCTGATTAATCCTGTAAAACATATAAAAACTATACCCCATCATTAAAATAATACTCAAATGCAAAAAGATCTATGACAAGTGTGCACTAGCAGCAATTAGATACCATTTATATATTGCTTATAGTGTAATATCAAATGACACGTCTTACATTTCCACCACTATAGTAGTGGATATATATTTTTAGTGGTTGCTCTGTAACACCTTTTTAGAATACCTAGCTCAATTTATTGCGTGCTTATTGTACCACATTCAAAGTTATTACAATCTAATATTAGTATATATTTTTGTGTCAATTCATGAAAAAGGAAAGAAGAAAAGGTGTCATGGGCATAGTTGGATGACAAAGGAGGGAAACTTAAAATCTAGCTGGAGGCCTGTAGCGTGGATTCGAACCCTGGTGGGAGTAATTTGCTCTCTTCTGGGGTAGGACCTATCAGTTGCTCTGTTCTCAAACTCTGGTCATTTAGACACATCCCGCGATTTACTGGTAGTAGTGTTGAGGGACCGAGACTACTATCTCCATGAATAGTCTGGCGTAAGCCGAGAAGCTGGATATCAAAAAATGAAGAAAAGGCATCCAAAAGTCATGCCAATTATAGTCAGGAATTTTGTCCCAAATAGTTTCAAACTATTAAACCTAACACTCTATCTGTCTTTCTTTATCTATTCTATATTTTCTATTGACACAATAATTAATTAGCACTTATTTATTTCAATACTTGTTTTATTCTAGCACTTAAAAATCAAAAGCTCGTCTTTTGGACTTCATTAAGTGAATACGAGTCATATCACTAATCAAATTGCTATTGTGATAAAATGCAAACATTATTTAAATGTCTTCACTAACCTCAAGTTAATCATATGTAGATTTCAATGTTATTCATTGTCGATTTTTTCAAAAAGGTTAGCGTCATGGCTTTATCAATATCTATTTATTCTTCCCAATTTTCTTGTGAAATTTTTCGACCAAATGACTTTTAAGAGTTGTCCAATTAACGGAATTATCATCTACTTTTTCCTAGTTGCACGGTTGTTTAATCTAATTACGTACTGCCCTGTTAAGCTCAACTCCACAACCCCCCCCCCCCCGAAGAGCTAAGCCTGAATGAGCTTGAGTCCCGGGGCACATATGGTCGACCATTTAGCATGTGTATATATACGTATTTACGTATACTACAAGAAAATCTTTTATCTAGTGGAATAGATTATGATCCATATAATCAATCCTAACTAATTTGAAATTGAAGTATAATTATTCTTATTGTAATACGCCTAACCTCAACTTTCATGTAAGCATAGTTTGTATTAAGGATTCAAATATAATATTGTAGCCACTTCAAATTTATTGACTCTAATCAATTCAATTTGATATCCATCTCAAAATAATAAAAGTATTGGATCTTGGTCAAGGCTTTTAATTTAAAGTACCATTCCGGGAAATCTCACATCGTTATAAGACGAGAGAGATGTTATATGTAGAAGGAACAAACTTTATATTTTGTATTTTTAGTTTCCCACCCGGTGTCCGGTATCCGTATTGGAGCCCGACTATATCCGGATTCACGCAGCATAGGGCCCCATTTGAGGGGAAGCACTCCATACGAAAGATTTTTTCATACCCAAAGCTCGAATCTGAAAGCTCTAGTTAAGGGAGGAGCAACCTCATCTACTGTCCCACATCCTTTGATGGTAGAAATTTTAGATTCTAGTAACACATTTTAAAGCGGAAACATAGATTCAGAGCGGTAAGCAAACATTACTATAGGAATTCACATATGTCCCACAATTCTTGAAAGACGTCAAACACATATTACTACTAATATAGAAGCGGGAACGAGAGGAGTTTGGGATCAACATGTCTGCATCAGCTGCCTAGGGGTAGTTCTGTAATTTAGCTGCTTTTAGTACTTTCTGATTGGCTCGGGTTGTACCGCTAATACATAACTGCTTGGTTATGCCTCTTAGACAATAGTCTCCTATGATCATTTACCCTTTTCAACAGAAGAAAATTATTATTTTTTTTCAGATTTCATGTGTAAAATTAAAAAAATTATATAGATAACACAAAACTAAAATCAGTTGAATACATAACAAAATGAAGCTTAAGTTCCTAATGAGTGTAAGTAACATAAAGAGTTTATCAAAAAAAAAAGATTAACAAGTACTTAGAAGACAAATGAACTTTGATAAGATTTAAGTTGTTGGACCGGTGCAGAGCAAGGCTATTTTCATCTAGTCATAGCATATATATTTAGGTATTCATGTCTTAAACTTTATAAAGTAGTTAATTCAAGCAAGCTCTTTAGTCAAAAGGTTTGAGTTGTAAATTACTAGTAAGTTAGGGTTGTAGATTATTAGAAAGGTTTTTGTTCATGGTTGATTGGATGATCAAATAAAGAAAACAAGACGTGGTCTAATTACTAATGTTATTATATCACATATTCACAGTGAACAAGTTAGACATGTTTTGAGAATTAGTGTCGTGGAGAATGAGTAGCTGGATAAAAATTCTACATAATGTGTACAAATTATAAATAAAATAATGATTTGAACAAGATAGCTATCGAAAAATAGGTGTAGAAGATTAATGAAATGGGGAATAAAAACAAGAAAAAAGAACAATAAAAATTGAAGAGACGAAAGCACGGAGAATGTTAAAGTTGAGACACGAATGAGAAAAGAGAATTCTTTCTACTTTGTATTCATCATAATGACCTCCTTATATAGAAGTAAGGTTCTCATTCTCCTAATCTCGTTAATCCTATTTCAATAGGACTATAAATCTTATATTTACCACAATTACAATTGTACCATAAATAGACTAAACTATTATAATTAGACTAGAATAGTGTCTTCAATACTCCCTTCAAGTTGGAGCATGAGGATCTCGAAGGCCCAACTTGCCAAGTAAATATCCATGCTGCGATTTTTCCAAAGCCTTTGTAAACACATCGGTCAACTACTCATTGGTTGACACATGACTGGAGAACATTATACCGGATTGGATTGCATCCCGGACATAGTGATAATCCACTTCAATGTATTTAGTCCGTCCACTTTACTAATTCTCCCATTATTCTTGTCTCTCTAATTGTGAAGTCTTGTGCCGTCTATGTTCTATGTTCCTGTCTCCGTCTGAGTTCCTTTTTTGGCAACTACGGTGTTAGCCAGGTAGTTGCCTCTACCACGACCGGATCCTGGTCTACTCTTCTGGTGTTGTTGTTGTCCTCGTCCTGTTTCTCCTATTTTTCCGTCTCTTTGTTTTTCCAGGCCACCACTCCGGATACCGAATTAGTCAAAAATATCCGACCACAATGTGTTCGGGTCTCTTGCAATGTGTGTTGAATGCACCATCATTTTTCCCTTTAACTTGGTCACGATAAGGGTTTCTCCCCTGTATGGCAAAAGCCAGTTTCACTCCAGTCCTCTGTTTTTCATGTGAATCCTCTCACACGCTCTTCTTGCACCAACTTTGAGTAGACCTTGTTCAATCATGGTAATGGTTCTTGGGCCAGTATGTTCGATCTCACCGTTCCATACGTTTCCTCATCCAATCCCATGAGAAAAATATGCACTTTTTCTTCTTCTCTTTTGTCTTTTAGGATCGTTCCTAGATTGCACGTGCGCTTTCCGCGCGTACAAGTTGGGATCTATTCATTATTCGTCAATTCCTCTCACAGCTTAGTGAGTTTTTTCATACTAATCCACTATGGTCCTTTTCTTTTGCTTGCACTCTGCTAGTTCCACCTTTAATTGTTGCATCCAAGGGTAGTTAATAGCGGCGAACCTCTCTCGATGCTCATACATAATTATTCCACTTCCTCTTTATGTGTAATCGTTGAGTGAAGCGTCGATTCTATGGTGTTGTGAATCCACGACACCAAAAGTGAGTTAAGTCCACCAATCTTTCAAGTACGACGACTCTTCGTCCGGTTTTTTTATTGTACTGTCGACGAAGCCGAACTTCTTTCTTGCTCTTAGGGTTGTCCTCATGAATCTAGCCCATTATTCATATTTTTTACCCTTTAATTGGACTTGTGTCACCACAATTCCAGGGTTATCATTCGACGTAATATCGTAAGGAGAGATTGTTTTTCTTTGAGTTTTGTTTTCTTCACCGGCGACTCCTTTGCCATTATCGCCGGTTTATTTACCGTCACCTGCCATTATTCTAGGGTTTTGATGTTCTTTCTAACGTCGCTTTGATATCATGTTAAAATTGACATATGGACGAGAATTTAGATAGACAAGAATAATGAAAGAATTATTTATACTTTGTATTTATCATAACGATCTCCTTATATTGAAGTAAGGTTCTCCTTCTCCTAGTTTCATAAGGTTAGGACTACAAATTATATATTTATCATAATCACAATTGTATCATAAATAGACTAAACTATTATAATTAGACTAGAATAGTATATGAAATAAAGAATCATGAGTGGCCAACGAGAAAAAGTTATCTAGGTGGGTAGCTTTATGAAAAAGTTTTGCTTTTGAGTCCGTTTTGTAAAAAAAATTCTAAGTTAAAGTTAGATTCATTAGAATCGGAAGGAATAAAGCAGGAGAAAGCCACTATTTTAGTGTCTGATTCCGAGGAACAAATTCTTTTGTTTAATTTATGTAGGATGTCTGATTTTGTTTACATAATGTTCACATTGGAAAGAATTATATTCTAGTATGTAGTAGATATGATTTCCTTTTTGACGCCCTTGCATACCTAACCAAAAAGTGTGCAGACACAATCAATTGTAATAAGAAAATGAAAAAACCATTGACGGGGCCATTCTCCAAGAAGCAATTTACAAAGAAATGGATCCAAGTCACTCCTACGAATACATAGGGTAGGTACCTAATAGTAATAAGTAATTCTTTTGTCACGATTCAAGTTTTGAGAGGTCATGTGGGGCACCGAATGAGCCACTATTTGCTAAACATATTGTTTCATACAATCAACTACTACTTCCGTCTACTTTTATTTGTCCACTATTCTAAAAATAATTGCTCAATTTTACTTGTTTACTTTAAAAAATCAAAAAATAATTTATCACTTTATACTTATTTTACCCTGATCATTTATTATTGTGTGAATAAGTTCAAAAAAAAATTAGTGGTTGCACAACTTTTAAAGTATGTTTTATTTATTTAAATCATTAGGTTAGGTTACTTAGCAATAATTAGGGGTGATGTAGTAAAATTATCATTCTATTTTTGATTCCTTAATATGCGTGTCATGTCAAAATATGACAAGTAAAAATGGACGGAGGAAGTAATTAAGAACCAAAAATAGAATAATATCATAGATAGTAATCAACATTCCTTAAAATAGAGGGAAAAACATAAGTACAATATAAAGTTAAAATCAAATTATAACAACAATGCATAATCTAGGAGCACATTCAAATTATATTGGGCATGTTATTATTGTTGTTGTTGCATAATCAAGGAGCATACTCTTTGTACAAATTTAGAGGGGCACATTCCGAAAGCAAAAACATGAGGAAATAACATACGTTAGAAATTGAATGAAGAGAATAGGAAGGAAAGGCTTGAGGCGTGATTTTATTACTGTCTCAAAAGAGTAATTTTCTGTCTATTGGGGTTAGCAGACACCGCTCCTTTGGGATGCAACAAGCCTATTATCAGTTGAATTAAAAGTGACAAATATGGTGTAATTACCTCTCTATTTATAGAGAAGAAAAGTAGTTGAAATAGACACTTGTTCCGAAAGGTTGTGTCCTTTTGAAGAAAAAACACGTTGGAATATTTCACCAGATTGTGTCCTTTTGAACAACAAACACGTTGAAATATTTCCCCAGTGGTACCCGTTGGAATATATGGTGGTACCCAAAATAAGTTTTCAACGATGGTGTCTATTTCATCTATGGTACCCTAACTAGTATATCAACTGTAGTACCCAAATAATTTAAAATATTATTACTCCAATATTACAAACTATATAACAATCCCCCACTAGTTTGTAATACTACTCCTAATATCATACATAATAGAAAGTATCTCATAGATTTGAACTTTCTAGTAGTGTCAATATTTTAAATTTAGACGAAGTTAATGGTATTACTAAGAATTGAACCATAACTCCCTTAAGTCTAAATCGAAAATATCACACGCATGAGATTATACAGCCACTTTAATTCACTGATTCACTCAATCACTTAAAGGTCATGCGCTAATCCCAATTTATGAATACTTACAAGAGCAAAACTTTAAGAACTCTTGCTGAAGCGGCACCACTCCTGTATTCATATAGGTAAAAATATTTTATGCCCCTGTTACTCCAGACATTTGACATTTTCATTAAGAGCTCTTGCTCATCCTCTCCTTGTAATAGTATGCCCTGATCATCCTCGGATGGGGCATAAATATTTGATGCTTTTATTTTTTTCAGTGCTCAAAACGACATTAATAGATTGTTTTTACCCATTGAACTTGTATTGTTAGTTTTGCTAACTCAAGGTTGGATTCCCTCTATTAATGTACTTATAGTTAAGGTTTTTAACCATATTCCATTAGATGTTGTTGTAGTAGCATCATTAGGAAGTGCTTTTGTAAGTGAATCCGCTAAATTCTTGCAAGACTTAACATATATAATTGTCATGAAACCACTTATAAGCAATTCTTTCAAATAGGCATGATGAAGACTAATATGTCTAGACTTTCCATTGTATATCTTAATATGAGCAACACTCAATGTTGCCTCATTATCACAATATATGGGAATGGATGGCATCGGTTGTGGCCACAACTTTATATCTAGTAACATATTTCTCAACCATTTTTCTTCTTTTCCAACAGCTGCTATTGCTAAAAATTTGAATTCCATTGTAGAACGTGTAATACAAGTCTACTTCTTTGATGCCTAACTTATAGCACCTCCACCTAACGTAAAATCCATTCTGATGTGGATTTTTTTTATCATCATTGGTTATCCAACTAGCATCAAAGAATCCTTCTAATGTGCTAGGAAAACCATTATAACATAATTCAACATTCATTTTTTCTTTAAATAACCAAGCACCCTTGAAATAGCTTTCCAATGTTCAACGCTTGATTTACTTATATATCTTGAAAGTTTGCAAATGCATATGCTACATCCGATCGTGTGTTATGTGTTGTATACATAACACTTCCAATAGCACTAGCATACTCAATTGTGCTACGACTCTTCCAAAATTTTCAGTCAACTTTATATTTGAATCTAAAGGTGTTTTAAACTCTTTGATTCTTAAGTGACAAAATTTCTGAATCACATTTTCTATGTAATGTATTGATTTAAGGAGATACATTTGTCACTTTTCTTGATCTTAATTTCAAAAATGATGTCAACTTCATTAAGATCTTTCATTTTAAATATTGAATTAAGATACTTTTTAGTATCATTAACTCCAAGCATATTTGTACCAAAAATCAGTAAGTCATCCACATAGAGATTTACAATAACACCTTAATCTTTTATAAATTTAAAATAAATGCATTTATTAGGATTATTGTATACAAATTCATATCATAAAATGGCATCATCAAATTTCTCATGTCACTGCTTTTGAGCTTGTTTTAACCAATAAAGAGATTTTACTAATTTGCAAACTTCATTCTCATTTTTAGGGAGAACAAATCCCTCTGGTTGGTCCATATTATTAGTGAATATTAGTAGAATATTCATCATATATTTTATAATTATTAGTGTTGTATAATTATGGTAATTATAGGATCCCTTTTGTATTAGAATTTCACATTGTACATACTATATATATTGAATTAATAAGAAAGGTTCTCCAAGGGAGATTAATACAATTTTGCATGGTATCAGAGCCAACAATCCTTCCTAACCCAAAACCTAATTTCGGCCAACCGTTCCACTTTTTTTCCGGCGCCGAACCAATTGTATAACACTAAATATACATCTTCTCAGACCTCAAAATCTGCTAACAGCCATGTACATCCCTGGTATACTGTTGATATACAACCCTACCACCTTCCCTATCTCTCCAACATGTCGTATACCCCTTGTATACAGCCTATACACGCTGATATACACTCTGTATACGACTGATATAACTCTCTGCCACTAGATACTATTCGTATACCACCTCCCCAAGCCGTTATACACCCCGTATATTTTTGTTTCTGCCTCATATATTGTCTGTATATGTCCCAAAACTCCCCTTTATTATTTTCTCTCTCCTACCCGATCTCCAGCAGCCACCATGGTCGGAAACCACCAAGAATATGGCGGTGGACAGAGGCGCAGCAGTGGCAGCAAGGGTCGAGCTGGGAACTGGGCTTCTAGCTTGGGCCCAGTAGCCCCAGACAGAGCCCAACAACTGCGGCCACAAGACACAGCCCAGATGTTGCGGCCCACCTTCCAGCACCAGTACAGCTCGCCCCAGACCAACTGTTGGGCCATGGCCATCTAACCCATAATCCTTCAACCCAGCAGTCTGGGATCACATCCGACGGCCCACAGAAGTCAGGCCCAATTTCCTAGGGCCCACTTCCCTACTCCAGGCCATCTTTAATCTAGTTTGGGCCAGGCTTTCGGCACATTGACTCCTCGGAAGCTCGATAATGCATGGTATATGGATATGGGTGTCATGTCGCACCTCACCAACAATTCTGATAATCTCTCTCAAATGCAAAATTTAAATACTCCGCAATCCATTATGGTCGGAAACGGTCACCGCATTCCAAATCAAGGTTTTGGCCACACTCTAATCCCACCATTGCATCCCCACTTCTTCCTAAATAACGTCTTGTATGCCCCACACATTATCAAGAACCTAATCTTAGTTAGAAAATTTGCCACATATAATTATGTATCAATTAATTTTGACCCGTTTGAGTTTTCTATAACGGACCTACGTCCGAAAAACTTCATACGACATGTGATAATGAAGAGGACCTCTATCATTTCCTATCTACATCCGCTACCAGTGTCACCCCTCTCACATCTCTAACTGTCCATGTCACTCCTCCCACCGCTTTAGCAAGAATCTCTCCGTCAACCTGGCACAATACACTTGGACACCCAGGAGCTCATGTCTTTAATTTTCTTCGGAACAATAATTTAATTCGTTGTTCTAGTGGGAAGCCTACCCAGAAATGCTTTTCTTGCCCTTTAGGCAAACACATTCGCCTCCATTTTCAGTCTTCTTTAAGTGTTACGTTTTCAGTCTTCATACGACAGCTGTTACGTTTTCTTGCCCAGCTGTTACGTTTTCTCTGTTTGGACATCTCCTGTTATTAGTTCACTGGGTCATACATTTTACCTTGTGTTATTAGATGACTTTTCTCACTTTCTCTGGATTTACCCTCTAAAATTCAAGTCTGAAGTTTTCACCAAGTTTCTTGAGTTTCGTAACTTTATCAAAACACAATTTGAAAAGTCCATCAAATCATTCCAATGTGACAATGGTCGTGAGTTTAATAATTCCACGTTTCATAATTTTTGCACCAATAATGACATGTCTTCCGTTTCTCTTGTCCCCACACCTCACCTCAAAATGAAAAAGCCGAACGAATCATCCGCACTATCAACAACATAGTTCGTACCATTCTTTTCCATGCCTCTCTCCCCCCGTCGTTTTGGGTCTATGCAGTCAAAATGGTATAATACATCCTTAATATTTTACCTACCAGTACTCTTCATAACAAAACACCAACCGAAATTCTCTATCATCGGACCCCTTCCTATGATTACCTTAGAATTTTCGGTTGCCTGTGCTACCCAAATTTTTCCTCCACTGCTCCTCATAAATTAGCACATCGCACCACCCCGTGTTTCTTCTTAGGGTTCCCACCTAATCATAGGGGGTATTTGTCTTATGATTTATCTTCCCATAAGATCAACGAGTCCCCCTATGTCACATTTAATGAGGAAATCTTCCCATTCACTAATCTCTAAAAATTCCAGACTACCGATTACACGTTTCTCAAGGAGTCCGAGTCTTCCAATATTGGCGTCATCTATGCCCACCGTTGCCTCCTAGATTCTGGCAGCCACCAACACTACAGTTCACTCTCAATCACCATCGATTGCCACCACTACCGGCGGCAATCGGTCCCCTTTCCCTAAGACCAGTCCCATCATCGTCAACCCATCTCTGCCACCTGCCTACTCTCTGTCACCGCCGAGTGCCACCACCACCGGTAATCTGTCCACAATCTTAGCACCATTACCGGTCCCCATCCCCACATCTGAATCTTCACCGCAACTCCAACACTACCCCGAAATCACGCCAGCCACCGGTAACCCACCTCGTCTAACCAGATCCCCCCACCAAACTAGAACATCATTCCCTTTCCACCATCGACACTGTACCCCATATCATCGAACTCATCCAATCTCGATCTACCAAGATCGGCGACACCACACAACCCTGCCACTGTTACCGGCCTCGACCCACCCAGATCAGCAACAACAAACACACCCGCCACTGTAACCAGTCACCAGTCTGACACCCTACCCCCAACACCTAATTCTGAACCCAAATAGTAAACCCAACCCAATTTCGACCCCCAACAGTGAACCCGACCCAAAACACAGCAACCATACCCAGCCAGCACCCTCGCACCATATGGAAACTCATGCTCAACACAGGATTTTCAAACCCAAAGTTCGATTTAACATATCTACACAAATCATATCATCAATTCCCAAAAACCCAAATTAAGCCAAACTAGACCCCAATTGGAATATGGCCATGTGTGAGGAGTTTAATACCTTAACGAAACAACATACTTAGGATTTAGTTTCCCGACCGGTGGGGGTGAATGTGATCCGATGCATGTGACTTTTTCATCACAACTACAGAGATAATGGTGACTTACAGAGAAATAAGGCCAGGCTTGTGGCGAATGGTACTAATCAGCATGAGGGCATTGATTGTGGTGAGACATCCAGTCCGGTTGTTAAACCAGCTACCATTCATACAGTCTTGAGCATTGCTCTGGGTAAACGTTGGCCGATTAACCAACTTGATGTAAAAAATGTGTTTCTACATGAGGATTTAAAAGAAGTTGTTTACATGCACCAACCGCCTGGTCTTGTCCATCCAGCAGCCCCTCAGTATGTATGTCGTCTCTGTAAGTCACTTTATGATTTGAAACAGGCCTTTAGAGCATGGTATGTTGAAAAATGAGATAATTACATTACTTAAAACCGAATTTTCCATGACCGACTTGGGAAAGCTGAGTTATTTTTTAGGGATATCAGTGACTAGATCTGCAGACTCTATGTTTCTATGTCAGCCTAAGTATGCAGATGAGATAGTACACAAGGCTAAAATGTCAAACTGCAAGATTATGTCCACTCCAGTTGACACTAAATCAAAGCTTAGTGTTGTTGATGGTAATCTGGTGTCCGATCCCACTTTACATGAGTTTTGCAGGTGCACTACAATATCTCACCTTTACCAGACCTGATATTGCTTATGATGTTCAGCAGGTGTGTATGAGATTCCAAAATTCTTTCCCTTATTTTTAAACCTGCAATCACAAGTAAAATGCTCTTTCTTGCCATAATTAAAGAAAATAGCTAATTTTATAGCCTTTTTCTTAAAAATCTTTTTACTTATTTTAAGACCAGAATTAGAACCTTTTTCATAATTTGACTTGCTTTTAATATAGTGACAGAGATTATTAACCATTGGAACATGTTGAAACTCTGAGTCACGTGCATGAGTCTCACTCTCAATTTGCAGATGGATTTTGAATTGCTCAAAAGTCGGAATTTCACGAGAATGCAAACTATTCCTTCTTTAATTCTTCCATGAGGTTTGGAAAAAATGGCACCACTTTGTAGAGCATAAAAAAAATTCACATCAAGATCTTGTACTTTAGAAACTAACACTTGCAGTTTATAAATTTGATCCATGATTGATAAATTCTCTTTAATTTCAAACTGAAAATATTGCATAGAAAGAAACTTATCAGTGCCCTTTTTTTGTTTTGATATGTTTCCTCCAACGCATCCCATATTTCTTTTGGAGTCTTCAAATTTGAATAAAAATCATATAATTAATCAGTCAGAGTATTGAGAATATGCCGAAGACAAATTAGTTCATCTTCTTCACGTTTCTTCCTTAAACAGTTTCAGATTCTCTTTCAGTTTGTTATGGAATTGCAGTGATTGTAGGATCCAAAACATAATAAATTTTCAGAGTAGTGAGAAGAAACACCATTTTATCCTTCCAGCGAGTGAAGTTTTTTCAATCAACCTATCAAGCTTGATGAAATTCTTATTCACCAAAGAGATTCTTGAATTTTGGTTGATATCCATAACAATATAATCACTCTTTTGAATTGTTAGTAATTGGATGAAGATTGAATGAAGAAAATAGGAAGGAAAGGATTGAGGCGTGATATTTATCACTATCTTAAAAGAGTGATTTTCTATCTATTGGAGTTAGCTGACAACGTTCCTTTGGGATACAACAAGCCTATTATCAATTGAATTAAAAGTGACAGATATGGAGTAATTACATCTCTATTTATAGAGAAGATAAGTAGTAGAAATAGACACTTGTTCCGTAAGGTTGTGTCCTTTTGAAGAACAAACACGTTCACCAGTGGTACCCGTTGAAATATTTCACCAGTGATACCCGTTGGAATATTTCACAAGTGATACCTATTTCAATGGTGGTACCCAAAATAAGTTTTCTGTGATGGTACCTATTTCATCAATGGTACCCTAACTAGTTATATCAAATGTATTATCCGAACAATTTAAAATATTATTACTCCAATATTACAAACTATATAACAATAAACCACTACCATGAACAGAGTATGGTTGGCTCGCCTCCGTAGAATCTGGAATAGGATCTCGAACAAGGATCAAGGATGATCTGCAGCTGTACAAGTAAGAAGGATTTGCACAGAGTAGTAAATGGTGAGCAAATAGATCAATAAGATCCTCGACCCTCTCGCTACATATCCCAGAGCAATGCAAGTCTTAGGAAATATCGCGCACGAACGTAATATGATATAATACACATAACCATAACAATATATATCATGTGTAACAATTCAATAATCTGAAAATTATGTCACACTCCCAACTCATGCCCACTAAGCCCTCGCGGATAGAACTGTTAGACCAAGTAATAAGCCCTCATAGATAGACCCGTAGATCAAACTATATGATACCGATATCAACACATATCAATCAAGCACATATTTCAACAGTGCACGGAAGGGAAAAGCGATTTCGTGAGTTATTTGACTACAGATTGAGGTAATTAAGATTTTTAGACTCCGCTCGAAGGATATTTCATAACTAATGATAATAGGGTGAAGGGTAAAAGAGAGGTCCCGCATTTGTGAGGTGATGAACACTCATGCGGGTACAGATGTCATGTTATGGATATGTAGTTGGTTGTGATCACTTGATGAAACCAATGAATTTTGAAGCATGCTTTGATTGGTTAAAAGCTAAATTGAGTTAGATCAACTTAATAATTTAAAAATTAAAATTTTGATACTAAAAATTATAGGAAAAATACTACTTATCCCAATTTATGTGCACGTGTTTGACTGAGTATGGAATTTGGGAATGAAAGGAAGAATTTTGAAACTTGTGATCTAAAACAAGAAATATATATATGTTCGACTATAAATCATCCCATTAAAAATAAAATGAAAAGTTTAAATTTAAATTATTACTAAATATAGAAAGGTGTAATTTTTTTTAACAGACTAAAAAGGAAAGAATATTACATAAATTTGGACGGGGGAGTATAAGTTGCAATTATTCTTATGTAAATATAATGAAAAATTATTCTGGGAAGTATTGCCTAAACAAGCATCTTGGGTGCTTGTTAAGATCATACAGAGCAAGAAGTACTTTGAAAAAGCAAGTTATACTTATACAGACTATCTTATTATGTCTACTTTATCAATCCAGAAGTTTTATAGAGAGCTACAACCTGAGTTCCCTAAAGTTCCTTGGAAGAAGATGATTTGTAACAACTATGGACTGCCAAAATGAATTTTTATACTAGAGATAGACTTGCTTATGGCGAATCACAACTATACTAGACCATCCACTATGCAACAATGCTATTAAGTCGATTAATTGGACATTTGTTTTTCACATGCTCATTCTCTAAGTATGTTTGGACTCAATTGTTGGCCTAGCAAGGGGTAAGTAGAACACCACAAGATTGGGATGTTGAGCTACTATGGATATCAAGCAAAACTAGCAAAACGGTGGAAGCTGAAATATTCAAAATGGCTGCTACAAGAAGTATCGATCATATATGGAAGGAAAGGAACCTTAGAGTCTTTCAAGATAAATCCAGGACTGCTGAACAAGTGATCAAACATGTCATTCAGGAGGTGTGTTATAGAGGAAACAAAGAGCTGGGATTGAACTGAAACTGAGGTCTATAAATTTTTACCCTATGTAATGCTAGCTGGTACATTAGTTTTTTTTTTTTTTTTAGTTGAACTGTTGAGAAGTAGTTGAGGCTGGAGGGTTGCAAATATAACTTCAGCTTCTTTTGTTTTGTAATTCGCATACTGATAATAAAATTCTTTTATTTATCAAATAAATAAATAAATATATTTTAAAATATTAATAAAAAATTACATAATTTAAATTTTGAGAAACAAAAAGTGTCGCACAAATGAGACGAAGAAAACAGTAAAATAACAATAATAAACTAGCAAATTAGCAATCATGCTGATTACCGTCAAGATCGAGACTATTTTTTCTTTTATAAAGCATATTACGTATACGTACTAAAACAAGCTGAGGTTGAAAAGAAAGTACTAATCGTTTTTGGTTTTGGTCGTGTTGGAAGGAAAATCGTTTTTGCATTATTGCATGTACTAAAATTTCTTCTTTCTCTTCTTTTATTTTCTCTTGTTCTGCATTATTGCATGCACTAATTTTTTTTTCTTCTTGATTTTCTCTTGTCCTTTTAATTAGTTTGGTGGGTAAGCACTACATTCGTCTAACAACATTCGCCTAACAACTTGAAGCGTTACAAAATAACTGTTTTACTCACATACAATTGCGTCCATTGTTGTGTAATAGTAGCTAATTTAACACAAGCTTTTTGGCTTTTGTTTGTTAAAGAGTATCGGATAAAGCAAGAAAGAGAAAGAAAAAAGGACGTGTTTATACCTTGATATTGACAAATGGAGAAACAAATTATACTAAAGTATTTAAATGTCCTAGAGACAATTTGTATTAGGACAAATGTACTTTATACACATTCGTATTATTATTAATGGAGATTAATATTTTGGCATTTGCAATTATTGAATTATTATTTGATTGTTTGTAATTATTCATTAATGTGCATTCCTTGAGCTTACGTTGTCATTAATAGATTAGATAATCATGATAGAGCATAACTCTTAAAATAGCCTCGACTAATGATCATCGAGAATAGGATATCAATGATATGTGATAAGTCGACATGTGGTCTGCATCACATCCTTAGAGGATGTAGTATGTCTCACCTGCTACGAGTAATGGCTACTCGTGATGGACACATGGATACTTTGGAAGTATTGGTATACCCTGTTGATATATTGTTTGTTATACTTATATAAAGTATGATCAGCGTGTGGGAGATAGAAGTCCTTAGACTTGAGGTCAATACGCACCTTGTCTACAAAGTAATGTACTTTGATCCCGTCCTAAGCTCAAATGCCTTATAGGTTGAGATACGGCTTGTATTGGGTACATTACGATGTGGATTGAAGGTGGTAGTTGAGCCAAGATTAGGATTCATTCCTCGAATGTATATTCGAGAGAGCACTCGGATTCTCAGTGATATTAAGTTGACTAAGTCATTGGCCAACGCAATAGACATATTTAGAATATGGTCTAATCGTCAACTAATATAGATGAGATACAATGATTAAGCCATTTGGATAGACACTTGACAAATCCTAAGCTTGATCGGGTGTGTCGTGAATGAAAGGATTTTATCTTACCACATAAAGGTTAAGTTTACTGGATTCGCGTAAACGTACTTCACATATTGAGTTCGTCTTCCGGCGCCGTCTAGGAGTTCCGCGTAGACCTTAATTTGATTAATGTCGATATGAGAAGGCATGTAGGGTCACACTATGTCGATTGTCCATTTTGATCTAAGGATGTATTGAGAGAGTAATTAAATGTTCGATTTGGAATCGAGATATTTAAATGAATAATGATGATTATTTTAATTAAGTCAAAATTAGATTTTGGATTTAATTAAGAATGCAGGAAAAATAAATCGAGACAGTGCAGGAGCACGTCGAGCGCCGTGGCCCATACCCTAGGGCCGCGGCGCCTCTGCATTGATTTTTGGGCCAGGCCCAAGGTCAAACCCTAATCCGATTTTGACCTAATTTTCAACTATAAAAAGAGGCATTCCCTTCATTATTCACAAACCAATTTCTGAAAATCATTCTAAGCCTTAGAGACTTAGAATCAAATACTCTCTCGAACCTCTGCCGGATTTTCTAGCTTTTCGAAGGAGAATACATTAAAGCTTGGAGCTTGCAATCGGAAGGGCAACCGCGTGTCCACCCTATAGTAGATAAAGATTCCAGATACTATAACTTGTAAGTATATGCTTTATGTTACAAGTTTTAATTATTGTATAACCATACCAGAAATGTTGTTGGGGTAAGTAAGAAACAAAACTTTTAAACTTCCGATGTGCCTTACTTATGTGCTTTGTACCCAATAAAATCCTACAGTGGTATCAGAGCTCAGACTGGTTCAATGGTTATATAACAATTGAATATAATAATAATATGGGCTAAACATAAAATTAGATTAAAATGAGGTTTCTTGAAATCCTAAATGTTTTGAACGAATGTTGACCTTTTGATTTCACCCTAAATTATCTCCTACACTAACTCGAGGAAGTCATTCCGCTCTAACTCGAACTAAGACAAAGTGCGTTGTCTGACTCATTGCACGGTGCACGGCTAAGAACGGATGATGGTCGATATGAGCGTTATTGATAATGGTGGGTGATGATAAAGGACCTGTGATTTGATCCCTAAATTGGATTTAGGGGTCGAACGATACACAGAAATGTTTGTCAGGATATAAGCGTCGCGACGCTATGGTAGGGCGCCACGACGCTTGCTAGGGTTTCAAGGTGGCGTCGCGGCTCCATAGTGGAGCGCCGCGGTGCTAATGCTTCATTTCAAAACATGAATTCACTGGATAACAGGCACCGCGGAGCTAATGCATTTTTTCAAAAGCCGAAAGGCTATTGCCTCATTGGCGCCGCGGCGCTAATGATTAGCGTCGCGGCCCCACCTGTCCAGATTTTTTTCCAAAGTTCAGAATGTTTAACCCAAGATTATTATTATACAGTATATTATTTGATAAGTATACTGTTTTTGTGTTAAATGTCAAAATGTTTATCATTTATATTTTTAGAATAGTGTCCGCTATAACTGTCTGGAAAGGCGGCGCCCGGTGTTTGATTAAACTATCTTATATCATGCATATTGGGTTGACGGTTCCCAAACTATATGTGTTATTAGTTTGCATGATGTTAAGATGTCATATTGGATATGGTGTAAAAGAGTTGATCTTGGTTAAAACCCTGAATTAAAATGTTCCCTAAAATTTTAATACAAGTTTCATTTAAAATGAATGTGTCGTCCGTTATAATTGATTGTAGTGCAAAATCCTTTTCGGCGAGATGAGTATTTATGCCACAACATTTGATCTAAGTCTACGAGGACTCAAACTCTTTCATAGATGCATGTTAAATGTAGAAGTGGGTGATAAACCTTCATGAGTATTTACACCACAGTGTTTGCTCTATAAGACAAAACTCACTTAGATACATAAATGCTGTCGCATAACGGGGTTGACTTGTTAGGCTGTCCTGGCGCCACAGTGTCGGACAAGCCGAGGGACGCAGATTGATTGTTTAGAACATTCGGTCAAACATGAGTTACAAATTGTTTGTAATTGGTTTAGAAACCTACCAGGTTGTGCTGTAGAAGTTATTAGCCACAGCAAACGCGGAGATAACATGAACCTGGATCATGGACCATTATGACAATATTTGATATGAGTCTGTATTCTTCCATAGGGTCGAAGAGTATGTTAAAATAGTGGGAGCTAATTAAACAAAAGGCCTTATTGATTAGCCTAAATGAATGTGTATAATAGAAAATAGATTTTGAGTTTGATTTCGGTCTATCTAATTCTTCTGATTATAAAATGTCGAATCTATCACTGAAAATGTTGGTCGAGACAAACAAGTTGACTGGATCAAATTACCCTGACTGGTTAAGAAATCTGCGATTAGTGTTAATACTAGAAAGAACTGAGTATGTGTTAGACACAGTATTCCCCACAGTACCTGCTAAAAACTCTGATGAGTATGCCCTGTTTGACAAGGTGGCTTATCAAAAATGTTTGAACGATACTACCTTGGGAAAATGTATAATGTTGTCTTCCATGACCATGGAGTTACAGAGGCAACATGAAAACATGGGCGCCAACGAAATGCTAGAACACTTGAAGAGTCTCTATGAAAAACAGTCTCAAACAATGGAGTATGAACTGTTGAGAGACCCTTTCAAATGTAAGTTGAACGAAAGGGGACAAGTGTCAGCGCATGTTCTAAAGAAGGACTACAAAGCTCCAAGAGGAGGCAAAGCACTAGGTGTTTCTACCTCTACTGGACAAGGTATGTTTGTAATTGAAATAAATATGTCTACAAGTAACTCCCGTTGCTGGGTATTGAATACCGCTTGTGGCTCGCACATTTGTAGTAATGTGCAGGGCCTAATTAACAGCAGAAAGGTTGGACCTTGGGAGGTCGACCTGCGCGTTGGAAATGGAGCACGAGTAGATGCTGAACGCGTGGGAACTTATAGACTAGATTTACCTTCAGACTTTTGTTTAGAACTAAATAATTGTTATTTTGTTCCCTCATTAACGAGGAATATCATTTCCATCCCAATGTTAGACATTGAGGGGTTTTCCTCATTCATTGCCAATGGCAGTTATGTACTGTCTTTTAATGATTTTGTTTGTGGAAATGCTGCGCTTGTGGATGGATAGTATATTTTAAACTGTAGTCGTGAAATTTTCAATGTGCAAAAAAAGCGAGCTAAGATAAGTAATCCAAGAAACTCTACCTACCTATGGCACTGCAGACTTAGTCATATCAATGAATCAAGGATAGCAAGATTGAAAGGAAACCTGGTCACATGATCAAGGACTGCGCAAGCTCAAGACTGAGCAACAAGCACGCTAACTAGTATTGATTATTTTCAAAATACTTAATATTAAAATAAAATAAAATAAAAATAATATCATCTTGGTTTTACAAAATAACAAATATTTTGGAAAACATATTTTTAGTAGCTTTGACAACTACGTACGTAGGGAAGGGTCGTACACTTTAAGTTAACCTATAACTTCTCAGGCTCTCTGACAACCCATGTGTTGCCCTCCTACCTCATGCCCCTTTTTCGTATGAGGTTATACATTTCTAGTTTCTTCCACCTTGAAGACATGTCCATATTTTGAACATTTTGGACAAAATATAGGTTTCCAGTCATATTCAACCTGCTAAATATAAACTATTCTATTTTCAACAATTTCAATCTCCTCAGCTAGATGTTGTGTTACATCCACATCTACCAATACTCTAGCATATGTTTCCCTTTTCTGGTTAGTTGTGCATTCATCCGCAAACAGGGGATTACCTAATCTATTAGCTATCTTACTCAGTGGTTCAGAGCCCCAACAGTATAATGATAGGTTTGGAAAGTGTACTCACAATTGCATAATTCTAGGGAGCTCTTGTTTGAAATCAAATTCCTTAGTCCAACATTTCAGGATTAGGGTTCGATTATTAGTTGTATAAGGGCAAAAATACAAGATATCATCCCTATCCCGTACATTTTGGGACATAGAAATATAAAATCCCCCGAAATAATTCTGGTCCAGCAACTGAGTTCCAATAGCATTTGACATAGCTATTCATGTGGATGAAAGTATGACTATCACCAATTGTGTAAATCACCTATGCATTCTCCCATTCAAATATTTTCTATGCAAGCTCAGGTACTTCCAAAACTACCATTGATTTTTCCTCAACCATTTGGGGCGGAATAAACGTAAGAGGCATACCAACATTAGCAGTGCGATTATGTTTGAACAGTCCGGACCATGACTTGGTATCTTCCTTCTTCGTCTCTTCACCAATTTGAGCTGCCTAGCTGCTCTTGGAGGTGGTTCATTAACTGGGCTCACATCATGAATACCCTGGCCTCCATAGCTGGTTGACTCGACTTCAAGAAACGATGCATCTGTTTCAAGTTTGAGAGGAGCAGATCCTGCTCCCTTACTCGACTGTGTTACTGTTCCATTGCCACCGTGAGTCAATGTTCGTTGTGTTTCAAACTTTCAAACTTTCAATTTGAAAGGGGGTGTCAAACGCTATAGGAAATAAAAACAAAATTAAATAAATCGAATGTCAATTCTGTTTCCGAATGTCGGCAATTATGTCGTCCGATACCAGTAACAACACTTAGCAAAATAGTAACTTTAAAGATTAATGTAGCGGAATTTAAAGAACAATAAGATTTAATTTTACATAAGTTATATATATTATATAACTTATTATGGACAATAATCAAATGTATTATATATATATTATATACAAAATACAAATTCCTTTATTTCCAGATTTACAATATAAAACACAAAGGAATTAAAAGTTGAAGTCGCAGATAACTTCTGCCTGAAAAATCTAACTACGTAGACACAGACAACCTCTAATTAAAATCGCTCCATACTAAACTAATCTAGAATCTAAACAACAATTGTAATGTTGAACAGAATGTTGTCGACACACTCAGGCAACACTTGTGATCCAGATTTCTGAGATGAAATCCCGAGAACTCTCTTGGTATTTTTGCAATCTGATTCTGGATGATCGATTCTCTGTAGTAGCCTCTCTATTTATAGTAGAGAGTCTTCCTTGAAAATCTCATCGATCCGTTGAGGGAAAGGTGGGCAGCTGGTGTGTTTGTTAGAGAAGATCATGGAGTAAAATCCTCTAACATCTTTGACTTGTTCTTCACGCAAAGAAACAACCTTGACTCGTTCTTCCCACGTTTTTCACTGGCTCTTTTTTACCTTGCCAAGTCATTTTTACTTCATAGTAATATTTACAAAAATATTACTTCATTCCGTGAAGTAAGGCAAAACTGTTTTTCGAAGACGGTCTGAATGTTATGACATTTGTCCCAACATTTTTATGCATTCAAATCAGTACTTCAGAAGATATGTTGGATCAAATGTCACAACACCAAACCCAACATTAACAATCTCCCCCTTTTTGCGTTTCTTCACAAAACACATTACAATATGTACAAACGACTTAGTGCATTGTCACATATGTTGTCCAACACCTGTGATTACTGACAAGCTCCCCCTTAACCTGTGATGGCATACAAACAAAACTTGTGTATACCAGTGTGTACCAAGTCATAGGATTAGAAAATGATATGTGCACATATATATACATATATCATCAAATATACACAACACAAAAAGAAAGAACCCATTGTCAGAATAAACCATTGTCAAAAATAATCATCCACATCAACCATTAACCAAAACAAAAAAAATAGTTCATAATCCAAACAACCATAAACCAAACATTAAAAGCTTATGATGCATCACATCAGCCCGCTTCTTCCTGGCTCATTTTGCAGCAGCAGCAGCTTCCAGCAACTTTCTACTTCTGCATAACAGCTTCAGCTTCAGCCCTCAGCCTTAGCCTGTTCAGTAACACCTTCCTCCCAACAACTTCTTCCTTTTGCACACCAGTATCAACAACGTCTTCAGCAGCAGTAGCATGTGCACCTTCAGCCTCCTCCCCCTACACAGAAGCATCTCCTCCTTTTTGTGAAGAAAGTAATAGCAAAAAATGGTCTCTGGCTTGAACCAAGGCATCCCTAGAAGTATCAACCTCTGAAATTTGTTGGTTGATTTTTGCTATTTGACCCACTAGAAAGTCTATTTATAGGGTTGGCTGTACTGAACCAGTATTGCCCCGAGTGTTAGTGACATTCCTGGCAACATTCTCACATTTTTCTTCCTTCTTCCAAGGCAAGTCAATAACTCTTTCTTTGCTCGTTAAAATTGTCTTGTTTATGGTGTAAAGGACAGAAGCCTTTCCTACAATATTCTCTCTCTTAGGTTTAAATCCTTGGGTAGTCAAGATTTGGTAGATTAGAGAGGGAAATTGAAGGATCAAAGTTGATTCTTTCTCAGCCAAGTTCGCAACTTGATAAAAGATCATCTTTCCTAAATCAACTTTTAAGCATTTCCCAATTTTAAACAATAGGGAAGTTTGTTCAGATGTCACAACTGACTCATTCAAGGAAGGAAACCAATTGTGAATAGCAATTTTATGGAGGATTGAAAATAAGGCTGTTAGTTTTGAAGCTGGGCATCTAGGGATCCACTTTTTCATTATACCTCTAGTGATGTATTCAATCATGTTATCCCTATTTTCTGCATCTCTAAATCTCTCTTCAACATCAAGACTCATATATTGATTTATAATAGATGGTGTAAACTGATAAATCTTGTTATAGAGATATACCTTCCCAAAGTTTTTTGAGGAGACATCCTCTATAGCAGGACTCAGATTAGCATAAAACAACCTAATCACTTCATCAACATAGGGTTCTTTTTCTGTGACAGTTTTGAGAAGCTATCTATCCTGGAGGAATTCTATCAAGCCATATTCAGTACATTAAGTAATATCTAACACTTTCTCGGGTCTAATTACACTATTTTTGTACCAGTCCTATTTATCGTATTTAGCTTTAAAATAGATTTTTTCTGAGAAAGCACATACCTCAATATCTGAATCAGATATGGCTGAACTCTCGAATTTGGTACTGCTAGAGGATGTTGTTGTATGTGCCTCTGCAGATATTGGTTGAAATGTTGTAGCATCAGTGGCAACATTTGGATCAGCCCATGTTCTAGTACTCCTAGGAACCCCCTTAGGTATGAATTATTTTAGGAGAGTTTCATCAGGGATTTCCTCGTCTGATTGAGGCATGCTGGGTTGTTCAGAAGCAGATGGTACTTCCTCACTTTCCTCTTCCTCAGTTGAGAACACATAGTCTGAATCACCACTGGCACTGCTCGAGTAAGAGGGTTTAGTTCTTTTGCTGCTTGAACCTTCATGGACTATTTTCTCAAACATCCTACTCGACCGACGAGTAGGAAAGGTAGAGGACCTTGATATTTTACCCAAAGATGAAAAATCAAAAGTTTGATCAACATCTATAGGATTGTTATTATCTCCCGGGTAACTAATATCTAGAGGTTCATCATCGCCTCTAAGAACTATTGCAGTACACCGATTTTCAGGTAGATTTGAGGAAGAAGATAGGCCCAATTGTTGAGGAGTATTATGCTTGGGTTTTTCTGATTCTGATGAAGGGCTAATGCTCATGAGAGTGTTGGGTGGAATGTTGATTGATATTTGTTCTGACATTAGAGAGATTTTCATAGGTGAAGCTTGATGAGAGGGTTTTGAGATTGAGATTGGAGTTTGATTTCGTGATTCCATCGGGTAAGAGAATGTATACCCGATGTGATTTTCCCCTCTTTATTTTTATTTTTATGCGAAAATTCAAAAATGATAAAATAATAGCAAATGAGAGGAATATTTATATACATGGCTAATCTTTCTTAGCAACAAAAAATCTCTTAGTTTTAGGTGTTTCATTTTTACACAATAATTTACACCTAAAATATTGAGATAAACATCACGATAGGAATAAAATATAATCTTATCATTTTAAATTTCAAAATTCCTGTAAACATGGCATATAATAGGGAGTGAGATTTGATATTTCAAGGATCAGATAAGAACAAATCCCAACATATATCACATTCTGAAAATGTCAACAGCAATGTTAGCAACATTTTGGATGGCACAAGTATTTTGATCCCACAATTTTTTTTCGTTTTGGCAACAAATCAAGACACGTTTTTATACGTATTTTATGAGTTTGACCACTGGACCAATGTAACATTTTCCATCGTGTCCTTGATCTAATCATAAAATACATACAAAAGATTTTTTTCGTGTCAAAAATAAAAATACATATTTAGTATTCTCAAAATTCTTTTGAAGCACTCGATACTCCTATAGAATAGGAACGGTATCTTTTCTAGGGATTTGCCCATTTTTCACATTTTTCAAATATTTGTAAAGGCTTTGCCTTATTTTGATACTCCCCTTTTATGATATATATATCATCGCAGAGAACATTATCACTTTTTATAACATATTTTTATTGAAAGATCATGCTTGTGTGACCAAAAGTTATGCTCTATACAACAACAATAATCAGTTAGTGATAACATAGGTAAATATCACCCAAAATGTTAGATAACGTTTCAGGCGGCATTCACCAAAAATGCCTTCTCTTTAGAGATTACAAAGACCAAGAGATTTATTTAAACTAGAAAATCTCTCATGGTCGAAAGGTTTTATAAAAATATCAGCTAGTTGATGAATAGTGTCAACATATTCAATTTGAACTAGCTGTTTTTCAACTAAATATCTTAAAAGGTGATGTCTTATATCAATATGTTTTGTACGTAAGTGCTGAACTAGATTTTTGGAAATATTTATAGCATTCAAATTATCACAGTACAAAATCAAAATATTGCTAGTAAATCCATAGTCGTCTAACATGTGTCTTAGTCATATTAATTGAGAGCAACAACTTCCAGCTGCTACATATTTAGATTCAGCAGTTGAAAGTGAGACACAATTTTGTTTACGACTACACCATGAAATAAGATTATTGCCAAGATATTTTCTATCATCCACATCTCCAGCCCTATCCGAGTCACTAAATCCTATTAAATTAGGATTAGTGTCTTTCGAATATCAAATTCCCAACTCACATGTTCCAACAACGTATCTAATAATACGTTTCACGGCATTTAAGTGGGATATTTTGGGACAGGCTTGAAAACATGCTCAAACACAAACATTAAACATAATATCTGGGCGACTAACAGTAAGATAAAAAAGGCTACCTATCATAGATGGATATAATGTTGGATCGACATTTTCACCAACATTATCCTTACATACCTTCTACAATGAACCCATTGGCATTTTCCTCTGTTTAGTGTTCTCCAAACCAAATCTTTTAACTAGATTCTTGGCATATTTACTCTGAGAGATGAAAATTCCATCTTCACTTTGCTTTATCTGCAAGCCTAAGAAAAAAGTTAATTCCCCAATCATGCTCATTTTAAATGTTGATGACATAGCTTCAATAAATGAATTTAGATACGACTGAGAATTCGATCCAAAGACTATGTCATCCACGTAGATTTGAACAATAACAATATCTACGCTGTGTCATTTAATAAACAAGGTACGATTAGCTTTGCCACGGTTAAAACCAAACTTAAGAAGAAAGTTAGTTAAACGACTATACCATGCACGATAGGCTTATTTCAACCCATACAAAGCCTTTTTGAGCTTGTACACATTGTATAGATGGTAAGGATCTTCAAATCCTTTTGGTTGTTCAACGTATACCTCCTTGTCTAGATAACCATTTAAGAAGGCACCTTTTACATATATTTGGTGTAAAGTAATTTTCAGACAACAATCAATAGCAAGTAAAAGTCTAATTGATTCGATTCTAGCTACAGGTGCGAAGGTTTTATCAAAATCAATTCCTTCAACCTGAGTATAACCTTGTGCAACTAGACGTGTTTTGTTTCTAACAACTGTTCCTAATTCATCTGATTTATTTTTTAAAATCCACTTAGTTCCAATTACATTTGTATTAATTGGACGTGGAACTAAGTCTCAGACTTCATTTCGAGAAAATTGTTCAAGCTCTTCTTGCATTGTTTGTATCCAGAAATTATCTTTAAGTGCTTCTACAACATTATTTGGTTCTAATATAGATATAAAACAAGAAAGACTAACCTCTTGGTATATGGTTGACATATACACATACCTTACCATTTCTCTATAGTTGAGTGGTTCTTTGCCTCTTGTTATAATTCCTTCAAAAACTCTCCCTATCACTTGGCCCGTTGGATGATTCTTCCTCATCCTTGATGAGGGGTCCCTACGAACTTGGTCTAACAATTTAGCACTCGACTCCTCATCCGTGGCCTCTGTGGTCTCTATTGTTGTTTGAGATGTTGCTTCAGGTATGGCAACATTTGTGACAACATCCGATTCTTCTACAATCTGTGGACTTTCCACTGTATCTACAATGTTATTTTCAATAGTTTTCCCTGAAACATCAGAAAAATCATCAAAGATAATATTTACAGACTCTTGTATAGTTCTGGATCTCAGATTGTATACTCGATAAGCATGACTATTTGTGAATAGCCAACAAAAATTCCTTTATCACTCTTAGAGTCAAATTTTGCCAAAATGATCCCTGTCATTTAAAATATAACAAATACACCCAAAAACATGAAAGTAACGCAAGTTTGGTTTCTTTCCATTTATAATCTCATAGGGTGTCATCTTTGTTCCTGGCCTTAAATAGACTCTATTAGCGATGTGATTAGCAGCATTCAAGGCTTCTGCCCATAAACGTTTTGACAAGTGTTTAGAACTAAACATAACTCTAGCCATTTCTTGCAATATCCTATTCTTCCGTTCTGCAACCCCATTCAGTTGAGAAGTTTTGGGGGCAGAAAACTCATGAAAATTCCCTTTTTCTCACAAAAAATCGTGAATGAGCTATTTTCAAAGTATTTTCCATGGTCGGATCTAATACGAAAAATAGGAGAATAGAATAAATTTCTAATTCTAGAGTGCAAGATTTTAAACATGTCAAACGTTTGTGATTTCTCTTTCAAAAAGTATATTCAAGAATATCTAAAAAAAGTATCTACTATCACAAAGGAATACCTCATGCCTCCTAGATTGTTTACTTCAATTGGACCCATTAAATCCATATGTAGCAATTGAAAACAGTGAGACATACCCGAATGTTGTCAGTCATGTTGGACAACATTATGAGAGATGCGGGTTTACTTACCTTTCAAACAATCTTCACATACAGTTTTACCTTTATGGCTAAGTTTGGGTATGCCTCTAACCGCTTCATATGAGACCAATTTTTCTAAATTGTGGTAGTTGACATGCCCCAACTTTTGATGTCATAGTGTTATGTCATCGATGTTAGAATTATTGCATATTTCTTGTCTTACAACAAGATAGCAATTGTCACATGTTCTTGTACCTGTCATGACATATATATTGGCTTTATTCGTAACTTCACAGGAATTCTTATTAAACTTTACCTCAAGATTGTCATCACACAGTTGACTAATACTAATCAAAATTAGTCATTAAGCCCTCAACGTGTAAGACATTTCTTAAGGCTGGAAATCCAGGAACATCCAAGATCCATTTTCCAATTATTTTGCTATTACTGCCATCTCCATAAGTCACATTTCCTCCATTGAATGACTCATATTTCTTTAGAAAACCTTTTGTACCTGTCATGTGGCGAGAACATCCACTATCAAAGTACCAAGAACCTGAAATGTTAGTTCTTAATGCTGTTATACCAACATTACATGTTATATCCTTTTTAGGAACCCAAACTCTCTTAAAGCATTTTTTACCTTTTGACTTAGAAATGTTGCTTCGATTGTTATCCGAAATGTGGGACAATATTTTAGGCAACATTTTGCTCACTGAATCTTGAAGTTTGAAACAATATGGTTTTAACTGTCCATGGGAGTTACAGTGATGACACACAAACTTCATATTCTTTGACATACATGAGAACCTATTATTCATCCCTTTTTTCTTTTACAAAGCACATTTTCTAATTTTTATCAAAGAGATTAGAGCATATGGTTCTAAGAGAGTTTTCGTACCCAATTCCTGCATGTGAAGGTTTACTAAAGTTGAGTATCTCATTTAATTTTGAAGTCCCCGTGTTGAGCTTACGAAAGGTTGCCTCGGCTAAATCCAATTTAGCACGAATCCTACCAAATTCAATATCATTTTTGGTAAGTGCAACCTCAAGTCGGGTTATCGTTCCTTTTAATACAAAATTCTCATGAGTTAAAGATTTTACCTTTTTGTCAAGTTGCTTGGATTCTATGATTAAGGATTTACAAATACTTTATAATTCATTAATGATATTATCTTTGCATTTAACTTGATCTATACACTCAGCCTCACTAATAGAAATAGAACTACTAAAGCAATTGACATCAGAATAGTTAAAGAATTCATACCTTTCGGATGTCGCTGAGGATGTTGATGTCGTTGCTGATGTTGGAGCAAATGTCGTGACATCTGAGACAACATTGTATACGACATCTTCATTATCTGACAGAGATTGTTCGAAAATAGTAGCCAGTATTGCTTGTGTTTTAATTTCACAATCTCCTTCCTCTTCTCCTTCATCATTACTAAGAGAAACCCATAGGTTCTTACCAATTTTTCTAAGAGTGTTTGCACATTCATTAGCATAGTGACCCCAACCAGAGCATGCATGACACTGCACAGACTCAAGTTGTTTAAGATCAAATTTGGTACGATCTGAGTTGGTTCTTCTTAGTTGATTTCCTTTTTATACATTTGGAAGGAATCTAGTGGGATTTTGATTGAAGACTTGGTTTTTGTGCTCTTTAGGTTTAGATTGATTTCTCTCATTGTTGAACCTCCTCACCATCAAATTGAATTTTCTGGTGAGTAAGGCAACATTTGCACCATCACCAATTTCTTCAAGATTCTCATCCTATTCTTTGATTTGACTCTCCGAGGATTGAACTTGAAGTGCCACATTCTTGCTTTTATACAATTCCTTTTGATTCTCAATGTTCATCTCATAAGTTTTGAGTATGCTCGTCAATGTATGAAGGTCCATTGTAGCAAGATTGTGAGCTTCTTCAATAGCACAAATCTTTAAATTGAACTTTTCAGGAAGAGAACGGAGATCATTTTCAACAAGTTAAGTGTTGGTTAATGGTTCACCAAGCACTTGGCATTCATTTGAGATGTCAATCAACTTTTCAAATTAAGATTTAATATCATCCGCTTCTTCTATCCTTAAACGTTTATATTTACTCATGAGCATGCGTAGCTTTGTTCGACAAACACTTGAGCTACCTTCACAATGAATTTGTAAAGTCTCTCATGCATCCTTAGCCGTGGGGCAGTATTGAATGAGTTTGAACATATACATATCAACCCATCCAAAAATTGCATTTAAGGCTTTTTCATTAAAGCTAGCATTATTGGTTTCTTCTGTAGTCCATTCGGATTAAGGTTTAACAAGAATGTCTCCTTCCTCATCCGGTGGCAACATTGGAACAACATAGCCATTGGTTATAGATCTCCATGCCCTAATATCAATTTATTTGATATGAGAATGTAAGAGAATCTTCCAATAGGCATAATTTGATCCATCTAATATAGGAAGCCTACCAATAGTTGGATTTGCCGGGTCCATAGCTTATGACAAAAGGACCAATCACTTATTGTGTTTAAGTGTCGGCTCTGATACCACTTGAAAGGGGGTGTCAAACGCTATGGGAAATAAAAAAATGAAATAAACCGAATGTCAATTCTGTTTCCGAATGTCAATTCTGTTTTCGAATGTCGACAATTATGTCATCCGACACTAGTAACAACACTTAGCAAAACAATAACTTTAAAGAGTAAATGTAGCGAAATTTAAAGAATACAAAGGTTTAAATTTTCATAAGTTATATATATTATATAACTTATGATGGTAAATGACCAAATGTATTGTATATATATTATATACAAAGTACAAATTCCTTTCTTTACAGATTTACAATATAAAACGGAAATGAATTAAAAGTTGAAGTCGCAGATGACTTCTGCCTGAAAAATCTAACTACGTAGACATAGACAACCTCTCATTACAATCGCTCTATATAAAACTAATCTAGAATCTAAACAGTAACTGTAATGTTAGACAGAATGTTGTCGACACACTCAGGCAACACTTGTGATCCAGATTTCTGAGATGAAATCCCGAGAGCTCTCTTGGTATTTTTGCAATCTGATTCTGGATGATCGATTCACTGTAGTAGCATCTCTATTTATAGTAGAGAGTCTTCCTTGAAAATCTCATCGATCCGTTGAGGGAAAGGTGGGCAGCTAGTGTGTTTGTTAGAGAAGATCATGGAGTAAAATCCTCTAACATCTTTGACTTGTTCCTCACGCAAAGCAACAGCCTTGACTCGTTCTTCCCACATTTTTCACCGGCTCCTTTTTACCTTGCCAAGTTATTTTTACTTCATAGTAATATTTACAAAAAAATATTACTTCATTCCGTGAAGTAAGGCATAACTGTTTTTTCGAAGATGTTGGTCCGAATGTTATGACATTTGTCCCAACATTTTTATGCATTCAAATCAGTACTTCAGAAGATATATTGGATCAAATGTCACAACACCAAACCAAACATTAACACAATCGTTGGGGTTGTGTCAACCTAATCGGTCCAGTAGTAACTAGGGTTTGAGTCATAGTAGGATTTTCGTCCTTCCGCGGTCTTTCCCTACCTCTTTTCGCCATTGAAAATGGAGGTTGGTGCACGTTAGCAAAGAGGGCTAATCATTCGTCGACAGAGAATAAATACAAGAAGGTTTCCCGACTTCTTCATATTTTGAACCGTTTAGTGAAAATCCCGGCTCTATCACTAGGCACTAATAATTAAAAAATGAGACAAAAGATCTCTTACAATGAATAATAATACAAAAATAAATTTTAAAAAAATTAGACTTTCAATGCATACTCCCTTTGTCCCAATTTATGTGATATAGTTTTACTAGACATAGAGTTTAAGAAACAAAGAAGACTTTTGAAAGTCATGGTCTAAAAGAAGTCATAGATATTTATGTAGTTGTAAATTTTTTTACTAAGGGTAAAAAGGGAAGTTTTAATTTAAATTATTTCTAAATATAAAAATATATCATTTTTTTGGGACAGACTAAAAAAGAAAATGTATCACATAAATTGGGACAGAGTGAAGATAAAGTATTTAAATCTTTTTAGATTAGTGATAATGAAAAAAAAGAAATATAAACAAAGTGCAAACTCAAAGTTGGAAAAACAAAAAAGACGAAAAGCTAAAGGTCATATGCATTTCTTATAAACTTTTCTTTCTTCTTCCTCCCTCCCCACCTTGCGTTGGGTGTGGTGGGGGTGGGGGTGGGGCTGGGGGAGCAGCATGCTACTCTTATTTAAACCCCCCAAACCTTATTGCCTTCTCTCATTCTCTACATGTTTTTTATAAGAGACACTCATAAACACATTTCATTTTATTGTTCTTCTCCCACTTCTCAAAATTATACAACTTAGAGAAGGGGAAAAATAGAAGCATCGACAACTTTTTGTTTCTTGAAAAGAGAGAAGAAAAAAATGACAGAAAGTGAGAAAGCTAATAATGAAACAAAGAAAATGAGCAAGAGCTACTTTGATGTTCTTGGAATTTGTTGTACATCAGAAGTTGTTCTTGTTGAAAAAATTCTCAAGAATTTAGAAGGGGTTAAGGAGGTTTCAGTAATTGTCACGACAAAAACTGTCATTGTTATTCATGATTCTCTCCTCATTTCTCAGCACCAAATTGGTAAGACACATATATAGTTATTGTATACTACTCTCCCCGTTTCAATTTATGTGGCTAATTTTGTCTATTTCAAAAAAAAAAATCATTTTTTATATATATATGATACTAGTTCTTTGATTTTAACATCTTACATAATATGTTAAAACTACAAGATTCGAGAGGAATTCTGGTATATTATATATTATTCAATATATTTTTAATTTAAGAAAACAAAATTTAAAAGTGTTGCTTTACTTTCTTAAATAAGGGTATAACGTTTACTACTTCCTCTCCTCCATTTTAATTGCGTAACACTATTTTCTTTCAATTTATTCCAAAAAAAAATGAAACAATTTAACTTGATACTCAACATTTTATCGTGAATGACCTTTTTTTAGATACATAAATGTCATAACATATTTAGTATTTTAAATTTCAAAAACCTTTTTTGCTTGTTTAAATTTCGTGGCCAGTTAGTTTAACCAAAGTGAAACCGAAAGAGTACTATTCTTCATCTT
This sequence comes from Anisodus tanguticus, assembly GCA_034509755.1. NCBI lineage: Eukaryota > Viridiplantae > Streptophyta > Magnoliopsida > Solanales > Solanaceae > Anisodus > Anisodus tanguticus. Next base: position 11,066,851 of record CM067543.1, on the reverse strand, counting down.
TACTTTAGTACTGACGTAATCTTTTTTTAATCAATTTAACTATTAAATGAAGTGATTTCTCGTGGAGAAAATCACCAAAAAAAGGAAACAGAAACGGTTTTCATTTATTCAAGTGATGTTTGCTTGTACTGTTCTTTCGGTTGGTTGGCATTTTGCTAGAATATGGTATAAGTATTAATTTGGCAAATTCTATAAAGTGGTTGTTGTTAGAGTATTATTAGATTGAGTAACTAACACGGAAAAAATATAATCTTTTTTTTTTAATCTGGTCAAAAGGCCCAAGAACATGTATAAATTCTCTATTGAAACGCTACCATGCAAAGATGGCCGAGTTTACCATACGCTATTAATTTGTATCCATTTTAAATGGCATAATTTTCGTTCTGATTTATTAAAAAAAGTCATTTTTTGCCTTATATTAGAAATAATTGAATCTTAATCACTTAATGTTCTTATTTTAACTTAGATATTTAAGACCACACAAATATCTATAACTTGTTCTAACTCACGAGTTAATCTCAAAAGTCTTTCTTTCTTAAAATTCGTGTCAGTCAAACACTTTTACACGAAAGGAGTAATACTTAGAGTCGGTTGAGATTGTGGGAGGACAAAACAAGTTAGAAAAAAAATGATTTTTCTCTAATAATTTAAGTTTTTTGAAGAAAATGGAAGAAGTCAAGTTGAAAGAATTCAAGATTGAATGGTCGATTTGTTAGGTTATAGAAAATAGTGAGTGATGATTTGATTTGTCCCCAAAAATTACATAATTGTGATATAAAAGTTTAAGTTTGTAGTTGTTAATAATTTGGTGATGGAGGCTTGTGTTGAACTATCAAAGAAAATATTTTCACTCATATATCGCTTTGCAGCTTCTTTGTGTTGATGAGTAATTGTAGGAAACAGACAAAATGACTCAAGTTTCCTTGTTTGTTTTTTCGCCCTTCTTTATAATTAATTATTAGTACTACTTTATTTTTTCCACTGTTTTTATTGTCATTTTATTGGGTGTGAAGAATTAACCAGAAAAGAAAATTCAGCAAATTAAACTACTTGATCTTTTCTTTTTGTCTTCATTCTTGTGATTTTTCTTTTATTTTGTTCGAAAAATCATTTTAACCTGAATAATAAAATAGGGTTACCAAAACTTATTACTGAATATTAGAAAATATTTCTCATATATTTTATAATTATTAGTGTTGTATAAGTATGATAAATATAGGATCCTTATTGTATTAAGATTCCACATTGTACACACTATTTATATTTGTATTAATGAGAAAGACTCTCCAAGGAGAGATTAATACAATTCTACAAAACTTATATTTCAGTGGTACCAGTTGGTGCTTTTCAAATATGTGTATGCATTATGTATATTGACTAGCGAATATAATTATTTTTGGCCGAATAGCCAAATGTGTAACTACCCCATCTTGGTAAATGACCTACAACAAAGGTAACCATTCACGGCAAGTTTGGTTTGGAAATTTGTAAATTAGAGTAATAACCTATGTAAAACCAGTTAAATTGCATCAATAATGTAGTATTCTTTAGGTCGGTGTGTGTATACAGCATGAATTCTTTATTTTTAATCAGCAATATAGAATCCATAATCTATGCATAACTTCCATTAAATGAGTTGATATATCTTTAATATGTTTTTAGTAATTATTGTATTTTTTGTGTGTGTGGATGTAGTTAAGGCATTGAATCAAGCAAGATTAGAAGCAAGTATAAGAGTAAATGGAGAAAAAAACTACCAAAAGAAATGGCCAAGTCCATTTGCAATTGGTAGTGGAATATTACTTGCTCTCTCATTTTTGAAGTACTTTTTTCCACCTCTCCAATGGTTAGCACTTGGAGCTGTTGCTGTTGGAATTCCCCCTATTGTTTTTAGGGGTTTCGCTGCCGTTCGCAACCTCACACTTGACATCAACATTCTTGTTTTAATAGCAGGTATTTTGCTTCCCCCTCCCCCTCCCCCTCCCCCCCCCCAAAACCCCATTAGTTAACTTTTTGGCATGAAAAAAATAGTTGAATTTGATTTGGTCATAGAAGTAATGGGAAAGAAAATCTTGGAGCAACAATAAAGTTGTCTCTGTGTCACTACAAGAAAGTATAAAATTATCAACAAAACTTTTAAAACAATAAATATATTGTTGCTAAAAACGTAAATGATAACAAAATTTTAATATTTTGTTGCTAAAAAATGTAAATGGTAACAAAAAAAATAACTTCTTGTTGCGAATTTTTTCGCATCGGAGGTTATTGCAATGGCATGCAACAACTTTTGTTGTTGCGAAAAACACTTTTGGCAACAACATCCAACACATGAAAACAAAAATGTTGTTGGCAAATGTCTTTCTTCTTGTAGTGTGACCTATAGGGTCATAGATTTGAACCGTAAAATTAGTCATTGATGGTTGCATTAGGGTACGATCCTTTCCCGGAACTTACATGAATACGTGATGCATGCTTCATTCATCAGCTGTCCTTTTTAATAGAATTAATGCATGGTCGTGATTGAGATTTGTCTCTTGCTTTAATTTATTAGCTAGGATACTTCTTCTTTTTTGTGGTGCTTGAATCTTGATTCTTGATTATGCTTTGTGATTCATTATTTCATAAAAAGCATGCACCATAGGGCAATTAAATATTGTATATTTAATATTGCTTCTTTAACTAATTCACAAGATTGGAGTGGGAGGGATGATTCTTGGGTGTAATTAGATGCTAATATATATTGGACCACTAGTGACTTTCAATAATGAAAGCATGTAAACATATTATGGGATTTATGATTGATATACTTTTTGTGTTAAAATATTTTCAAGTGACCTAGTACTACTTAAAAGTAATCTTCTTTATTCCTATTGGAATTAAATAATTCAGATTTCAAAATGGAATTAGTGAGTTATCAAATACGATATTAGTATTACATATATTATTGACACAAATTAAACAGTTAAATACAAAGAGTAGGATATATTTATCAACAACTTGTTGTAATGTTGTACCTTTAGTTAAGACGCTAAACATATCATTTATCATTGTTGATTTACATCAAGTAAGAAAAATAATAAGTGCACGAATTATACTCAACGAATCTTTAATCTGCTTATGTTACTACTCCCTTCGTTCAAATTTATATGATGTAGTTTGACTGAGCACGAAGTTTGATAAATAAAGGAAGACTTTTGAATCTTGTGATTTAAAACAAGTGAAAGATATTTGTGTGGTTATACATATCTCGTTAAGCGTAAAATGTAAAATTTAAAGTTAAATTATTGTCAAATAAGAAAATGTGTCATTTTTTTAACTGATTAAAAAAAAATGTGTGTCATATAAATTGGGACAGAGAAAATACTATAAATACGCGTTTTCTTGACGGACATTCCTATCGAAATTCGTAGGAAAATTGGCATTGATTATAACTTTGCCTATTTTAGGCTAATGGTACGGTAAGCTAATGCAACCTTTAATTTGCCTTTTCATCCAAATTTGCAACATGCTATATTTATAGAGTCGGTGTAAAAAAAGAATGGAAAAGGTTCAAATATATTCTTGTACTATCAAAAATAGTTTAAATATACCTATTTGAGTTTTAGTTCAAATATACCCCTCGTTATACTTTCGATTCAAATACACTTTCATTATACTTTGACATAAATTTGCTATTAATTTTGACGGAGAGACACACGTCAAACTCATAATCAAATGACCTATCCCTAATTTAAATACCAAATTCCTTTAGAAACCCACATGTTTAACCCACCCCCACCCATTCGTTCCGCTTTGAGTTTTTTTCTTTTCATCTTTTTCTTCTCTTTTCATTCATCCACCGGTTCTCGACCAAATTTTTTACAATCACTAATCAAATATATCATGATTATGTATAACATATATTTTATTTGTATATTATATATTTTATATAAAAATATAATTAATTATTATTTTCCGTGCAGCTATGTAGCTTAAAAATTCCTAAAATAAATGTAAAAAAGTACATAAATATAAAGGTGAGATAAGATGTGATTGGAAAAGGAAAAAAGGAATTTCAATCCCACACACGATTTTGTCTAGTAAGGAAAACAACAAAATTGCTTGTGTAACTCTTGCAATATAACCAACAAATGGTTTTCCCAGGTGTAAAGCACCAAAAAAGGAGACCACATAAGTAATGTGTAAATGTGTAACGCTTCTCCTTTTCTCCTCAAATAATTGCAAAGAAAATGACTTTAATTAGCCCCGACACTTTCTTGCCCATTTATAGAAGGTGACGGATTTCTTTGTCATACTCTTTTCGTTTCATTTTACATATCTTAATTTAATTAGATATAAAATTTTAAAATATAATAAAAATTTTAAATCTTTTAATACTAAATTAAATTGACTATCGGGTTCATTTTCGAGTTAGGACGAAAAGAGGCTAAGAGTGACTTTTATGAAGTACTCGGTCGCCTGAAAGTCAGACTAGAATAAATAAATAAAAAATAGTTAACTCACCTTAAAACTTTTTTTATTTCAGTATATATCACATACTAAAATTATTCTTTTAAATTTTATAATCTTAAACTTAGTATTTCATTCACATAAGGAGTTTCATTAATAATAAATTAAAATATTGCAATTGAAAACATACTGAATATAAATAAAGTCTGTTTAAAATAAACTAAAAAAGTACATAGGACACATAAATTTAAACCGGAGGAACTAGCAATTATTAAGTAGGGGTACCTCATGACCTCATCCAGGCAAGTTAAAGAATTAGATTAGTTCTACATCTACATTAACACCTTCATCTTGTAAATTAATTATTTGAGCGGCTAAATTTCACAAGATATATTTTTGCGTTGAATTTTAGTTATACATTGATAGTTTAAAACTTTTTAGGGCATATTAGGACATTTTTTGAGTTATTATTTAATGTAATTACATTTGTTTTGATTTTTTTAAAAGGAAACTTGGTAGAAAATGAGCCCTGAAATTTCTTTATGTCCCATTTTCCATTTAGTATAATGTCCTTCATTTTTCTAATGAGGTAAAGTAACAGAAAATAAAAGAAATTTTGTTCATAGCTCCAATTTTCAGTCTCTATAGGCAAATAGCTGGTCGTTTAGAGAGTATTATTTAGGAGGAGATTTTTCTCTCAATAATTCTTATGTTTTTTTAATTTTTTTTTTTAATATGTAGGTCAGTTGATCAAATCATATTATAATATTATGTATTTTTGTAGAAAGGACGGAGGGAGTATTAGTTACTGATTCGGACGAATTCAATAACTTTTGTTTAGACTCTCTATTCGTATTAGAAAATTTATTAAATATGTTTAATTATGAATCCAGTAACTATGACGGTTATGAATTCAGCATTCATTAAACTCTATAGACAAACACCAATAGAAGAGATAACTTGCAGTTATGAGTCCAATTTATAGCTCAAATAATGCATTTCTACTAAATATGTATGGAAAATTAGAAATGGTGAAAAGCACAGTGACTTTTCCTTGGGCACTTCAAACCTTTATCTTTAACAAAGTAGCATGATAAGATTCCTTGTATAAAGAAAACGTCACTAAAACTCTTAATTTCTATCTTTTTGAAAAATTGCTAAGAACTTTGTTGCTTTACCATCTTTAGATTGATAGCCAGGTGTCACCACATAAAACCGAAAAATTGAATCAGACTGAAAACGGAATGAAATCAAAGAAAAAAAAAATAATTCCTTGGTTTGATTTGATTTTAGTTCTTAATTTTAAAAATCAACAATATTTGGTTGCGTTTAAAGCAAAAATTAACTGGAAAAATAGAATCAAACCGACTATATAAAGTAGTATTTAAAAATTGTAATTGCACATATAATCGAATACACATAAATTTAAAAGATGAAGGGGAAAAAATGGAGCATCCTGGTTAGCGAGGTCGGGAAGGGTGATATAGACAATCTACGACTAATACAAAGTGACTGCTTTTTCGCAAGCAGTGGCAGATAACAGCAAAAGTTAAACATAAAAAATAATGTCTCTTGAAATCAATCTAGAACGCAGACACAATTTTAAATAAACTGAACCTCTTTAGCTAGCATTTTATATTTGTTCAGATGTTCAATAGTTAATATATGTTCAATTGTATTTTGCCGGGGTGTTCGGGTGAACAAGCTGGGCACCCCCTAAATCCGCCCCTGTTTGCAAGGGTGTAATGTTAGAAAGCTAGAAATGTTTTGTAACTTTGATTTTTATAACTTGTTTGTCATATGCAGTTGCTGGATCAATTGTTTTACACGATTATTGGGAAGCTGGTACTATTGTCTTCTTATTCACCATTGCAGAATGGCTGGAGTCAAGGGCGAGTCACAAGGTTTGTGAATTCTTGTCCCTGTTTAATTTCCTTACACAAGAAAATTGAAATGTGTAGATGTATCTGACAGTATAATTTCCTAGGGTGACTGTAATGCTGTGTTTTTTATTTGATAGAATTGCAAAAGTATGAAAACCTAACTTGGTAGTTGTCATATTGTGCGCTTTGGCCCAACAAACCTCATGAAATTTGTCTCATGGGTTATGCCATATCGAGCACAAAAGTGCAGATACCATGTGACCTTTACTTTTCTCTCCATTTCCGATATAGGATATGTCTAAGGTGTCATATACAACCCTTATTTTTAAGCTTGTCAGCCTAAAAGCGTGCTAGTCATTCTTCTTGACCCGCCCTCATTAGCTTGCCCTACGTCATGGCCGTCACATACAACCCCTTAGGAAATAAGCATCCTTGTTGATGTTTGCCTAACCATCATATTGCACGTGTCCGTTTCCAAATACCATGTTTGTCACAATCAAAGCACATGGTATATGTTGTCCACTTTGGCGGTCCATACAAATTTATCCCTTGGGCAATGCCTAGTTAAACCCAAAAACGCATATACCATGTGAACTTGTCATCTATATTAATATTATATAATGCTTCTTTCCTCTCCCTTTTCGATGTGCGATTTGAACAAGGTGTTATATGCGCCCCTTCTTCGAAAGCTTGCTAGCCTTGAAGCCTATCAGTTATTCTTCTTGACCCACGCTCATCAATCCACCCTTCTTTTTCTTAGAAGGGCTTTACAATAAACCATAAAACGGTTCAGGTTGGCTTCTGTTTTTTTCCTCAACGACATTATACACTGGAAAGGACTAAAATGCAGCTACCGCGTGGATCATCAGTGGATTATATTTCATTTTGAAAATTAAGTTACTTCACAGCTCTGTTTGAATTTAGGCCCTTGGACACAAGCAGCGTTAGCTTAAGTTTATGTGATCTTACTTTGAAAGAAATAATCCCCTTGATTATTTTCATTAATTGAAAGGCTATATATACAAGTTACATATTTCCATAATAGGAAAAATCCTTTTCCTATTCTACTTCTAAATCCTTATTCTACCATAATTCTAACTATACAATTATGGTAGGTGTATAACACTAATTAAGGTATCCTTTTTAATACAATATACTACAAATATATATACCATATATACAATATCTTATTGGAACAATTTTCTAGCAAATCTGGCCGAGAGGCCCAACCCACTGCTATTGTTTAACACACCCCCGCAGTTCATAGCGGGCGGCTTTCGAACGCGAGACTGTCCCTAAAATCTTCAAAGAGAACCGCTGGTAGACCCTTTGTAAAGATGTCTGCAATTTGATAACGAGACGGGACATGGCATACGCGAACTTGACCCTTTGCAACCTTTTCACGGACAAAGTGAATGTCCATTTCGATATGTTTGGTGCGCTGGTGTTGAACGGGGTTACCTGAAAGGTAGATGGCACTAATGTTATCGCAATATACCAAGGTTGCCTTCTGAATGGGACAATGAAGCTCCAAAAGCAAATTACGTAGCCAACATGATTCGGAGACCACATTTGCTACCCCTCGATATTCTGCCTCGGCACTTGAGCGTGACAGAGTTGCCTGACGTTTTGCCGACCATGAGACCAAGTTGTTGCCAAGGAACATACAGTAGCCAGAAGTCGACCGTCTGGTGTCGGGACAACCACCCCAATCAGCATCTGTGTAGGAGACAAGCGTAGATGTAGCCGACGGATACAAGTGCAACCCATAGTCTAGTGTCCCCTGAATATACCGAATGATGCGTTTTATTGCATTCATGTGTTCAACTCTGGGGTCATGCATGAATAAACACACCTGCTGAACCGCATACGTAATATCCGGTCTGGTAAAGGTAAGATACTGGAGAGCCCCTGCAAGACTGCGATATCGGGTCGGGTCCTCGTATGGTGCACCTGCTGCGGCACTTAGCTTTGGGTTTGCATCAACTGGCGTGGAAGTGGACTTACAGGATGACATCCCAGCCCTCTCGATGATCTCAGCAGCATACTTCCGTTGAGACAGAAACAACCCACCTGAATGACGTTTGACAGCAATTCCCAAAAAGTAACTCAAGGGCCCCAAGTCTTTCATAGCAAATTCAGAACTGAGCATGGCCATGATAGACTGACGCAAAGCATCGGAGGAGGCAGTCAAGATGATATCATCCACATATAACAGAATGTAGGCCAATGACGAACCACTGCGGTAGATGAACAAAGAATTGTCTGACCTGCTGTGTGTGAACCCAATAGTCGAAACAAAATCAGCAAATCGTGTATACCAGGCACGTGGAGACTGCTTAAGCCCATATAAGGACTTTTTCAACAAACAGACATGATGAGGGCGGCTGGGATCCCTGAAACCCAACGGTTGATGCATATAGACTGTTTCCTTGAGATCTCCATGTAGAAAAGCATTCTTGACATCTAACTGATGAATTGGCCAAGTCTTTGAAAGGGCCAAGCTAAGTACCGTGCGAATGGTAGCCGGTTTGACCACCGGACTAAATGTCTCACCACAATCAATACCAACCTGCTGAGTCTTACCATCACCAACAAGTCGCGCCTTATGCCGAGCAAAGGACCCATCTGAATTCTCCTTGTGAGCAAAAATCCACATAGACCTGATAATATTAATACCATATGGACGGGGCACCAACTCCCACGTCTTATTATCAATAAGAGCATTATATTCATCAGTCATAGCAATTTTCCAATTAGGGTCATTTAATGCGGATACAGGATTGCGGGGCAAGGGGGATTTAGAGACATCAGAATGTAAATTAAAATGTCTTTTAGGTGTAAAAATACCCCGCTGACTACGAGTGACCGGTCTATGACTCGAGGAAGAATTAATGGAATTTTCTGGGCTTGGGACGGACTGGCCAGCAAGCAGTGGGCCTGCTGGCCCAAATCGGAAATGGCTGGACTCGGCTTCTGGACCAGTTCCAGAACTGGGCTGGACCGGCCCGATTCTTTGAACTGTTCCAAAGGGCTGGAAGAGCTGGGTGTGGCGGTACTTGTTGGGCCAGCGGGCAGTGGGCCCGCTGGAGGATTTTGGATACGGGAGATGTCCGAAAAATTCCGAATAATATACGGGGATATTTGGTCATCCAAAAAATTATACGACTTAGGTTCGGGAGTATGAACTTTCGTAAATGGGAATTGAGTTTCATCAAAAATGACATGGCGATTGATTATGATTTTCTTGGAGGATAAATCAAAACACTTATAACCACGATGATTCAACGGATAACCCAAAAACACACACGGGGTAGACCGAGCCTGAAGTTTGTTAATTGTGGTGGATGGAAATAACGGATAACACAAGCACCCAAAAATCCGAAGGTGAGAATAAGAAGGGTTCTTATTATATAGGATTTTGAGGGGGGAAGAATATGTCAGACCTTTAGACGGAATTATGTTAAGAAGATATGTGGCCATTTGTAGAGCATGATGCCAAAAATATGGAGGTATGGAGGCATGTATAAGGAGAGTTCGGACAATGTTATTTATGGAACGAATTTTGCGTTCGGCTTTCCCATTTTGTGATGATGTATGAGGACATGAAAAACGAAAATTTATCCCATGAGTAGCACAAAACTCTCGAAACTCCCTATTGTCATATTCTTTCCCATTATCACATTGAATATTTTTTATTTCTCTTTCGAATTGAGTACGAATGAACGCTCTAAATTTTATGAAGACGGAAAACACTTGTGATTTATTCGCAATTGGAAACGTCCACAAAAATCTAGAATAATCATCTAAAAAGAGAACATAATAACGATGGCCCATTGAACTCAGAACAGGAGATGTCCATAAGTCGCTATGAATAATGTCAAATGGCATAGAAGTATGAGAATTGGAGTCTACAAATGGTAACTTAATAATTTTTCCTAATGAACAAGACTGATAAATTGGAGTACGATTTGTACCCTTACAAGAAATAAAGCTATTTTTATCTAAAGCTGATAAAATAGAAGATCCCGGATGACCCAGACGAGCATGCCATATGGAAGGAGAGATGGCTGCAAAAGCTGATGGCAAGGCTGGACTCGATGGACTGAAATCGGGCATGATAGGATACAGATCCCCCCTACTATCACACCTCATGAGATGACTCCCCGTCTTGAAATCCTTCACAGAGAAAACCGAAAGGATCAAATTCAACAAAACAAATTGTCATTTGTGAATTTTCGGACAGACACTAAATTTTTAATCAATTTAGGAGCATGTAAAGTATTTTTCAAGAGGAGTGGTGGATTAGGAGGAGACAATGTTTTCTGACCATACCCTAGAATTGGAATAGAACTGCCATTACCAACAATTATCCCCCCAGGGGTGCTCAAATTGAATAAGATGAGAGAGTACCGATTCGGAAGTCATGTGAGTAGTGGCCCCGTGTCCATGTACCAATTTGGGTTCGATTGAGTCAACCCCAACGTGTGCATCGCGGCCTCGATATCGGTCCGAGTGGGGCCTGCTGCGCATGATGGGCTTGCGGAGGACGGGGCCCAAGGACTCTGGCCGTGCTTTGAACCGGGGCGTTATTACGCTATGGGGGCCGTTCTTTGGCCACCGGCCGCGTGGGCCGCCAATGCCGGGTATTGGGCTCTTTGGGACCGGACACCCCACCGGCCGCCGGCGGCTGCTTTGGAGGGTGCGGGTGCCACGCCACCGGCCCCACTGCGGGCCCACGGTGGTGGTGGCCCACCGTACCCCGAATGGGACCCACTGCCGCTTGTTGCTCACCGGAACCGCCACCGAACCACCTCGTTTGCCCCCGCGGTTTTTGTTATTTTTGCGATTATTCTTGCCGCCACCATTATTATGGTTTTGGCCCGAATTATTAACAAAACCCGAAGAACTAGGAGAGGATGCCACCATGACAATCGGGCTTGCTCCGGTAGCCGCCTTTTTAGCCAAACCGGCTTCTTCCAACGTCGCATGGAGCGGGCTTGATGAAAGTCGGGAAGAGGGTTGCTTTGGCGAAGGAGAGTTCCAACACCATTATAGGCCTCCGAAAGCCCGCAACCAACTCGTAGAACTAGACGATTATTTGTCACCGGTGCGCCAACATTACGGAGTTGATCCGCCAATTCCTTTAGTTTCTTGCAATATGCGAAACGTTCGGAAATACGTCCATTCGAACGAGAGAGAATTCTGCTCGAGTGTGACGATACGGGAATGTTGGTTGTCTTGGAATATGTCACGCAATCTATTCCATGCAGCCATAGCCGTGGTATCGGGCTCCATAATCGTCGTAGAAGGTCCACTTTGAAATAGTGGCGTATATCCACCGAAGAACGGTAGCATCAAGTGTAATCCACACCTCGGGATCCTCCGCGGGAAGGGGTCTAGCGGGAGGAATTATGTGATGAAGAACTTGATAAGAGATAGCGTGAATTTTAAACAACTCCGCCCACGTTGCATATTGAACGTTTTCCATCTCAAGGACAATAGGGACACTGAGCTTGATATTGGAAACTGTGAGGGCAGGGTGAAAATTGTTCTTAGACATATTTGAAAGAACAAAGAAGGAGGATAAATTTAAGAGAGGTTTTTTAGAGCGGAAGACGAGATATTTGGAGAGAAAAACCCGAGGGAGGGGGGGGGGGGTTCTCGGCCAAAGAGGCAAAAGTTTGAGAGAAGAAAACTTTTGGTTTAGACCTAGTCTCTTGATACCATGAAAGAAATAATCCCCTTGATTATTTTCATTAATTGAAAGGCTATATATACAAGTTACATATTTCCATAATAGGAAAAATCCTTTTCCTATTCTACTTCTAAATCCTTATTCTACCATAATTCTAACTATACAATTATGGTAGGTGTATAACACTAATTAAGGTATCCTTTTTATTACAATATACTACAAATATATATACCATATATACAATATCTTATTGGAACAATTTTCTAGCAAATCTGGCCGAGAGGCCCAACCCACTGCTATTGTTTAACAAGAGGCCCAACCCACTGCTATTGTTTAACATACTTTTTAGCAATGCTATTCACTAGTTGAAACCTACTAAGTACTATATAGTTTAACTATGCTAAGAAATGGAGATGATCGATGAATGTTGTGTATGCCAAGCTAAGTTTGTGTCTTTATTTCATTAACTGATATTCTGGATGGATAAAGCATTCTGATAAAATAAAACCTTCATGGTTATGTAGGCTACTGCTGTTATGTCATCACTGGTCAATATAGTCCCTCCTACAGCAGTTTTAGCTGAAAGCGGAGAAGTAGTAAACGTTGATCAAGTCAAGTTGAATAGCATTCTTGCTGTGAAAGCTGGAGAAACTATACCAATTGATGGAATTGTAGTGGAAGGGGAATGTGATGTGGACGAGAAGACTTTGACAGGCGAATCATTTCCAGTTTCCAAGAAAAAAGATTCGACGGTCTGGGCTGGCACTACTAATCTAAATGGTAAGATAGTATTCCTTCATGCTTCATTTTTAGTTCTGAAACTTCAAGTATTTTTGTTAATGGAGTTTGCTCCTCAAGTCAGGTTATATCAGTGTTAAGACTACAGCTCTGGCTGAAGATTGTGCGGTGGCTAGGATGGCGAAGCTTGTAGAAGATGCTCAGAACAAGAAATCAAAAACTCAAAGATACATTGACAAGTGTGCTAAATATTACACACCAGGTTAGTAAATCAACAATTGTGCCACATCAAGTCATAAAGCGCATGTACCATGTAAACTTGTGTTCAGTCTTATAAATCACTTCATTGTCCTCTACCTTTCCGATATGGGATTTGCCCATGTTATCACATGAATTTGTGTTCTGTCTTATAAATCGCTTCATTGCTCCTTCCCTTGAACTATTTATTTCCAATACTTTTCCTACTATCTGTACAAGTCTGATTTCAACTGGTGATGTTTTGCAGTAATTGTGGCTATATCTGCTTGTTTGGCAATAGTTCCTACTGCATTAAGGGTGCACAACCGAAATGAATGGTATCGCTTGGCTTTGGTCGCTTTGGTGAGTGCGTGTCCATGTGCACTTGTGCTATCTACACCAGTTGCCATGTGTTGTGCACTTTCAAAAGCAGCAACATCAGGTCTTCTGTTTAAAGGAGCAGAGTATCTTGAGACTCTTGCTAAAATCAAAATCATGGCTTTCGACAAAACTGGGACAATAACTCGAGGAGAGTTTGCGGTGACCGAGTTCAGGTCTCTCATTGATGGTCTTAGCCTCAACACACTGCTTTACTGGTAAAGGTTACTACTCATATTATTTGATGTTGCCAAAGAAAATTCAAAATCTTAACTGATTATTTTCACAGCACATTGATAATGATATAACAAGATCTCATTGTAGCATATATATGTCCATAAAACATGAAATTGGGAGTGCCAAATTCTCATAATCAAATGTGTTAAATGGCTCTTACATAATTATGTACAAAATGCCGGTTCCTAATATTGAGGAACTTAGATGGAGTATTTATATCTTATACATTGAGGACTCATAAAAGTATTTTGGTCAAATGAATTTCAGAAACATATTCAATTGATAATCTAACATTTTTCAAATATTTTTTATGCTGCAAAAGAAGTACACACAGGAAGCTAAATAGAAGCCTTTTTGTTTTTGTGGTCAAAACGTTTTCGTCGCATACACTGAATTCTCTAGTGAATGCTTTCAGGGTTTCAAGCATTGAGAGCAAGTCAGGTCATCCAATGGCAGCTGCTCTGATTGACTATGCACAATCAAATTCCGTCGATCCAAAGCCTGATAGAGTGGAGCAGTTTCAAAATTTTCCTGGTGAAGGGATATATGGAAATATTGATGGAATGGAAATCTATGTAGGGAATAGGAAAATTTCTTCAAGAGCTGGATGTACCACAGGTAAAAGGTTGAATCTTTTTTGCTTTTCCGTTTATAATCATCATAGTTGTAGAACACACAGATTATTGCAGAGACATGGAAACTTTCAAAAGTATGGAGTAATAAATATGTGATTTCCTTAAGTTTATTTTTCTGATATCCCTGACCTGTTTAGCACTAATGTGGTGGATGTTTTGAAATTTCAATGCCAGAAATAGAGAGTGACAGTTTACAAGGAAATTCTGTCGGATACATATTTTTGGGATCCTCTCCAGCTGGAATTTTCAGTCTTTCTGATGTTTGCCGGACTGGCGTAAAAGATGCAATGAGAGAACTGAAGCAAATGGGTATCAAAACCGTGATGCTTACCGGTGATTGTTATGCAGCTGCCAACCATGTGCATGATCAGGTATATTTGAAATTCTACAATACGCTGAAATGATTATCGCACCATTTGGTTAGTGTTTAGTCTTAAGAATTTTCACTGAACTCTTATTGCTTCCCTCTTCTATCCTCAGCATAGGTTAAACGTTTCATCTAAATTTAGCGAACGTATTACCCTAGTAAGTCTTTGTCTTCACAGGGGTCAGAATGGGGCATAAAATACTTAGAAAATGTGATGTGAATATGAAGCCTATATAACGGTTAAAGGTTGAACTGGATAAACCAAGTTATCATCACAACTAATGTAAGAAATACTTTATCGTTCTCCAAGATTTGGACAATTTTCTGACTTACAAATGATAAGTCTTCACATATGAAAGGTACATCAGACGTACATGACACGGTTGACGTTTAGCATAGAGAGTCAAGATTTGCATGATAAACTGAATCTGAATTCCGAGTATCTTAAAATTCTTGTATTTTATACAAATGAAGTCGAAACATTTTGCAGTTAGGTGGAGCTTTGGATGAATTTCAAGCAGAACTCCTACCAGAGGACAAGGCAACAATCATTAAGGGCTATCAGAAGGAAGCTCCAACAGCAATGATGGGCGATGGCCTTAATGATGCTCCTGCATTAGCAACAGCTGACATTGGTATCTCAATGGGCATTTCTGGTTCGGCACTTGCGAAAGAAACAGGTCATGTTATACTAATGACAAATGACATTGGAAGGATACCGAAAGCTGCACGTCTTGCTAGAAGAGTTCGAAGGAAAATAATTGAGAATATGGTTATATCAATCGGTACAAAGGGTGCCATAGTTGCATTGGCAATAGCAGGTTATCCATTGGTTTGGGCTGCTGTTCTGGCAGATGCTGGGACATGCTTGCTAGTGATTTTGAACAGCATGCTACTTCTACGAGGAACTACACATAGACATGGGAAAAAAGGTTGTAAATCTTCGCATGCTCACCACCACAAATACAAAGCTTCTTGTTGCAAGTCGGAAAATGCTCCTCAACTATGTTGCTCTAATATTGAGTCACAAAAGAAATGTACAAGGAAATCATGCTCGTCCGAGGGGTGTCAATCTGATCCCTCTGGATCAAAGTCATGTGGAAGTAGTCAGTGCTCAGACTCCACTCAAAATAATGGTCGTCATTCTCATCCGCATTCTCAATGCTGCTCAGCCAAGATATCTTCTACAGCATGTCAATCTGCAGTTTCAGAATCAAAGTCATGTGGAAGTAACAATTGCTCAGACTCCATTCACAAGAGTAGTTTTCATTCTTTGACAAACTCTCTAATATGTTCTTCAGAGATGTTTGATCCACAATGTCATTCTGCCACTTCAAGCTCCAAATGTGGAAGCACCAAGTGCTCCGACTTCACTGACAAAAATAGTTGGCAATCTCACAAAATTCCTCAAACGTGCTCTACCAAGAAGTCTGTTCCTGGATGCCAATCTGCAGTTTCTGGTCCTAAATCATGTGGAAATAGCAAGTTTTCAGAGCCGAGAGACAATAATAGCCACCATTCACATCATGATCATCAGACATGCAAGTCCAAGATGTGTGCTCCACAAAGCCCATCTGCAACTTCAAGCTCCAAGACATGTGGAAATACAAAGTGCTCGGACACCACTAGCAAGAATTCTTGTCATTCACATGCCAACTCTATACCATGCTCTTTAAAGATTTCTAGTCCAGCATGTCAAAATGCTAATTCAGGTATGGCCGGAGTCTTCTACCTCTTCTTATTCCTCTTTGCCTCCTTAAACCAAACAATAAGATCCAAAGTATTATTTGGACTGCCTGATTATGGTTAAACCTGGAGTCAGGTAGTCTGTGCATTGCTTCATAGAAGATCAGCCAAATTTTTATTCATGAGAAGAAACAACTTAAAGTTTTTCTTGAAGCATATGGTGCAACAATGAGAATTATTTGTTGATTAGGTTTGAAATTTTCAGGTACGAGGTCATGCGGAAGTAATAAGTACCTAGACTCTGCAAATGAGCACGGTGTCCATTCACTTACTAATCCACTATATGCGGAAAGGATTTTGGAGCAGGAAAGCTTGGATTTAGTCCAGAAAGATATGGAATCGAATCATGATCATAGTCATGGCTGCTCTGATGAGGAACATGATCATCATCCAAATTTAGACAAGGCATATGACAGTTGTGCATTACAAGAATGTTGTTATTCGGTTCAACGCAGTGTAACTGACATATCAGAAACTGGAATCCAGGAAACTGCTCATTGTGATAGCACCAATCAAACATGCCAAACTGCAATTTCAGGTAGGCGCTACTGTCACTCCTACAATAAAATGTTTGATTAAACCAGAAAATCAGATAGAATAAGCATTGCAATTTCTAGCTTCTCAAAAATAAGAATGACGGATAATATGCTACTCCTCAGCCCATAGGCTGTGGACAGCCTCTTCTCTATATGGCAGATAAAGCAGCTAACTAGTTGAGATTGAGGTGTAGTTGATTGATATAAATCGTGACTATAAAAAAACTTACTAGTCGTGAATTAAATTTGAGAATTTCAGACTCAATGACCTGCGGAATTAATAAGTGCGTGGACTCTCTAGACATCCATGGGTGTCATTCACATGCTCATCCACCCCACAAGGAGCACAATAAGGAGGAAGTAAGCTTGAATAAAGTTGGAGAAGATTTGAATCCACATCATGCTGTCGGTCATGGCTGTTCGGACAAGGAACACGATCACTCACATCCAGAGAAGGCATATGACAGTTGTGCAACAGAAGAGTGTTGTTTTTCAGTTCAAGACCATGGCATTTGCGACGTATCAGAAAGTGGAACCCAAGAAACTGCTCATTGCGACAGCACAAAACAGAACATGGTCATCCCCAGCAGCTGCAAACATACACCCCAAGATCAGGTCAATCACTGTGGATTTCACTCTAGAACTACCCCTACTGACGAAGAACTAGCCAAGCTGGTTATAAGACGTTGCAAGTACAGACCATGCCACGACGTCCATTCTGGCTGCAAGAAGCATGCTACAGAATGTGGTCCAACAGTCCGATCAGCCATCAATATCTTACGGGACAACCATCATCATCATCTAGACTGCAGTGGTCGTAAGGTTTGTTCACCATTGGAGAAGAGACACATTGGTGGATGCTGTGAGAGCTTCAGAAAAGAATGTTGCCCCAAGAACAATCACTTTGCATCAAGTTTTGGAGGTGGTTTATCAGAAATTGTCATAGAGTAGATGCAATCTGAAGTGTAAATATGTTGCAACTTTTCTACCTATTTTATCTTTCATGAAACTGAGCTGCTATTTTGTATGAACATAGCTATTACAATGGCTTGTATAATAATCCTAAAAATGGCTTGTGTGTTTATTAGATTCTCACAAAGTTGGGAACATCAATGTCATTTGCATGAAAAAATCAGCTCATGTTGAAGGCCAACTATACTTATTTATGCATAATTAAATCCGTCAATCTTATACGACTAGTGAAGAGGTATAGAGAACATTAGTTGGTATTTTACCATAGGAAAGTATGGAGTGGGCATTGGCGCTAATGCCAGTTGATTGAAAAAGAAAAATAATTTTCAAAATTCTAAGACGTAAGTCTTCAGTGTACTAAAGTACAAGATTGAAAAACTGACTAATATTTATCCTAGTAAGACTAAAGGTCTCAACATTTTGTAACAACACTGATGTTTTGATTTAGAGTACCTCACTGTAATAATTTAATTCCTCTTTTTGAGTGTTTATCTTCAAAATGTGTTTCGAGACTTTGCACAAGTCAACAATACCATTTAGAACTTGTTGACATGGTTTGGGGATGGGGTCTAAGGATGGGCGACTTTCGGTACCCTTGCACCAGCAATGCAGAGTGTAGATTTTTGTTGGTGCAGCCTACAGCTCGATCGCACAGAAGGCACTGTAGCATATAAAAAGCTGAAACACCATTTCAGCAGCCATTTATGGCAAATATTTGGATTTTGTGCTCGTGCATGGAATCCGAAAGGAGGAGGTTATGACTTGGAATTTAAGGTATGAACTCTAGACACTAGTTTTTAACTTATACTCGAATTATATATGATTTGAACCGCTAAATTATGAGTTTTAAGAAGCTAAAATTTGTAACTTAGACCTAGACCTAGAAATGGAAAATTGATGATTTGGACTAGCAATTGACATCAAAATGATATTTTGATTATAGAATTAGAGTCCATAGCTAATATGTGTAGCACGTCAATGTATTTATTTTGGATTTTCACCAGTTCACCCAAGGCCGGATTGCGTTGATCAAGAGGTGACTTTGACCCTGAAGCGTCCTAAAATTATGGAATTGGTTCTCTTATACCAATTTCGACCCCTTGTGCATGATTTTGAATAGATTGAGATCATTGGAGATCGTCTGGGTAGAGTTTGAATTTCAAGTTAAATTAAGTAGCTGAATGTAAGGCAAGTGAGCTTTAACTCTTACTTTGCTTACTTTTCGTTGAAAGCATGTCTTATGTGTTATTTAAGTGTAATCTAAACTATCTAGTTCATGTGTGAGGCAAGCATGAACTAGGTTAGCCAATTTTAAAGTATAAATCGTAGATGGCAAGGGTCCTAGCATATGTATCTATTTGTTATTGATAGTTTTAACATATGATAATTTCTTTGTTATATCTTTTAGCTATTTAGCATGCATTATTACATAGTCATTAGCGCACGATGATGTTATAAGGCTAGTTAGTAGTCTGAGATGGTACTGTGTAAGACATACGGTTGATGCACTGCGTCAGGCGGGTCATATGCAAATGCACTGAAGATGGGTAAGAAATGTGGTTGATGCACCACGCCAGGCAGATCAGACAAGAAACCTATTCCGCATAGCAATTATAGCAGCTTTAGCAGTCGCTTGCTGCTCTAATTCCTGTTCTGTCTAGGGACTAAGAGGCGGATATTCCCCCAAGAAAGGAAATGGGGAATGGGGATTATCCTATGTGATTATGTTCATGACTTCTATTTAACTGTAATTTGATTTCTATACCTATCATGCCTTTACTTATAGTAAAACACTTCCGTTTTCTAATGTCTTGTCCCAGGGGTAAGCTGAGGAGCATATCTATGAACTTACAGGGCCTTTCGACTCACACTTGTTATTTGGGTGCAGGGTTCGGAGAGGGTGGTTTAGTAACTGACCCGTTGGATATTCGATCTATTCGAGGCTTGTTCAGAGCTGAGGTGAGCCGCCACTAGTCATGCAGGCCCTATTCAACCACCATTTTTTATTATTCAGTAGTCTTACTTTCTAGCGTGTCTCGTACTTCGTACTCGGATTCTAGTATCTCCGTGATTTAGTCTCTTCTTTCGGGTGTTATAGGTATTTTCACTATCTCATATATTATACTTCTTTCCGCATTTATTAAATATCAAACTACGCTAGTATATCTTCTGACTTATTCATTTTTATGTTATAAGCATGTTAGTATAAGAGGGTTTGCCTGATGAGGGTAGTGACTTGTTGGGTGTCATGTCACAGCCTAAGTGTCAGATTTGAATTGTGACACTCACTAAGTAGCAATTATTAAATGTTCTTTTCATAGGTAAGAAGAAATTTCAACTTTTGATTCAATCACTGAAATGTTTTAAGGGGCTAAGTTCCCTTTTGCTTCGACTCTTTATTTTTCTTTTATATATATTTTTCTAATTATATATATTAAAGGTTTGTTTGGTTGTGGTATTGGAGTAATTAAATCCAACATAATATCCCGCAAACGCTAATATAGTGTTCGGTTTGCGTATAAGGAAAACTGTTGGTTACAAAGGTGCAGGAAACGGAAATTACAAATAACTGCCAAGTAATACAAGAACTGAAAATTACAATACAACAACAAAACTGAAATTACAATTCTGTTGTAGAAGGAAAACTGGAAACTATTTGGTTTTTGCTGAGTCGAGTGTGGCACTCTGTCTTTAAGACAATATTGCCCCGTATGTATCATTTATACGTCCTGGACAATTCGTCTCCCAAGATAAAACAATAATGGAACAATTGAGCAAAGGAAACTCAAATGCTACCGTGAAGAATATTGAGTAATGAAGTGATGCTTGAAAGTTGTAGGAAGAAACTTTTTTCTGCTTGTGTATTTTCGTGTAGTATGAGTGTCTCAACAATGCTGCAAGGGGTTGTTTATATAGGTGAGGGAGGAGCAGCAAAACTGCCTCTATAAGTGTCATTACTGGCCAAGTAATGGCCATTATGGATGTGGTAATGTCACCAAAATAAATGGTGAGAAAGACCAACGGATTGGCCATTATAGGAGGAGTAATTCAGCCAAAATAAATGGCTGAATTGAGTGATGTGGCGTTTTTGTTCTGTCTGCCCAAATTCTGACTTTCTGGAAACTTCAGGGACCAAACTGTACATCTGGCAAAGTTCTCTGGCCCAAAAAGATAATATCAGAAGAAGCACAGCCCACTGCCCGTGAACCCGTGAACCCGTGAGCCCGAGAACCCGGAACCGGACGGGACGGGCGGGCGGCGGCGGCGCGCGTGTGGGCTTTCCTCGAACCGAAGCACATCTTGGTCCTCCATCCTTTAAACACATGGGATACCCCTTGGGGTCCCAAACCCCAAACCAATTTTGAGTCTTATATACACAACAATTCTTTCTTCCTCCACCGATGAGGGAAAATTGAACACAATACCACACTTTTCCATGGTTCAAACACCTCACTTCGTGGACCAATATCTCTTTCATTTCTCAATGAAATTTGACGATTCTTGGCCCTACGGTTATCTACGTACTTAGTAGATCATGCATGTGTGAAGAACCGGATTCTCCAACATACGTAACACTGGTGTTTAAGTCGTTAAAGTTGGTCGGTCTTAACTCCCGTCAAAGGCAAATTTCCAACAAAAACAATAATCACTGCACAACTAATATAGTGTTCGGTATTGTTCACTATTCCGGGGTGAACAGTGGCAGCAGTCATTGTTCCGACGTCACTGTTCGGCGGGCAGTGGCGGTTTCCGAAATTGCAATTTAGCCCTTGGGGCAAATCTAAAAATTTTAGAAGTTTCTCAAATTGCAATCTGGTCCCTGGAAAAGTTTTTAAAATCATTAGATTTGGTCCTTGGGGCAATCTGTAACTTTCAGAAAAGCAGATTTGGTCCCTTGGGCCAAATCTGTAATTAATTTAAAATTCTGGAAATTATAGACAGGTCCCCGAAATCTGAAAATATTTTCTTAAAATTAAAATTGGATTTTTTGAATTTAAAGGGGTTCAAAATTAAAATTTTAAATTCTTGAGGGACTAAACTATAAATTCTGAAAATCTGGAACTTACAGAAATATCCTGAAAATCAGAAAATATTTAAGGGACTGTTTGGATTAGACTTAAATTTTAGAGTTTAGACAAGTTAACCCATCATTATTATTAATTGTATATTATTGAATAATATACGAACTATATGCTAAGTGTTTAAATGCTTTCATTTAATAATTAGGATAGAGTCCGCTATAACTGTCTGGGCAGGCGGCGCCCGGTATTTGATTAAACCATCTTATATCATTCATATTGGGTTGACGGTTCCCAACTATATGTGTCATTAGTTTTGCATGATTAAGATGTCATATTAGATATGGCGTAAAAGAGTTGATCTTGGTTAAAACCCTGAATTAAAATGTTCCCCAAAATTTTAAATACAAGTCTAAATTAAAAACGTGTCGTCCATTATAATTGTTAGAGTGCAAAATCTTTTTTCGCGATACGAGTATTTATGCCAAAGCATTTGCTCTAAGTCTACTAGGACCCAGACTCTTTCATAGATGTGTTTTAAATGTAAAGGTAAACGATAAACTTTTGTAGGTATTTACACTAAAGTGTTTGCTCACAAAGGTCAAATTTACTTAGATACATAAACGCAGTCGTGTAATGGGGTTGACTTGCTTAGACAAATCTTGACGCCAAAGTGTTGGACTAATCTAAGGATACAAGATTAAATATAATATTTGATCAACCAAGAGTTGCAAATAAGTTTTAAAATTGGTTTAAAATCTATCAAGATGTGTTATTGAAGTTATCAGCCAAAGCAAACGTGGAGATAGCATAGGCTTGGATCTTGGCCCATTATGACCTCAATTAATAAAGGTTTGTATTCTATCATGGGGTCATAGAAGTATGCTAAAATATTGAGAGCTAATTAAACAAAATACCATGTTGATTAGCCTAAATGGATGTGCATAATAGGAAATAAATTTTGAGTTTGATTTTCAGTCTATCTAATTCTTCAGATAATCAAAGATGTCGAGCTTAGCATTGAAAATGTTGATTGAAATGAACAAACTTACTGGACCTAACTACCTTGATTGGCTAAGAAATTTGCGAATAGTGTTGAGACAAGAGAAATTAGAATACGTGTTGGACACGGTGTTCCCAACAGTCCCTGGGACAGACTCTGCTGAATATGCATCTTTTGATAAGGATGCTTACCAAAAACACCTAGATGATGCCACTTCAGCACAGTGCGTGATGTTGTCTTCCATGTCTATGGAACTTCAGAGACAACATGAGAACATGGGTCCTAATGCGATGCTCGAACACTTGAAGAGTCTCTATGACTCACAATCTCAGACTATGAAATATGAGTTACTGATAGAACTTTTTATGTGTAAGCTCAATGAAGGGCGTTAGGTCTCGCAGCATGTGTTAAAGATGATAGGGCTGATAGAGAGACTTGCTTCAATTGGAACGAAGCTTGAAAAGAATGTCGCTACCACCCTCATCCTGAACTCTCTCCCTCATTCCTTTGAAAACTTCATAGTGAATTACAATATGAATAGAATGAAGGCAAGTCTGTCGGAGCTGCACAATATGCTCAAGACCTTTGAGTCTTCCATTTCCAAAGGCAAAGCTATGCTCATGGTGAGCTCTACTAGCCGACCCAAGCCAAAAGGCAAGGAATGGCAGAAGAAGAAAGGTAAAGCAGTCGCTGCGCCCTCAGCTATGAAGCCTAAGGGAGGTGTGAAGAAGAAGAAGGTGAATCCGGCTAAGGATGTATGCCTTAACTGCAATACAATGGGCATTGGAAGAAGGATTGCACTGCACCATGAGGAGGAAAAGCATCAGGTGATTCTACCTCTAGTGGACAAGGTATGTACGTCATTGAAATAAATATGTCTATAAATAACTCTCATTCCTGGGTATTGGATACCGCTTGTGGCTCACACATTTGTACCAATATGCAGGGGCTAACTGATAGCAGGAAGGTTGGACCAAGAGAGGTGGATCTACGCATTGGAAACGGAGCACGAGTGGATGCTGAGCGCGTATGGACTTATAGATTAAATTTACCTTCTGGCTATTGTCTAGTGTTGAATGATTGCTACTATGTACCCTCGTTAACGAGGAATATCATTTCTATCCCAGTTTTGGACATTGAAGGTTTTTCCTCGTATATTTATAATGGCAGTCAAGTACTGTCTTTTGATAATTTTATATATGGAACTGCTCCTCTTGTGGATGGATTATATACACTAAACTGTAGTCGAGAGAAATTCAATGTACAAAATAAACAAGCAAAGATAAGTAATAGAAACTCTACATACCTATGACACTGTAGACTTGGTCATATCAACAAATCAAGGATAGCAAGATTGAGGAAGTTAGATTACATAAAACCATTTTACTTGGAGTCTTATGGTAACTGCGAATCTTGCTTGAGAGGAAAGATGACCAATAAACCACTTTCTGGGAAAGGTGTGCGAGTCAAGGAGGTGCTTGAATTGGTCCATACTGATATATGTGGGCCATTCTCGACTCAAGCTAAATGAGGCTTCCCATACTTCATCACTTTTACTAACGACTTCACAAGGTATGGATATGTGTATCATATGAGACACAAATCCGAGGCTTTTGATAAGTTCAAGGAGTACAAGTCGGAAGTAGAGAAGCAACTTACAATAAGTATCAAAACCCTTTGATTGTATCGAGGAGGTGAATACTTGAGCAAGGGTTTTCTAGATTACTTAAAGCTACATGTAGTCCAGTCAGAATGGAAACCTCCTGGAACACCACAGATGAATGGTGTTGCCGAAAGGAGAAACTGAACCTTATTGGATATGGTTCGATCCATGATGAGCTCATTAACAACTCTACCTACATACCTTTGGGGACATACTATACAAACCTCCATATATGTTCTGAACAGGGTTCCTTCCAAGTCAGTAGAAAAGACACCCTATGAGATATGGTGTGGCAAGAAGCCAACTCTTAAATATATGAAACCCTGGGGGTGCCCTGCATATGTTAAGAAGATGCTCACTGACAAGTTGGAATCCAAAAGTGAGAAATATTACTTTGTGAGGTATCCAAAGGAAACTAAGGGATACTACTTCTATCTTCCTGGAGAACGTAAGGTCATTGTTTCCAGGAACGCAACTTTCCTTGAAGAAGAATATGTCTACAAGGAACATAGTTGCACAAAGATAGAAATTCAAGAATCGCAAGATAACATAGATGTTGAATCCTTGCCGAATGACCAAGGAAAGAATTCAGTGGGAGTATTTGGAGAAGATTAGGTACTTCAAATACGCCCTTCGGCCAGTGGGAGTGTTATGAGGAACAATGCAGAAATGGAAGATCCTCCTACACAACCTTTGGGAGTAGATGCAATGGTTGCACCTCTTCCCATTCAGAAAATACATGAAAATGATATTCTTGAAAGCTCTCAAGTTAGTGGATTATCCAACACACAAGAACCCTCTCACGGTCAGAACATACCTGTAACACCCCGTACTTTTGGGTAACGGTTGAATGCATGTTCATAGGCAAGTAGACCGGACCCCGGGAAGTTTATGTTGTACTTACGTATACTAATAAGAAAATTAGTATATAAAAGCACATGGTCCCGAAATAATTTTGGATTTAATAAGTGCGTCGACGGGGAGCAATAATAATAGTTGTGTATCCCCGAAGAGGTTATAGACTAGTGGCATATTACTGGAATTATGACATTAGGTATGATGAAATTTTATAAGTCGTCGAGATTTAAGTGGACCGATGGCAGCTTCACAAGTCTCCCCTTTCTCCATTAATCCATCTCTTCAAGCTTCTGTAGAAATCATTCCCTAGAGGAGAGATTGTCGCACTTCCATCTGAAAGAGGGAGTCTCAGCTGGTGGGTTCTCTGGAAATTCTCGGTCGAATTTGGGGGATTTTCGTACTCTTTCGCATAGACAAAAATGGGGAAATTCATGGTGTCCTGGACCGTGATTCGCATTGAATTGAAATCGTGAAGCAAGTTTGAAAGTTCAAAAACCAAGCTGAGACTTTGAGTCTCGGCAAGGCTCAAACAAAACGATCCCAGTGCTTCTGGTTTTGGCGATCGGAATCCGGTACGGGCGAGAGGTTTTCCGGCAATTCTCGTCACTATGATTAACAAAGGTAATCTTTCTTGTTCCTAAAATTTATACAAGTTCTTAACTTGATTCTTGCCACTAGTTCTAAGACGATTATCAAAAATCATGGGTTAATGGGGTGTTATCGGGACTGTTTGCACAAAATTGGAGGTTGCATGTGAAATTATTGTACTGTTTTGGAGATTGTAGAAATAAAAAGAAGGATTAAGAGGATTGGGTGTTCGCCACATATGTAGATTTTAATATAGAAGGAATATAGGTTCTACGTGTTCAAGGTGTTCGCTAGAATGTCTCAATAAATCTGTTTCTAGTATGTTGATTCGATTGTAATTTAAATCACCCGTATGATGTAGATAATCATTCATAGAGCTTACAAGGACCCGCAGAACTTAGATAATTTCGACAACAAGGTATGCAAGGATCTTTCATTCTTTTGGCATAATTTTGTGTGCGAAACATAACCATCGTGTTGCGACATAAATTACTCTACTCTCAGTAGTTAGGAATGATCAAGTTATTGACTCATCTGTTGAAAAAATGTTCAAATATGTTTCTAAGACCTTATTAAGGCACACCAGAAAAGACGTTGATGTTCCCAATGTTAACCAAATGTGTAAAGGATATTATGTTGCTCCGGATGTTTATTATTATTCATGCATTTCATTGGCATTGCATTCATATGTTACACTGGACCACTTGTACTATGCACATTACTATATGCAAAATATTATATATATATATGTATGGGAATTTGGGAAAGGGAAAAAGGCGTTATATATGCACACCACCTGCAGCTGGTACATACTATCACAAAAAGTGCCCGAAGAGGCTAATATGATGTGATGATGTGATGCCCTTGTGTGGCGATATAACCTGATGCCCACGGAGGCGGTTATGGGAGGATTCCTGTGTGGACATTAGCATACCGCATTTGAATTGTGCATACATTCATTAATCATTATATAGTATGATGCCCACGAAGGCTGTTATGGTAAGGAAAATGCCCGAAGAGGCTGATATATATGTATACTGCATTATGCATAACAGTTAGGCATGTGTATTAGGGCCCTCAAAGGCATTTACTGATGTTCAATTATTTCTGTTTCAAACTATGATATATCTCTGCTATGTTATTTCTTATGCCTAACATACTCAGTACATCAGTCGTACTGACGTCCCTTTTGTCGGGGGAGGCTGCGTTTTATGCCCGCGGGTTCATCTGCAGCAGTATATAATCTCGGACCCGATGGATGCCTACAGAAAAATAGGTTTTCCAGTAGTGATGGCAAGAATCTGCGACGTCTTCCTTGGAAGATCTCCAAAGGATGCTTTCCGCTTTAAACAAAGAAGGAAAATCCGCAAGTTGTGCTCAAAGGCTCAATTATAATATTACCAATTGGAATTGGAAAGAATGAGATTTCATTACTATTTTTTGCGGTTGATTTGATGCTCTCCGGAAAAAGCCAAAATAGTTGCGGATGCAGAGTTAGCACTACCCTGCTTCCATCCCCTATCTTACCTTCTTTTTATTGAGGGGGTAACGGTTCACTAGTAGGTTGCTGGTTCAGCTGGTATTCGGAGCACTCTATTTGTTTCGCAGTCGCAATCTGGTCGTGGTATGTTCTACTCTTTAGAGGCTTGTTGATAAGTGTCATGTGGTTAGTTGTCGTGTAAGGCCTTGGTATAAATAGATAAGTTGGGGTTGTTGGGTTGAACTTCATATTGTCTATCACGGCTCAGTCTGTGTTTAGATATGATTAAGGGTAGAATGTATCTGTAGTGCCTGGTGGGTAGGGTCCGGGTGCCCGTCGCGGCCTTCCAGCTTGGGTCGTGACAATACCAAGCACTGAATTGCAAAATAATCAACTATGTAGGTTCACTGGGACTCATCGTCCTCCTGAAAAACTAAATCTACTTGTGGAAACACACAGTGAGATGGATATTCCCGATAACGATGAGCCTACAACCTATAGCGAAGCAATGTTGGACATTGATTCGAAGAAGTGGCAAAAAGCCATGAAATCCGAGATGGAATCTATGTACATCAATCAAGTGTGGAACTTGGTTGATTTGCCAGCTGGAGTTAAACCCATAGGATGTAAATGGGTCTTCAAGAAGAAGATCGATGCATTTGGAAATGTATAGACTTATAAAGCAAGGTTGGTAGCTAAAGGTTATAATCAACGACCTGGGGTCGATTATGATGAAACCTTTTCACCTATTGCTAAGATTAAGTCCATTCGGATTTTGCTTGCAATAGCTGCATATTATGACTATGACATTTGGCAGATGGACGTCAAAACCGCTTTCCTCAATGGTAATCTAGTTGAGGAGGTGTATATGAAACAACCTGAGGGTTTTTCGCTTGAGTCCAAACCAAATGTTGTATGCAAGCTACAAAATTCCATTTATGGGCTTAAGCAAGCCTCGAAGAGTTGGAACATTTTCTTTGACAAGGATATCAAGTCATTTAATTTCGTCAGAAGCAAAGAGGATCCCTGTGTTTATAGTAAATGCAAGGATGGGAGTATTGCCTTCATTATTATTTATGTAGATGACATATTGATAATGGGAAACAATAAGGCTCTCCTGCTGTCAGTCAAGGAGTGGTTGTCCAGTACCTTCATGATGAAGGATTTAGGTGAAGCCTGCTACATTCTGGGAATTAGGATCTATAGAGATAGACCTAATAGATTGTTGGGGTTGTCACAGTTAGTCTACATAGACAAAGTGCTTAGACGTTTTTCTATGGAAATTCCAAGAAAGGTGGTCTACCTATGGGACAAGGAATCTAGTTATCTAGAAGGACAATCCTTCTAATACTATAGAACTTGAACGCATGAAGAGGATCCCATATGCTTCAGCTACAGGATCGATCATGTATTCCATAACCTGTACTAGGCCAGATGTGGCATTTGCACTTCGTATGACTTACAAATTCCAGCAGAATCCTGGGGAAGAACACTGGAAAGCAATCAAGAGTATTCTTAAGTATCTTAGACGAACTAAAGATTACTTCTTAGTCTATGGTGGGGAAGAAAAGCTAGGCTACTGGATACACTGATGCTAGCTTCCAGACGGATCTTGATGACTTCAAATCTCAGTCTGGGTACATATTCATTTTCAATGGTGGAGCAGTGAGCTGGAAAAGTTCCAAACAAGCTACGACTGCTGATTCGACAACAGAAGCTAAGTACATTGCTGGATTGGAAGCTGGTAAAGAAGCTGTCGCGATTTCTGAGTTCCTGAAGGAACTAAGGGTAGTTCCGAGTGCCAGTTGTCCAATAACTATTTATTTTGACAACACTGGTGCGATTACACAGGCTAAGGAACCAAGATCAACAAACAGAAACAAACATGTACCAAGAAAGTACCACATACTCAGGGAGATGGTGGAGACTGAAGAGATTAAATTAGACTATGTTCCCACAGACGATAATCTAGCTGACCCATTCATTAAACCATTAAGCTTAGTCAAGCATAATGGTCATTTTGAGAATATGGGCATTAGATATGTTGGAGATTGGCTCTAGGCGACGTGGGAGATTGAAAGTATATTTATGTCCTAGAGACAATCTGTATTAGGATAAATATACTTTATACACATTCGTATTATTATTAATGGAGATTAATATTTTGGCATTTGCAATTATTGAATTATTAGTTGATTGTTTATAATATTCTATAATATGCATTCCTAGAGGTTACGTTGTTATTAATAATGTGAGATATTAATATTATAACGTAACTCTTAAAATAGTCTCGACTAATGATCATCCAGAATGGGATATCGATGATATGTGATAAGTCGACATATGGTCTGCATCACTTCCTTAGAGGATGTAGTATGTCTCACCTGTTACGAGTAATGGCTACTCGTGATGGACACATGGATACTTTGGAAGTATTGGTATACCTTGCTGATATACTGCTTGTTATACATGTCTAAAGTATGATCAGCGTGTGGAAGATAGAAGTCCTTAGACTTGAGGTCAATACACACCTTGTCTACATAGTAATATACTTTGATCATGTCCTAAGCTCAAATGCCTTATAGGTTGAGATACGGCTTGTATTGGATACATTACGGTGTGGATTAAAGGTAGTAGTTGAGCCAAGATTAGGATTCATTCCTCGAATGTATATTCGAGAGAACACTCAGCTTCTCATTGATATTGGGTTGACTAAGTCGTTGGCCAACGCAATAGACATATCTAGAATATGGTCTTGTTGTTAACCAATATAGATGAGATATAATGATCAAGCCATTTGGATAGACACTTGGCAAATCCTAAGCTTGATTGAGTGTATCGTGAATAAAAGGAATTTATCTTACCACATAGAGGTTAAGTTTACTGGATTCATGTAAACGTACTTCACATATTGAGTTCGTCTTGCGGCACCGTCTAGGAGTTCCGCGTAGACCTTAATTTGATTAGTGTCGATATGAGAAGGTCTGTAGGGTCACGCTATGTCAATTGTCCTTTCGATCTAAGGATGTATTGAGAGAGTATTAAATATTCGATTTAGAATCGAGATATTTAAATGAATGATGATTTTTTAATTAAGTCAAAATTGGATTTTGGATTTAATTAAGAATGTGCTGAAAATTTTTGGGTCAAACCCTAATCCGGTTTGACCTAATTTTTCACTTATAAATACAGACCTACACTTCATTATTCGTTACACTTGATTTTCATATCATTATTCTAAGTCTTAGAGACTCAGAATAAAAAACACTCTCTCGAACCTCTGTCGAATTTCCTAGCTTTCCAAATGAGGAATACATTGAAGCTTGGAGCTTGCAATCGAAAGGGCATTCGCGTGCGCACTCACAATTGATAAAGCTTTCAGATATTGTAAACATGTAAGTACAATTCAAGTCTTATGTTTACAGTCTAAAATTATCCTATAGTTAAACAGTTCTACGTTTGTTGGGTTTGAAACAAGTTTTCAATATCCACTGCGTACAACAACCCAACAAAAACCCTACAATAACAATTTATTCACTGTTAATCAGTCATGGAGTGAGTGTAAAAATGCCACTAAGTCTCCTCGATCTTTCTCTAAAATATGGGACAAGTTTTTAAGGAAACATGCACTACAATATCAAAATTATGTTTTTCGTATAAATCCCAAGTTTTTTAAGAAAACATGCACTTTAATATCAAAATTATAGTTCTCATATAAATCAATAAAATCTCAAAATTAATAACAATGCATGGTAGATATCATTCAGAAATAATTTTCCAAATCCAATGTTGCCCGTAGGGCATAAACATATCTTATACTGGGGAGGTTCCATCTAGAGACTAGCATACTACACGATGATCACCCCTCTTCTCCCAGCCGACAAGGTATATACACCAACCATGCCATAGCATGTAGAAGGATAGAGATTGCTAGAAAGACACGAAAATCCAAATATACCACTAATATCATGTAGTTGTGACACTCATAACCGAGGGGGCCGATGAGGGGGTCAAAGAGAAGGACTGTCAGGCTTTTAGGCTGACAATTTTTTGAAGAAAACTGCACATGATGTAAGGTACAAGTACATGAGATTTGTTTGGGCTATGCGGATTGAAAGATGGAATAATTTCCCTCAGCAATTCCTTTCATTATTCACAATATATATAGCTGTACAAAAGTTGATTCTTAATATGGTACGAATCCTAACTTACCTTACAAAGGTTGATTCCTAATATAATTAGAATCCTAAGTTACCTTAAATATACATCTATCATAATTACAAAATATACAGGGAATATTCGGAGAATATTCGCTAATACTCCCCCTCAGACGGAGCGGGAGGAGGCCGAACGCTAAGGCTGGATCAAAAGTCGGTGAAGAGCTGTCGCGGTAGTCCCTTTGTGAAGATGTCTGCATACTGATAAGAGGAAGGCACATGTAATATTTTGACCTGACCACGGGCAACCTTCTCTCGCACAAAGTGGATATCCATCTCAATATGTTTAGTCCGCTGATGTTGGACCGGATTATGAGACATATAGATGGAAGATATGTTGTCACAATAGACTATAGACGCCTTACGAAGTGGACACTGGAGTTCCAAAAGAAGATTTCTGATCCAACAGATCTCAGCAACTACGTTAGCAACACCGCGATATTCTGCTTTAGCACTCGAACGAGAAAGTGTTGCCTGCCGCTTGGCGGATCATGAGATAAGATTATCCCCAATAAATACACAGTACCCTAAGGTGGAGCGACGTGTGTCGGGGCATCCTGCCCAATCTGCATCCGTGTAGGCAAGTAGCTTGGTTGGGGCAGAGGGGTATAGATGTAATCCGATGTCTAGTGTGCCCTTAACGTATCTGATAATACGTTTGAGGGCGGCAAAATGGGACTCTCGGGGTCGTGCATGAACAGACACACACTCCGCGAACGGCATATGCAATATCGGGCCTAGTGAATGTGAGATACGAAGAGCACCCGCTAGACTCCGATATAGAGTGGGATCAGAAACTGGTGCACTGTCATTGGCGGTAAGCTTGGATTTTGAGTCCACCGGAGTTGGCATAATTTTACAATTTGCCATCTTGGCCCTGTACACTATCTCTTCTGCATACTTACGCTGACACAGGAACATAGTGGCTGCAGATCTTGTCACTGATATACCCAAAAAATAACTTAGCTTGCCCAAGTCGGTCATAGCAAATTCAGTTTTGAGTAGAGCAATGATTTCTTCCTTCAACCCGTCAGATGAGGCAGTAAGAACAATGTCATCGACATATAATAGCAAATATGCAGTGCTGCTACCTCGGTGAAAAGGTGAATATGACAATATATATAGCTGTACAAAGGTTGATTCCTAATATGGTACGAATCCTGACTTACCTTACAAAGGTTGATTCCTAATATAATTAGAATCCTAAGTTACCTTAAATATACATCTATCATAATTACAAAATATACAGGGAATATTCGGAGAATATTCGCTAATACGGATAACACGTACCATTGCTTTGTTCATGACAATTCAGCTACCTAGTTTTACCATGTAGGTTACAAAGTTGAGGATTCTAGTATGATTAGGCCTCTCATTAAGTGATTGTTGAATAACAAAGAGCCTCATATATTCAAATATTTAATCATGAAGTCATCAGCAAAACTTTATGAAACCCAATTTTAGAAAAAAAATCCTCTTTATTCCCATCTTTATAATCCACTAGTGAACTTGAACGTGCTTCGCGCGATTGTGAAAGATATTAGAGAATTTACTAAATGATCATGCTAATTAATAATCAATTTAGGTATTCTTTTTTTTTCCGAGAGAAAGAAAATGCTAACAAAAGCGCGATCGTACAAGATTTTTTAAAATTTACGAAACGATCAAGCTAATAATTAATTTAGATGTTATCCCTTTTTTCGAGAGAAAGAAAATACTAACAAACAACATACAGTTAGGGTTAGGGTTAATATACGCTTATTCGTAATTTGAATTGTAACGGCGTTTATTTTAGTTTTATCTAATTAAGAATTTTAAGAGTACTAAAATAAGGTTTGAAAACTAAATTACATAAATTTGATATTATAACTAATAATTATCATAAAATAAAAATATTTAAGTTATTGTTAGTTGTCTATTGAAAAAATAGGATTTGATTTTCATATTCTTTGCCGCCAAAAGTAAATATCTTGAAATAACTATTATCATTTGTTAACCTATTTCTTAACCAACTCAAACTCATATAACTATTTATCACAAGTTAGTAAGTTTGCTAAACACTTTGGAAGAAACACATACATGTAAAAAATTTCAAACCCTTCTAAAAAATCAAATTTTCACTTAATAGAGCAAATATTAGAATATATTAATTATGTGAAATATTGAATTGAAGATTGTCTACAACAAAGAAATTCAAGATTTTCAGTGTATTCTTGTTAGTTCCTAAATTCATCATCAAACTATCGTATTATAATAGTAATAAAATAAGCTTATTCGTGCCTAAAATTATTTGAACACAATTCATACTTTTCATGGGGGAATAAATTGTGAACCCACAATTAAGATAAAATGGTTTGAATTTAACTAATTCCTATATTTCCATTCCTTCCTAAGCTTCAATTGGTGTAATAGTCTCACCCCCCTAAGAAAGTATTTTTTTTCATTTTGTTGAATGATTTTTGCATGTCTAAGCATCTCCCTATCGTGCTAATAAGGTGCCTTTTCTTATTCTGAAATATTTTTTCTCGATCAATATAATTAAATATACTGATATTACTTTTTAAAAAACTAAAACCAACCCTTCTAATTTGCAGAAATAATGAAACTAATAAAATAAATTTTTGATACACAATAATTTCTCATTCAGCATTCCTAATAATGTAGCACATATTAATAACCACAGCTTGCTAAAAACAAAGAAAAAGAAAAAATATTTACATAAAATAGTGAAAAAAAGAACAATGTAAAAACAAGAAAGTCAAAAGGAGAGAATAAACCGAAAACAAATTGAACAAAATGATAATAACCTAATTCAAATATGCAAAAAAAAAGAAAAATGATAATTTACCTTTTTCATCTTACTCAAGAATTTCGGATCACTACTACATGATTGTTGATGATGAGGGCAAGAACTCAAAATCGACTCAATATCAAATTTACAACAAAAATGGTTTCTCAAGGTTTTAGGTTTGTGAGATGTAGTTATGGAAAAGACAAAAGATGAATGAAGAGAAGTTTTCAATGTGATGATTTATAGGTACTATTGATAACTGATGTGAAGAGGCAAAATAATAACAACATTAAAATTAATAAGCTTTATTTCTAAGTTAATAAGCTTTATTTTTTTCTCCAAATTAATAAGTCTTTATTGATATATAATAGAGGGGTTTCAAGAAATGACATAAATGCCCATAATGAGGAAAGAAATATAATTCCTTACAAGTTTCTAGGACAGAAAATTAAGAAAATTATTCAAAATTATGAGAAAAAATATAATTAACAATGTTGGTCAATTAGACATGGCATCTCACCTTTTTATTGCCTAGTTTTATATTATATATTATATATTATATAAATATAAATATAAATATATAAATTAGGTGTCATAACTTGTACATTAAATTAAAAATTATGAAATTAATTATTAATACTAATAAAGAGTAGAAGTTATGAAGATGAAGGGGTGTGAGTTATGGAGATGACTTTTTAAATTAAAAAAAATTTATTTAAAACTGATATAAAAAGATTTTTAAAAAAAAAGAGAAAAAGATAAATATGATTATATATAGATATATAAATTAGGTGTCATAACTTGTACATTAAATTAGAAATTATGAAATTAATTATTAATACTAATAAAGAGTAGAAGATATGAAGATAAAGGGGGTGTGAGTTAATGAGATGACTTT
The DNA here is from genome assembly GCA_034509755.1 of Anisodus tanguticus. Lineage (NCBI taxonomy): Eukaryota > Viridiplantae > Streptophyta > Magnoliopsida > Solanales > Solanaceae > Anisodus > Anisodus tanguticus. Next base: position 11,031,458 of record CM067543.1, on the reverse strand, counting down.
TTATATCAAAATAATATAATTAAAAATGATATAAAAAGTCAAAAAAGGGAGAAAAAATAAATATGATCATTGGCCGTAGAGAGGTGCCACATATGATTAATTATTCTGAGCTTTATATTATATATAGATACAGATTAGTTGACAATTATCATATGCAAAAATATCATGTAAAATCTCATCAAACACCGTTAAGTTTCTTACTCTCTTTTTTTAGCGGCTCAATTATATTGCTTGGATATACAACTTTTTTTTATGTGAATTTTATAAAAATGACTATAGTTTAGGGGTTTTAAATTTGTCATAGTTATAGTTTCAATATTTGTATGGTATAGCTACTTTTTTCTTGTTGTATTCATAAAATGGCTCGATGTATTCATAAAACGACCTCGCTGTATTCATGAATACAATGAGTAAAAATGTATTCAAAATTCTTTTCATTGTATTCAAGTCAGATGTATTCAGCTCAACTGTATTCACGTCAAATGTATTCAAATCAGTTGTATTCATTTGTAGCTACTTTTATATTGTATTTAATTTATTGTATATAAAAATCGGTTGTATTCAAACAACATAAATATAAAAAAAACATGGTATTCAACTTATTGTATTTTAAATTCGATTGTATTCAAATAACATAAATACAAAAAAAAAATCAGTTGTAATAGATACACTAAAATTTTAACAAATATACTCAAATACTAAATACAAAAAAACAACAAATTGAATACAATCTAAAAAATTTGCAAATAAACTCAAATACTGAATATAAAAAAATAACAAATATACTAGATAAAATGCTCCGGCGGACAGTAGAAGCTCAGATCTGGAGCTCCGGTAGGCAGGCAGTGAATCAAGACGGAGTTCATTGCTATCAGATCTAGAGGTGTCGACATTGATTTTTTTTGGCGTAACAAATCTGGGTCATGACAGAGTCCACTGCGGCGGTTTCTTTTCCAGATCTGGTCTTGTGGCGGCGTAACAGTGAACGGAGAGAGAAGAGTAGTAAACGGAGATGGGGAAAGAGGAAATGGGCAGTGGCGTTGTGTTGTTGTTGTTGTGATTTTCCAAAGACGGGCTGGCAGTGATGGTGGTTGGCGGCGTGGTAGAGTGAAGTGATAACGGAGGAAGCAGTGGTGTCGGTGCGAAATAGTGGGGTGGTTGTGGTGGTGTTGGCAGTCGTTTGTGGTTATTGGCTGCTCCGGATGACGGAGGGAGAAAAGAAGGGAACGAAGGGAGCAATGGTGTGTTGTTTTGCGTGGTTATGTATTTCATTTTCCCATTATACCCCACCCCACCTACATCTATCCCACCCACCCCCCACTCACCCATACCAATCCACCCTCTCACACACACAACTACCCACCCTCCTCTATCACACCCAAACCATCAACCCCTGCCCTCTACCACCCACCCCCACACTACCACTCACCATCACCACCCCCACCCCACCACCACTCGTCCCACCACCACCCATGACCCCTCACTCCACCCACCACCTACTTATTTTTTAATGTTCTTATTTTATCCTCTATCACACCCAAATCCACCCAACCCCCCCCCCCACCCACCCTTCCCCTATCCACCCCACCACCAACTCTATCACTCAGCCCTACCAACCCACTTCCGACCTCCACACAACTACCCCCACCCTTCCTTCTCTGTAAATACGTACCACCTGCATATGTAACTGTTGCATTCCTTATTTTATTTCTTCTATTTATTCTACCAGTTCCCATGATACTTTTCAAACATCATATAAGATGTTTTTTCAATACCAAAGAGTCTGTTTCCAATGTGACCTTATGTACATTCTGATCCAAGCACCGTCTGACTGCTTCTTGAATTGCTGTAACTTCTGCTATCATATTTGTTATTATCCCCAGCTGTTGTGTCTGTGCATAGACCATATCTTCCTGTCATCTCTAATACAAAAACTATATGAACTGCTGTCTGGATTTTCTTGACTTGCACCATCTGTGTTGCATTTTCATGATCCCTGTCCTTATAATCTCCATCTGACTATGCAGTAATGTAGCATTGGTCTGTATTGACTAAACATATTGATGATTGCAGACTAATCAGCAGGTACGTAGGTAACCCAAGGATACTGCATTTTGATGAACTGAATCACTGATCTCTGAACCTGAAACTGCATCCTGTGGAATGCAGTATTGCCACCATGCTTGATTGAATTTCTTCTCTTCCATATCTCCCACAAGATTACTGTTGGCATTGCTGCATATATTATTTTGAGCTTGGGTGATGCCTCCATTGTCCACCATTTGAGAATAACCTGCAGCAACTGCAGGCATTCTATGTTAATACCTACACAAGAAGAAAAATTTCTCTGAAACTTTAAAGCAATTGGAGATGTTAGAAAAAGGTGAGACATTGTTTCCACTTCATGATCATCACAACACCAAAACCTTGAGACAGGTTGAATATGTATTCTCTTTAAGTTATCATCTATAGATATTCTGTCTCTCCATAGTCTCCACAAGAAAAAATAGATTTTAATAGGAAGCCTTTTGATCCAGATGAACTTATAATGAATTACTTCTGTTTCTGCCTCATTTGCTCCTAAGCACTCGTCACTGAAACCTTACCATTACTACTACTCATCCACCACACCTTGTCATTATCAATAGGCTGAATCACTGATTTTATAGGTTGAATAATATGCTGAACAATATCTTCTGTAACCACCATTCTAAGCTTGATCAAATCCCACTGGCCCTGGTCTATAAAATTAACAACTTTTATTTCTTCTTTCCTAGTTTGATCTGGCAATACAAAATAAAGAGCATCAAGATTAGTCCAATTGTCAAACCAAAAACTAGAGTTTCCAGTCTTTAATAGCCACCATATATTATGTTCAACCTCCTCCCTTACTTCCACCATTTGAGGCACCTTTAGCCTGTGCAATAGTAGGATGCAATTTCTTGCAATAAGTATTCACCATATATGCACCCCATAAGTAAGGAATCGTTCTCAGATTCCACCAAAGCCTAGCAAGTAAGGACTTTGATGTATCATTTAAAGATATAAACCCCATACCTCCTTCATTTCTGGGATAACATATTTTATCCCGAGCTACCTAATGCTTTCCTATTACACCAGTTGTATTACTCCAAAAAAACTTAGCAAAGATACTATGCAGTTTATTTATCACTCCCTTCAATGGATTCATAGCAGATAATAAGTAAACAGGCATAGTTTGTAATACATGATCAATCAAAATATATCTTCCCCATAGGATAGAAATCTTTTCTTCTAAGACAAGACTATTTTCATTATCTTTTTTATCATATCTTCATAATAAATACTCTTTCTTCTTCCATAAAATGTTGGACAATCAAGGTAGGTGAATGGAAAAGAGTCTTTAGTCATACATGTTCTTCTCTTGATTCTTGACACTACTGCAACTGGAGTTTTTCCATGAACATAGAAAGAACTTCTAGAATTATTGACCATTCATCCTGAAGTAGCTTCATAATTTCTGGGTACATCCATCATCATTTTCAAAGACTTAGGTTCTGCTGAGCAAAATAGAATAGTACATCTGCATATGAAAGATGATTGATCTGTGGACTCCACTTAAAGAGCACATATCCTATGAATTCTCCATTTTCATGCAACTGATTTAATCCTCTTACAAGTACCTCTGCAGTAATTTTGAATAAGGTAGGAGACAAGGGATCACCTTATTTCAGACCACCTGTGGAGTGAAAATAACCATGTGATTGCCCATTAATTAGACAGAATACTAATTGTTTGACACCAATCTCCACACCATGTCTGTAATTACTTCAGAAAAAACAAATTTCCTTAAGACCTTGGTTAAACAGATCCATGACATCCTAACATAAGCTTTTTCTATATTTAATTTAACCACTAAATTATGAAACTTGTTTCTTATATTAATATCCCTTACGATCTCTTGAGCTAACAAGACATTTTCTACAATACCCCTTCCTTTTACAAAACCAGATTGTGTATTAGAGATGATACCTTTGCAAAATCTTCATAATTCTTTCATGTAAAACTCTTGAGATGATCTTGTTTACAAAAGTACTCAAGCTGATTGGCCTTAAATCTGAGAAACTGGTGATTACCTCCTTCTTTGGAATTAGAACCAAATTGGTATGAGTGATGAATTTCGGAAGCTCTTGACCACAGAAGGATCCTCTAACCATCTTTGTAATATCTTCACCAACTATGCTCCAGCAAACCTGAAAGAAATGCCCTAAGAATCCATCTGGACCAATAGTGTTATCCCCATTAAGACCAAAAACTGCTCCCTTTACTTCCTCAATGCTAGGCAAGGTTATTAGCTCAGTATTTATTCTGTAGTAACTAATGAAGGGATGTTGTTTAGCATATCAAAATTATCTGGCATATTCTGTTTACTGAATTGATCTTGGAAAAATTGAATGGCTTATTTCCCTATTTGCTCATTTGTTGTGATCCATTCCACTTGACTGTTTTAAATCCCATGCAAAGTAAGCTTCCTTCTTCTCCCTTTTATATAGGAGTGAAAAAACTGTGTTTCTGTCACCCTCTTAAACCATTTCATCCCTGATTTTTGTTTCCAATACTCCTCTTCAATATTCAAATATCTATTAAGCTATGCTTGTGCTTTATGAAGTTCGTCTCTATTTACTCCAGAAGGATTCAATTCCAACTGCAATTATTTCACTTTGATCACATCCTCTAGAGTAGATATATGTTGGAAAATGTTTCCATGGGTCTCCTTACTCCACCTTGCTAGTGCAATTTTAACCTTCTTCATCTTGGCTTGAAACTCTATAAATGGATTTGCAGAAAAGTTTAACACCCAATTATGTTTGACCACCTCCATGAAACTATGATATTTGGTCTAGAAATTAAAAAACCTAAATGGTTTCACCACTATATCTTCATTACTGTCACAAACCACATGAAAGGGGGCATGATCTGATCCATTCCTTATCAAATGAGACATTTCACTAGATGGGAGCAACTGCATGCATTCTTGATTACCAAAGACTCTATCAAGTCCCTTGAAAATACAATCCTCTTCTATTCTACCATTCCACCAAGTGAACCTACTACCTGAAAACTTCAATTCTTACAATCCACAATTGTTTATAAAGTGAGTAAAATTTACAGTTTTCTGATGTAATACTGGTAGACCCCTTTGCTTTTCATCATCTGATAATATTACATTGAAGTCATCACCTACTATCCAAGGAAAATTGTAGCTTAAAGCAATTTGACCTACAGACTCCCACAAATCTTGCCTCGCAATCACAGAAAATTTAGCATACACTGTTGTAACCATAACCTCTTTCTGCAAAAAAGAATTGGTAAGCTTAAGAGTCACATGTTGAACTTCATCTGCAATAACCTGACTACTCCAGTTTGCTGACCAGAACAACTATATTTTGCTTGAAATGTTGACCATAGCATGTTCCAAACCTAGTCTTATTCTATAGGATTCCAGTTTTTGTGGTTTTTGAAAAGGCTCCATGAAAGCTATTAAAGTGTTGCTTCCGAGGGCAATCTTCCTGCATCAATCTCAGAGCTTCAGAATTTGCAAACTTTAATTTATAGACAAATAAGAATGCACGACAGAGCTGCAATTTTACCAGGGAAGATATGGACGATTACTAACTTGAGGCATATCCATCTGGAGAAGAGCAGTTATTTGTCCAATCCTAAAAGTAACCCAATAATTCCTCGAAAAAGATGGATCACGCGTTGGGGATGTCAAATCTAGAGGAATTTTCTACTCTATGTTTCTCTAGTTGTACAAGTGAAGTCTTTTCTGGCATTCCAAATCTAAGAAAATTGAGCATTCCTGAAACTCCATCAGAAAGCATACGCGTGAATGCCTAATTGATATGTCCACTTTGCGTAAACTTGAAGCATTAAAATGCTTCTACAACAATCCACGGTCTAAACATTCTCAGCCGAACTCCATCAAGAGGTTTGTTTTCCCAATATCACTTAAGAGATTAAACATAAGTGGGAGTCATTTTCCTTGGGAAGACATATCAAGTCTTGTCATGTTGCCAAATCTTGAAGAGCTCAAACTTAAGAGTAATGCATGCCATGGTGAAGTATGGAGAAAAGTTCAAAAAGTTTAAGTTCTTGCTAATTAGTTGGATAAATTTAACGCATTGGAATTCTAGCAGTGATAACTTTCCTCATCTACAACGCGTAGTTCTAAAGAATTGCATCTACCTGGAAAATATTCCAGAAGATCTTGGTGAAATTTGTCCTTTGGAGTCAATTGTGTTACATGATTGCAGCACTTCCGCTGAGGTATCTGCTAGAAGAATTAAAGAAGAACAAGAGAACATGGGAAATGATATCCTTAAGGTCCACATCAACAAAAGCCTCGTTCAAAAAACCAGTAAGTTTCAGAGAAATCTCTAAAATTATATATAAAGTGTGACGTCCTTAAAAAATGATGACTTTTATTTCTTAATCTTACAGGGAATTCCAGTCCTATTTTGGAAATCAAGAGGAAGTTTGATGAGCAAGCAACTAAAATTTCTGGTATGTGGGATGTGCTTTTGGATAATATTTTTTGAAGTAGCACTGCACAGTAAACCAATAATCCACATTCCTGGAGATTTATTGATTATTTCTAGAGGAGATTTAACTTACATACACCGACTGTAAATAATTGTTATATGTCAGCGTCATCATTTAATTGGTTGTAACAGGTAATTTACAATATTTCCTAAACTACCATCCATGCTGAATGTAGAATGCAATTATTTACACCGTAAGTGTATAACAGCCAAGCTCTCCTAGCAGCATTTCTCACAGAAGTATTGCCATTTGTCCACGTTAGACTAAAAAATACTATCAGATGCTTAAGGGATTGAACCAGTCTGGCCTTGTTGATTATTATGTCTTAGTAGAACGCATACATTGTGTCCTAGCCATGTTTAATTACAGAAGCTTCTAGATGTAACTTTTAACAGGAGACTGTGTGTTAATACCTTGCCTAAGATTACCTCAGCCTCCGGCTGGATTTGAAATGGAGCAGGTAGGGCAGTCGTTTACGAGATGGATGGAATTAGTAGTTTTCTCTATTTTCTTCAATGGTAGGAAACCAGTCTGCAGTAACTCAAATTGCTCCTCCGGATCACTATGTAAAATATTGACTCACACATACCCCGGTGTATTGTTGTAAATTCATATAGTCACACCTATCAGCAACAAAATGACTACTCCCTCCACACCACTAAACGACACTATTTAGCGATTGGGTTCGCCCAATACATGAACAATAGCCCAACCTAGCTTAATCTTACACTTCAACTTCTATATTCTAACTTTATTAGGACAATTAGCCGCTATTTATCTTAGTGTGATCCATTATTAGATCAACCCTGTGATTAACAATCATGAACATAGCTGGCCCAAGTATTTTGGGCATGAGAAAAGGTTTATAAGTACAGGATTACAGAAATGTTTGAGGCAAAAATTGAGGAAATGGAGGCAAATTTACTTTCTGAAAGAAATTTATTAAAGTTCTAAGAAACTTTTACGGGCAGAAATTTAAATGAAGGCCACCAGCTCCTAACCCCATTCATAAGCTAGGTTGAACAATTTGGTTGGTCTAAAATGTGAGGGGGTTTCCTGTTGGGATACAATTGCTGTAGGGAACGGGAAATAAACTATTACAATAATAAAAAGGATAAACAAACTATTACAATAAAAACTGGAAATCAAAACCTTAACAAACGGCTTTGTGTGATTCGCTTAGTCGAGTGATGGCACTTTTTCTTTAAGACAAAACTGCCCGTATGTCTTCTTTTACGGTGTTGAGCAATAGTCTCCCACGATACAACAACAACTTTAACAAGTGAGCAAAGGAAACTCAAGTGTTACTCTTGAAGAACTTTGAGTACAATGACTTTGTTAGAGAGGAAGAACATGAACTCTGAAAATCTGGAGAATTTTCTAAGTGTTGAGTGTTGTGTTCAATTAAGCCAAAGGCCTCAATTTATAGTGTAAGTAGAAGACCTAGCCATCTAATGGCCTTCAATAGCCATGTAATTGCACTTGAATGAGGGGTTACATTCAGCCAAATAATGGCTGAATTCATGTGGCAAGTAATGGAGAATCAATGCTCCAAAACCAGCCCAAACGTCAGATTTTTCCAACTTCCCGTCGCAGCAATCTGCCTCCGAAGCGTCGCGGCTCCAGTAGCTGACCAGCCATTTTGCTATGTGGCGTAGCCTGGGAGGCGCCGTAGCACCGCGGCTCCAACGGTTGTGGCGTCGCGGCCCTTCACGGCAGTTGACACCTAATTTTGTCCCATCTTTTTTTATTTTATTTGCAATTTTAAATATTTTTGACACCTTAAAATAATTTTAAAATATAGGCATAAATATGTATATATATCATTATTATTATTTGCATTTTTATTGTCATTTGCATTTTATATCATAATCATACTTTTTATCCTAATATTATATGTTATTTTTTATTTTCGCAAAAATGACATAGCATTTTTATTTTTTATTTTTAGCACCAAACATTTCGCAAATATTATATTTTTATCATATTGTCATCTTTACAATTTATAAATTTTGCAAAGCTTTCTTTTTATATAATAAAACCCATTTTTATATTTTAAACCCATAGCCCATTTATTTTCCAACACAAAACAATTTCTATCCAAAACAAATCACCCATTTTCGGACCCATCCAAGGCCCAACCGAAAAGGCCCAAGTCGGCCCATAACCCCCAAGCCCAATCCCTTCTTTATTCCCCCCCCCCCCTTAACTAAACCAACCCTAACACAACACAAAACCCTCCTTCACAAAAACCTATCAGCCGCACACCCCAAGGCCCCTAACCCCCCCCCCTCTCTCTCTCCTATCGGCCGCAAACCCCACACCCCGTCCCCAAAATCTGGTGAACCGTTACCACACCCACGGCCACCGCACCCATCCCCATAAAAACACACTTTTCTCTCTTTCTCTCCTTCACCAAACACACCCAATCCGCCGCACCTCACCCATACCCGTGACCCCACGACCCCACACCACCGTCAGTCACCCCACTGACACCACCGCATCGCCGGCAAATAAGAACAACGCACACAACTCCATCACCTCAACCCCACTGCTCCGGTGAGGAGCTTATAGCTCCGATGAACCGGAGCGAACCTCCACCACCATCACTGCTAGCCCATCACCGTGGGATCTACGATGATACTTGGTTTTGTTGAGCTCTTCGCTTTTTCCAGATCTGACCGGAGGTCGAACTCCGGCGACACTACGGTCGTTTCTACTTCTCTTATGGTTATATTGTTGTGTGTTTTGTTGGACTGATTTAATCTCACTTTTTGGTATACTCCGGCGAGTGTTTTCCGGCGTGTTGGCTTATTTGAACTTTTCTTAATATTTTGCTAATTTATGATAGTTCTAACCGGATAATTACTCCGACGTTTGCCTATGTTTGCCTATGTTTGCTCCATTGATTATTGCTCCATTTTGAGACTTTGCTATATTTTTAGCTATTTTCACCATTGTTTTACGATGGTTGTGGTCCACCGCGGCTGCCTTTTTGTTTCGGGTAGGGTCGGGTCCACCCGGTTCGAATAATTTTCCATATTTTGTATTTTATATCATGCTTGTTGGTTATCTGAAATCTGAGAAAAACTAATTCGGGTCGTGACTTTGATCCGGGTCGGGTCATCGATCTGGGTCGGGTCTAGTCGACGGGTAAATTTTCAGATTTTTATTGTGCTCAATATTCTGTTGTTGGCTATCTGAAAATCGAAAAAAAATAGATTTCGAGTCGGGTCATCGATCCGGATCGGGTCGGTTTGGGTACATTTCCAGGTTTTTGTGTTTAATATTTTGTTGTTGGTTATCTAAAATTTGAAAAGAAATCAATTCGGGTTGAAACACCCGATTCGGGTCGGGTCGACCCGATTTGAGTAAATTTCCAGATTTTATGTTTTATATCTTGTTGTTGGTTATCTGAAATTTGGAAAGAAATCGATTCGGGTTGAAACACCCGATTCGGGTCGGGTCACTGATCCGGGTCGGGTCGACCCGATTTGAGTAAATTTCCAGATTTTGTGTTTATATTTTGTTGTTGGTTATCTGAAATTTGGAAAGAAATCGATTCGCGTTGAAACACCCGATTCGGGTCGGGTCACTGATCCGGGTCGGGTCGACCCGATTCGAGTAAATTTTTAGATTTTATGTTTTATATCTTGTTGTTGGTTATCTGAAATTTGGAAAGAAATCGATTCGGGTTGAAACACCCGATTCGGGTCGGATTACTAATCCGGGTCGGGTCGACCCGATTTGAGTAACTTTCCAGATTTTGTGTTTATATTTTGTTGTTGGTTATCTGAAATTTGGAAAGAAATCGATTCGGGTTGAAACATCTGATTCGGGTCGGGTCACTGATTCGGTTCGGGTCGACCCGGTTTGAGTAAATTTCCAGATTTTGTGTTTATATTTTGTTGTTGGTTATCTGAAAAATAAAAATCCAAAAAAATTGATTCCAGGTCACCACTGTTCCGGGTTGCATTTCTCGGGTCGGGTCGGCCCGAAATCTAGGTCGTCTATCCGGGTCTGTTTTTCAGAACTGGGTCGATTACCTAATTTTTCTTTACTGTTTTGTCATCTTTCCGGGTCGGGTCGACCCAAAATCTGGTCGTGTCACTATTCAGAATTCGGGTCGGACGTTTTAATTGCAACTGTTGGTTTATTTTGACATTTAAACATCCGTACACAGATATCTTACTGTTTTACATATTTGAACAAATACTGCACTTTGGCCAATGAAATTGAATTCGAGGGTGCGTCCCTTCGGACATCATTTCTCGATTCTGTTTTTTTTACTATTTTCGGTACCATTTAGCTGATTTGAACATTATACTACACCTAGCCGATGAAAAAAATATCCGTCGATTTTTTAGGCCTCCACAGTTGTAAAGACGGAAAATAAAACTTCTGGGCAAGGATGAAACTTAAATCTTTTTCTTATTTCATCCGAGAGATCAACATGTTAGTAGGCGAAGCAACTAAAATGACCGACGAGTTATATGTTCGCAGCCACGGCGTGATTGGAATGATCTTTCTTTTTCATCCGAGAGACCAACATGTTTAGTAGGCGAGGCAATTAAAATGACCACCGAGTCATATGTTTGCAGCCACGACGTGATTGGAATGGTCTTTTCAAATTTTAAGTCTGAGCCCTCCGTGATCAAAACATTCTTGTTTTGGATACGGATCCGAAGTTATTTATATTCAATTGTTTCTAACCGCTTATTCTTGACAGCTTGCAAGAGATAAAGTCAAAGAAGGCAAATACCCCTCGAAGATTATTTATTTTTTTGTTGTTTTTTTTTACTTTCTTTAAATTCAACTTTATTTCATTCTGTATTGTAATATTATTGTACTCGTGAAATTATTGAAATGTTTAGTATAGGTAGACATAGAATTAATTAATAGGGTAGTCTAAAATTGGAAATACATCGCTAGTTTATTTATTTTTAGGCTCAGTTAGTTTTAAAATTGAAAATCGCTAGTTTATTTATTTTTAGGCCCGTCGCCCATAAAAATCACCTTGCATACATTTTTATCAATTTTCATACAAATGCATACTTTTTTTCAACTTTACATGTATATTAATGCCATACAAATGCATACTTGTACAAAATGCATCATTTCATTAAATACTTGCAACATCATTTAAACTTTATATTTCTAAATATGCATTTTTCTTAGCATAACAATTAACCTGAGTTTGATCGGATAACCGCAAGTTAGCGGATCTTAAAGGATGCCTAACCCCTTCCATTTAGGATAATAAAGAACCCTTATCTAGAATCTCATTAGTTTCGTAGACCATAAAGTTGGAGTTATTTTACAGCATTTAGTTAACATTCATGTGCCCTAATTCACCTTAGAATAATTAGGTGGTGACTCCTCAAAGCAAGCATTTTTAACCGATCCAGAGGGAATCGATGCCATCGCGTCGCGAAGCTCGGGTTAAAAACGGGCGCGACAGCGTAGCGACTCCACTGGGGACATTCAGGTTCTTAACCATAGCAAATTCAGTTTAATTATTATTGTGCTTTATATTGCTCTTTATTTGATCTATTGTTTTTAATTGTTTTCTTTTTGAAATTTTGTATGTTTAACTGCTTTAATTGATACTTTCTTTTACTGCTTTCCTTAAATTGGCATTTCGCTCATATTTCTTCCACTTCGGAAAATTGACACTATCACACATTACACGCAAGGTATGTTTTGCGCATCCGCAAATTCTTTCAAATTACCAAATTTTAGGAGAGTTGGCATATGCGCGGAGTGTTCGGACCATCCGGTGGCCGCGTAGCCTTCTCACTCGAGTAGTCCGCTCGGAAACCTTGAGTCTAGTCAGCCAAATCTTAGAAAATTTAGGATAGAGCTATACCACCCTTTATCTTAAATCATGCATGCATACATCTTAGGTGGGTCGATCCATGGTATCGACTCCACAATTAAGTAATCCACCAAAATTGTCGATGGGTCTCGCTCCACCAACGACCCATCAGCATATTATTTGTAGCGTGATAATGATAGACGAATCCAAGCCTAATTTTGACATGCCGAAATTGGAAAATGTACATTCATAATGTCTTCATTTCCGACAAAAGCATTGCAGTTTAACAACTTGGATTATTCTGTCATAATTTCTCATATTTGGCGTTTAGGCTCACCTCTGGCATAAGAGAGGCTCCATGCATGTTAGGACGCACATTTAATTCTCGCACAATTTGTTTGTTATTTTTCTTCTTTTAACTCTGTACATATTATTTAATGCAATAATCACCTGCTTCAATTCTGTACATATCATGCCATGTCGCTTGCAACTCTGGGCATAAACATTTGCACTTTAAACTTTTGGGCTATCGCACCACAATCAAGACTTCTACTGGGCAACACCATATCTTTTGGTCCTCGGGACAGAAATTGTGTCACTGCCCAAGGATATTCACCCATTTCAGAAGGCGAAGGGTCCATTTCATATCCAGCTTGTGGAGGATCTTCTATTAGGAAATGTGTCATTCCCATAACAGTCAGATAGAAGAGCATCTTTTGAAGTTTGTCCCCATGAAATTTTCAGGGCGTTCATAGTGAAATACAGCGGGTGGAGGAGAGGCAACATTCCCTTGAGCGGTAGCAAAGGCGTTGGATGAGCCTTGAGCAACCGGAAAGGCATTAGGAGTGCCTTGAGCAGTGGGGAAGGCAGAGGGATTGCCTTGAGCAGCAGCAGCAGAATCAGAAGCAGTTTGATTTACGCCAGTCATCTTTCTAACTTAGTTACTTACAACAAAATCTTGTCTTAAAATTGTTGGGATATAATTGTTGTAGAGAACGGGAAGTAAGTAACTATTACAATAATAGAAAGGATAAACAAACTATTACAATAAAAACTGGAAATCAAAACCTTAACAAATTGCTTTGTGTGACTCGCTGAGTCGAGTGATGGCACTCTTTCTTTAAGACAAGATTGCCCCGTATATCTCATTTTACGGTGTTGAGCAATAATCTCCCAAGATACAACAGCAACTTTAACAAGTGAGCAATGGAAACTCAATTGTTACTCTTGAAAAACTTTGAGTATAGTGACTTTGCTAGAGAGAAAGAATATGAGCTCTGAAAATCTGGAGAATTTTCTAAGTGTTGTGTTCAATTGAGCCAAAGGCCTCAATTTATAGTGTAAGTAGAAGACCCATCATCTAACCAACTAATGGCCTTCAACAGCCATGTAATTGCACTTGAATAAGGGGTTACATTCACCCAAATAATGGCTGAATTCATGTGACAAGTAATGGAGAATCAATGCTCCAAAACCAGCCCAAACGTCAGATTTTTCCAACTTCCCGTCGCATCAATCCACAGCGTCGCAGCGCCGCTGCTCCAGTAGATGACCAGCCATTTTGCACCGCGGCGCAGCCTAGGAGGCGTCGCGGCGCCACGGCTCCGACGATTGTGGCGTCGCGGCCCTTCACGGCTCCACGACGATTTACGACTCATTTCATCTTACACTTCTTCCTTCCTTTACCAACGTGGAATACTTTGTCATTTGGCCAATAACCGTCCATAATTCTATGTCTCAACCGTATTACATACGTACCAATATCTCTTTCACTAATGAAATTTGCGATACTTGTCACTACGTGTGCACGTGTGTGGAAGCGACGTTTCCGACATGCGGGCCTAATTGTTCGAGTCATAAATTAATGGGATATACTTAATTCCACATTTAGTAAATTTCCAACACTTTCAAAGTCAGTTCTGTTTCTTTTAACATTTTTCATTTCACTCGAATGATCAAAACAGATGTCACACATCAAAAAAAAAATCGACACCACCTAAGACGTATGAGACAGAACAATTGGAAGATTATTTTGTAATATTTCGGGTTACCCTCAAAAGGTATGATAAACCACATAAAATAATTGCAATAGTGATAAACATGTACTCTTTTACATTTAATATATAAGGGACGATGAAAAATAATCAACAAGATCAGTAGTAACTTTCTTAAATATATTAGCTTCGGACTCGCAGTATTGGGATCATAACTATAACTACTTGGTTAGCTGACTATCCCGAAGAGCCAGTTCATTCATTCAGGAGAATGGCATCTCTCAATCCTAAAAGGCTAGCCAACGCTTTTACTTCTTGCTTACATTAATTTCTACTATTAATTATTGTGGGGGTCTCAGATAGACCCTCGGCTCAGGCCAGCAAAAAGTAAAAGCAACAACAATAATAATAACATATCTAGTATAATTTTATAACTGGGGCCTTTTAAGGAGATATTACCTCTACCTATATTTGTAGGGCAGAAAGATTGTTTCTGAAAAACCCTTGATTTGAAAGGAAAAAAAAGAAAGGAAACAGAATTTGACGCAGACACAAAAAAAAATGGATAGTAAAAGCATTGGCTAGAAACTTCAGGATTCGGGGACACAATTTCTATTAATGAACGAACTCTGGTCTTCGGGTCGCTGACAAACGAGCTATAGCTCTGATCCTAATATACCAATTAGAATCTAATGTATTTAATATTATTATTACTGATCCAGTTGATTATCCTTCTTTTATACTACAATTCTTTTATATGGTTTACCTTTGAGGGTAACCCCAATTCCCAACTATGAGTGGCCAACGGGGTGGGTCCCGATGGGACGGGATGGGGGTAGGGCAGGACCGGGTCTCCGACGGGACTGGCGGGCCGGGACCGGCGGGATCCGCCGATGTCCCGTCCCATTCCTGGTCCCGTCCAAAAAGGGGACCGTTATTATCGGAGCGGGACGGGATCGGGTTTTCCATTTTTTTTTGCACTTAATTTTAAAAAATAACATATATATAAACACCGCAATAATTGAACAAGATAGTGTAATAAAAACATCTCAATGCTATTTTTGTGCCTCTTATATTATTTAAAAGAAATATGATTTTTTTTGTAATACAATTGGCAAAATTGCAACTTTGTGGTGTTGAAATTTTAAAGTTGAAAATAACATTGTAAAATTGCAATTAAAAAACACCTTTTCTAGTTTCGTTATATGCGGTCGGTAGTGGGGGTTGTAGGTGGCAGAACCATAGAGAAGTGATCGACGGTGTCGGTAGTGGCTAGCAGATGTGGTGTTTGGGTAGTGGACTGACACAGTTCGCTGAGAATGACGGGGAATATATCGGACTTGTCAAGAAAGGTATAGTCCATTTTTTGAAATTTTTGAATATTCGAAAAAGGGAAGGTGGTCTCGTCAAACGTGACGTGGCGAAAGACATGGATTTGATAAGTGGACAGGTCATAGAAGAGATAGCCCGTATGATTAGACGGGAAGCCTACGAAGACACATGGTGTGGTTCAAGGTGCTAATTTGTGAGGGGCGGAGGAGGCAAGATTGGGGAAACACAAGCAACCGAATATCCTAAGGTGGTCGTAGGAAGGGATCCGACAGTATAAAATATCGGTTGGGGTCATATTATGAAGGGTGCTAGTAGGTAAAATATTTAGAATGTATTCTACCATTTTGACTGCATAGACCCAGAAGGACGGAGGAATGGAGGCATGAAACAGTAAAGTACGAACCATGTTATTTATGATGCGGATGATTTGTTCTGCTTTACCATTTTGAGGCGATGTGTGGGGACATGAGAAACGAAAAACCATGACATGTTTCTACAGAATCGGTGAAACATGGAATTATTGAATTCACGACCATTATCACACTGAAAGGATTTAATACATTTTGATAAAGGTACGAAACTCAAGAAATTTGGCAAACACTTCTGATTTAAATTTGAGTGGGTAAATCCAAATATAATAAAAAATCATCTAACAAGACAAGATAATATTTATGACCAAGTGAACTAGAGATAGGAGATGTCCACTGACATATTAGAAAAAATTTCAAGACGGGTGTTGTTGAACTGCTCTTTCAAGTACACTGCGCGAGTGTTCTTGTTGTCTTGAAAATTTTCTTCCAAACGTGTCCATAGATCACGGATGAAAGCATCCGTTTGTATGATTGTGTAGAGCAAATCCTTGGATATAGTGTCATATATCCACTGTTTAACCACGACATTGAGGCGACGCCATGTGGTGTCATCCATATAGGGAGGACAAGGGAAAGAGTTGTCTATATGATCAAGCACATGATATACACATGCATTCGAAACAGGTTCACACATGACCAGTATTGGCCATTTTCCTGATCAAGAATTAAAGGTATAAAGTTCTTGATGTTAGTAACGGCGAGAGCCGAATGGAAAGATGGTGAGGAGAGGTTTTTGGGTGTTTGGATGACGACTGGGGTAGAAGCAAAAGCATCGGAAGAGGTGGGACTAGCCAAATTTTCCATTATAGTAGTGGGGATTGGAAAAAAATGGGATATAGAAAAAAACCGAGTATGCCGTCGACCGAAGAGGAGAAAGTATGGGGGGGAGGGGCAAGGAGGAGGGTTTTTCTAGGTTAGAGTTTTGGCTCTTGATACCATGTAAGATTGTATTAATTTCTCTTGGAAAACCTTTCTCATTAATACAAAATATATATAGGTGTACAATGTAGAATCCTTATACAATATGAATCCTAATTCTACCATAATTACATAACACCGAATATGGTAATTATGATACAAAATATACGCGGCTAGTATATTATACACGGCTAATAAGAATGAATGCATAACTTGTATTTTTAGATAAATATTTGTTAATTATGAATAATTAATATGTTGAGGAAATGAGATCTCTTGATCTCTTACAATTTAAATAGATGAAAATGCTATCTTATGTGTAAAAAATAAAAATTTCTGATAAAAGCGTCATAAACCTATTTTTTTTTATTTATAAATGATCAAAAAATCATTTCTACCTAATATGTTAGTACTTATAATGTTTGTTATCTTAATTTGTCAGTTAACTATGATAAATTAAATGCATTTGGGGTCACAGCTACTTTGCGATGACGTCACCGTAAACTCACATGTCCCCTTCATTTCTCAACCGCCGACGCCGAAGTGCATCCATATTTGCTTACCGGTGGACTAATCCCAAAAGATTTTCCGGATAGTTGAGCAAGCTCCATCCCAATGTTTGTCAAATAATCACTCACTCCGATTTTATGTGATACCTATACCTGATTCTAACAAGTTGGAGTTAATTACGCTTGGTCACATCAACTTAAGTAAATTTATATATTCATTTATTTTACTAAGTAATAGTAATGGCTAAAAATTACTTTAAAAATGAAATAGAGGCTAAAATAGTTCCTTAAGTTAGGACTTTGAATTAAAACATCTCTTATTTTTTAACACAGAACAATAATAATTTTTCAAATATTTTTTACTTCGTAAATTAGATTGTTTTGGTCCTATATATAAGTCCATAATATAAATTAAGAAAAAAAAAAAACAATGATATTTAAAAGTAAAAAAGAATTAAAGAGTATTAACGTAGAGGATTAAATAGGTACTAAAAGTTTTAAATGAGATAAAGGGGAGGAACAATTATTATTCGAAATTGGGAGTGATATTTAATTTTTAAGCAGGATAGGAAGGGAAAAATAATTTTCACCCAAATAATATTACAAGACTGATAAAAAATAATAATTTAAAATTTTAAAGAATTAGTACACAATGATGATATAGAATCTCCTCATTTTATATATTTAATGATTTATATTAGGGAAAAGGGTCATATTTGTCATCCAATTTTCGAAAAAAGAGTTTTATTTGTCCTTCGTTAAAGTATGGAGTCAAATATGTCAATTCCGTTAGCAAAGTTATTATATTCGCCCTTCATGGACGGAAATCCCGGGTGGATGACACATGTGATCCACGTGGAGGGTGAGACCCACCTTCGTCTTCGACAGCCACGGCCACCATCGCCGCCTCCACCTCCACCTCCATACCAGCCACACCTCCAAGCCACCGTCACCGGCGAAAGCCACCACCAGACCAGGCGGTGACCAGTTTTGTCAATTTCTCAGACCAAATCCATGAGTATTAATAGTTCTAAAGTTTCCACATTTTACATTAAACCCAAAGCTAAACTTGTCTTGTCTTTCATCTCTGTTACTTTGTGTGTTAAAAAAAATGCACGGAAGACCACGCAAAGCTCCAACTTCAGAAGAACAAGAAGCTTATGCTATCAAAGCTTCTAAATTACGTTCTCTTCAATCACAGTTTCTCCAATTTCATCACAGCAATATGTATTTTCTTGTTCTTGATTTACAATAAAGACTATCAATTTGATGGTGGTTGTTAATTTGCTTTGTGGGTTTTGTTTCAGATATACAAAGGAAGCCTTAGATGTAAGTGCAAAGTTGTTAAGAGTCAAATCCTGAGTATTATACTGCTTGGAATTATAGAAAACTTGTTGTCCAGCATAATTTGAATCTACCTGAGGTGGAGAACAATGAGGAGTCGATTAAGTCAATTCTTGATGAAGAACTCAGATTGGTATGTTATATTCTTGAAGAACAATGAGATGTAAGTGGTCACCGCCTCCACCTCCATCGCCACACCAGCCACACCTGCGGTCAGATCTGGGTTTTTAAGGTGATGACCATTTTTTCCGGCGTAACAAAAATAGAGGGACTGAGGGAAGAGGTTCGCCGTGCGTGGGTTTGTGGTGGTACGGTGGTGGTTAGAAGAGTGGTGACTAGTGGTCTAGCAGTGAACGGGGGAGGGGGAGATGAAGTGGAGGCGGTGGCTTGGTGGTGGTTTTCTCATGGTGGTGGCTTTCGCCGGTGATGTGGTCTGGTGGTGGCTTGGAGGTGTGGCTGGTGTGGCGGTGGAAGCGGAGGCGGCGGTGACTGTTGAAGACGAAGGTGGAGCCGGCGGTGGTGGCGGTGGCTGTTGAAGGTGAAGGTGGGTCCCACCCTCTACGTGATCCCATGCACCCTCTACGTGATCCCATGTGTCATCCACGTGGATCATTTCAGTCATGAGGAGCAAATATAACAATTTTGCAAACGAGAAGGTATATTTGACCCGATATTTTAACGGATGATAAATATGACCTTTTTCGAAAGGGGAACCGCAAATATAACCCTTTTCCCTTTATATTATTATCCATCAGTTCTTCAATGTACATCTATATTTTTTCTTTACAAAAACCCTTTAAAAAATTTACATATATTTTTTTATTAGGACCTAGTTTTTTTATTGAAAAAATTCATCATCTTCATTATTAATTATGAGTTTTCTGGCAATAATTTTTAGCTTAGAAGAAACTAACAACTAATTTAAATATTTTATCAACATAAACATTACTCAAAGAAATGAATAAATAGCGCAAGTTATTTTATTGTTGAACTCCTAAGTTTTCAAGCAAATGGAGTACATATAGGCTACTTCATATTCCTTCTTTAGCATAGATAAAATAAAAAAGTTGTTTCTCATTTCTAATCAGTTACAACTTTTTGTGTATTCCGTTATTTTTAATATCATAATTAGAGTTGAACTAAAATTATACTATTTTGTATAATTAAAAGGTTGTTAGTGTTTTATGTTAAAGAAATTTTAATTGAACGTAAGGGACTACTTTAGCCCAGGGCTGGCTAGTGGATCGGGTCGGCCCGGTTCTGCCCCGACACCGCCTCGGTTCCACCCCGACCCCGACTTTTTTTTTAAAAAAAAATTGCGGTATCGGGACTCGAACCGGGACGGGACATGGTCTCGTCCTGACCCGTCCCAGCCCACCCCAGTCCCGCCAGGCCCAACCCAGTCCCGATCTCGCTCGAAACTCCCCCTTTGCATAAATAGTTGTTGCACCAACGATCATTTTACATTTTGGCCATTGTGCAACGGCTATTTTTGGCCTCCCCTGTCCCCCAACCCCCCTACCCCCTTAATATTTATTTTTAACCAATAAGTTATTATATTTACATTTTAACTCAATTTCTCAACTATAAATACTTCATTTTCTCTTCATCTTTCTCACAAATCTTCCTACAATTACAATCTCTCAATATATCTCTCTACAAGTCTACATTGTCTACTAAATATTGAATTTTATTTATTAGCTTGAGGATCTTCCATCGAGCAAAGTTTCAATTTTCAATCTCTCGATTACACATTGACGTTACGTCGGCGTTTGGTACATTCGTTCATTCATTAAATTATTATTGTCTATTTATTTTATTTAGCGCAATTAATTTCATTTACTTTAATTATTTATTAGTATAATTATAAATTTATTATTGAAGGATTTAAACGTATGCTTACGGGTAGGAGTCAGGCTTCTTCTAGTACGGGCAACAAGGGCAAGGGTACTTCTTCTAGTCATCCTATTTCTAGACAGAATCATATCCCTATACAGGATGATTTTGTTGATACTGAACATTTTCCTACAATACCATTAGATTGACCCACTAATGTAGATGACAACACACCCACTAGTGCACCTTCAACTGAAATGTCTCATAGTCCCCCTAGTATGAGACGAGGTCCAACAAAATGATCATTAAAATCAGATGTATAGACATTTTTTGATAGAGACGTAGAGAATAAAGTAACTAGATGTAAAATTTGTAATGATGTTTTAAAATTTAAAACTGGAAAAGGTCACGATGGGACGGGGGGTTTAATGAGACACGTAGCAAGGGCTCATCCAGCTAGGTATGCCCAATACGAGGCTTCAAAATCGGGTGCGAAAACGCCCGCTCCATCGGGACAAGGTTCACATACTGTCTCGGATCAAGTACATGGTCAAATTAACCCCACGACGGGGGGAATTGTAGGCCCTAATTACAATAAACATATAGATAGGGAAGCAATAACAAAATTAGTTGTTGTGAGGGTTTGCCTTTTTCATTTCCTTCATCTCCTGGTTTTATTTATTACATTAGAGAAATGTATAATCTTGCTTTTAACGGTTTTTCTAGATCAACTGTTAAGAGAGATGTATTTAAATTTGCACATGAATATCAATAGTATTTACGTTATTCATTATATCATTTTAATGGCAAAGTGGCTATCACTTCTGATATAGGATGTAGTACTAACGGCCATGATTATTTAACGGTAACCTGTCATTGTATAGATTATAAATGGTCTATACAAAAACGTATCTTAGCGTATAGATATATAGATGATAGGCACACTGATACTTTTATTACAGAAAATATTTATCGAGTGTGCGATTATTACGGAATAACTGATAAATTATGACTATTATATTAGATAACGTTTCTTCTAACAATTATGTTATTACAATTTTAAAAAATAGTTTAACTCTATCTTTCGAGATCATTTTCATATAAAATGTGTGTGTCATATATATAACTTAGTTGTAAATGATGGTCTATCACTTTTTGAAGACATTCTTAGTAAAATACAATTTGTTATAAACTTTATTTTTAAAAATAATAGAATACAACGAAAAAAAGAATATAAAAAAAATTGTCACGATTGTCAACTACCTTATAGAAAAATTTCAGAAGAAGTACCTACTAGGTGAAATTCTTTATACGAGCAACTACTTGTTGCTTATGACTATAGAAAACCTATAACTTTATTTTTTAACTCTCATAATCAAAATTCAGTTGATATGGTTGTAGATAGCGATTGCGGAAAAAATTTCCGAACTTATTGTATTTCTAAAGAAATTTTTTCAAGCAACAAAAGAATTTTTTGGTATATATTATCTTACTATTTCAACTATGTTGTTTTACATAGCTCTAATATTTTTACTGCTTAATGAATATATGGATAAACTAGCATATAAGGCAGCTATTAAAAAAATATTTATCAAAATAAAATAATATTTTATTCCTATTACCACTATTTATTATTGGTGTTGTATTAAATTCGACTATTAAAATAGACGGTACTAAATCACTTATTGAAACTATTTATGATTGTATAGCAGTACTACCACCTCCAAGTTCCAAAAATCCAAATCGCTCACCACCTATTGAACAAACTAAATAAGAAGTGTTGTCTAGCGTAGATGACGTATGCAAAAAAGTATATAGGTTTTATCAACAAAAAAGTGCTAGCAACCTACCGGCTTCCATACCATCTTCTTCTTCTTCAACACAACCTCACAAAAGACATGTTGTTTTGCGGCTAGTATTGAAAGCCTCAGAAATAGAATGTGCGGCTGTAACGCTACTAACCAAATTAGCGAGTTTGATATTTTTGTTTTGCAGGGTTCTATACTGTACCAAGCAGTTCTCAATGAAGAAGGACGTGAAGACTTGCTGAAATACTGGAGGGGGATGAGAAGACCTTTCTGACACTTTCAATGATGACCCGAGATGTTTTGAACATTCAAGCGTCATCAACGATGTCTGAAAATATTTTTTCTGCCGGCAAATATCAAATAGGAGAGCACAGACACTCATTAGCCGGAGACAGCTTGGAGATTGCAGTATTATTCAGAAATTGAATACGAGCGGAGCGGAGAAGGTGCGGTCAACCGGAGATCAACGAAGAAGAAGACGAAAACTACAACGAAATCTTATCTGAATGTGGTGGAAGCGATATGGAGCAATTTGACCAACAATACAAATTCCAACCGAAGAACCACATGAAATTATCAAGAAACTAGAACATGTTTTTTTTCAAAATGTAATTTTTTTAATTATAAATTTACTATGTAATTTGCAACTTTTGAACAACATCACAAAGTTGCAATTTTGATAATTGTATTTGTATTACAAAAAATCATATATCTATTAACTAATAGAAGAGGCACAAAAACAGTCTTAGGATGTTTTTATTACACTATCTTATTTAATTATTGACTTTTTTATATATATGTTATTTTTTAAATTAAGTGTAAAATAAAAAAAAAACGCCCCAATCCCGATCCCGTCCCGCCCCTTTTCCGACGGGTCAGGAAACGAGACGGGACGGCGGCGAATCCCGCCTGTCCCGATCCTGCCTGTCCCGCCCCGACCCGATCCTTCCCCTCCCCCCATCCCGCCCTGCCCTGATCCCGCCCTTTCCGCCCACTGGCCACCCTTAATTTAGCCCCCTTTTCTTTTATTTTTAAAGTGACTTTTAGTCATTGCTACTTTGTAAGGCATGTGAATATACTTCAATGATCATATGAGGAACAAAAAAAATAACTTTACTAGGTAATCTACTTAAGTTGAGCTACTATTTGAGAAATTGATGCAGTATTTTTTTGACAGTATATATTTAATATATCATTTAAATATGTTAATATATTAATTATTATAGTATAGTTTTTAAATATATAGATTTTATTTTTAAAAAATTAAAAATTAAATACCTAAATTCACTGGTAAATTAAACGGTTTGACTCTCAAATTCAAATTGTACTATATAAATTGAAGGGAGTAATAACAATTATTAGAAAAGGTCAAAATTATCCCACAATTATTGGAAATAGAATAAACATGTCCTTTCTTTGGTTTTTGGTTTAAAAAATCCCCAAACTATCAAAAATAGGATAAAAACATCCTCGTTGCTAACAAATTGATCCAATTATGTCCTGTCTCATTAACAGACCTCCAAATTTGTTGTATCCTCTTTTACAATTTATTTCTTTATTGAGACGTACTCCACATTGAAGAAAAAGCTACCAACTCATTTCATATATATTCTGTTTTTTTTTTCATTGAATTTTTTTCTTAAATTTTCTTCTCCATAAAAAGTCAAAGCGTATATGTATGACGTAATTGTTACTCCTAATAATATGAGATAAATTTTCATAAAAAACTGATAATATAAAAATACCATGCATATAAAAAAGGAAATTATAGAGAAGATAGATTACTTGAAAGAATCTATAGGAAAACCCAGAAGTCTAGTAGTTTGATTCAGCAATTTTGTATTTAGGTGTTTCTTCATTTTTTCTGAGGCTCCGGAAAAATTAGCACCCTTCCTAGAAGGTGGTTAAATTCTTCACAGTGCTTTTTAGGTGTACATCAAGAACGAGAATGGTGAAGTGTTGGCAGAAGATGCACACATTAGACGTAGATGACAGACATACTTCCATAAACTTTTGAATGAAAAGGGGGATAGGGATATTATGCTGGGGGAGTTAGATCATTTCGAGAGTCGTAGAGACTTTGGGTATTGTAGGTGCATAAAGGTTGCGGAGGTTAGGGGGCTATTCGTAAGATGAGGAAGGGAAGAGCGATCGGATCAGATGTGATCCCTGTAGACTTTTGGAAGCACGTAGGGGAGGCAAGTACAAAGTGGCTCACTGGATTGTTTAACGTCATATTTAAGACGGCTAGAAAGCCAGATAAATAAAGGCGGAGTACAATGGTCCCATTGTACAAGAACAATAGCGATATTCAGAATTGCAATATTTATATGGGTATCAAGCTGCTAAGCCACACTATGAAAGTCTGGGAGAGGATAGTCGAGATGAGGATAGGGAGGGAGATGTCGATATCTGAGAATCATCTCAGATTCATGTCGGGGTGATCGACCACATAAGCTATTCATCTTGTTAGAAGATTGGTGGAGCAGTACAGGGACAAAATGAGAGACCTTCACATGGTGTTTATTGATTTATAGAAGGCATATGATAAAGTCTCTCGGGAGGTTCTTTGGATATGTTTGGAGTCTAGAGGAATGCATGTGGCCTACATCAAGGCAATTAAGGACATATGTGAGGGTGTCAAGACTCGGGTTAGGACAGTGGGAGGTGATTCTGAACATTTTTCGATTGTGATGGGGTTGTATCAGGGGTCGGTCCTTAGCCAGTTTCTATTTGCTTTAGTGATGGATGAATTGACATGCCATATTCAAGAGTAGGTGTCATGGTTTATGTTATTTGCAGATGATATAATTCTGATTGATGAAATGAGTAGTGGGTTAACGATAGGTTAAAAGTTTAGAGAACGACCTTAGAGTCTAAAGGTTTTATGTTAAGTAGGACTAAGTGTAACGACTCGTAAAGTCATTTTGCTTATTTTACTTAGAAACCCCTAAATTATCCTTCTCGAGCCTTTACTTACGTGTTTGTGACTTGCGGGGATAAGTAGCACGGTTCTTGACGTAATCGGGTGGATTTCAGATCCTTTTTGATAACTTTAAAAATTCCTAAGTTAAGAGAATAGAGAGGTTTGGATCATAGTTGACTTTTAGGTAAATATGTCTTTTTTGTGGTTTCATTGATTTCATTAGGTTCGAAATGACAATTATGACTTAGTCGAGCCTTTGGTTCGGTTCCCGAGGTAATCGAGTGTGTTTTGGGTGGTTTTTTTAGAATTAGAGAAACTAGAACCTAAGGGTTGACTTTGGTCAAACCCAAGCCATGGAGACCTTTTCTGGGAATTCTGAGTACGTGAGCATGTCCGAAATAATTTCCGAGTATTGATTCAAGATTTGAAAATACCTAGAAAATTATGGTGTTCAGTTCTGGTTTCTTTCTTCGTGTTCGCGTAGAAGGGGGACCATGTGAGGGATAACGTGTCTTAGCTTGCATTCGCGAAGGGCATTTGGGACCTAGGTTGGGTCAGCCACCCATTGCATTCGCAATGTCCAACGTCACATTTGTGATGGTCTGGGTCGAGGCAGACCGTGATCGCGATGAGGTCTTGCATTCACGAAGCACATTTTAGACTTGGGCAAATTTTAAAACCCACTTCAAACACCATTCTTCATTTATCTGTTTTAAAAGTTAGATACATCGATTTTGGGAGATTCAAAGTGCAAAGTCCAAGTTTTATTAGTTGAAGATTAAGGTAAAGGATGTTCCTAAGACGGCTTTCCGGACTCAATATGGGCATTATGAGTTCTTGATGATGTCATTTGGGTTGACGAATGCGCTTGCAACCTTTATGGAGCTGATGAATGGGGTGTTCAGACCTTACTTGAATTCATTCATGATTGTTTCATTGATGATATTTTGATCTATTTTCAGAGCAAGGAGGAGCATGAGCAACATTTGAGGATCGTGCTTGGTATTATGAAGGAAAAATAGCTTTATGCCAAATTTTCAAAGTGTGAGTTCTAATTCAGTTCGGTAGCTTTCTTGGGGCATGTAGAGACTAAGGATGGTACTATGGTAGATCCTAAGAAGATTGAGACAGTTAGGGATTGGATTTGCCCTGCTTCAGTCATCGAGGTTCGGAGTTTTGTTGGTCTCGCGGGTTATTATCGGTGTTTCGTGAAGGAATTTTCATCCATTGTAGCCCCATTGACTAGATTGACCCAAAAGGAGATAACATTTCAGTAGTCCGAGGAGTGTGAGGCGAGCTTCCAAAAGCTTAAGGATTTATTGAGTACCGCTCTGATTTTAACAGTACCAGTTGAGGGAGAGAGTTTTACAGTATATTGTGATGCTTTCGGGGTAGGTCTTGGGTGTGTGTTGATGCAAAATGGAAAGGTGATAGCTTATGCTTCGAGTCAATTGAAAGTACATGAGAAGAATTATCCCACCCATAACTTGGAGTTGGCGCCGATCATATTTGCTTTGAAGATTTGGAGGCACTATCTCTATGGAGTGCATTATGAGGTATTCATGGATTATTGCAATTTTTAGTATATATTCAATCATAAGGATCTCAATTTGAGGTAGCGTAGGTGGTTGGAACTATTTAAATATTATTGGCAAGGCTAATGTGGTGGTTGATGCCTTGAGTCGAAAGGCAGTGAGCATAGGTAGTTTGACTACGTTACATATGAGAGAGCGTCCTTTGGTGATGGATATTCGGTATTTGGCAAATTGATTCATGAGGCTTAATATTTCGGAGCCCGATAGGGATTTTTCTTGTGTGGAGGCACGATCTTCTTTATTGAAGCAGATTAGGTCTTAATAATTTGATGATGTGAAGTTGTGTAAGATTCGTGACAAGGTGTTGCGGGGAGAAGAGAATGAGGCGGTTATCAATGGTGATGATGTTTTGAAGATTAAGGGTGGAGTTTGTGTTGCTAGGGTGTGTGATTTGACCAGATTAATCATGGAGAAGGCTCATAGTTCGAGGTATTCTATTCACCTAGGGGGTACAAAGATGTACCGTGACTTGAAACAATATTATTAGTGGTGTAGGATGAAGAGGAAAACGGTGGAGTTTGTGTTTTGGTGTTTGAATTTCCAGTAAGTGAAATATGAGCACCACAAGCCTGGTGCATGATTCAGAGGATGCACATACCCAAGTGGAAGTGGAAGCACATTGCTATGGACTTCGTGGTAGGATTGTCGCGGACTTTGGGCAAGTTTGATGCTATATGGGTTATTGTGGATAGGTTGACCAAATCTGCACATTTTATTCTGGTCCAGACTACCTACAATTTAGAGAAGTTAGCCAAGATTTACATCTAGGAGATAGTTCAATTGCAAGAGGTAACCATCTCTATTATTTCGGACTGAGGCACACAATTTACTTCTCTCTTTTGGCGGTCTATGCAGAAGGAGTTGGTACTAGAGTGAAGCTTAGTATTACCTTCCACCCCCAGACTGAAGGTCATTCCGAATGGACTATTTAGGTTCTCAAGGATATGTTGCAAGCCTGTGTGATTGACTTTAGTGGTCATTGTGACCAGTTTCTACCCTTGGCGGAGTTTGCTTACAATAATAGTTATCACTCAAGTATCGCGATGGCGCCATTTGAGACTTTGTATGGTAGGAGGTGTCGTTCTCCGATTGGGTGGTTTGATGCTTTCGAGGTCAGACAGTGGGGTACTGATCTTTTGAAAGATTCTTTGGATAAGGTTAAGTTGATTCAGGATTGGCTTCTCATAGCCCAGAGCAGATAGAAGAGTTATGCAGATCGAAAGGTCTGTGATTTGGAGTTTATGGTCGGGAACGGGTCAGATTTGTAGTAGTAATTGGCTTCACTTTAGTAAAGCTGGAAACTTTGGAATAACTTGTTAATAATGATGATCTTTACGGTTAATCGAACTAAGGCTTTACTTACAGAGTTGGATATTCGATTTGATTATACCTCAGTTAACTAACTAAGTAGAGAAGTATCAAAACGTACCAATTCTCGCCATCGCTATAGTTAGGGTCGGTCGACGATGTTGCTGGGTACACGTGCTTTTCGTACTCACTCTACACTTGTTGCACCCTTGTGTGCAGGTATTGATTCGGATTCAAGTGGACCATAGACACGACAGATTGGATAGCTATCTCAGGAGTCCAGGGTGAGCTGTAAATACTTTCCCAACACTGGAACTCCTTTATCTTGTCATTTATTTTTCTATCTTATATTTCCAGATAGTATGATGTATTTAAGATTTAGACTTGTATTCTAATTAATAGCTCTGTATTCATGACAACTAGATTTTGGGGGATGTTTCTAAGGCTTATGTATTAAGTATTTTAAGACTTTGTCAGTACTTTTGTTTGTTCTTTACTTTTCCGCATTAATTATTATTTATTCTGTCTTGAATGTATGGGGTTCGTCTACGGGTTAAGGGTAGGTTCTTTCACGACACAAATAGGATTTTGGGTCGTGATACTAAGACAGAGTATATGGAGTGCAAGTTCAGTGATAGGACACAAGAGACAGATGTGAAAGTGAAGATTGAGGCACAAGTTATACCCAAAAGAGGAAGCTTCAAGTATCTTGAGTTCATAATTCAAGAAGATGGGAGATTGACGATGATTTTGCACACCA
This sequence comes from Anisodus tanguticus, assembly GCA_034509755.1. Taxonomy (NCBI): domain Eukaryota; kingdom Viridiplantae; phylum Streptophyta; class Magnoliopsida; order Solanales; family Solanaceae; genus Anisodus; species Anisodus tanguticus. The sequence continues at coordinate 11,002,354 of CM067543.1, read as the reverse complement.
TATTGGAGCAGGATGGATGAAATAGAGGTTCACCTCCAGGGTGCTTTGTGATAATATGGTGTCGCCTAGGTTGAAAAGTAAGTCATATAGAGTGGTGATTAGACCAGCATTGTTGTATGAGGTAGAATGTTGGCCAGTCAAGAACGTTCATGTTCAGAAGATGAAGGTAGCGGAGATGAGGATGCTCAGATGGATATGTGGTCATAATAGGTTAGATATGATTAGGAACTAAGTAATATGAGACAAGGTCAGAGTGGCATCCATGGAGGACAAAATGAGAGAAGTGAGATTGAGATAGTTCGGGAATGTGAAAAAGAGGTGTGAGAATGCGCTAGTTATGAGGTGTGAGAGATTGTCCATAGTAGGTGTTAGGAGAGGTAGAGGTAGGACGAATAAGAACTGGATGGGAGGTGATTAGATGGGACATGCACAACTTCAGCTGACCGATGACATAACTTTAGAAAGAAAAATTTGGAGGTCGAAGATTAGGATAAAAGGTGAGTAGGTTGTTATATTTTGCCAAAATATGTGTGAGAGAGGTAGGGGCTGACCTCTTTACCTCCTTTTCTCCTTTTCTTTGTAATATTATTTAGGTTTCGCATAAACCCATACTCGTATGTGTGTATTGCTATGTGTTACTTTTTTGTTTTGTATCGTAATATCTTGTTGTCTTGTTTTCCTTGAATTCTTGCATTGACTACATTTTTTTAGTCGAGGGTATATCAGAAACAATCTCTCTATCCCACAAAGGTAGAGGTAAGGTCTGTGTACATTTTACTTGTTACATCTTGTATTTTCGTACGTTAAGTTTTGTCGTAAGTTAGTCAACGTAAGCTTGGAGAACAAAATTATATTTGAGGTTATACGTGCTTAAGACCATTTTCAATATGTGTTAAGTAAGTGTCGTGAAGATTAGGGGTGGAACGAATCAAAGAGCTTATGTTTTGTTGAAATCCTACATTTGGTCATGAGTTAAGGTAGGATTTGGGAGAGATTTTTGTGGATATATATCTAAGCATACAAAGAGTTATGGGTTCCATTAACTATCTAGTTTCAATTTCATCGAGTCTAGTTTTAAATGCATCAAACCATTCTCCAATCGGAGCTCTCTACAAAAAGTTATGTACATTTTAAGGATGTGTTGTCGACATGCTCAATATGCGGCCATATTTAAGGACGCAATCTATGGCATTTTGGGAGGTTTTCTATCCTGAGTATGCTGCCCACTTGCGGTGAAGCAAGTGGAGTTTGCGGCTGTATTTTCCACCGTAAACTTAAAGTGGTGAGGCGGTACTATGACTTTATAACTCGATCAAGGCCTCATTTTTCATTCTCAACACCCCAAATAGATCTTCAACCTCCATAGAATCTCTCTAAGGGTTTCTCCATCATCCAAGTAGAGGGTTACAAAGTGTTGATGCAAATCTACCCTCGGAAAATCATCGTGGTGCTCGTTAGACTCCTTCTTTTCATATGTTGAGTTGTTGAAGCTTCTTGCAAGCTGTAGAAGAGTGAAAATCTTGTATCTAAGGTAAGGAATCCTCTGTTCTTGATATATATATATATGAGGTTGTACAAGTTATGGATATGGTAGTTACATAAATAGCAAGTAAAAGTTGTAAAATAGTGTTAAAGGTTGTTTTTATTGGATTGTAGAAGTGGTTATTATGTTGTTGAATGGCTGAACGTGTGGTTGTTGGTTGTTGACGTTGTTATTGGTGTTATTTTTGAATTGAAGGAAGTAAGGAAAGTAGGGGTGATGTTGTCCGATGTATTATAAAATGAGTTTGTGGCTTGATAGACAATCGTTGTGTTATTTATAGTTGATGTTACTATCATTATATCCCCTTGTATATTGAGGCATAGAGGAGGCTTTCTGACGGCAGTGAGAAGTTGACATTAAAGGTATGTTAAGGATTACCATTTCTTTCTTTTGGCATGAATCTAATGAGAACGAATGTAAACGAACGTTCTGCCAATATAACTCTATTCTTGCTAAGTTAGAAATGTTTATGTCTTTCATTCTATAAATATGTTTCTTGAATCTTTTTTGTCCCTTTTTGGGAGCATTTTTCATGTAATAAAAAGTTATCTTCTCTTACACCGTGTTCTTCTTTATGATAATGAAACGTATGATGGCATGTTAGCTACATAACGATAGTTGGAGGTGTAACAACCTTATGTCACTCTGACGAGTCCAAATGTTCCTCATGATACTCATGCATATATGTAGATATGTACTATGTATCTTTACGACGCTATATAAGTGATATATATATATATATATGTATAACACCACTGATTAGTTGGTTATGATGATGGTGATGATGTTGCTCACATAGGCCTATGTCGTTATTTACGCATTATGATTCTCTACAGCGTTATATACACGAATATATTGTATTTATGCATATCATGGCCCACGGTGGCATTTCAGAGTTATAGGTTGATCATTTTGGTCTCTATCTTATATTGATGCCTATTTTTATGTTTTATTTGCCTAACATGCCAGTAGATTCTTTCGTACTGACGTCCCTTTGCCAAGAGTGCTGCGTTTCATGTCCACAGGTCCAGGTAGATAGATTGACGGACCTCATCAGTAGGATATCCAGCTCACTGGTGGTGTGATGCACTCCGTTCTTCCTGGAGTTGTTGTAGTGTGTCAGTATGCTATGAGATCTATGTATATATGCATTTTGGGTATGGTAGGGCCCTGTCTCAACCTTTCTTTCGGTATAGAACTCTTAGAGGTTTGTAGACTTTGGTTGTATGTACAATTGTCATGTATGGCTTTGCCGATCTTTCTGTTGGTCAGTTGACTTGTATTGTGGCCTTGTCGGTCCTATGTATGTATATATATTTTGTTTTGTCCACCTTTTCAGATTATATGATCAGATGGCCTTCTGATGGTCATTATATGGCCTTATAGGAATTATTATCACTTTGTCTGTGAATTGGATATGTTACGGCCTTGTTGGCCTGGTCTTATGTATGTTCAAGTTATGACTTGAAATGTGGTGCGCTCGGGCCGGTAAGGCACCGAGTGCTAGCCATACCCCCCTCATCCCCCAACGTTGGGGTATGACATTACCCTCCCCAGACTTTACTTGTGGGATTACACTGGGTGTTGTTGTTGTTGCTCTTTAGGTGTACATATTTGTTTGTCTATAGTAATTCTTCTTGGTTTACCTAAAATTTACCATGCATAAATCTAATACTTAACTTTAAAAACTAATACTAATATTTTATTTTTGTTGCATGAAATAATGAATTTAATAAAAAATCAACATTGAAGAAACTTGGGGCACAAAACATAATTTTCAGATATTTGCAGTGAAGATCAATGGGTGTTGAAAAAGAAAGAAAGAAAGCCAAATGCATATGTTAGTTCAAATGCAAATGGCGTCTCATTTGTTTGTATTTAATGAAGGTCTGAATCTGAATAATTTAGATCTTAGGACATTAAATTAAATGCATTTATTTAAATTAAGATCTAAGTATTTATTTGATATAAATAGGTCTTAACCATTAAGATCTTGAACAAAGTTAATATCATTAAAATGTATATTTGTACGGATAAACTTTACCGCCATTCCACCCATCCACCAGCTCCACCCCACCCATCCCCTCCACCCCACCTCTCCACCACCCACCCATCCTCACCACACACCAATACAACATATTACCCCTCCATACCACCCTCCCACCCCTCACCCCCACCCCTCCACCACCCACCCTCACCACACACCAACACAACATATTACCCCTCCATACCACACTGCCACCCCTCACCCCTACCCACCCCACCACAACTAACCATCTCTGCCATCACAATCACCACCATTGTCAATTCAACCAACACCACAGTCACCAATCACTAGCCACTAACTACCTCTGTCATCACAATCATCATTGGAAATCACTACTGCTGACAACCACTACTATCAGTCGCTACCACACATACCATCTCCATCATTATAATTATATAATAAACAACCACCACCACTGCCGTCGGCGCCGTGCAACACGAACTAACTCCATTGTTATAAATATCACAACCACCATTACTAACCACTAATATCAACAAGCACCACCACCACCACTACAAAGCATCTTCACCATCATTAGCAAACATAAATGTTTCGTTTTCTTATCAAATAATAAATTTATATTATTAAAATTATATTTATTCTAATTTTTAGTTATTTTTTATTTAAATTATATATTTATTATATTTAAATAAATACATTATGCATATTAAGATGTTGAAAACAAACAATCTTAATTATTCAGTGTTCAGATCTAGAGACAACATCTTAATAACTCAGATGTGCATTCAGATTCAAATGTCTTATAGCATGTTTGGTCAAACTTCTAAAATCGACATATTTGCAAATGTGCTTTTGAAAAAAAGAAGTTTGTGTTTGTCCAATTAATTTTAAAAGCATGTTTGAGCAGCAATTAGTGTTTAACCAAGTTTTTAAAAAAGTGTTTCTAAGTGTATTTTTTTCAAAAGTACTTTGGGCAAAAGCTATTTTTAGCTTCTAAAAAACTGTTTCTGCTACTCCCCATAAACGTTTATTTTCTCCCAAAAGTTTGGTCAAACACCTCACTTATTTAAAATGAACACTTATTTTAAAATAAGCATTTTTGGAGAAAAATAAGCATGGCCAAACAAGCTATTAATCTTAATGAAAACGAATGAAACTACAAGCGCGTGAGGAAAAAGATCGTGGAATCAGTATTTTGATCTATCAAAGAAGCATGTGAACTTGAACTTTGCAAAAAAGAGGTTTTAGATAGCACAATTTTGAGCATCTTGAGAGAAGAACTTTGAGGAGAGAAGCTAGCAAATATAGTTGTTTTTATTTCGAAAGGCTTCTTTGCTTCTTTTTCTTCAGTTATCCAACGTAGAAAATTATTCTAGTTTATGCTTTTAATACATTAAATAAGAGAATTATTCTTTTTGAATATTTTTAATTAATGAACAATTTCGTTAGTAATATTTACTGTTGACAGACTTCTGAAATTTGAGATTTATTCCTACCTGTGTGTTCTGCAATACAATGGATGAAATTCTCTCTCACCTATTTTTTGATTGCCCTGTTATACAAACTTTATGGCACAGACTACTGGCATGGTTGGGAGTACAAAAAGCAATTGGTAGCTGGAAGGAGGAGGTGCAGTGGGTGACACAATGGGCAAAGAAGAGAAATGGAAGAGGAGAGTCCTCCGGGGCATAGTCCAGTGGCAAAGCCTGGGTGCTATAAGGCGCTCGCATGGACAGCGTGGGTTCGATTCCCCGCAAGCACGAAGAAACTCTGCATGTTGGGGAATTTGACCTTGTCTCATTGATCAGTTGTACGCTCCCAGAAAACTGGCCACCGGAGCACATCCCGCGATTTACCCGGTAATAGTGTTGAAGGACCGATGCTATTACCTCCAGGACGTCTGGGTAATACCAGTGAAGTAGTCAGGCGCAAGCCTGGAAACCTGGATTATAAAAAAAAAAAAAAAAAAAAAAAAAAAAAAAAAAAAATGGAAGAGGAGCAATCACTAGTGCTGTATTTGCTATGGTTGTGGCCTTGACTCAATAAGTTTCCAAAACAGCAGGTACAATGCAGATAGACTATGTAAAGAGATTGCTGTGCACATTCATATCAGGGGCAACACCAGATGGAAATGGCAACAACTGCTAGAAAATCTGAACACCATGCTTTAACTGACAATTTGCAGAAGTGAAGGACGAGGCTTTAGTTTTTGGCTTGATAGTCTGTATGCTAGCTAGTTCTTTCATTTTCTGTATTCTGCATTTGAGTTGTAACTGATAAACCATAGTTATACATGGCTATCATAGTATTGTCTAGGATAGTCTATCTTTGGTTGTTTGCATTTTGAGAAACATGTGGTCTGCCCTGTTTGGTTATGTAACTAACACTTTTGGTATAGTGGAGGTTACAAATTATAATTCAATTTAGTCATTAACATTTATTCAATATATCGAACTTGAACCTACATAAGCAATATGAAATTGGAAATTGGAAATTGGAATAGAAGTACGTGAAGTATCCTATCGACTAAGATATCAACCCTAACACCCCAATTCCTACCCTAACACTAATCTTTAAATTACTAATAATCTTTATCATTAAAATAATTTAGAGAATTTAGAATAACTGCTATGAAATACATATCCTTTGTATGGATGTCCATACACATTCACTAACTTTTTGTATGTTACATGTGCCTATTAATTTGGACACTTAATATTTGTAACCTTCATTGAGTGGTTACATGTACCTATTAATTTGGACACTTAATATTTGTAATCTCCATTGAGTGGTTTCATCCTATAAATTGGGATGTTATTCACCTTTGAAGGAAGATGAACATACACTTGAAACTAAGAAGAAAGTCTCCTCCTCTCTACTTCTTTGTCTACATCTCTTGTCTTATATTACTATTACAATCATTTTATAACACGTTATCAGCACGAGACTATACCATCTTGAGCAGATATTTTGGAAAGACTAAAGCAATTTTCAGATAAGTATCATATTATCTAGTATTTTAATTGTGTTTATTTATGTACAAAAGAACATGTTAAGTTTACTGACTATCCATGATAACTGTCTATCTGACCGTGGTTATCCATGTATAGATATTACACCTCTCCCTTTTTCCATTTCTTGAAATCTTGTTGCTGGAATTTTCATGTCTATTTTCCTAATTTATTTTGGAAATTAATTTTATGGTTCTTTGGTCCTTCGTTTCTTTTTGGGTTGAAATAAGAAGTGATCACCTTTCATTAGTTTCGTTATAATAAAATTTATTTGTGTGTAAAATCATAAGAAGTTGTAATATTTTTATAGGTCTATTATGATTACAATTAAAGATGTGTTAGAGAAAAATTCTCTACATCATATGTATGTCTTGATTTGCTCCTGAAGTACCAATATCTTAAAAGAGGTTCTAAGCCATCACGATTTGATATGCTTAAGGCACGTTCGGATGATTGTGTTCCATTTTTGAAGAATGAGAACTTGATAAATGTTACAAATACATATTCATTCCTTGAAGTGAATGTGATAGTATATAATAAAGCTTATAAATACGGACGTGTGTTTGGTTGTGAAGTTATCACGACTCAACTCCAGAAGAGGTAGAATAGTTGAGAAAAATATTCTAAATATTTTATGATTTACTCCCGAAGTAGTAAACTCAGAAATCTGCTCTCGAAGTAGCAAATTTTGAACTCTACTCCCGAAGTAGTAGAACTTGGAACTTCACTTCAAAGTAATAGAACTTTGAACTCTACTCCCGAAGTAGTAGAATATTGAACTTTACTCTCGAAGTAGAGAAATTTTAAATTTACTCTTGAAATAGTAAGACATTGAAATCTACTCCTTGAGTAGTAAGACTTTGGAATTTACTCTTGAAGTTCTGAAGTTTACTCTCGAAGTAGTAAATATGAAATTTACTTCCAAAGTGGTAAAACTTTGAACTTTACTCTTGAATAACTTTGTAGCTTTGTAGGTTTTAACAATGATTTGGTTGGTTATCAAAATCTGGCATACTTATTTTATTTTTTTCATTCAAAGGCAATCGAGTGTAGCAAGTCAAAGATTATGCTACTGCTATAACTTGATGCATATGAAATAGTCACATGATCTATGCTCAAAAGAATGACTAGTCACATAGCAATTATTTTTCATGAAATCATTTAAGATGTTCTAGCAGATATTGTTATGTCTGCGATATATTTATGTTGGGTAATTATTACCTCAATCTGATAAGCACCATATCTGTTTAAAATGAAGTTATAATATTTTAAGATGCACATCGTACTGCTAAGTGATAAAGTACCGACTAATTATCATCTATGATGTGATAACATATTTGTGGAAACAATGTACTTCTTAGTAGATTAAAAATTACTGAACAATTGATAGTGATTATGACAATTGATTACAACTACAACAACCCTTTTGACAATAATTATTAGTTTGAGTCATTTTTTATTTTTCAGATGTAAGGAGATATTTATGGATAGCCATTGAAATATATTACTAAATTATTATATTAGTAAATTATTATAATGATCATATAAGTAAATTGTTGTATCTTAATAGGACGTATCATGATGTGTCAAAATTTCTTTAAGATGGATACATAGAGTTGTTATATTTTAATAGGACTTGTCCAAACTTATCAATTAAATATATGACGCAGTTTGTTATATATTTAGTCTTCACTTTGTATTTTCTGACAATCTACTTATTTTATTTTGTGCATGTCATTTCATTTGAATATATGGATAAGATATGAATAACTTTCAAAGCAAGTTTGGATTAGAATTGAATTATGCATTTATTATTTCTAATTATTCATTCGTTTACCATTTCTTTTCATGACATAAGAAGTGTCTAATTAAATTTTCTTCATGACACCAACAGTGACTAAGAAATATTTGATAGTACACAACCAATTAAGGGCTCTAGAAGAGCTAACTATTTATCAAGAAGATCATGTCATTAGTAGTGTCCAAACAATACGTGGTTATGGAGAATAAATTAAATGCTCCTTAAGAGCTTATATACTATTATGTCATTCGTTCTAGATTGTAATAGACAAAGTTGTTATGATTTAAGCACAAGTTATAGTAAACCTGAAGTTTACTAAAGTAAATAGCTATCATATTGAAACTATAAATGATTGGATGACTAAATATCTATAAAATCATAGTGGGTAAGAAATATGTATTTGAAATGTTACCCTCATTATTCTTCAAATTTTAATGCACAAATATAAACATGATGAAATCACATGTCACGATAAACCAGAAGTTTATTGTACAAAATAGAATTCATGTTATAGTAAATCAGAAGTTTACTAAAACAAATAGCACAATACATGGTAAACTTGAAGTTTACTAGTACAAATAATTTTATCAATTGACGTGATAATTTTGGTTGTCCTAATTTAAATATGATGTGCTAAGTTTGTATTCAGAATATATTGAAGAACTAGAAGATTCTTCAAGAATTAATTTGTCTGTTCTCATGATAAGTTGATTATACTGACTAATGTTTGGATTGAATTTCCTAAATTCTGAAAAATATAAAAGGTTAATAAGGGCCTGTTCATCTGTTGTGGTGTCTTAAATAGATGCATCGATAAGACGATCACATGTGCGTTTATTGTCAACTCGTAGTTTGACATATGCAAAATTGCTTGCTCAAAATAATTGAGTTGAGAGCACAATTTTCAGATTATGTAATCAAGATAATTCATCTTGTTAATACTGGTTTATATTCAAGCTGGTTTAGCGTTGAATGCCTCCGATAAATAGCTAAACCATTGCGAATGAGAACAAAGCTTCATGTGTTGATCTGAAATATGATATATTGCATACAACGACATTTGTATGCTTCAGACTAATAAATTATGATAAATTCTCCCCTCATAATTGGTTCAAGGTCAACCAAATATTTTCATCTAATAGTTTTGTTGTGCGGTCTATGATTAATGAATCTACCACGATGCACACAGATGGATTTCCCAAAGAAGGTGAAAATGTATGTTAGTTTTTCTAACATAAGGGTAGAGAGAATAAACATCTAAGAAATATATTGTGAATTATCACCAGTATGATCCTCGTTCAAACGATAATTCAAGTCTTTTTTCTAACATAAGGGTAGAGAGAATAAACATCTAAGAAATATATTGTGAATTATCACCAGTATGATCCTCGTTCAAACGATAATTCAAGTCAAATGCTAGAAGTATTTGCCGGCCCAACTATTTCATATTCCAGATGCTAGATGCTCCTAAATATCCTTAAAGGACAAAATTTACAACATGCGTGAAGCATGATAGACAAATTGGTTTCAAACGCAATAATTCTTGAAAAATGAGAGGAGCAAATGATCAAAATGATTATAATTAGGAGACAATGTGCTCTTGAAGAGCCTACGACATAACACTTCATAAAACCTCATACGAGGTTCAGGTACTTGAAAACATAATGAAGTGATAAGATCTCAGTAAGTTGTGTCTAATTGCAAATCGATACAAAATGAAATCTCGTCGACGATATATTTTATACAATATAGTGCGCAATATTATATAATATTATGATGATCTGAATTCTACGTCTCTTAAAGCATATTGATGCAGGAATAATTACCAAGTAGATATATCTTGATAAATTTACTGGACCTGTAGTCCTGACATGAGAAGATGTCATGTAAACTAAATACTAAATGAAAATTATTTCATCCTATATGACTTAAGTGACAAAATTTATATGAAATTTTTTGAAGGATTCAAAATGCATGAAGCATAAACAAGTTATTGAAAAACTTATTTGTCATCCTTAAATGAATTAAATGAACTAAGGTTGATGTACTGATATCACCTTAATAAATATTTATTGATGAAGGGTAAAAGATGACTATGTTTACCCTTATCCCTTTATGATATTCAAAATCTTTCATAATGTTGTGCAAGTTGCTAACTTGAATATTATCGAAGCTTTTGAAGAGTTTCCAAAAAGCAGTAGACTACCTGCTAAAAGAAGTTGAAATGAGAAAATTAGATTGTCCTGAAATACCATATATTTGTTCAATTGATGCATTTATTTATCTTGCTATAAGTATGAGCATAATATAATTTCTTTCTTACACAGAGATACTGAAATAAGATCAATTGCATATTGTCGATTTGATGAGAGAATTTTTCCAAAATTAGAGGGAGAGAATAATGAAATAAAAAGAAATTTTTGTGGAAAATACATCATCATCTCATCTTGATCTACGTGCCTCTATTAGTGAGCAAGAGATCCAAAAGATTATTTACTTGTAGAAAATAGCAAATCAAATGGCAGACACATTTACAAATTTGAAAAGGATTACCGAATCATATATCCTTGCAGAGAATGTCCCAATTTGGATTGATGTCCTGTAGGACCAACTACTAGTGTCATAGCAAATGAGTCCAAAAGCACGCCTGAAGTGTGATAGACCATTGTGTTCTAAGGATCGGAATCCTAGAAAAATAAAAATAAATGGTCAAGATGACACTAAGAAAGAATCTCATAAAGAAATGCAAGATTTGATCAATCTTGATATTCTTGAAGAAATCAATAAACCGCAAACTCAAGAAAATGAAGAAATATCAATAAATCCAATTGATGTTATGACTATTTGAATCGCTTGCAAGTAAATGTGGTTTGAAATATCCACAACCTTATATGAAGATAATGCAGCATGCATTGCTCAATTGAAGGGAAGATTCAGAAAATGAGATAGGACAAAAGCACATTTCACCAAAGTTGTTCTTCACACACGAACTCTAAAAGAATGGTGATATCAACGTGCAACAGATTCATTCAAGTGATAATATGACCAATTTGTTCACTAAGTCTCTACCAACTGCAACTTTCGAGAAGATGGTGCACAAGATTGGAATACGAAGACTCAAGCATTTGGACTACATGTTGTATTCTTTTTCCATATAAGGTTTTGTACCATTGGGTTTTCCTTGTAAGGTTTTTAATGAGACAACCAAAATATGTATTATTAGAAATGTGTACTCCTTTTCCTTCACTAGAATTTTTTCCCACTGAGTTTTTTTCTAGTAAGGTTTTAACGAGGCACATTATTGGACATCCAAGGGGGAGTGTTATGAAATACATATCCTTTGTATGGATGTCCATACACATTCACTAACCTTTTGTATGTTACATGTACCTATTAATTTGGGCACTTAATATTTGTAACCTTCATTGGGTGGTTTCATCCAATAAATTGAGATGTTATTCAAATTTGAAGGAAGATGAACATACACTTGAAAATAAGAAGAAAAACTCTTCCTCCTCTCTACTTTTTTTTATGTACATCTCTTGTCTTATATTGCTATTGCTATCATTTTATAACAATAACCATTTTCTACAAAGATAATCTTACTTATTTTTCTCTTTCGGGTATTTGAGTTGAAATTATGGCCCAAAGTTCAGTCCACTCCAAAGCCCATGTTACTCCCCCTTATATCTTCAAGGAGAAAACTTTATACACCCTTTCCCAAGCAAAGAAGAGAAGAGTAGCCATGGATTCTGAAGAAGGAACACAACAACCTCAGCTAGTTCTTGCAGACAAACTATTCCTTTTAACACATCCAGATGTCAATGACTTAGACAAAGTTCGTCTTCGTGAAGAAGTCTTGGAAGCTGTCGTCTCCAATGGTACATCTCATTCATAATTTTCTTGAAATTTCCTTAATATTGTTTCTTGAAAGATTGAATTTTTATTTGTGGGTTTGTAAAGATTTGTTTATAAATGGCAGATATGGTACCGTTGTATGAAACCCTAGTTTCAAATGGGGTATTGAGTTTGGATCAGAAGGTTCTTGATTCTATGCGTACTAAGAATTCCGATGAGCTCAAAAAAATCAATGACAAGTGAGTACTTTATGTCTGCATACTATGTGATCTGATATTGCCTTTTATTTTATTTTATTTTATTTTATTTTATTTTTAATGTGTTGTTTTACTGCATTTTAGGGCCCGTTTGGCCATGAGAATTGTGAGTATTTGAAAAAAATAGTTTTTGTTTCCAAAGTGAAAAATGTTATTTGGAAGATTTGTGTTTGGCCATAAATACAAATTGGAGTTTTTTTTTTTGAGTTTTTGTGAGTGATTTGGAGTGAAAAAGATAGAAAACAACTTTTTGGTGTGTTTTCCGCAATTTTATGGCCAAACATGATCTCCGGAATTCAATTCCAGAAAAAAGTAAAATATTCATGGTCAAAGTCTCATTTCCAACCCGAGACATAAACAAAGACAGCGATAATCAGACTTGCCAGAAGAGCCAAAGTACAAATAAAGAATCTGTTTTGACATGAAAATTGTTTCGATTTCTATATTCTCTGGGGTCAGATCCCTTTAGAACATACTAGTATGAAGAACACCAAATATAAGTTGGACATAAATTGGTACTTGGATGGGACTTGAATGTCAGACTGCTTTGGATAAGGGTTATATTGACTGATTTTTGGAGGCATTGAAAGTAATACTTAGATACTCCCTCTGTCCCAATTTATATGACACTTTCCTTTTTAGTCAGTCCCAAAAAGAATGACACATTTCCTTATGTGGCAACAATTTTAACTTTAAATTTTACCTTTTACGCTTAACGAGATGATCTATAACCCCACAAATGTATTTGACTTATTTTAGACTACAAGATTCAAAAGTCTTCCTTTATTTCTTAAACTTCGTGCCTAGTTAAACTACATCATATAAATTGGGACGGAGGGAGTATATAGGAACTGTATGAAATGGTACTATAAGTTGCAAGATCTCATATCAAAACAACTACATTATCATTTGAAAGTCCAGGATGCTATGTTGCTTGGAACCTTTAGAAATGTTGCTGGGTGCTTGTTGAATCCTCCAAAAACAGTGCATTTTGGAGGACCAGGTACGGGTGTGGCACCAGTTTTGGAGAGTCCGAACAACATAGCCAGGATGAAGATTACCTTTTGGAATTCTTGAGATGCAAAACGGGAGAAATTAAGGAGTGGAGTAGTACTAAGTTAAGACACTTGATTTTGAGGCCCCTTTTTTTGGGGTAGAGGGAGCTTTAGTTGTTATTGCAAGTTTAGTTTCGTTAGGAATAGGAATGGATTAGGTTATTTGGTCTTTGGAGGAAGAGAAATTGGGTAATTAAGCAAAGAAGGGTCACACTCAATAGTCTATGTTGAGAATGGTTCTTGGGGAATAGTCTATTTCACTTGGACATCATATGGTTGGTATTTTTCTAACAAGTCATATATAGAGAAATCCAAATAATTAGGGTATTGGATTTTAGAAATTTTGCAATCCAGTATGATGGTAGAGCCGTAGAGGTCATATTTTGTGAGTTAAAGTAATAAAAGTTCGTGCCTTTCATTCAAAGGTTAGTAAAAGTGGAAGTGAATTTCTGATTTTATGACCAGATTTAGCTGTAGTATATACATACTTGGTATTATAAATAGAGGTTGAACGACACTGGTGGGGTTCTGAAAAAGAGAGGCTCAGAACCCCATCGAAGCCAAGTTTTATTAGAGACAAGTAGTACTGCCTGGAGCACGGTCAGCACTCTTCTACGGTCTAGCATTGCATGACATAAACCCAATAGTTTGAATAAATACATGAATTGGCTCGAGTCATGCTAGGAACTGTCCTAAGAAACTATTTCGGCAGTGTGAAATGTTTTTCCAAGATTAAACAATACCTCTATTTAAGAGGATAAAAGAATCAAAAAAATATTAAATTACAAAACCAGCTAGTAGTTATAAGGGAAAACAACTACTGCCTCCGTTTCAAAATGTTTGTTTGGTTTTGACTTGGCAGTTTAAGAAAGTAAAGAAGACTTTTGAATCATGTGGTTGTTAACTAAAGATACGTAGAATGTACCAAAATGCCCTTTAATCTTGTGGTCTTCAACATGCCATGTGGAAAGTTGAAATAAAAGAGTTGTCAAAAAAGGAAAGAGACGTTTATTTTGAAACGGACTAAAAAAGGAAAGTAAGACAAATCATTTTCAAACGGAGGGGATAATATTTTATGGGAAAAATATAAAAAATAAAGAAGAGGCGTAAGAATGGGGAGTAGTTTTGATGCTCTATCAATGTAATTGAGAGAACCTATTTATAGGTTTTTTAGGGTAGGTTTAATCATGGACAAGTGTCCATACATTTTTTCCAAAATTTACTTTGCAAGTGGTCACTCATCCATTTCTTCTCATGCAAATTGATAAGGTATAACATTGCATGAAATTTGCATAGGTTTAATCATGGACAAGTGTCCATACATTGTTTCCAAAATTTACTTTGCAAATGGTCACTCATCCATTTCTTCTCATGCAAATGGATAAGGTATAACATTGCATGAAATTTGCATAGACTATTTTGAAAATATCACAATCAACCTATACTTCTTTGGCCACAGGTGTACTTAAAGCACCCAAGTTGTCCAAATCCAATGCGGATTCCGCACCCACATCCAAATTGTGTCGGATCCCACACCCAAATTAAAATAAACCATAATCAGTTTATTAAGTCTGTTCGACTTGGGTATTCAGTTCGGTTCAGTGTTGCTGTTCCATTTGAACACCCTACTGAGCAACATCTGGTGAAACTATGAGGTAAACATCCTTCATCCTTATATGATTTACTGGGATTCATCCTTTGTGATGAAATTCCTGCCCTCCAATAGATTTTTCTTGGAGAATGAAAATTGAACTTGTAATTGTATTCTTTGGATGTCGATAATCATGGTTACTAATAAATTGTTTATAGAAGTTGGTATCATGGTTCATGTTAATCTTTATCTCAACAATAATTGAGAGGTAGTAATGACTTGCTTAGTGGATGGGCTTATCATTCTTAAAAAGGTCAATAGTGTGTCATTGTATGGATGAGTACCTTGTATATTTCTCTGAGCCAGATTGGGCATACCCGTTGTCAGGGAAGAGTGAGATGTGTCTGATTTTTCGAATTGAATGGAGATTTATTGCTTTTTACACTTAAACCACACATCTAACTTGATACATTTATAAAGGATTGCTGATGCAGAAGAAAATTTGGGTGAAAGTGAAGTCCGAGAAGCTCATTTGGCAAAAGCATTGTTCTACATTCGGATTGGTGACAAGGTAGGCTCTCTCTCTCTCTCTCTCAAATAATTGTTTAGAGTTTATTTGTTCACATTGGGCAAATCTCAATCATGTCTTATTTAATAAAATTCAGGAGAAAGCACTTGAACAACTCAAGGTGACTGAGAGCAAAACTGTTGCAGTTGGGCAAAAGATGGACTTGGTCTTCTATACCTTGCAGATGGGATTGTTTGACTTGGATTTTGACCTCATTTCTAAAAGCATTGATAAGGCAAAGAAGTAAGTAGGAGTGTCTCACAACCGGTTCAGAAGTTATCAGGAATAATGTTCTAAATGCCTTTTTCTAGTTATTAAGCTAACTCCCAATGTTTGGCTGGCAGATTATTTGAAGAAGGGGGTGACTGGGAGAGAAAGAACAGGTTGAAGGTGTATGAAGGGTTGTTCTGCATGTCCACCCGTAACTTCAAGAAAGCAGCAGATCTTTTCCTCGATTCTATCTCAACTTTTACCACATATGAGCTTTTTCCTTATGATATATTCATATTTTATACTGTCCTTACGAGCATCATTACCTTGGATCGGGTTTCCTTGAAACAGAAGGTATTCAATTTTTACTCCCTCTAATATACTTGTTTGATTAGGATGGGGAATTTGTTAACTTTGAAATTTGTGTTTCCTTGGAATATCCTGGATGTTACTGTGACGAATGTACTTGCAAATTCATTTTGGTTACATATATGTTGCAGGTAGTGGATGCACCAGAGATCTTGACAGTTATTGGAAAGATTCCATTTCTATCTGAGTTTATGAACTCATTATATGAGTGTCAGTACAAGTCATTTTTCTCCGCATTCGGTAAGCTTTTCCATTGTTGTTTATTTTTCTTTTTGTATGTTAAGTGTGCGTTTGTAGTTTGCAAAGGTCCGCATCCGAAAGTTAATGTAGATTATGTCCGTCAAAACTGTGATGGGTCCCTGATGCATTGTCTGGCGGATTTAACAGAGAATAATAGTTTTTGCAAGGTCTTTGACTATTGATGTTAATCCTCAGATGTCATCGTGTTTCCTTTTTTGAGTACGGAGTACCTTGATAATGAAATAGGTTGGGCAACTGTTGTATAGAGTAAAAAACAAAAGCTATTTCTTCTGGTTTATATTAATGATGTAAAGATTGTAGATATATCCGCTATCAAAAGAAAATAATGTAAATGTATCATGTAATGTATTTTTGACTTAAAATTGAGGAAGAGAGTTGTTTTCTTTTTGGTATAAGGAGGAATATGTAAATGATGCCGAATCCATACTTGGCCTGTTTGGCCAAACTTCCAAAATCTTCCAAGATCTGCCTATTTTGAAAATGCTTTTTTTTTTGAAGCGCTTTTCGAAAAAGTGCTTTTGGAGAGTAGCAGTTTAGTTTGGCTAACTGATTGGAAAAACACTTGCCAATATTTTGCTGTAATTTGTGCTTGGCCAAGGTTCCAAAAGTGCTTCCGGGGAAAAACTACTCTTTTAGCTGTGGGAAAACAACTTATGCTACCATTCAAAAGCACTTAATTTGTGTTCCCAAAAGCTTGGACAAACACCTCAATTTTCTGTAATGCACACTTTTTGAAAAAAATAAGCACTTTTGGCTTCCTAGAAAGAAGCTTGGCCAAACATGCTATTGTTGTCTTGGAATCCCTATTAGATTGGAAGGGACCTTTCCGTTGCTTTTGCTCTCTTGTAATTACTTCAGCAACCCGTTAATGCTGCCTGCTTTTATAATACAATTTTCCGTTGCTTTTGCTCTCTTGTAATTACGTCAGCAACCCGTTAATGCTGCCTGCTTTTATAATACAATTATCTCCTCTTGACTATCAATAATATATCAATTGCAAATGGTTGACTTTTACCTTGATGGTGTTTCAGCTGGCTTGACGGAGCACATTAAATTGGATCGCTACTTGCAACCACACTTCAGATATTATATGAGGGAGGTCAGGACAGTTGTGTATTCCCAGTTCCTGGAGTCCTACAAGAGTGTTACTATTGAGGCCATGGCCAAGGCTTTTGGGGTGTCTGAGGATTTCATAGACTTGTAAGTGCTATTTTAAGTGTACTGGACATTAGATTCTCCATAGAACGTGTAAAACTAATTGAACTTTTCCCTTTTAATTCAGGGAACTATCTCGGTTCATTGCAGCTGGGAAATTGCACTGCAAGATCGATAAAGTAGCAGGAGTATTGGAAACTAATCGTCCTGATGCGAAGAATGCTCTTTATCAGGCAACTATCAAGCAAGGGGACTTCTTGTTGAATCGCATTCAAAAGCTTTCTCGTGTCATTGATCTCTGAAGCCATTA
The DNA here is from genome assembly GCA_034509755.1 of Anisodus tanguticus. Lineage (NCBI taxonomy): Eukaryota > Viridiplantae > Streptophyta > Magnoliopsida > Solanales > Solanaceae > Anisodus > Anisodus tanguticus. Next base: position 10,984,357 of record CM067543.1, on the reverse strand, counting down.
AACCATGGCGTTGTACTTGTTACTTGTTTTCTTCAACTGTGTGTAGCACTAATCTTGATATATTTTGCCCTTTTCATTTCGAGCTTTTTGAGTACCATTTAGTAATTTTCTGAAATCAAGAGATTTTCTATGTTGGGATAGCTTATATTTGGACAACATTAAGAGCATATTTTAAAATCTTATCTCCTTTTTAATTTTATGTGCAAGTGATGATGAAAGTGATTCGAGACTTCTATATTAGTGAAGTAAAGAATGGGTTTATTTTGTAATATATCTGGATGTTTAACAAATTAGCCATTGAATACATTGGTGGAGGGCATTTCTCAAGCTCAAAGCAAGGGCAGCTAAATCTCTCCCAGTAGTTAAGTGTTTTCACTCGAGGAAATGAATCTACGACAAGACCTTCCATATCCCAAAAGAAAAAGAAGGGGGTTACTGAAATTCTTCACAAAAAGCCCTCCTTAAGTAGTCCCCGGGCATAGCTAGATGGCAAAGAGAACTTAAAATCTAGCCAGAGGCTTGCAGCACCCTGGTGGGAGTAATTTGTTCTCTTTTGGAGTAGGATCTCGTAGGTGATATTAGTTGCTCTCCTTAAGTAGTTAAACCAAGCCCCATACAACTGTATAACGGAACACACCCTTCTCTTTCAAGATCCACACCAAAATCCCCAGTGCTTACTGGAATCCTCAGCAACCCCTTACGAAAAAATTAAATGAAAAAGAGAAGAAAAAAATCCAAATATTTTCTTAGCCACAAGCAAAAAAAATGAGTGAATGGCTATTAATGTCCCTTCAAATTTCTCGTAATATTGAGGCATGCAGCCTCTGTAAAAATGGTTTCTTTAACCTTATAGAACTTGATGCATTGTAAAGAATTATGGGAGGCATGAATGTTCAGTTTGGCACTAAGGATTTTCAAGAAAAGGTATCTGGTTGTTTGAGACCTTGGCAACGTTCTTTCCAGTTTTGGGTTCGTGCAGTAGATATATATACTGCTTATAAGGTACTCTCAAGTTTGTATCCCATCTTCTTCAAATTTTATTTAACAATGGATAAATTTTATATAATTTAGGATAGATATCACACTACAAAATGGTACTTATTAAATAGTTCAAATTCTAAAAATTTGATGGTCTAATTTCACAATTATGACCTTTAAGATTAATGTAGAAAAGTTAATTTGAGAATGACGTGTTCTACTCTCTCGGATTCAAAATAAGTGTCCACTTAGCCTTTTTGTTTTGGTTAAAAAATAAGTGTCCACTTACATAATCAAGAAGGAAATAACTTTATTTTTTCATATTTGCCCTTATTTTCCCAGGGCTATAAAATAGTCGAGAGTCTTATTAGTTAAGGGTAGTTTAGTCAAAATACAATTTTTTTTTTAGAAGTTAGTGTTTTCTTAAAAGAGTGAAAAATGCTAAGTTGCGTTGACAACCAATCATTAGATCTGGATTGCGATTAGGAACACCCCTAGAAAGGGGGAAGCCACTCTTCCTAGTCAGGAGAAGCGTCTGCCTAAAAATGAGCTAAGGGAGAATTCTTTATTTGTACATCAGCTCTTCTGGCAAGTTTGATTATCCCTGTCTTTGTTTATGTCTCGAGTTGGAACAAATTACTATAATTCGTCCCCGCCTACGGATTCCGATTCCTTCGCTTTTGGTGTGATTGAAGCTAGACATGATTTTTTGACAGGTTTATGACAGATGTTCTAGTACCTGGGTACCTGTCTGGATGGATGCCCTTCGTTTTCGAGTAAGCTTTGCAACTTCTAGTTATAGCAGCTAGGGAGGAAAGAGAGATTGAATGGAAAAGAATGTCGACAGAAAGGAAGGTCTCATTCCAGTTTGATTTCCATGCCTGCAGGAAAGAAGAAAGGCCCAAAGCCAATCCCAGGGAACAATGAAGCTTCATAGGGTCTTTCTGTCCAGGTAGTACTCATCTTAACAGACATGTCTATTTCACCGAACCGCTCTACCACTTAGCTACTGAGGAACAACAGGAGATTCGATCTCATAGAGTTCAATTCCTATTCCCAACCTGAAAGATAGAATAATTTCCCTTAGGGATTCCTTTCATTATTCACAATATATATAGATGTACAAAGGTTGATTCCTAATATGGTACGAATACTAACTTACCTTACAAAGGTTGATTCCTAATATAATTAGAATCCTAAGTTACCTTAAATATACATCTATCATAATTACAAAATATACAGAGAATATTCGGAGAATATTCGCTAATACTCCCCCTCAGACGGAGCGGGAGGAGGCCGAACGCTAAGGCTGGATCGGAAGTCGGTGAAGAGCTGTCGCGGTAGTCCCTTTGTGAAGATGTCTGCATACTGATAAGAGGAAGGCACGTGTAATATTTTGACCTGACCATGGGCAACCTTCTCTCGCACAAAGTGGATATCCATCTCAATATGCTTAGTCCACTGATGTTGGACCGGATTATGAGACATATAGATGGCAGATATGTTGTCACAATAGACTATAGACGCCTTGCGGAGTGGACACTGGAGTTCCAAAAGAAGATTTCGGAGCCAACAGATCTCAGCAACTACGTTAGCAACACCGCGATATTCTGCTTCAGCACTCAAACGGGAAAGTGTGGCCTGCCGCTTGGCGGACCATGAGATAAGATTATCCCCAAGAAATACACAGTAGCCTGAACCTTCAACAGTGGTAGATTGGGAATATGAGCTCGAAGCTTCCTTCATAACTCCTACTTTCTCTTTGATAACAATGTTCTAATATTATATAATAGCAATAAACGGAATCTTAAGAAGCAAAAAATCTTTTTGGAAAGAAATAAGAAGCTGATTGTAATGTTGTAATGGCCAAAAGGTCAATTTCGATAAGAGCCAGTGCTTCCTCTCGAACAGAGGCGACCAAGTGAAAAAAAAAGCTCCGAGCAAATCTTCTAGAGAACGTACCCTTAGTTTCTATTCTTTCTCTGTTCTAAAACAAAAAATAGAAACACTTATTTTGAACCCAAGGGGGTGTTTTTTCTAAAAAATATTTATTGTTAATTTCTCTTTGTGATATGGACTAGTCATTTGAGGGTTCATTGTCTTATTGAAGTATATTATGGGTTTTAATTGCTCTTTATTAGGTGTTTCAGTTAAGAGTTGGCTTTGAAAAAAATGTGCAAAAACAAGAAGCAATGTGAGAGAGGCAGCATGAGTTTGCAGCTGAGAAGATATACAATATGTGCTCTGACCTTGGTGGGTTCTTCCTAAAGGTAAAATCTTTAACCAGCTTCCCATTTCTCATTTCCTAATATAGAATTGATTCAATCTCGAACGGTTATTGTTGTTTATTAACTACAAGGAAAAAAAGAAAAAAATGGAAGGATTTTGCTTTCCTCCTTTGCTAAGCTGTATTTAGTGTTTTCTTTTAATAAATTAGCGCACCCATGATGTGTGGTTTAGGCGCACGTCACGGTTTTGAACCCTGCCACAAACAAATTCCTGGTATTTAAATGGGAATGGGTAGGGGGGGGGGGGGGGGGGCAATAATCCATTGAGTTTCAAACTGTGCACCATGAACTCTCGGGAATTTCTCGGTTATTGAAAAGAAAATAACGGAATGATCAAGAGAGTTTAAGTTTTGGCTCCACAGCTTATAGTTCATACTAAGATACGGTTTGAGAGTGAGATTTGATTATGTGTATGTGTTGGTAATATTAGGTTGCTCAACTGATTGGGAAGCCAGACTTGGCCCCAGCTGCATGGGTGAGAAGGTTAGTTACTCTGTGTGATCAAGCACCTGCTATGCCGTATAATGTGATCAGGGCTGTTTTGGAGAAGGAATTGGATCAAAACATTGATGAATTGTTTGAAAGATTTGATGTTGATCCTCTCGGTTCTGCTTCTATTGCACAGGTAACTGTTTAGTTTGATCTAAAGTGTAAAGAATGGATCTCGGATCTAACTCAACCCCAAAAGCTAGCTTATAAGGTGAGGATTGTCCAAGTCTATATAAGGAGTCCATGTTCCCATTCCATTTCCGATGTGGGACTCTTAACACTCCCCCGCACGCCCAAACCTCGTTAACTGGAGCGTGGACAATATAATTTGGGGGCCCAACATCGATGGACAAAGAACTGGAATGTGTCTGGCTTTGATACCATGTAAAGAATGGATCTTGGGCCTAACTCAACCCCAAAAGCTAGCTTGTAAGGTGAGGATTGCCCAAGTCCATATAAGGAGTCCATGTTCCCATTCCATTTCCGATGTGGGACTCTTAACATAAAGCATTACGATATCTCATTGTAGAGCGAATGATGGACATTTCTTTGTGTTGACAAGGAAGCTTTATGTTTTTCAAATAGATGTTAAAAATATGGACCTTGCAGCTAGTATATACATTTGGATTTGTTGAAGTGTATGGCTACTGAATCTAAAAGTTTAAGTTGTTAGAGAGGAATCACATTTATTTATTTTAGGTGTGCAAAGGTTCCCTCAAGTTCGAACCAACACTTTTTCTTGGGCCAATACATGGAAATGATTTTCTGATAATAGGTGGTGGAACATATTAGGCATATAATAGACACATAACAAGGCCCTATTTCCAGCAATAATGACAAAAGCATCACCAGTTACATTGTAAGAAGATAAAGGGAGAATTTTCATTTTTCTCATGGCAAGGACATCTCAAATCCATAAGGAAAAGAAAGGCAGTCACAGATTTATCTGGTTTTGAGGACCCTCTATAGATAGGCAAGAGAAAGTACTTAAGATACACTGAACGGTTTTTTAACTCTAAGTTGTGGCTGATTTTTCTTGGCTAGCTATCTCTAGTTCATTCTTAATTTCTATGGCTTATGTAGGGTCTAAGCCCTATCCGAATAACAGCAATAGCTTTAACCTAGGAACCACTGTTATACATGTCTTTAAAGATTATTTCTAAATGAATGTCTTTGAGCTATATTCTAGTTATACAGAGGAATTAATATTACTTTTCTCCTAAATGGTCCAACTTGTGTTTTCTGTGCTTGGAATTAGGTTCACAGAGCGAGGCTCAAAGGTGATAAAACAGATGTTGTTGTCAAGGTAAGAGAAATTGACTCATAGCTTTACAGCTTTCTCGTGATTATAAGGTTCTAAAATCATCATCTTGCTCAAGGTGCAACACCCTGGGGTCCAAGAATTGATGATGGCCGATATCCACAACTTGCAAGCTTTCGCACTATACTTGCAGAAGATGGATATAACATTTGATCTATACTCTTTGACAAAGGAAATTGAAAAACAGGTGCGTAAAATTTCTGTATATGCGGCATATTTGTAACATCAAGCCATAAGTTTTCAGTAAAACAACTGAAAGTAGACGCGAGCATGATTTCCAGAGTTGAGACTTCTTTATAGTGCTAAAAAAGAGTTGGGACTTCTTTATAGTGCTAATGCTCGTTTAAAGAAAATAACGTGTAGGTTTCTGTTTCTTACTTTCTCATCATCTGGACACATTTTTATAAGATTTAAGGCCTTTAGATTTTTTTGAAATCTGCTCTCAACTTTCTATTTTGCTATTCTTAAATGTAAATTGATTGACATAATGAGTCAATGGTCAGTATTGAACAACAATAACAAAACCATACCAATTCCAATAAATTATTAATTATTGTCTGGCTTTAATTTATTGGACAAATATTCGTCTTCAAGTGAAGTATTTCCGGTCTGCAGATAAGTTGGCTAAAATTGCATTGTTACTTCTTGTAGGTCTAGACAATTACACACCTAATTCAAAGGTGTTTCTATTTTGGATCTGATAGGTTCCTATCGAGCTCATTGGCTTTGTGTTTTTCTTCTGCCTCCTAAAATCTCGTAGTCCAAGTTTTTTGTTGACAAGCTTTATACAATGTAATAGCACGTTTTTATAATTGTCGAACATGTTCACCAATCGGAAAATAATAATTTTTTAACAGATTTGAAGCACTCTTTGCATTTGAGGTGACAATTTTTTTTAAAGATATTTTATACTTCACGAGGATATTATGGTGGAAGTGCTTGTGCATGTAAGATATATACCATGCATTATTTACTCTATCATCTATTGTTTCTCTTTAGCAAGAAGAAGGTTAAAAGTAATTTCATCAAACAGAAGCACCAAGGCGATACATGTTACAGATATTTACATCAATATTCAGTTCCCATATTCTACGCTAGGAACTGATAAAGTCTATCAACTGACTTGCATCATTTACAAAATCAAAATTAGTCCAAGCAGACAAAAAGGACAAACGGTTATATTTTAGCTGAGATACGTTGCTTTTTGCTCCTTCAAAGCATCTTTCTTCCTTGCATTTTGATAGCACTCAAAATATAGTTACAGGAATTGAGCTCCAAATGTTCATCTTTTCTTCCTTGAATTAATTCGTTTAGATCTGTTCTTTGTCACAAATGTGCTTAAAGTGAACTCTCGGTATTTACTCACATCGTGAAATGCATCTTGGTATTTACCTTGTCATTTCCTATTTCAACTAGATTAAGTACAACAATGTTTTTGCTTATCCTATTGCTTTAACAAACTGATTTCACTTCTTCCATATTAGATTGGATACGAATTCAACTTTTGAGGGAGGCTGATGCAATGGATAGAATTCGGCGTTTTCTATACCAAAATAACAAAAAGTCCCCAGTTATGGTTCCACGGGTGATTCGAGATATTGTCACAAGGTGAGCTGCTGCTGAATATTTAACTAGTTGATGTTTTCATATCTGAATATTGAGTTGTCCTGCTGTTATTAGGTGGACCAAGAGATTGTTGAAAACTGAATTTGCATTACCCTAACTGTTTTGCATTGTAAGATGCTCAACTGTTCTTTGCTCAATAATCTTACTGTCACAAGGTTAATATGTTAGCTCAAGCCGTTGTGAAATTTCCAATGAGTGTGCCATCTCACATATTGTTTGCTTTCATCATTCCGACAACTTATAGATGTAAGCTAGGTTCATTAACTTTTCAACCAGTTTGTTTCTATTTCTATGAACTTTACAGCTAGCATATAACTTCTTTTCAAATTCCTTAATAATCCTTTCTTTCCTTAATATTTTTAGGAGGGTCCTTGTGATGGAATATATTGATGGAACCCCGATTCTGAAGCTGGGAGATGAGATGGCAAAGAGAGGCATGAGTCCAGAAGGTAAAGTTGCAGCAATAGCAAGGCAGTAAGAACCTATATTTCAAGTCCATTTCTTGTTTTAGGCACAACTCATATTTGGTTTACCGTTTACTATAGTATTATGCTTTCCCCATTGCGGTACTGAGCACTCCACATCGTTTCTCTTCTCAATTATTTTGGTCGCCGTCTCTTTTGTATATTTGTTATCTCTGCTAAATTAAACTGATAACCTTGGCGATAGCGTAAGCAATAGTTAACTTCTAGGGCTTGCAATTGAAACTGATTGAAAAATCCTGGATTTTCGAATTGAGAGAAATCAAGAATTCTCACCATTTCTTAGATTCATGGACCCAATTCAATTCAGTGAGATCCTTCATTCACATTTTTTTCCACCAAGAACATTTTCTAGAACTCTTTGACCCCCGAATTTGGAGTATCCTACTTTCATGCAATACGGTGATTTAAGAAAATAAAGATTTGTGTTGAGTGAAACTAACACAATATCCGTAGAGACCGAAAACCTTGTTTACATTCAAACGACAGATTAATTCAGAAAATCCAACCTCAATTTTAATTCAATCCCATAATCTCACATATAGAAATGAAGAACCTTGGAATTAGAATAAAAACCAATCAACTTTATCACAAGAAATAAATCTTAACAAGGATTGAATTATTTTGCGAAGATCAAGAGTGGTTCAAAAAACAAAGGAGAAGATTTTCCTCTCTCAATAATGCCAGATTATCACCAAAACACACTGAAGAATCCTTTTTGGGCAGCGAACAATCTGTATATAGGGTTTGGGATAATTATAAAGTACCGAAATTGTCCCTAAAGATTCTAGGCAGAACTTTGTGCGCTGGATTGGCGCTGATTTGCACCAGGTTGGCACGCAGCTTTCTTCATTTGCACCAGGTTGAGCATTTTCCTTCTCTTTTCAAATGAGTGTTTTCCTTCTTCCTTCTTAGTCTCTTTTTAACCTCATTCATTTTCATCATGAGAATATGGTGAACTGGGGTACTATTCTCTTATTTGTTACTTCTGCATGCAGGAACATTCTTAAAAGTTTGTCCTTAGCTTATGGACAGATGATACTCAGGAGTGGTTTCTTTCATGCAGACCCTCATCCAGGGAATATTCTAATCTGCAGAGGTGCTGAGGCAAGTATGAATCTTTTCTTTTTCTTCTTTCAAAGTCAGGTTCTCGGTGATCATATATAATTGTTCTTTCAGAGTTCTGACAAGGATCATGTCATTCTTTTCTTATTAAGGTTGCATTGCTGGACTATGGACAAGTTAAGGATCTTACAGAAAATCTCAGGCTCGGATATGCTAATCTTGTTCTTTCTATTGCTGATGGTGATGCTACAAGGGCCACAGAAAGCTTCAAGTGAGTGAGTATCTTGTTATAAGTTCAATATTAGTTTTCTTCCTGACGAAACAAAATGATGCAAAATACTAATGAACTCAAAAGCTCCAAATCACAAATATTCTTCCAACACAGAAAATGAACATGATAAACAGGAAACGAAATACTCCCTCTGTCCCATTTATGTGACTCTCCACAAGTTAAAGTCTTTCTTTCATTCTTAAACTCCATGCCCAGCCAAACACCTTCACATAAATTGGGACGGAGGGACTAGTAGTTTACGTTCTGATTATTCAAGTGTAAAGAATGGAAAATGGAATTGACTTCGTGGAGCAACTACAAACTACTCTTGGAACTGACTACATAGATGGAAATGAGATTTTTTTTACTCTAGGACTAAAATTAGAGTTGTTGCAATAATTAGTTAATTACGTTCTCTTAATGCTGATATGTTTCCAGTCTTTGAACATCTCTCGCTTTGAATTAAACGGAGCTTGGCATAGACACCCTAAGCAAATGTGAGGATGATCAGAAAGAAATGCTTAAATTGGCACAAGGGATGTTTGATACAAAATTACCACCTGGTGTAAAGACGCTGCAATCTTTCTCGGAAGATTCTTTGGTTAAAAAAAGTTGCACTTGAGGTACGTGGTACCTGCGCTCTCAACTTCTGGTATTTACCAATTCCCGATGTTAACCCTGCATTGACTACGTTTCTTTTGAGCCGAGGGTCTATCGGCAACAACCTCTCTACCCTGTAGAGGTAAGGTCTGCGTACATCCTACCTTCCCCAGACCCCACTTGTGGAATTACACTGGGTATGTTGTTGTTGATTTACCAATTCCCGATGTTAATCATTTTTAGCGAGGGTTGCATTTACCATACAAGAATCAAATGATCTTTCCCACATGATACTACCTGTCCACATTAGGTCCACCAGTTTGATTAGTGATGGATATTGAAGACAAAAGCAGATAGCTTTATTTTGATAACCCCTAACTAAAGAATTTGAACTTGTAACAGTCGCCGGTCCTTTGTTGATGCTTTGGTAATAAGGAACTGGAGAATTGGTGAAGAGAGTATAGAGAAGAGTTTCTTTTTTAGGATTAGGATGGCATTGGGAGGATGAATTGAATTTGAAAAGTAATACCTTTTTTTCTGAACTTGATGTGAACATAAATACCTGAAATTCCTATTTATTTGGAGCTTCAGGCTCAAAAGCATGGACGTCTTAGCAAAGGATTACGTTGGGTTAAACAATCCTCTGGTGGGAAGTTATAACAAAATGCTCAAATTGTTAAAAGGAGATGTAAATTGAAAAAATGAGCTGTTTGTTTCAACATTTGCTGGTTGGAGAATATTGTGATCAATAGAGATAGAAGGCCACAACGTTCTCAGTCATGCAAATAAAATTAGACCGACTGCTGAACTGTAGTTGCAATAGAGTTATCTGTATTTCTAGGTCCTTCAACCATCTAAATCAATATTGTAACTGCTTACACATTTTTCACCCGCGCTTAAACTGCAATTACACAAATTGTTATACTTGAAGGATTCTTATAGCTTCTAAAGTAAATTCTGCGGAAAAGCAGCTAAAATATTGAAGTTGAAGGCATAGCCAATTGACAAGTGCTTACGGTTATCATGGTTAATCTTCAAAGAACAATATACAACAAATATTAAGAGTACTCAAAAGACATTGTCGTACATGTTTACACTTCCATGTTAGACATACAATAGACATGCCACTAATCTAGTATTCCCCAATCTTTATGAAAATGGAGAGACGTTTAACCAAGAATCTTGAAAGAGGAAAATATTTTGACATTGGTCAGCAACGGCTAAATAACTTTTTTTTCCATCAGAAATGTTGTCTCTATGATTTTGGTGCTTAATAAAGAAGAAAAAGACATGAAATTGGGAGTCTTTCACTTGAGATGTAAATGCCACAATTTCCAACCACCATGAGAGGCACTGGATCTGAATTTCAGTCTCTTCAAAATTTGTGAAAAACCAACTCAATTAGGTCTCGTAAAATCTAGATTGTAGATTTTGCGAATTAAAAATGACCTGCTTGTTCTCTTGCATTTTGCCAGCTCCACAAATGATAAGGTGGATATGGTCTCATACCTTCTTATGTTCTTTTTGTCACTTAGTACAGTGAATGACGCCTTGTACAACTCTATCTGCTTGGCCTTCACCGACCTTCCTTATTTACTGATTAATTGCCTAAAATGTACATGGTAAATAACTAAATATGAGTATGTCAAAATGTGAACATAATTCTATTTGATGGTAGGCTTTCTCAGAAGAACATTTCAAAATGTTTAGCCAACAATCTTGAAAGAGGAAAATCTTGACATTGGTCAGCAAAGGCTGAATAACTTCTTCTTCTTTCTCTTCCTCTTCCTCTTCTTCTTCTTCTTCTTCTTCTTCTTCTTCTTCTTCTTCCTCCTCTTCTTCTTTTGCTGCTGCTTCTTCTGCTTCAGCTTCTTTTGCTTCTTCTTCTCCTCCTTCTCCTCCTCCTCCTCCTCCTCCTCCTCCTTCTTCTTCTAATTAGAAATGTTGTATTTGAACGATTGTGGTGCTCAATAAAGAAGAAAAAGAGGAAGGGTGCATCATGTTGAAATTGATAGTTATTACCTTAAGATGCAAATGTCATAATGTCCAACCACCACGAGAGTGACTCTGGATCATTCTGAATTTCAGTCTGTTCAAAATTTGTAAAAATCCAACTCATTTAGGTTCGTAAATCTAGATTTTAATGTGAATTAAAAGTGACCTGCTTTGTTCTCTTACATTATGTTCCACAAACGATAAGGTGGATATGATCTCATACTCTATTTGCATGGCCTTCACCGGCCTTTCTTATTTTCTGATTAATTGCCTAAAATGTTCATAATAAATTGAGTACGAGGGTTAAAATGTTAATACAATTCTATTTGATATAGGCTTTTCCAGAAGAACTTTTCTCAGTTCTTCGAACTCTGCAATTACTGAGAGGACTTAGTGTTGGTTTGGGAATAAGTCATTCATGTGCTGAACAGTGGAGACATATTGCTGAGGAAGCTTTGTACAGTGCTGGTAGATTGACAGATTAGTCCCTAATACAATACATATAATATTAAAATATATATGTAATGAATAACTAAAAAGTTTAAAGGAAAAGGTAGCTGAATTTGACAAACAGATGACTTGATTGCTCAACACAAAATTATAAAGGATCGTCCAAACCTGCAAATGGACAACTAAATTTAGTTATGCAGGTATTTCCATAATTAAACTTTTCACATAGGACCTTGTCACTTTAGTAGTATGATGATATCATATGATAACAATGAATATTCAAATATGATTGTATTGCATTAATAAAACAATTTAACACCTCTGATATCAACATTGATAAGGAGTGCTTTCATATTTGGTCTTGTGTTTCTTCAAGCATCGATCAGTTATTACAGGACTAGAAAATATACAAAAGTTCAGGAACATAATGGACTTACATATATGTAGGGCTGGCAAATTGGACCCAAGCCCAATTGACCCGCCCTGATTTTAATGGATTTGGGCATTGACATATAATTAGATGGGCTAAGTTTGGGTTAGCCCAACTTAACCCATTCATCCTGAGCAGCCCAAACCAACCCATTACATTAGCCCAAACTAACCCATCTACTATTCTATACTTTATCCTTAGGTCTTCTCACGGCAAACTCCAAAATTGTGTGCTCCATTCTTCTTCAGCAAATAGTATTATCCACGTTTGACACACGTATTCAATACATTCTCCATTTTGAACCTTGTATTGTTTCAACCAAACTGGAGAAACAATACATTCTCCATTTTGCGGTACAAAGAAGCCCAAATTCTGGTAAGTTTTTATTTATTGCAAGCAAATGTCTGAACCTCAATGAGTTTTTTGCTTACTTTTAATTATAGGTTATGTAAATAAAATGAAGCAAGTAAAGTGTGTTAAGGAGTTATCAACAGAAGTTATCCTACTATTAATCATTTAATTGCAAAAAAATTTTTGGCTACCATTCTTGTGAAGTTTCTCCATTTTGAATAGTATCTTTCAATCTTTTGCTTATTTTGTAAATGTGAAATATTATATCAAAAGTTGAATGCTTCAACCTTGATTCATTTTAATTCTTTTTAAAATCTTAACTACAAGGGTTTGAAGATGTCGATAGACCATGATGATGTTGAGTCCAATGAATTAAGTATTGCAAGTTCATCAAAACGATGCAAAACCACTTCTAGAGTTTGAAAATATTATGAGGAGTTACCATTGGATAGTCATCCTGACAATAGATTTCGAGCGGAATGTAAGACATGCAGGAAAACATTTTTGGCCAACTCAGTAGCTGGAACTACAAATTTAACACGCCATTTATCTAAGCACAAGGTTGAATCATTAAAACGAGGTACGCCGATAGATCATAAAGAATATCGTGAAGTTATAGCGAAGGCTATACTTAGACATAACCTCCCATTTAGTTATGTAGAATATGAAGGAGTTAGAGAAGTGCATGCTTTCTCGAATCCTACTGTTAAAACCATTTCAAGAAATACCGCAAAAGTTGATGTGCTTAAATTATATCATGATAAAATGGAGATAGTCAAGAATGAGCTTCAAGCTATTCTGAATAGAATTAGTTTGACATCGGATTTATGGTCATCAATCACGTCAAATGGATATATTTGTGTTACCGCACACTATATTGATTTAGATTGGATTTCACAAAAGAATATTTTAATCTTTCGCCATGTGCCTCCACCTCATAGTGGTGCTATTTTGGGTCCAAAGTTGATTAATTTATTGAAAGAATGAGGAATTGAAAAGAAAATATTTTCTATAACTTTAGATAATGCGAGTTATAATGAAGGTGTTGTGGATTGCTTGATTGAGCATTTTAAGTTGATGGATTCTTTGTTTTGTGATGGAGATTTTGCCCATGTTAAGTGTGCAAATCATATTTTGAATTTGATTGTTAAAGCAGGTTTGAAAACGATTGAGAGTGTTGTTTTTAACATTAGAGAAAGTATAAAATACATTAAAGGTTCTGAGTCAAGGATTGTGAAATTTGTAGAGTGTATTAAGAATCTTGGTTTGAAGTTGAATGGAAAATTGCGTCAAGATGTGTCTACAAGATGGAACTATACATATTTGATGCTTGATTGTGCTTTTCCTTATCGTCGAGCATTCTTTGACTTCAAGATACTTGACAGAGATTTTAAATGTTGTCCTTCGAATGATGATTGAGTTAAAGCTGAAATAATTGCCAAGTTCTTGAGGCCTTTTTATGAAATCACTACGTTATTTTCAGGGAGCCATTATCCTACTGCTAATTTATATTTTCATAAAATTTGGAAAATTCATATGATACGGGAAGAAAAATATAGTGAAGATCCTAATATTAAAGAGATTGCTATTGAAATGGAGAAGAAGTTTGCAAAATATTGGCAGGATGACTACATTCCGATTACTTCGTTGTCCTCATTCTTGATCCTCGATACAAGTTAAAATTGGTAAAGTTTTGCTTTAAGAAACTTGATCCTTTGACTTTCAATGAAAAGGTAAGTGTTGTTGAAGATAATTCGTATAGGTTGTTCAAAGAATACATGACAATATCCGATGTTGAAATGGTGGGAAGTAGTAGTCGTGGATGTGATGGTGAGATGCTTGATGACATGGATGAATTTGATATGTTTGAAAGTCAATCTGAGTGTAGTTCAAGAAAAATACAATTGAATTTATATTTGGAAGAGCCCACAGTAGTTCGCAAAGGAAATGAAAATTTAGACGTGCTTACATTTTGGAAGGATAATAAGATGAAGTATCCTGAGCTCTCATTGATGGCTCATGATTTTTTAAGTATACACAATTGCGTCCGAATCAGCTTTTAGCGTTGGTGGCTGAGTTATTGGCAAATATCAAAGTTCCATATTACCGAAAAATGCTGAAGCTAAGTTGTGTTTTCGAGATTGAATTTATGGGCATCAAGGTACAATATAATTAATACCCTTATCTCATTTACTTTATGAACTTTCTAGTAGTTTGACAATTTTAAATTTTCTCGTTTTTAGCTCCTGATGATTCTGAGGAAGATGACGACATTGCAATAGATGTGGAGAAAATTGCCACTAAACTTTTGAGTTAGAGAGAAATGGTATGTCTTTCATAGTCTTCAGGACAAACTGTCTCTTTGTACTTTTATTTCTCAAGAATGGTATAAAGGTTGTACTTCTAATTTTTGTAAAGAAAAAGAAAATGTAATGCTCTTTAAATTTATTGTGGTGTGTGTAGTTTGAGGTTATTCTGGTTTCCCTTTGTGTGCAAGTGGTGCATCCTTTCAATTGAAACTGATTTCAGTTGCATTTTTGGCTGAAATGTAGCTGGTAAAGAGAGGAATTATAAAGCTTTTCCTTAAATGGAGCTGGCAGGATGACTACAGAACCAAGAAATGAAACATGGCATAATTAGCTCCTTGGTTCAATGTTAATATTTCTTATTTGATGTAGTTAACAAAGCAAACGACAATACAAGTTACAGGGGTGGCTTCCAGTTTGGTTGAAACAATACAAGGTTCAGGCTTCAAGTTACTAACATTCAATCTGAGCTTTCAGGATGAAGATTCAGAGGCATGATGGGCTGATATCTTTCACAAACATCTTTTTTATTGATGATCAAAAGAATCAATCTTTTTATACTATATTATATACGTGGTGGAAACAATATCAGTATACAAGTGGTATGCAAAATTAGAGGAGGTACTCTTATGAGCGGTTGGAGTCAAAATACTAGCAAGTAGTTCTGTGAGCAAGGCATTGACAATATCCAGTTTGGTCTACTGTTATCTTGGTAACCAGTTTGATTTAGTTTAGCATGGAAAAATATATATATTTTTTTTATAAAAATATTGAATTTTCATTTATTTAAAATTTGAGATTATCGTAAAGAATTTGATCAAATTGGGCGGGTTGGGTCACAAAACTTGTAAGACGTACTTGATGGAGGAAGAAATTGGTTAGCATTGAACCTCTAGACAATCATTTAACAATTGGTAGGTACATGAGAAATAGTCACAAGGTAAAAGAATTCTACATTAAAAAGAGTAACAGTACACTTCCCACATGAAGGAGTTGAACCAAACATGCATGAACGTGGATCTTGTAAATGCTATTAATTAATACTGATTCAACATAATGATGAGAGTGTAACTGTAGTCTCTTCAATTGATCCAAATTTCAGATTATTTGAATTTATATTGTGTAATTATCAAAGTGTCTTTCATAAGTATTTAACTTATTTACATTTTTATACAAAAATATGACAAGAATAGTGTTTGATTAAAGGGCAAGCATACCTGGTATATTCAGTGCCCATGAATTTACTGCTTTTCATTGTTATAAAAACGATTTATGAATATATCAAATTTAACCTTTCATATTTCCATCTAGATTAAGGATAATTGAATATTCAATGAATTTGCTCTAGCTAGATATACAAAGAATTAATTAATACCACAGTTTCCCAAGAGTGCCAGAAACGTCAAACATTATAGTTTGTATCCTAGATACATTATTGTGGCTAATTCAATGTAGAAAATTAATGTGGCAGAACAGTATTTATTTAAATATGTATTTATATTTCTGTACTAAAAGATTATTAGAGTAGTGAATGGTTGAAGGGTAAAAAAATGTTCAAACTTTTGATGGACATTTTGATAATCTAACTTTCAATTTAGAGGCTTTCCACTTTTAGAATAGTATATATATATATATATATATATATATATATTATGATATGATAAAAGATATTATGTTACCAGAAAAGAAAAGGTTAACAATAATTATTGGAAGATGAAAATTTCCTTCTCAGTAATTAGAATGCACATTAAGTACGTAATTTAAATTCATCATTAAATGGGTGGAAATTATAATATTATTATTTAATATTTATTTATGCTAGATGTTTTATTACATTTTAATTATTTATAGTAGGGGGAAAATCGTAATCCAACGTTGAAGGTTGGAGCTTTCCACTTTTAGTATAACTAGTCTTTGGACATGTGCGTTGTACGTGTATTCCCCGCTAATTAACAGATTACGTTATAATGCTTAGTTTTATACAATCAAATTCATCATTTCTCTTTTGATTAAAACTCACTGTTTTTATTTACCATTATGTGTTGTTTTAATTCATATTGTTGATATTATAACAAAATTCAATGCAACAAAGAAATGTGTGAATAGTTTTAATTTTTCAGTTTTTCTTATATAGTATTAGATATTCAACTTGTCGATTTTCTTGATTTTTATACGTAAACAACACGGTCGGCATTTGTTTATCAATGTTGGCTATATGATTGCAAATACTTCACGTTTCCACCTTGTCTTTAAGAAATTATAGACTCCTTTTTACAATTTTATATATATCAAGAAACTGCTGTTGAATTAAAGTATTTGTAAAAATTATACAGAAATTCAACTACTAACATATATCCTCCTTAGAATGTTTAGTTGATCATTGTCAAGTTAA
This sequence comes from Anisodus tanguticus, assembly GCA_034509755.1. Lineage (NCBI taxonomy): Eukaryota > Viridiplantae > Streptophyta > Magnoliopsida > Solanales > Solanaceae > Anisodus > Anisodus tanguticus. The sequence goes on along the minus strand of CM067543.1, from coordinate 10,967,313 downwards.
TCTCGTACATATGCAAAGAAACCTTAAAATTTATGATAAACATATAGTTAATAGTTATATTAAATTAAAAATAATAATTAATGATATCTTTTGAAAGTCCAAACAGTATCTACCTACAAGTAAATTGCATTGAAAAAAAATACCTCTTCTCCTAATCTGGGGGATATCATGTAGAAATCCTTAAAACTTCATGAATCTATAAAAAAAATAATTATAAATAGAAATAAGAAATAAATAAGTCAAAAAAGATAATATAGTTTTAGTAATGGTCGGGAATGACCCATGCAACAAAATTTCTTAAAGGACATCCCAAGACGCACTCTTGAACTTAGTTTCTACACCTCATTCCCTGCAAGAGGAAGTATTTTTACCAAATAACAAAACCAGAAAACATAGAAAATAAAAAATAACAACAAAAAAATTGCGACTTTCATGCTTCCAACTTTGTGAACCAAAAATATCTTCACCATGCAAAGCTTTATTCTTGTCTCCTTTTTTTATAATCATTACTATTAGCGAATATTCTCAGAATATTCTCCGTATATTTTGTAATTATGATAGATATATATTTAAGGTAACTTAGGATTCTAATTGTATTAGGAATCAACATTTGTAAGGTAAGTTAGGATTCATACCATATTAGGAATCAACCTTGTACAAGTATATATATTGTGAATAATGAAAGAAAGTAGGCCCACCTGGCTGTAGTCCAGCAGCAGCAGCTTGGCCCGACTGCTTTGGGCCAGGCCTACACCACCATGAACCTTCAACAGCCCGATGACAATTGGTACATGGACACCGGAGCCACATCTCACCTCACCCGGTCGTCAGGTAACCTATCTCAACTACGTCGGTTAAAGTGTCCTCAATTTATTACTATCGGCAATGGTCATCACATTCCAATTGAAGGTTACGGTAACACACACACCAAACATCCACACCCACCTTTCTCCCTAAACCACGTCCTATACACACCTAACATCATTAAAAACTTAATCTCTGTCAGAAAATTCACTAGCAATAATTCTATGTCTGTCGAATTTGACCCTTTTGGTTTTTCTGTGAAAGAACTCAATACGGGGAAAATTCTTACACGCTGCAATATTGTGGGACACCTCTACCCGTTCACTCAATCTTCTGCTGTCAGACCGCAAGCACCTCTATCCCTTGCGGCGATCTCTCCCTCAACTTGGCACAACAGACTCGGACACCCCGGAGATCCAGTTTTTACTTTTCTTAGGACTTCTAAGCGTATTCAATGTAATAATGGGAAAATTGCCCAACACTGTTTTTCTTGTCCACTAGGAAAACATACTCGTCTTCCCTTTATGTTATCAAACAGTGTTACTTTTTCTCCATTTGATATTGTTCATGCTGATTTGTGGACATCTCCGATTGCTAGATCTTTTGGTCATAAATTCTATCTAGTATGATTTTTCACATTTTGTCTGGATTTACCCACTAAAATTCAAATCTGAAGTTGCAAAATTCCTCGAGTTTCAAAAATTCATTAAGACACAATTTGAAAAACCTATTAAATCATTCCAATGTGATAATAGACATGAATTTAATAACTCGGCATTTCACAATTTCTGTTCTAAACAAGGCATGATTTTCCGTTTTTCTTGTCCCTATACTTCTTCCCAAAACGGAAAAGCTGAACGAATTATACGTACCATCAATAACATGATCCGCACACTTCTATTTCATGCCTGCCTACCACCGCCTTTTTGGGTCTATGCTGTCAAAATGGTAGAATCCCTTCTAAATATTTTACCAACTAGCACACTCCAAAACAAAACCCCTACAGAAATCTTATACCGTAGACAGCCATCATATGATCACCTACGTATTTTTGGATGCTTATGCTACCCCAACATAGCCTCCACTGCACCCCACAAACTTGCCCCTCGCACTATTCCATATGTCTTCCTTGGTCTATCTCTTAATCATCGGGGCTACTTGTGCTATGACATTGTTACTCGCAAAATCATCGTCTCCCGTCACGTCACCTTTGACGAGACAACCTTTCATTTTTCAAATTTCCGAAAATTTCAGACCACCGATTACATCTTTCTCGATGAACCAAGTCTGTCCCCGGTCATCCAAAATCTATACCAACAGCAGCCCACTGTTCTGACAGTCTCACCACTGTCCGGCACCACCCCACCAGCTCCCTGCTCACCCCCTATAACCTCCAATCGAGTCACCTGTACCACCAACGACACTGCTGCCCACTGGTCCAGAACCAGTGAACCAGCAACCTCACAGCCCCGACCCACCACCACTGCCCCCACATCGCATGGAGACTCGTGCACAACACGGGATCTTCAAACCCAGGGTTCAATTTAATCTCTCCACACAAACCTTATCACCCATTCCAAAAAATCCAAAACTAGCAAAACTGGACCCAAATTGGAATGCGGCCATGTGCGAGGAATTTAACGCTTTAACCAAGCAGAACACTTGGGATTTGGTACCTAGACCAGCTGGTGTGAATGTTATCTAGTGTATGTGGCTATTTCGTCACAAGTTCAGAGACAGTGGTGACTTAGAGAGGTATAAGGCAAGACTAGTTGCCAATGGCACTAATCAGCAGGAGGGTATTGATTGTGGTGAGACATTCAGTCCGGTTGTTAAACCGACTACTATTCGGATTGTTCTCAATATTGCTATGGGCATGCATTGGCCGATTCATCAGCTTGATTTCAAGAATGCGTTTCTTCATGGGGATTTGAAAGAGACTGTGTACATGCATCAGCCTCCTGGCTTTGTTCATCCGGCAGCTCCGCAGTTTGTGTGTCGTCTCAGGAAGTCATTGTATGAATTGAAACAAGCACCCCGCGCTTGGTATGATCGGTTTGCCAGGTATCTTCTGCAGATTGGTTTTGTATGTAGCAGGTGTGATACATCTCTCTTCACTTTTCACTGAGGTAGCAGCACTGCATACATTGTTCTTACTGCCTCATCTGACGGGTTGAAGAATGAAATCATTGCTCTACTCGAAATTGAATTTGCTATGACTGACTTGGGCAAGCTAAGATATTATTTGGGTATATCGGTGACAAGATCTGCAGCCACTATGTTCCTGTGTCAGCGTAAGTATGCAGAAGAGATAGTGTACAGGGCCAAGATGGCAAATTGTAAAATTATGCCAACTCCAGTGGACTCAAAATCCAAGCTTAGTGCCAATGACGGTGCGCCAGTTTCTGATCCCACTCTATATCGGAGTCTAGCAGATGCTCTTTAGTATCTTACATTCACTAGGCATGATATTGCATATGCCGTTCAGCAGGTGTGTCTGTTTATGCACGACCCCCGAGAGTCCTATTTTGCCGCCCTCAAACGTATTATCAGATATGTTAAGGGCACACTAGACTTTGGTTTACATCTATACACCTCTGCCCCAACCAAGTTACTAGCCTACACGGATGCAGATTGGGCAGGATTCCCCGACACACGTCGCTCCACCTCGGGTACCGTGTATTTCTTGGGGATAATCTTATCTCATGGTCCGCCAAGAGGCAGGCCACGCTATCCCGTTCGAGTGCTGAAGCGAATATCGCGGAGTTGCTAATGTCGTCGCTGAGATCTGTTGGCTCCAAAATCTTCTTTTGGAGCTCCAGTGTCCATTACGTAAGACGTCTATAGTCTTGTGACAACATATCTGCTATCTATATGTCTCATAATCCAGTCCAACATCAGCGGACTAAGCATATTGAGATGGATATCCACTTTGTGCGAGAGAAGGTTGCCCGTGGTCAAGTCAAAATTTTACACGTGCCTTCCTCTTATTAGTATGCAGACATTTTCACAAAGTAACTACCGCGACAGCTCTTCACCGACTTCCGATCCAGCCTTAGCATTCGGCCTCCTCCCGCTCCGTCTGAGGGGGAGTATTAGCGAATATTCTCAGAATATTCTCCGTATATTCTCAGAATATTCTCCGTATATTTTGTAATTATGATAGATGTATATTTAAGGTAACTTAGGATTCTAATTGTATTAAGAATCAACCTTTGTAAGGTAAGTTATGATTCGTACCATATTAGGAATCAACCTTGTACAACTATATATATTGTGAATAATGAAAGGAATCCCTAAGGGAAATTATTCTATCTTTCAATTACCTTCCAACTTTGTATTTTCAGTTCATTCTTTTTCTTCATGTTGCTTCTTCAATGTCGTAAAATTTCTCCTTCTATATTGACATTAATAATCATTTGCCTATTAAGCTTATGGACGGACATATATAATATGTCATCTTTCCAAAATGTAGAAGAACCAACTTCATTTTGTGTCCAAAGAAGTTCCAATCTCTCGGTCAAGCTTCTGCATCTATTCTTGCATTAGGAAATGAACTATATGTATTATAGAATGTTCTTCATTTCAAAATAATATTTTCTCCGTTTCAATTTATGTGAACCTTTTGGAAGTACGAGGGCTAAACTTTATAACTTTCACCTTAAATTTTGACATAGATTTTTCAAGTTTGTAAAAATAAAATTTATATATTTAGAAACTATATTAAAAGTACAATAAATCATGATAATTTATAAATAAAATAATTTAAAAAAATGTAGGGAAAATATGATAAAAAAATAACCTCGTAGACTCCCCAAATAATAAAGGGTTCACATAAATTGAAATAGAGGGAGTATTACATAACTAATGAGAATGAACTGCCAGAAAGAGATTATAAAGCCACAAAAAGTGATCAAAACAATTTTGGCTTTTTGTCTCCCTTTCTCTCCAAACGTAACCTCTGCCCCTTCAATCCCCTTTATTTTCTTGTAAGTATTAAATATGGAATTACAGTTGTCATAATAATAAAGTAAACTTTTAAAAGATAATGCTTATGGATTAGTATTGATTTAAAATTCAATTATATAATCTGATCATTTCCTCCCATAAATGAAATAAGTTATTACCAATTTGAGTGGGTATGTAATGACTTTCTTGAACGGATGAAATAATTCATTTGTTGTATTCATTACAATTTCAGTTTTGGAGATACAAAAAGGCATTTAAAGTTTATGGTATAATAATGACTTAAATAAGCAATTATTACATTGTTTTGACAAAGTAAATCAACAGTTCAAATTGGACTTATGCGTATGATTCTTACAATGAGGATTTACATATTTGCTCAAAAAAGTAATTGGAATAATGCTTACTCAAAGGGAAAAATCACCGTTCTGGTAAGAGTCACGTGCCTTTTGAAGTAGTCTTTCTAGTTGCTAATAAGTTCCTAAATTTTAGGAGTCTTGAGAAGTTTGTTCTATTTGAACTAGTCTTTTGCTGTCTTCTCTGATTACAAGGAGACGTTAGCTTATTTTAAGTATTTTCTGTTTCTTGTAAGGCTATTTAAAGCCATTGCTGTTCTGCTTTCATAATAACAAATACTTTTTGCACTTTGCTGCAATCTGCCTATTGTGTTCAATATTTATCATTTGGTATCAGAGCCTTACCAAACGGGTCTGATTGAGAGAGAAACACGAGAGAAGAGTGTGAAAGAAACACGAGTGAAGAGTGTGAAGAGATGGCAGAAAGCAGCAACAATAATGTCTTTGTTCAACCAGCTATCCCAAAGTTTGATGGCTTCTATGAACATTGGGCAAAATTAATGGAGAATTTCCTTCGATCAAAGGAATTCTGGAGCCTAGTAGAAGACAGAATAATTGAGATTCCAGCAGGAAGAGAGCCATCAGAAGCAGAAACTAAGGTTATTGCAGAACAACAATTGAAAGACAAGAAGGTGAAGAATTACCTCTATCAAGCCATTGATCGAGGAATTATGGAAACCATTCTGAACGATGATACATCTAAGCAGATTTGGGACTCAATGAAGCAGAAATTTAAGGGGTCAACAAGGGTTAAAAGAGCACAACTCCAAACCCTAAAAACTGAATTCGAAATCCTGAAGATGACAGAAGGGGAAACCGTCAATGCCTATTTTGGAAGAACGCTTTCAATTGCCAAGAGGATGAAAGCATGTGGTGAGAGTCTCAAAGAAGCTGATATCACAGGAAAGATTCTTCGATCCTTAGTTCCAAAATTCAACTATATGGTATGTTCAATTGAAGAATCAAATAATGTTGATGTTTTAACTGTGGATGAACTCCAAAGTAGCCTTTTAATTCACGAACAAAGGATGAAAGGATCAGTAGAAGAAGATCAAGCATTGAAAGTTACACATGAAGATCGAGGTGGACGAGGCAGAGGCACATTTTGAGGCCGAGGAAGAGGCAGAGGCAGACAGTTCTTTGACAAATCTGCTATTGAATGTTATAAATGTCACAATTTTGGGCATTTTCAATATGAATGTCCTAATTCAGTGAAGTAGGCTCACTATGCCGAGATCAATGATGAAGATGAGATGTTGTTAATGGAGCAGGTTGATGACAAGCAAGGCAAAAGGGAAGGGATCTGGTTTCTTGATTCCGGATGTTCGAACCACATGTCAGGAAACAAAGAGTGGTTCACACAACTTGATGAAGCATTTAAGCATTCTGTAAAACTTGGGAATGATTCCAAGCTGATGGTGATGGGGAAAGGAAGCATCAAGCTAGAAGTTGGAGGCCAAACTCATACTGTGAGTGATGTTTTCTATGTACCTGAATTGCGTAATAACCTACTCAGTATAGGTCAATTACAAGAACGAGGCATCACCATTCTTATCAAACATGGAGTATGCAAGTTGTATCATCCGACCCGTGGTGTTATAATGGAGAGCATAATGACAGCAAACAAAATGTTTGTAGTTATTGCAAACATCCTCATGAAATCATCTTCTTGCTTCAATGCACAAATTGAAGAATCAAGCGAAATTTGGCACAAAAGATATGGGCATCCGAGCTATAAAAATCTGAGGATGTTGCACAATAAAGAAATGGTTCGAGGGCTGCCAAACATTAAAATTCCAGCAAAAAGGTGTACAAGTTGCATGCTGGGAAAACAACATCGACATGTTATGCCAAAGAAGAGCAATTGGAGAGCCACAAAAAAAATTACAGCTCATACACTCCGACATTTGTGGTCCCATCTCACCTGCCTCCTACAGTAAAAAGAGGTACATATTAACATTCATTGATGACTTTAGTCGAAAGCTGTGGGTGTATTTTCTAAATGAGAAGAGTGAAGCCTTTATAACTTTCAAAAATTTCAAAATAATGGTGGAGAAAGAGTGCGGTTTATCAATGTGTAGCTTAAGAACAAATAGAGGAGGAGAATTCAACTCTAGAGAATTTTCAGAATTTTGCAAAACACAGGGCATAAGGAGACAGCTCACAACAACATATACGCCTCAGTAAAACGGAGTTGCGGAGCGCAAAAACCGTACAATTCTCAATATGGTGAGATGCCTGCTTGAAGAAAAAAGGATGCCCAAAATGCTTTGGCCAGATGCTGTGAAGTGGACGTGTCATGTTCTCAATCGGAGTCCCACTGCTTCCTTGTAGAACAAAACTCCAGAAGAATGCTGGAGTAATTCTAAACCTAATGTTGAATATTTCAGGGTCTTTGGGTGCATTGGAAATGTGCATATACCAGATGCAAGGAGATTAAAACTAGATGCAAAAAGCCAAAAGCAAGTTCTGATTGGCTACAGTGAAGAGTCCAAAGGGTATAAAATGATCAATCCCTCTACCAAAAAAATTACCATCAGCAGAAATGTAATCTTTGAAGAAAATGAAGGATGGGAATGAAAGAGCACCAAAGAAGATACACAAGATATACTTGATTGGGGAGAAGCTTATGAGGAGACCTTCAATCAAGATGAAGAAAGTGAAGAAGAAGAAAAAGCAAATTCAGATGAAGATGGTACAGTAGAGGAAAATACCACCTCTAGTGATGCAGCAGTCTCCTCAAATCCAATGACAGATGAGAATAGCACCTCCGGTGATGATGCAGCCTCCGGTAATGATGCAACAACCCCATCTGTACGAGGACGAAGGGCCCCAACGTACCTAAATGATTATACAAGTGGAGAAGGACTCTCTGAAGATGAGGTACAAAATTTTGCATTACATATATCTGCTGATCCTCTGTTTTATGAACAAGCAGTGAAGTCAAAAAATTGGAGAGATGCAATGGATCTTGAGATCGAGGCAATAGAGAAGAACTGTACCTGGAAGCTCGTAAAGGCGCCTGTGGGAGTGAAAGTGATAGGAGTAAAATGGGTGTATCGAACAAAATTAAACGAAAATGGAGAGATTGACAAGTGTAAGGCGCGACTGGTGGCCAAAGGGTATGCGCAAGAAAAGGGGATTGATTATGATGAAGTATTCACACATGTAGCAAGATGGGACACTATACGAATGGTGGTCTCATTGGCAGCAAGAAATGGTTGGAAGTTGTTCCAATTTGATGTTAAAAGAGCCGTTTTGCATGGGGAACTCACTGAAGATGTTTATGTTGCTCAACCATAAGGATATGAGGTAAAAGGAGAGAAGAACAAGGTGTACAAACTAAACAAAGCTCTTTATGGCTTAAAACAAGCCCCAAGAGCCTGGTTTAGTAAGATTGAAGGCTACTTCATCAAAAATGGATTCGAAAGAAGCTCCGACGATCACACTTTATTTGTCAAGAAACGTGAACACAACAAAATTCTGATTGTAAGTCTTTATGTTGATGATCTGATTTTTACAAGTAATGATTTGTTCATGATGCAAGATTTTAAAAGATCTATGCAAACTGAGTTTGAGATGACTGATCTTGGAGAGATGAAATATTTTTTGGGGGTGGAAGTGCATCAAGGTGTTAATGGCATTTACATTAGTAAAAAAAAATATGCAAGTGAAATACTTGAGAAATTCGGGTTGAGCAACTGTAATGGAGTAAGAAATCCTATAGTTCCTGAAAACAAGTTGTCAAAAGAGGAGAACGGAGTAAAAGCAAATGACACCTTGTTCAAGCAGATTGTGGGAAGTCTAATGTACATGACAGTCACAAGGCCAGACATAATGTACAGTGTATGCCTCATAAGCAGATTTATGTCCGATCCAAAGGAGATACACATGCTAGCAGCTAAGCGAATTTTGAGATACATTCAAGCTACTGCTGATTTTGGTATTTTTTTAAAAAAGGGATGCACAAGCGAGCTAATGGCATATACAGACAGTGATTATGCTGGTGATTTAGACGATCGAAATAGCACCTCAGGTTATGTGTTCGTGCTAAGTGGGGGAGCTGTGGCTTGGGCGTAAAAAAAACAACCTGTAGTAACTTTATCAACTACTGAAGCCGAATACGTTGTTGCTGCCTATTGTGCTTGACAAAGCATTTGGATGCAACGAATTTTGAAGAAGATTGAAGGTACACAAACTGATTCTGTCAAAATGCTTTGTGACAATTCTTCCACCATTAAGCTTGCAAAGAATCCACTTTTCATGGAAGAAGTAAACATATTGATGTGAGATTTCATTTTTTGAGAAATTTTACCAGTAATGGATCAATTGATATGGAATATTGTGGCACAAATGAGCAAGTAGCGGATATCATGACTAAACCATTGAAGCTTAATCAGTTTGAAAAACTCAGAGAAGCTCTTGGTGTTCGAAGTAGCTTGGGTATAAACTAACATGCAGTAGGCATGTTTAGTTTAGGGGAGATATTTGTTAAGAGTCACGTGCCTTTTGAAGTAGTCTTTCTAATTGCTAATAAATTCCTAAATTTTAGGAGTCTTGAGAAGTTTGTTCTATTTGAACTAGTCTTTTGCTGTCTTCTCTGATTACAAGGAGACGTTAGCTTATTTTAAGTATTTTCTGTTTCTTGTAAGGCTATTTAAAGCCATTGCTGTTCTGCTTTCATAATAACAAATATTTTTTGCACTTTGCTGCAATCAGCCTATTGTGTTCAATAGTTATCACGTTCAACATTTAAATGAAAGTAATTCCTAGAAAGTAAGTAGACTATACTAACAAATTACTTTGTGATAAATGCTTGGTAGATACAAGAACTATATATCGGTAATGATTTTTCATTTCATTGATTTATTTATCATTTATTAGAAGGTAAATTTACTATTTTAATATTAACTGGTTATTATATTTTAAGAGGATATAAATGTACATCAACATTTTAAGGATATTATTACATTTTGATTTACTTAGGGGCAAAATCATAATCTAACTTTGAAGGTATGATGATGATGATGATTATTATTATTATTATTATTATTTATTATTATTTTTTTTATTTTTTTTAATTATTATTATTATTATTATTATTATTATTATTATTATTATTATTATTATTATTATTATTATAGTGGTGTCCAAGCCGACTTACAAGCATCTCCATTATTTTACGTTGAACTAGTGTAAAGCATATCAAAGTTTAGGCAGATGAAAAGAGTTTGCTTAATATGAGATTTGGACTTTAATTATTTATGATTTTCATTCCACTTCATTAATGCAACAATCCGAAGCATTTGTGCTCTATACTACTACATAGAACACTTGTGCCATTTTGTTACCCCTTTGCTCGACGAAATAGAAAGTTTCAGCATGTTGAAAATTCATGGTGTTAAAGAGTGAAGAAAGAGTCTGACATTCATTTTTTCATGAATATTCATTGCAGTACCACACTCTTCTATGCATGTGAATTTTTAGTAAAGATATGTCATCTTCTGGTGTATCTTTAAGTTTTAAAAATAAACTCTGAGGAAAAAGAGTAGAACTATAGCATTATAAGGGCAATATAAAGTATAAATTACATCGCTAGAAAGTTAAAGAGAAGAATTTGGAAATCTAAGAACCAACCCTCTTTGTATGTGTGTGTGAACACCTAGATATTTTGTTTTTTTTTTAATTTTCCAAACAAACGGAAAACCAAAATTTTTAAGGTTGAGTATATATGCAGCTCCTTATACTTGTTAAAAAGTTTCATTTACACCTTAACCAAGTATGTGACCTATACACATAATGCTTGCTAAAAGTATACCAATTAAACATAGATGACTAACTTATGTGAAATCATCTATGACTAACTATCGTTTTTGTCTAACTATCGTTTTTGTCTTCGTTGGAAATTGAACTGAAACCCACTTCATTAACTTCATTAATTAGTAGGTCACATCCTTGGATACATGTATATGTGTGTATTTGTAGGGTTTTATTGGATTCAAAACATATAAGTAGGCACAACGGAAGTTCAAAATATTTGTTCTACTTACCCCAACAATTTCTTCTGGTATGGTTATATGACAATCAAAACTTGTAACATAAAACTATAACACTTACAGGTTAATCATCTAGAGTCTTTACTTAGAGATTACACGCGACCGTCCCTTCGACTGCAAGCACTATGATATGGTGTATTCCTCTGCCAAGAAAGCCAGGAAATCTTGGCAGAGGTTCGAGAGAGTTTCGTCCTAGACTCTAAGTCTAGAATTGATTATGAATTGGTGTGTTATAACAATGGTTTAGTGCTGTATTTATAGTTATAATTAGGTCAGAAAACATTTTAGGGTTAGGCTTAAGCCTAGCCCAAAACCCGAGGTGCAGTGGGCTAGTCCGACTGGGCTCATTACCGAGTCGGCGCCGCGGCGTCTGCTAGGCTTTGCCGCGGCGCCCTACGTAAAAATCCATTTCCATTTTCATTTAATATATATATATTCAGCACATTAAATCCAAAATCCAATTTTGATTTAATTAAATAAATTCCATATAATAGAAATTATCCCATAGTTATTATCAATTTAAATATCTCGGTTCCAAATCGAATATTTAATATTCTCTCAATACACCCTTAGCCCGAAAAGACAATCGACATAGTGTGACCCTATAGGCCTTCACATATCGACACTAATCCAATTAAGGTCCATACGGAACTCCCAGATTGTGCCGTATGACGAACTCAATATGTGAAGTACGTTTACATGAATCCAACAAACATAACCTTTATGTGAGATGATAAATTCCTTTCATTCGCGACACACTCGATCAAGCTTAGGATTTGCCATGTGTCTATCCAAATGGCTTGATCACTTTATCTCATCTATATTAGTCGACAATTAGACCATATTCTAAATATGTCTCTTGCATTGGCCAATGACTTGGTCGACCTAATATCACTGAGAAGTTGAGTGCTCTCTCGAATATCCAATCGAGGAATGAATCCTATTCTTGGCTCAATTAACACCTTAATTTACATCATAATGTACCCACACACAAGCCGTGTCTTATCCTATAAGGAGTTTAAGCTTAGGACAAGGTCAAAGTACATTACTCTGTAAACAAGATGCGTATTGACCTCAAGTCAAAGGACCTTTATATCCCACACGCTGATAACACTCTATACATGTCTAACAAATAGTTTATCAACAGGGTACACCAATACTTTCCAAAAGTATCCATGTGTCCATCTCTAGTAACCATTACTAGTAGCAGGTGAGACATACTACATTCTCTAAGAATGTGATGCAGACCACATGTCGACTTATAACATATCATCGATATTCCATTCTCGATGATCATTAGTCGAGGCTATTTTAGAGTTACGCTCTATCATCAATATCTCACTCTATTAATGACAACGTAAGCTCAAGGGATGCTCATTAATGAATAATTACAAACAATCAAATAATAATTCAATAATCGCAAATGCCATAAATATTAATCTTATTAATAATACGAATGTGTTCAAGTACATTTGTCTCTAATAATGATTGTCTCTAGGACATACATAGTTTCAATCTCCCACTTGGCCTAGAGCCAATCTCCGATGTATCTAATACCTGTGTTTTCAAAATGACCATTATGCTTAACTAAGCTTAATGGTTTAGTAAATGGGCCAGCTAGATTATCATCGGTGGGAACATAGTCTAATCTTATTTATTCAGTTTCCACCATCTCTCTGAGTATGTGGTATTTCCTTGGTACATGCATGTTTCTGTTTGTTGATCTTGGTTCCTTAGCTTGTGCAATCGCACTAGTGTTGTCACAATAAATCATTATTGGACAAGTGGCACTTGGAACAACCCCTAGTTCCTTTAGGAACTCAGATATCACGACAGCTTCCTTACCAACTTCCGATCCAGCAATGTACTCTGCTTCAGTTGTCGAATAATCAATTATAGCTTGCTTGGAACTTTTCCAACTCACTATTACGCCATTAAAAATGAAGGCATATCCAGATTGATATTTGAAGTCATCAAGATATGTCTGGAAGCTAGCATCGGTGTACCCAGTAGCAGCTAGCTTTTCTTCCCCACCATAGACTAAGAAGTAATCTTTAGTTCGTCTAAGATACTTAAGAATACTCTTGACTGCTTTCCAGTGTTCTTCCCCAGGATTCTGCTGGAATTTGCAAGTCATACTAAGTGCATAGGCCACATCTGGCATCGTACAGGTCATGACATACATGATAGATCCTATAGTTGAAGCATAAGAGATTCTTTTCATGCGTTCAAGTTCTGCAACAGTAGAAGGACTATCATTATTTGATAACTTGATGCCTTGACCCATAGGAAGACTTCCCTTCTTGGAGTTTTCCATAGAGAATCGTCTTAGCACTTTGTCTATGTATATGGATTGTGACAGCCCCAACAATCTATTAGGTCTATCTCTATAGATCCTAATTCCAAGAATGTAGCAGGCTTCACCCAAGTCCTTCATCATGAAGGTGCTGGAAAACCATTCCTTGACTGATTGCATGAGAGTCTTATTATCTCCCATTATTAATATGTCATCTACATATATAACAATGAAGACAATACTCTCTTCCTTGCTCTTACTATAAACGCAGAGATCTTTTTTGCTTCTAACAAAGTGAAATGATTTGACTGCTTTGTCAAAGCAAATATTCCAACTCCTTGAGTCTTGTTTAAGTCCATAAATGGACTTCTGTAGCTTACATACTGCTTTGGGCTTAGTCTTGGATGTAAAACCCTCAGGTTGTATCATATACACCTCCTCAATTAGGTTACCATTGAGGAAAGCAATTTTAACATCCATTTGCCAAATGTCATAATCATAGTATGCGGCTATTGCAAGAAAAATCCGAATGAACTTAATTTTCGCAACAGGTGAAAAGGTTTCATCATAATCGACCCCAGGCCGTTGATTATAACCTTTAGCCACCAATCTTGCCTTATAAGTATGTACCTTGCCATATGCATCAATCTTCTTCTTGAAGACCTATTTGCATCCTATGGGTCTAACTCCTGTTAGCAAATCAACCAAGTTCCAAACTTGATTGATGTACATCGAGTCCATCTCAGATTTCATGGCTTCTTGCCATCTCTGCGAATCAATGTCTAACATAACTTTGCTGTAGGTTGTAGGTTCATCGTCATCAGGAATATCTATCTCATTGTGTGTTTCAACAAGGAGATTAAGTCTTTCAGCCGGACGATGAGTCCTAGTGGTCCTACGAAGTTGATTATTCTGCGTTTCAGTGTTGCATTCTGATTGTGAGAAGGTCTTTGTGTGCTGGACAATCCATCACCTTGAGAGCTTTCAGGAATGTCATTTTCATGTATTTCCTGAATAGAATGACGTACAACCATTGTATCATCTTCCATTGGTTGTGTATGAGAGCCTTGCATTTCTGCACTATCTCTCACAACACTCCCACTGGCTGAAGGGCGTACTCTAAGTACCAAATCTTCACCAAATACTCCCACTGAATTCTTGTCTAGGTCTTTTGACAAGGGTTCAACTTCTGTGTTATCTTGTGGTTCTTGAATTTCTTCAAGTTCTATCTTATTGCAGCTCCGTTCCTTGTAGACATAGTCTTCTTCAAGGAAAGTTGCATTTCTGAAAACAATGACCTTATGTTCTCTAAGAAGATAGAAATAGTATCTCTTAGTTTCCTTTGGATACCCCACAAAATAATATTTCTCACTTTTAGATTCCAACTTGTCAGGAAGCATCTTCTTTACATATGTAGGGCACCCCCAGGGTCGCATGTGTTTAAGTGCTGACTTCTTGCCATTCCATATCTCATATGGAGTTTTCTCTACTGACTTTGAAGAAACCTTGTTCAAAATATAAATTGAGCTTTGCAATGAATAGTCCCAAAGGTATGTTGGTAGAGCTGAGAAACTCATCATGGATCTAACCATATCTAATAGGGTTCGATTTCTCCTTTCAGCAACACCATTCATCTATGGCGTTCCAGGAGTTGTCCATTGTGATTGGATTCCATGAAGCTTCAAGTAATACAAAAATTCTTTACTTAAGTATTCACCTCCTCGATCTGATCGAAGGGACTTGATATTTGTTTCAAGTTGCTTATCTATTTCTGACTTGTACTCCTTGAATTTCTCAAAGGCTTCGGACTTGTGTTTCATAAGATACACATGCCCAAACCTTGTGAAATCATCTGTAAAAGTGATGAAGTAAGGGAAGCCTCCCTTAGCTTGAGTTGAAAATGACCCACATACATCAGTATGGAACAATTCAAGTATCTCTTTGGCTCGCACCCCATTCCCATAAAGTGGCTTGTTGGTCATCTTTCCCCTCAAGCAAGATTCACAGTTACCATAGGACTCCAAGTCAAATGGTTCCAGGTATTCTAACTTTCTTAATCTTTCTATCCTTGATTCATTGATGTGACCAAGTCTACAGTGCCATAAGTAGGTGGGGTTTCTTGGGTTACTTATCTTAGTTCGTTTGTTTTGCACGTTGAAAATTTCACGACTACAGTTTAGAACATACAAACCATCCACAAGCGGAGCATTTCCACAAACAAAACCATTAAAAGACAGTACATAACTGCCATTGACAATAAATGAGGAAAACCCCTCAATGTCTAACACTGGGATAGAAATAATATCCCTCGTCAATGAGGGAACAAAATAACAATTATTTAGTTCTAAACAAAAGCCTGAAGGTAAATCTAGTCTATAAGTTCCCACGCGTTCAGTATCCACTCGTGCTCCATTTCCAACGCGCAGGTCTACCTCCCAAGGTCCAACCTTTCGCTGTCAATCAGACCCTGCACATTATTACAAATGTGTGAGCCACAAGCGGTATCTAATACCCAGCAGTGAGAGTTACTTATATACATGTTTATTTCAATGATAAACATACCTTGTCCAGTAGAGCCAGGAGCACCTAGTGCTTTGCCTCCTCCTAGAGGTGTGCAGCCCTTCTTCCAGTGCCCCTTCTTCTTGTAGTTGAGGCACACATCCGAAGCTACCTTTGCCTTATTCTGAACACCTTTTCTAGGTTTTATAACTGTAGGTGCAACAACTGTCTTACCCTTATTCTTCTCCATGTTATTACCCTTGGGTTTGAACTTGCTAGAAGAGCCCACCATGAGCACGACTTTACCTTTATAGGTAGATGATTCAA
Organism: Anisodus tanguticus; assembly: GCA_034509755.1. Lineage (NCBI taxonomy): Eukaryota > Viridiplantae > Streptophyta > Magnoliopsida > Solanales > Solanaceae > Anisodus > Anisodus tanguticus. Next base: position 10,951,009 of record CM067543.1, on the reverse strand, counting down.
AGGTCTTTAGCATGTTGTGAATCTCTGGAAGACTTGCCTTGGTCCCATTCATATTGAAGTTCACAATGAAATTCTCAAATGAACCAGGAAGTGAATTCAGGATCAGGTTGACAGAGACATTTATAGGCAGCTTCGTTCCAATCGAAGCCAACCTTTCTATTAACCCAATCATCTTCAGAACATGTACTGACACTTGACCCCCATCGTTCAACTTACACTTGAAAAGGTCCCTCAACAGTTCATACTCCATTGTCTGAGACTGTGAGTTATAGAGACTCTTCAAGTGTTCTAGCATTTCGTTGGGGTCTATGTTTTCATGTTGTCTCTGTAACTCAAAGGTCATGGAGGACAACATTACACATTGTGCCGAGGTAGCATCGTCTAGATGTTTCTGATAAGCCACCTTGTCAAACAGGGCATACTCAGCAGAACCTTCAGCAGGGACTGTGGGGAACACTGTGTCTAACACATACTCAAATCTTTCTAGTCTTAACACCAATCGCATATTTCTTAACCAGTCAGGGTAATTTGATCCACTCAACTTGTTTGTCTCGACCAACATTTTCAGTGATAGATTCGTCATTTTATACGACTGAAGAAATAAATAGACTTGAAATTAAACACTAATATAATTTCAATTGAACACATTCGTTAACTAATTTACACGGCCTTTAGTTTAATTAGCTTCCACTATTTTAACATACTCTTCGACCCCATGGAAGAATACAGACTCATATCAAATATGTTCATAATGGGGCCAAGATCCAGGTTCATGCTATCTTCGCGTTTGCTGTGGCTGATAACTTCAATAGCATAACCCGTTAGGTCTCCAAACCAATTACAAACAATTTGTAACTCTTGTTTGACCGAATGTTCTAAATAATCGATCTGCGTCCCTTGGCTTGTCCGACACTATGGCGCCAAGACAGCCTAGCAAGTCAACCCCGTTATGCGACTGCAATTATGCATCTAAGTGAGTTTTGCCTTATCGAGCAAACACTGTGGTGTAAATACTCATGAATGTTTATCACCCACTTCTACATTTAACATACATCTATGAAAGAGTCGAAGTTCTCGTAGACTTAGAGCAAATACTGTGGCATAAATACTCATCTCGCCGAAAAGGATTTTGCACTACAATCAATTATAACGGATGACACATTCATTACAAATGAGACTTGTATTAAAATTTTAGGGAACATTTTAATTCCGGGTTTTAACCAAGATCAACTCTAGCATGCTATGCCCAACAAAACATCTTAATTATCATGCAAATGACTAAGCACATATTGGGTACTGCCTACCCAAGCATGATATTAAACGATTTTAACAAATACTGGGCGCCGCCTACCCAAACATGTATTTGCGGACGTTATTCTAGTAATTTAAATGACAAACAATTTGACATTTAGCACATAAATATTATACTTATCAAATAATATACTGTATAATAATAATCTTGGGGTCAAACATTTTGAACTCGAATTTTTTTTTGTTATTTCTGGATAGGTGGGGCCGCGACGCTAATCATTAGGGCCGCGGCGCCACTGAGGCAGAAGCCTTTCGGCTTCTGCAAATGCATTAGCGTCGCGACGCCACTGAGGCAGAAGCCTTTCGGCTTCTGCAAATGCATTAGCGCCGCGACGCTGCAAAGGCAGAAACCTTTCGGCTTCTGTAAATGCATTAGCGCCGCGACGCCTACTGTCCATTGAGTCTAAAATTTTGAAACAAAGCATTAAGGCCGCGACGCTCCACCATGGAGTAGCAGCGCCGCCCTGAAAAATCCTAGAAAGCACCGCGACGCCCTTCCATAGGGCCGCGGTGCCGACATTCTGACAAAACGTTTATGTGTTGATTTTTTTTGTCAAATCGTTTGAGCCCTAAATCGAATTTAGGGATCAAATCACAGATCCTTTATCGTCACCCACCATTATCAATAACGCACATATAGACCATCATCCATTCATACTCGTTCTTCGCCGTACACCGTGCAATGAGCCGTATATCTGCACTTTTGGATTAGTTCGAGTAAGAACATAATGACTTCCTCGAGCTAGCGTAGGAGATAATTTAGGGTGATATCAAAAGGTTAAACGTTCGGTGAAGATATTTAGGATTTCAAGAAGCCTTATTTTAATCCAATTTTATGTTTAACTCATATTATTATTTTATTAAATTATTATATAATCATTGAACCAGCCTGGGCTCTGATACCATTGTAGGGTTTTGTTGGGTTCAAAACATATAAGTAGGCACAATGGAAGTTTAAATTTTTTGTTCTACTCACCCCAACAATTTCTTCTGGTATGGTTATATGACAATCAAAACCTGTAACATAAAACTAGAACACTTACAGATTAATCAATCTGGAGTCTTTACTTAGAGATTACACGCGACCGTCCCTTCGACTGCAAGCACTATGCTATGGTGTATTCCTCTGCCAAGAAAGCCAAAAAATCTTGGCAGAGGTTCGAGAGAGTTTCATCCTAGACTCTAAGTCTAGAATTGATTATGAATTGGTGTGTTATAACAATGGTTTAGTGCTGTATTAATAGTTATAATTAGGTTAGAAAACATTTTAGGGTTAGGCTTAAGCCTAGCCCAAAACCCGAGGTGCAGTGGGCCAGTCCGACTGGGCTCACTGCAAGGTCGGCGCCGCGACGCCCTACGTAAAAATCCGTTTTCGTTTTCATTTAATATATATATATATATATATATTCAACACATTAAATCCAAAATCTAATTTTGATTTAATTAAATAATTTCCATCTAATAGAAATTATCCTATAGTTATTATTAATTTAAATATCTCAGTTCCAAATCGAATATTTAATATTCTCTCAATACACCCTTAGCCCGAAAAGACAATCGATATAGTGTGACCCTATAGGCCTTCATATATCGACACTAATCCAATTAAGGTCCACACGGAACTCCCAGACTGCGTCGTATGACGAACTCAATATGTGAAGTACGTTTACATGAATCCAGCAAACATAACCTTTATGTGAGATGATAAATTCCTTTCATTCGCGACACACTCGATCAAGCTTAGGATTTGCCATGTGTCTATCCAAATGACTTGATCACTTTATCTCATCTATATTAGTCGACAATTAGACCATATTCTAAATATGTCTCTTGCATTGGCCAATGACTTGGTCGACCTAATATCACTGAGAAGTTGAGTGCTCTCTCGAATATCCAATCGAGGAATGATTCCTATTCTTGGTTCAATTACCACCTTAATTTACATCATAATGTACCCAACACAAGCCGTGTCTTATCCTATAAGGAGTTTAAGCTTAGGACAGGGTCAAAGTACATTACTCTATAAACAAGGTGCGTATTGACCTCAAGTCAAATGACCTTTATATCCACACGCTGATAACACTCTAGACATGTCTAACAAATGATTTATCAGCAGGGTATACCAATACTTTCCAAAAGTATCCATGTGTCCATCTCTAGTAACCATTACTAGTAGCAGGTGAGACATACTACATTCTCTAAGAATGTGATGCAGACCACATGTCGACTTATAACATATCATCGATATTCCATTCTCGATGATCATTAGTCGAGGCTATTTTAGAGTTACGCTCTATCATCAATATCTCACTCTATTAATGACAACGTAAGCTCAAGGGATGCTCATTAATGAATAATTACAAACAATCAAATAATAATTCAATAATCGCAAATGCCATAAATATTAATCTTATTAATAATACGAATGTGGTCAAGTACATTTGTCCCTAATAATGATTGTCTCTAGGACATACATACTTTCAGTATTTAGTTAGTATTTATCATCTTGGTTTATTTAGAGGCCAACTTGCTGATTAAACTTTATAGAGTGAGTGCACTAGGGGTTTGTCTAGTGACTAGTAAACAGAAAAGTTCACTGCAAATGCTAATACTTTAATGTGAAACAAAAATCCCAGTGAGTCTCTTTAGTCACAGTATGCAGAAGTACAAAGTTGGAGGCTTTATTTGTATTAGATGTTTACATCAATCAAGCCAATAGATACATGTTTGTGTTTGAGTATAGATTTTAGTATTTAATAATGGTTAATTAGCATTTTATCTCATTAAATTATATAATTATAGTAAATTTGCATCTTCTATGGTAAAGAAATAAAATTTGAGTCTAACTCAATTTCAAAAGCTAACTCACGACAGGAGAATTATCCAAGTTCATATAAGGGGTCCAAGTTCTCATTATCCCACCGATGTGGGACTACATCTTTTTTTTCCCTACTAACTAAAATCATAATCCAACACCAACGAAATTTTAAAAACCCAAAATACATCTAGAAATTCAAAAACAACAAGAATATATAGAAACACATCTTATTTTAATGCTACTAAAATAATAAATTACATAAACCTTAAAAATAACATGTCAAGCTAAGAGACTAAAATAACCAAATTTTAACTGTTAAAGAGAATCAAAAGACTCTAAAAACTTAAGAAGAAGGGATAAAAGTGCTCTGTACAATGATTATGTGATTAAAATCAGGCACCTCCATGTGACTAAAACTTCATGAAAAATGGAGCTTTCACACCAGCTAGAGCAAGAAGAAATGCAGGAATTCCCCATAAGGACTCACCACATATGAGACCAGAAGCCCATGCAGGTCCAAAATCTTTTGCTTTCTGCTTGTTCACCATTTTCCAAATGAACAGGATCAATGACCCTAAACACATGTCAATTGCAAAGTACCCTCCAAGGTAAAATGGTATGGCCATGCGCATTGGACTCGGAACGAATTGATAAATTACATACTTGGTCTCGAATTTCTTCAGCAGCTGAGTGACTAGGTTGATCAAAATAGCAGCCAGAAAGAACCAAACAGAGAGCCTTAGGCAATGGTTGGGGAGACTTCCAAAACCTTCCATGCCAAGTAGGGCGATTCCACGATACATGAGAGCATATGGTGCAGGGTATGAGCCTTGTGGATCACCCAAACTATAGGCATTGTGGAAAATCCAGAAGACTAGAGGGGTTATGACACAGGCCATGGCAGTTCCAATGAGTTGGCTAAAGAACATGGAACGCGGTGATGTAAGGGTTAAGTAACCAGTCCTGAAATCTCCCATTAAGCCAGAAGCTGTGTCTAGTATGCTCATCATCAAACCACATGAAGCAAGCCCAGCAATCACTCCACCATTCTCCAAACCAACCCAATAACTAAAGGTAAGGATTGCAATTTTCCCGTAATTAGAGGCCAGGGATCAATCAGTGAGGCCGGCTCCATAAGAATTGCAGAAGGCCAAAATTGGAGCAATTAAATAGGCAACCAAAACGTGATACCATTTCAGTGAGTGGAAGATAACAGGTACGACAATGATAGATATGACTGCAATACCAAAGTATCCCCCAACGGCTGCCCAGTTGGGGATCTGGTCTTTCTAGAAGTAGTTGTTTCGTATCTTCGTGTCATTGTCTAATGAGGACTCTTCACCTGAATCTGATTTCCTCTTTGTGACACTTAAGACTACCATCACCAACATGTACGCAAAATGGAATAGACCATCCCCGAGCATCATGACAATTGCGATAAATACCCTATATCCTTGGATACCATGAAGACTTGTCACGGATAACAGTGTAGAGTACCAATCGCCTTTCTTTGCTTCAATCATCGGCCACATGATAGCCCTTAAGACTATGGCACCAATTTGCAACGAAACATTGACCATGTAGGGGCAAAACATACCAACTCCAACATATGTTGAGGAGTGTAATATTGTATTAATCTCCCTTTGGGAGTCTTTCTTATTTATACAAATATATATAGTGTGTACAATATAAAATTCTAATACAATAACGATCATATATCTACCATAATTATACAACACTAATAAGTACAAAATATATGGTGAATATATTTTAATATTCACTAATACATCCTCAGCCTGTTCATATTCCTTTAATTTCTTGTCTGGGTCTGACCGTTTCTCTTACGTTGTTGTGCTTGCTTCACTTGTGATTATGATTTGTTTTGAGCCGAGGGTCTCCCGAGAATAGCCACTCTACCTACCAAGGTATAGGTAGGGTCTGTGTACACTCTACCCTCCATAGACCCCACATTGTGGGATTTCACTAGGTATGTTGTTGTTGTTGTATTCACTAATACACCCCCTCAGTTGGAGCGGGAGGAGGCCGGACGCTGAGACTGAATCTGAAGTCGAGGAATAACTGTCTAGGAAGTCCTTTGGTGAAGATATCCGCATACTGATACGAAGAAGGCACATGCAACACCTGAACATGACATATAGAAACCTTCTCAAGAACAAAATGTATATCCATCTCAATGTGCTTGGTTCGCTGATACTGAACCGGATTATGAGATAAGTATATCGCAGATATGTTATCACAGTACATCATGGACGCCTTACACAAGGGACACTGAAGCTTCAAAAGAAGGTTTCGGAGCCAGCAGATCTCAGCAACAACATTTGCAACGCCTCTATACTCTGCTTCTGCACTCGAATGGGATAGGGTGGCTTGCCTCTTGGCAGACCAAGAAATGAGATTATCCCCTAAGAACACATAGTAGCCGAAGGTGAAGCGCCGTTTGTCTGGATAGCCTGCCCAATCTGCATCCGTATATGATAACAGACTGGTCGGTGCAGAGGGGTATAGATGCAATCCATAATCAAGTGTGCCCTTAACGTATCGAATGATACGTTTAAGAGTAGTAAAATGAGGCTCCATGGGGGCATGCATAAACAAATACACCTGCTGAACATCATAAGCAATAGCAGGCCTGGTGAAAGTAAGATACTGAAGTGCACCTTCAAGACTCCTATAAAGAGTGGGATCAGACACTGGATCACCATCAACATCACTGAGCTTCAATTTAGAGTCAACTGGAGTAGACATGATCTTACAGTTCGCCATTTTAGCCCTGTAGATAATTTTCTATGCATACTTACGCTGACACAGAAACATAGTATCTACAGATCTAGTCACTGATATCCCCAAGAAATAACTCAACTTTCCCAAGTCACTCATAGAAAATTCGGATTTAAGTAGAGCAATGATCTCATTTTTCAACACATCAGAGGAGGCAATAAGAACAATATCATCCACATATAACAACAAATAGGCAATGTTACTACCGCGATAAAAAATAAAGAGAGAATTATCACACTTGCTGCATACAAAACCAATTTACATAATGTAATTAGCAAAACATTCATATCACGCTCTGAGGGCCTGTTTCAAACCATTTAGTGACCTACGAAGACAACAGACATAATGAGGGGCCTTCGGATGGACAAAGCCTGGCGGATGGTGCATGTAAACAGTTTCATTCAAGTCCCCATGTAAGAATGCATTTTTCACATCTAGTTGAATCTGCCAATGCTTACCCATAGCAATGCTCAGAACCATGAGATTAATAGCCGGTTTAACCACCTGACTTAACGTCTAACCATAATCAATACCCTCCTGCTGATTAGTACCATTAGCCACAAGTCTCTCCTTATATCACTCAAAGTCACCACTGTCTCTGAATTTGTGATGAAATAGCTACATGCATCGAATCAAATTCACCCTATACGGTCTAGGAACCAAATCCCAAGTGTATTATTTCGTTAAATCATTAAATTCCTCATGTATGGCCGCATGGCCGTATTCCAATTCAGGTCAAGTTTGGCTAATTTTGGGTTTTAGGGAATTGGGGATATGGTTTGTGTGGATATGTTAAAATGGACTTTGGGTTTGAAAATCCCGTGTTGAGCACGAGTTTCCATACGGTATGTGGGGGCAAGGGTAGTATTGGTATTTTTGTGAGGTGTCGGGTCAGGGGTATTTGTGGTAGTGGCGGTGTCGAGTGGTTGTTGGGTTTGGTCGACGGAGTTGGGTATAGGGTGGGTGTTTTCTATTGACCAAGTCGGGTTAGGTAGAAGTGGAGATCTTATCAGATCGAGTGGGTATTGGTGACCCGACGACGGGACTAGCCACGGTGATTGGTTGGGAATAGTTTGATGGGGTTGCGGTGGTACGGTCTGTGTGCTGGTAGAATGACAATTTCTGGGTGGTACGGTGGCGGGGCTGGTATGTGTGACTGGAGCAATGGCGGCAGGTGGCGGTGACACATAGATTGTTAGTTGGGTTAGCCGGCGGGTGGGGGAGACAACGACGGGATGGGTGGTGGCAGTGGCAATCGGCAGCGACTGAGAATGGTCCGATCGATTACCGATGGTGGTAGTGGCATTTGGCGGTGACTGAGATGCGGGGGTGGTAGAAATGTCACGACGGAGTTCGGTGAGTATGACGGGGCAGGTGTTAGACTCATCTAGAAAGGTATAGTATGTGTTTCAGAACTTTTGGATGTTTTCAAAAGGGAAGATTGTCTCGTGAAACATGACGTGACAAGAGACGTGGATTTGACGAGTGGACAAGTCATAGCACAAATAGCCCCTATGATTAGACGGGAAACCTACGAAGACACACAGAGTGGTATGATGAGCTAATTTATGAGGGGTAATGGAGGCATGATTTGGATAGCAAAGGCAACCGAAGATTCGAAGGTGATCATAGGAGGGGATCCGACGGTATAGAATTTCGGTGAGGGTCATGTTATGAATAGTAATGGTAGGTAAAATATTAAGGATATATTCTACCATTTTGACTGCATAGACCCAAAAGGAGAGAGGGCTAGAGACATGAAAAATGAGAGTACGAACCATGTTATTGATGGTGCATATGATTCGTTCGGCTTTGCGATTCTGAGGGGAGGTGTGTGGGGACACGAAAACCGAAAAACCATGCCATTATTTTTACAAAATTTGTGAAACGTGGAATTATTAAATTCATGACCACTATCACACTGGAAAGATTTGATGGCTTTTTCAAATTGTGTTTTGATAAAAATACGAAACTCAAGAAAGTTGGCAAAAATTTCAGACTTAAATTTTAGTGGGTAAATATAAATAAAATGAGAAAAATCATCTAATAAGAGTAGATAATATTTATGACCCAGTGAGCTAGTAATGAGAGATGTCCATAAATAAGCATGAACAATATCAAAAGGAGAAAACGTAACACTTAAAGATGACTTAAAAGGAAGCCGAACATGTTTGCCTAAAGGGCAAGAAAAACAATGTTGGACAAGATTCCATTATTACATCGAATAAAATTATTGCTTCTAAGGAAATTAAAAACAGGAGCTCTTGGGTGTCCAAGTCTATTATGCCAAGTTGACGGAGAGATGGCAATGAGAGAGGTGTGTGAGCGGGATCTGGCAGCGGAAGTGGATGAGAATAGATAGAGGTCCCATGTACTATTGCATCTCGTAAGGGCTGTCCCCGTAAGCAGATCCTTCACAGAAAAACCAAAGGGGTCAAACTCGATAAACACAAAATTGTTACTAGAGAATTTCCTAACAGATATTAAATTTTTAATGATGTTGGGAGCATAAAGGACGTTATTTAGGGAGAAGGGTGGGTGAGGTGGTTTGGTGTAAGTTGTACCATAACCCTGAATAGGAATGCAATGACCATTACCAATCGTAATAAATTGAGGAAACTTTAAACGAAATAGTTGGGAGAGATTACCTGAGGAGCGGGTGAGATGAGAAGTAGCTCCTGTATCTATGTACCAATTTTCATTGGGCTGCTACAAATTTAAAGAGCTGAAGGCCTGGCCCAAATCGATATGGGCCAGGCTGTGAACATGTTGTTGTTGTTGGGCCTGCTGTGCTTGATGGGTCGCTGGTCTGGGGCTTGGGACAGAGCCTAATATGCCTGGCTACCAGGCCTGTTGAAACTAGGATGTTGGCTGCACAAACTGGCCATATTGCGAGGGCCAGTTTGCTGGGTTGGACCAGGGAACTAGGTTGGCCCACTAGACTGGTTGAGGTTGGCTGGACTACTGGATGGAATTCTACCCAGTTCGGCCTCCCTTCCCGCGGCCTCTATCGCCCCTGGCCCCGCCGTGGTTGTTCCGCGGTTGGTGGTTGTCCGGTGGTGGAGGCTGGCCGGTGGCGGTGTTATTTTTCGCTGGCGTTTCAACTGCTAACGCCTTTTGATTGTGTTCGTCTTGCTTGACACGTCGGGTTTCTTTCAACAATAATAGTGAACGGGCCTTGTTGAAGCTGGGTAATAGATCAACTTATTGTATCAGGGTGGATAAAGTATCGTATTCACCCTTCGGTAGACCATCAACTAGTTGGAGAACCATCTTTATTTCGGAGACAAGCGTCCCCACATTAGATAATTGCTCTGCAACCAGTTTCAATTGTTTACAATACTCGGACATGTTAGCAAAATTTTTAAGACGTGTATTGTTGAATTGTTCCTCTAGATATACAGCATGTGTGTGCTTATTGTCCTGAAAAATCTCCTCCAACCGTATCCATAACTCACGAGCCAAGGGGCAAGTTTTCATTATCGTATGAAGCAAGTCCTTAGATATTGTGCCATAAATCCACTGTTTGGCGATGGTGTCAAGGCGGTGTCATGTCTAGTTATCAACCTCAATAGGGCAAGGGAATGAGTCGTCAATATTATCAAGCACGTTATAGGCACATGCATGAATGTGGAAAAGTTCAACCCACGAAGAAAATTGACTATCTTCTTGATCAAGAACCACATGAATGAAGTTCTTGATTTTGGTTACGGCGAATGCCAGATGGAAATATGAGGATGAGGAAGATGAGAGGGGTAGGGGGTAGGGATGACGATTGTGGAGGTTGAGGCCACTGTTTGAGATGTGGGAGGAGTCATTATAGTGGCTGAATTTTGGTGATGAAAAGAAGCGCGAAATCGAACTTGGAGAACATCACTTTTCATGAACATTCCTTGTAGAACTTGGAGCTCACGAGCTTGACTCCTTATGAAAGGCCTTGATGCACCTTGGATTGTATCATTCTCTCCTTCTTCAAAAGAATTTATCCTCAAATTTAAGAGGTCACCATCAACCACATCCATAGGAGAGAGATCACACACGTTGAAGGTGTTGTGAACTTGGTATTCCCGGGGAAGGTCAATCTTGTATGCATTGTCATTGAGGAGCTCAAGTAACTCAAATGGACCATCTCCCCTAAACATCAATTTGGTCTTCCTCTTATTGGGAAACCTTTCCTTGCGAAAATGTACAACGCGAGAGATGAGAAAAGAAAGAGTTTAGGTGTTTTTAGGGTTTGGCTCTTGATACCATGTAAGATTGTATTAATCTCCCTTCGGGAGTCTTTCTCATTAATACAAATATGTATAGTATGTACAATGTGGAATCCTAATACAATAAAGATCCTATATCTACCATAATTATACAACACTGATAAGTACAAAATATATGATGAATATATTCTAATATTCACTAATAAGGAGAAATCAAAATAGAACCTTTTGGCATAGGTTTGGGAACCAAATAAACGCAAGCTACCAAATCCACAGCCATCTTCACGTGCATATATCCACTGAACACCCCCAAATATAAAGCTGAAGCTAAAGGATTTGAACAAGGAACCAACTTGTTTCTTGGCTCCTTTAGGAGTGTGGAAACAATTGATAAGGTATGCTATTGCATTTCCACTTGGATATGTCAACTTGTACTTCATTTTCATCATCTTTCTCAGCGCGACAATCGAGAAGAGACCATCAAAGCTCACAACAAGAAGATAGAGAAGCATCCAACTAATGGCAAACTTCTTAGTATTATTAGGGGTATTTCTTGCATCCGCCTGAGCTTCTATGTATGGACTCATTCCCTAAATATAACTTGTTGTCCCGCTGCTAAAAGCAATGCCAGAAGAAGCAATGACACATGTCTGGATGACGATATTCTCCTGCCTAGTAAAAGGTTGCTTCAACTTTCCGAACTTCCTAATAACAATGATAAATATTATATTTCTAGAATATTCTTTGTACATCTCCTATATTAGGTAAAATTGTAATTAGAAAGTGTAGTCCAATTGTAATTAGGAAGTGTAATTCAATTGTAATTGGGAAGATTAGTTACCTAGTTTGTAAAGGAGAAAATAATTATGTAACACTGTATATATTGTACATAATAATCAATGAAATGCATGGAACATATTCCTTTATGATATCAGAGCCAGACCCATTTGAATTCTTTGTTCACCGATGTTGGGCCCCTAACTTATATTATCCACGCTCCAGCTAACAAGGTCTGAGTGTGTGGGGGAGTGTTAAGAGTCCCACATCAGATATGGAATGGGAACATGTACTCCTTAAATGGACTTGGACAATCCTCACCCTACAAGCTAGCTTTTGGGGTTGTGTTAGGTGCAAGATCCATTTTTTACTCTAAAGCCGCCGACCCCTCCCATCTCGGCTGCCCAACCCTAGGCAGCCACCCTCCCCCCTCTTCTTTCTACTACCTCTCGGCCGCTACCTTTCTCTCATCTTCCTCAAATTTTTTCAATGGCTGAACAACCTAAATTCCATCCTGCTCTTGCAGTTAACAACATCAAAAACTTTATTCCAATAAATCTTGAGATGGAAAAGGGTCAGTATTCCTCTTGGGCGGAATTGTATAAGATTAATTGTCGTGTGTACAAAGTCATCGACCATATCATCCCTCCTAAATCAAAGCCCTTGGAAAACCCTGATGATTTTGCTGATGAACTTTGGTTCCGCTTAGATGCAGTTGTCCTACAATGAATTTACATCATGATCTCGAACAATCTGTTTCATACAATCATTGAATCCGATGCCATTGCCCGACAAACATGGAGTGCATGGAAAGTATTTTTTAGGATAACAAGACACAACGTGCCTTGTACCTGGAAAATCAATTTAAGAACATTCAGAAGGAAGATTTTCCGAATGCTTCGACTTATTGTCAGGAACTTAAGATGATTGCAGATTAACTCTCTAACATCGGTGAAACATTCACTAATCAACGATTGGTGATGCAACTCATTGCGGGATTGAATGAAAATTATGATGGCGTCGTTACCATCCTCCAACAAAGCACGCCATTCTATGAGGCTCGTTCGAGAATTATACTAGAAAAAACCCGAAAAACCAACCGGGCTTCAGCTCATGCAAGCACCGCCGACGCCGTTCTTATCACTACCGGTAGCCCCTAAGCCGACAGTAGGGCCTTGTTTTCTGGTTCACAAAACTGGCAACCCAATGACCCGACACACGACTCTCCATCCCGGAATCACCATAAAGGATGAAACTCTGGCAAAGTTCGCAACATTCGCGGCGGAAGTAGCAACCGTGGCGGGAGGGGCCAGCCACTACCGGCCGGTAGCAACCTACAACATCAACGACAATGGCAGCAGCCTCCGCTATGGGCTACCTACCTGCCATGGGCTACGTAGGCCCAGCCGGCTTGGGCTGCTCCACCTTGCCCATACCTGATGTCCTCCTAGGCACCACCTCTGTCCTGACAGCCCTAACCGGGTATCTTCGGCACACGTCCTCAGCAGGTATATAGTGCACATGTCTCTCCCTCTTTCACCTACGCCCCGACAGATATTGAGGCGACTATGAACACAATATCCCTCAACATTCTAGACAACAGTTGGTACATGGATACTGGTGCCACATCTCATATAATGGCATCCCAAGGTACTTTCTCGTCTTATTTCAATATGAGCAATCTAAATCGTAATATTATTATTGATAGTGGAAAATGCATTCCTATTTGAGGTTATGGACAATAATCCCTCTCCCCACCACACCCTCCAATTAGCTTTAAACAATGTCCTCCATGCCCCGAAACTTATCAAAAATCTAATATTTGTGCATCATTTCACAATCGACAATATTGTTTCCCTTTAATTTGATCTTTTTGGTTATGACAGGGATACGAATAATGAGATGTGATAGCACCGGAGACCTCTATCCTATTACCACCACCGTCGGTCATCTAGCCTCCTCTCCGTCATTATTTAAAACTATTTCCTCCTCTTTATAGCATAATAGATTAGGACATCTAGGAGACTATGTTTGATGCTCCCTTCGCAATAATAAATTTATAGATTGCAAACATGTATCTTATCCTCCTGTTTGTGAATCTTGTGTTTTGGGAAACATGTCAAGTTGCCATTTTATTCTTCATCCACCCGTACTTTAATGCCTTTTGATATAATACGTAGTAATTTATGGAATTCTCCTATATTAAGCACAGTCGGGCATCGATACTATATGTTGGTTTTAGATGATTATTCAAATATCATGTGGAATTTTCCCATTGGTAATAAATCCCAAGTCTATTTTATTTTTTCTTCATTCAGCGTTTTCATTAAAATATTTCAGTGTGACAATGGGGGGGGGGGGGGGGGTGGGGGGGTCGATAATAATCAATTCAAACTTTTCTGCGCCAAACACGACCTTGTTCTTCATTTTTCCTATCCCCACACCTCTCCACAAAATGACAAAGCTAAACAAAAAATTAGAACCATAAACAACGTAGTTCGTGCCCTTCTTTCTCACGCCTCTATCCCCCCTCCTTTTGGCATTACGCTCTATCCATTGAAACCTATCTCTTAAACATTCTCCCCAACAAATCTCTAAAACACAAGTCTCTCACTCAAGTTCTCTATCTTCGGAATCTTTCCTATAAGCATTTAAGAACTTTCAGATGTCCATGCTACCCCCTCCATTCCTCCACAGAAATCAACAAGCTATAACCTAGGTCCACCTCAGGTGTATTTCTGGGCTACTCCCTAATCATTGTGGTTACAACTGTTATGACCTATCCAGCCGAATAATAATCATTTCTCGGCATATTATATTTGATGAGTCTCAATTCCCTTTTGCCAAACTAAATTCACCACTTCTGAATTCCTGACTTTTTAAATGACTGCCTTAATCCCATTCTAATCCATCACTTGTAAAACCAGTCGCTACCATCATCGACGCCCGACCCACCTCCCTCTGTCCCATATTGGGTGGGCCAACCGGCCCCGCCACATGCTCCTCAATATAGCCACTCTCGGCTGCCCGAGGTCACTGGCTCTCCTTGGCCAGTGAGGACGCCCCTTCTCCCTGATTTTGCTACCCCGTATCGACCTACCAATCTACCAAAACAACTTCTCAATACCGTCCACCCCCCCCACAGCACCCATACGGAGAATGGAAATCCATGCTATGCACTGCATTTCTAAACCCAAAAGGCAATTTAATTTGTCGAATTCGGTTGCCCCTTCACATTTTCCTCGCAACCTGAAACATGCCATGTCTGATCCTAATTGGAAATCTGTCATAATTGATGAATATAATGCTCTTATTAAAAATAAGATACGAGAGCTAGTGCCCCGTCCTCCTGATGCTAATGTTATTTGTTCTATATGGATTTTTAGACATAAAACGAAATCTGACGGTTCTTTTGAGAGGCACAAGGCCCGTCTTATAGGTGATGGTAGGTCTTAATAGGTGGGCGTGGATTGTGATGAAACCTTCAGCCCGGTGGTGAAACCAGCAACTATTCGTACTATTTTCAGTATTGCTTTGTCCAAATCATGGCCAATTCATCACTTGGATGTCAAAAATGTCTTCTTTCATGGAGACCTTCATGACACTGTGTATATGCATCATCCTTTGGGATTTAGGAATCCAAATTATGTGTGTCATTTGAAGATATCGTTCTATGGACTGAAACATGCTCCTCGTGCGTGGTACCAACAATTTGCTGACTTTGTATCATCTATCGATTTTTCACATAGCAAATTTGATCACTCACTTTTCATCTATAGCAAGGGTAACAATATGTCATACATTATGTTATATGTTGATGACATCATCCTAACTACATCTTCTCATGCACTTCGCCAATCCATTATGTCACTCCTTGCCTCTGAGTTTGCTATGAAGGACTTGGGCCCCCTAAGCTATATTTTGGGCATTGCTGTTACGAGACATGTAGGTGACTTATTTCTTTGTCAAAAGAAGTACGCCGAAGAGATTCTTGACCGAGCAGGCAGGACATCACTAGTCTACACACCGGTGGACACTAATTGCAAACTCGGTGCCTCTTCAGGTTCTCTGTACGCCGACCCGACTCACTATCACAGCTTAGCAGGAGCATTGCATACACCTCTCAGAATCAATCCAGTCACCATTGACCTCAACATTATTTGCTTCTCCATGGGGCACGTCTTCGTCCTTGAATGCACATTCTCTACTTTCGCCTACCCATTCTTCATCCCATTCACTTTTCACTATTGTACATACAGACAGAAAGATATGAAAATACTTATATTTTGAAACACAATAAATTTTTGAATGTGCTTTACAATTCTCCACAATATAAAAATAGCTAGCAATATCCCTATTTATAATAATTGGAAACCTACTTTGACTATATATTGGAAAACATATTTCTATATAAATTAGACTATAAAATCCTATTTAGACATGAATTAAACAAATACTCAAATCCTAAATATATTTGATTTTCGGCCCCCGAAAGGTTCCTTTGGAAAAGCTCAACCCCCACCCCCGGACCATCATACTGGAGCTGGCTCTACAAATGAAGGGGTTGGGTTAGGAGTGTTTTCAATATGATGCTTCTCCTTCCCTTTTTTCGGAAGGAGGACTACAATTTTGAATTATTCTTCCAATATTCTCCCATGATTTTAAATTGTTTACGCCTGTCTTTTTGTTGTTCGAAATTTTTTGTTTTTGTGTTGGAGCGCTATCCTTACAAGGAACTAAATAAAGCAAATTGTTACTAATAAGTACCATAGCAAAGGATGCTTACACTTTTTAGATGTTTAAACTTTTCCACTTACATTGTTTGGATGGCTCAATTCTGCTGGTGCTCCCCTGCAGTGCCGGACATGTTGTTTCTTGAATCTTTATTAATATTTATATTCTCTGCGACAATTATTGGAATGAATTTTCACGAAAAATAAAAGAGCTCTTTATCTATTGGAAAGGAGGAAGCCAAAAATTTTGTCAAGAAGTGATCAAACTTTGAATAAGTAGTTTTTTTTATGAATGGCTGCGCCGAAAATTTTAAATTGAACTACATATTATTAGCTAAATCATAGTAATATATTTCTTCATTGAAAATTTATTAGCGTTTCATATCTATGAATGATTTATGAAGTTCAAGCCTTCATATGTTCAAACCCAAGAATGATTCATGAAGTTCAAATTATAAAATAAGTTTAAGATTGATTTTGGACGTTAATTATTAAATTGATAGTGCTTATTTATTTAAAAAATAAACTAAAACAATCTTATAAATACTACTAATTAAGAAATTATCTTAAATGTTTAAGAAAACTATATTTAAAATAGTTACTACTATTTTACTCTGGAAATTAAAATTATATCATTTAAAATCATCACTTTTTCAAGGCTCATTGAGGTAGATCCCCTTGATTATCTTCACCTCATTGCGAACTCCAAAGTAGTGCTTCACTCTTTGACCATTCACCTTAATTCGATTTCCACTTAGGTAAGCAATCTCAATGGCACAATAGGAAAACACTTGCGTGACCTCAAAAGGCTCCGACCACTTTGAATTTAACTTTTTGGGTAACAACTAGAGTCTTGAGTTGAACAACAAAACATGATCCCCTGGGCTAAACTCTCTCTTTAGGATCATCTTCTCATGGAAGTGCTTCATTCGGGCTTTGTAGAGTGCCGAACTCTCATAAGCCTTGAGTCGTAATTCATCTAGTTCATTCAATTGCTATCCTCTCAAGTTTGAGGCATCATTCCAATCAAGATTCAACTTCTTCAAGGCGCTCATAGTCTTATGCTCAAGTTCCACTGGGAGATGACAAGCTTTGTCAAATACCAACCTATATGGCGACATGTCAATTGGAGTTTTAAAAGAAGTCTGGTATACCCAAAGTGCATCATCCAACTTTCGTGACCAATTGGTTCTTATGACATTGACCATCTTGGATTAGATGCTCTTGATCTCCCTATTCGAAACATCCACTTGCCCATTTGTTTGGGGATGATAGGGCATAGCCACATTGTGTTTAAATCCACACCTCTCAAGAAGTTCTTTGAACAATCGATTGCAAAAGTGTGAACCCCCATCGCTAATGATAGCTTTAGGAGTACCAAACCTCGAGAATATGTACTTTTTCAAGAAGGCGGTGACACTCTTTCCTTCATTATTTGGGAGCGCTACGGCCTCCACCCATTTTGATACATAGTCAACCACCAAAAGGATATATTTGTTGCCATAAGAACTCACAAATGGGCCCATAAATTCAATTCCCCAAACATCAAACAACTCCACTTCAAGGATTGGTGTCAAAGGTAGGTCATGCTTCCGTGAGATGCTCCCATGCCTTTGGCATTGATCACAAGCTTTCATATAATCATAGGCCTCTTGATGGATAGTTGTCCAATAGTAACCACTTTGAAGAATTTTCACCGTGGTCCTTGCACTACTATGGTGACCACCAATGGGAGAAAAGTGACAAACTTCAATTATGGGTATCATATCAACCTCGGGAATGCACCTCATTATCATGTTATCGGCGCAAACCAATAAAAGGTAAGACTCATACCAATAAAACTTATGGAAATCACTTAAGAACTTCTTCTTTTGATAGGTAGTTAAATTACTTGACATAATGTCATTCGCATGATAGTTTACAAAATCAGCGTACTATGGAATCATATCATGTGACCCCGCCATTACATGCTTACCCGGAAAGGAATACTTTACTTCAAGCCCATAACTTGGATTCTCAGCTTCTTCAAGTCTTGACAAATGGTCGGCCAATTGGTTCTCACACCCCTTTCTATCTTTGACCTCAAAATTGAACTCTTGCAAAAGTAGGACCCAACATATCAATCTAGGCTTAGCATCTTTTTCATCTGTGAGATAACGAAGTGCCGCATGATCGGTGTGTACATTAACATGAGTTCCTAACAAGTAGGCTCGAAATTTCTCAAAAGTATAGACAATTGCAAAAAACTCTTATTCGATGACGGTATAGTTCATTTGCGCTCTATAGAGAGTCTTGATTGCATAATAAATGGGATGAAAAATCTTATCTCTCTTTTTGCCAAGAACAACCCCTGTAGCAAAATCACTAGCATCACACATGAGCTCAAATGACTTTGACCAATCGGAGCTATAATTATGGGTGCCGAAGTGTGATTCTCTTTCAAACACTCAAAAACTTTGAGACATGCTTCATCAAACAAGAACTTGGACTCTTTCTCCAACAATTTGCATAAGGGGTTAGCCCTTTTAGAGAAATCTTTGATGAATCTCCTATAAAACCCGACATGACCTAGAAAACTTCAGAAACCTTTGATGGAGATGGGTTGAGAAAGCTCAACAATCACTTCAACTTTAGCTTTGTCAACCTCTATGCCCTTTTTCGAAATCTTGTGCCCAGGAACGATGCCCTCCTTGGCCATAAAGTGATATTTTTCCCAATTGAGAACCAAATCGGTCTCGTGACAATGTTTCAACACTCGAGCCAAATTCTCTAAACAAGCATCAAAAGAGTCTCCAACCACGAAGAAGTCATCCATGAAGATTTCATTGGATTCCTCCACCATATCGGAAAATATAGACATCATGCACCTTTGGAAAGTAGTGGGAGCATTACACAAACCATATGTCATTCTTCTAAAAGCAAAGGTGCCATACGAGCACGTGAAGGTGGTTTTATCTTGATCCTTAGGGAAAATAGTGATTTGATTATATCCCGAATGACCATCTAAAAAATAATGGAAGTCCCACCCCGCGAGTCTATCAAGCATATTATCCATGAACGACATTGGGAAGTGATCCCTCATTGTCCAATGGTTCAACATTCGGTAGTCCATACATACCTTCCAACCAGTATCCATATGAGTTTGTATCAATTCATTCTTCTCATTAGGAACCACGGTAATACCACCCTTCTTTGGCACATATTGGACCAGACTCACCCATGCACTATCCGATATTGGGTACACCACACCGGCATCCAACCATTTAATTATTTCTTTCTTCACAACTTATTGCATAGGAGGATTCAACCTCTTTTGATGCTCAACACTAGGAATGTATTCTTTATCAAGCTTGACACTGGGGTAAAGGTCTAGGAAATAGCAAGAAAGATAGCAAGTACTACAAGCTACAATAGTTTTCCTACAGAGAGGACTGGGCTTCACCATCCCAAAGGACAGCTTTCCACAAACCTGGATTCAACATACATAAGGATGGCTTCCCAAGCTAGTCGAACAGTAAATTTGATCATACATATAAAAGTTTTTTCTACAAATGGGCTAGCTTCTACATCCCTAAGGACGGCTTTCCAAGCTACTCAACTCGAAAAAACTTTTACAATATTTACAGATTTAGCTGCTATAACTCGGAAAACTTTGTATTTGTAGAAAGTTAACTTGCTCAATATTTTCTAACCCTATACTAAATTAAGGACCAGTCTTTCCATATATTTCGAAGAGAAAAACAAAAGAGAAATTTTGAAAGCACTAATTTATTAAATATAACAATGTTTATAAGATGATTATTTGATGGTCTTCCAAATAATACATAGCCTCCTTTATATAGGAGTTGGAAGACTAGTACAAGACAAACCTATATTACATAGCAACTTATCTTACGAAATGGGCCCCACTAAACATATGAAGGGTCCTAATAAAAAAAGAAAAATATCACCCTAAACATGACTAAGCATGTGCAAGCACTTGAGAGCATGCGAAAGTGAAAATATATACATGGAAATCATGTGACACCATGTGGTAGCATGTGCAAGTGGGGTCGTCTTTTATCTTCTTTTAGGTAACATGTGCAAGCTTGTGGAAAGCATATGGTCATCATATGAAAGTGGGGTAGGAATTATGGGGGGATTTATTGTGGCATGGGTGGTAAACTTTTGTAGGTAATTTGTTGAGGTAAGTAAGGGTAAGTGGTGAAAATCTTGCACACGCCATTAAGAACCCCCCGATGGGGCAGTGTTTGATGGTGTTCATGGTGGGCTTGTGTATCATTCGTCTATCCACCATTCGGCACCATGCCTTTTCTTGAAACTTTCTTTGTTTTATAGGCTTCGTTTCAACGACCTTGTGTAGTAACATTTTTTGTTGGATGATTCCACTATATTGTGCTCAATTTTTTGGGAATTTTAAGATGGAATATTTAATTTTATCATTGTGATGGCCTGAGTGACTTCATACGGTACTTGGTACTCCTTTGCTTCTTGTAAGACTTTTTCCCAGTGGAGATGGATTATCAGTGTAATTCCAACAAGCCCAGTCCTTCGGCCATATCTCATTTGGAATGCACTTATTTTACTGGAAAAAAATTCTCTGTGCCTCATTGTATTCATCTTCTAAGGATAATATGGAGACAGGGAATTTCCACCAAAGTGAATATCTGGCTGCGCATGGACCTTTCCGTCAATAATCTTCACCGTCCGATGTAACATGAATATTTTTGCTGCGTAGGAATCTCAAAAACATTGAACCCAATATCTTCATGGTTTAAACCATTGTAGAAATGTTTTGAGAGCATGTTCAATTTTGTCACAATCCCTGAATATGTCGCACTTGAATTCAATAAAGTTGTAATACTGGTGACACACGTACCAAAAAAATCATAATAACTCTTGTGGAAAATCATTGGCCAGTGGTATGAATACATGACATAATGGGAATTCCAGATTGATTCGAAACAGCTTAAGGATGAATCCTCCATATTTTCTGAAAACTTGAAGCTTGCAGAAAGTATTTCTTTCTATAAGGATGGATGAATCAAATCGGTCCATGAATTGGCTGAATAATTCCGGTGAATGATTTGCTATCCTGGATGAACTGGCTCTTGGTGGGCTTGTAAGCATGAAAATTTGGCTAGTTGGATTTTCTTTTACTTGCCATGTTTTGACAAAAATCTCCTTGAAAATTCATCTGGTCTAGATAGAAAATCTGCTAGAATATTATCCTTGCCTTAAGGTGCTTAACTTGGAATTTGTAAGGGGGAGAACAACTGTGCCAATCTGAGAATCTGCGGATTTGGAATAATTTTTTTATTTATCTTCATCATCTTCGGGAAAGCCTTTATATCCATTTCAATAAGTAATTCCGTGTGAATTAAAAAGAAATTGAACTTTTTAATTCCGTTCGTCATGGAAAGAATTTCTTTGAATGTGGAATGATAGTGTCTTTCAACATCTTTGAATCTTGCACTGGCATATCCGCTGGCTATTTTTTTCTTCAAAAAGTACCGCACTCCAATAGTCATTGTTGGCATCAGTCTGCAATATTTTATTTCTGTTCGAGGGGATATAGAGGGTTGTGACTTCTTTGGATATTTCTTTTACTTTTTGAATTGCGTTATCTAGTTCCTTCCCCCAAACTTTGAAAAGTATTAAGCTTTGGATAAGTGTGAGAAAATGTTAAGTTTATTTGGGATAGGGAATTTATCATCTTAGATGAAATGGTTAAGAGGTTAATAGTTTATGACTAATCTGAGTTTACCTCTTGTTTGCTCAGCCCATTTGTTGACATGGAATGCTTTGCATGCCCATTGCAAATCAGATGGCTCGATTAGTCCAAACTCCAAGAGTTCTTCACATTCCTTTTTTCCCAAACTGAAGATGTTCCAAATTCATGCTTGAGTGACTTGCCATTGTTCGATTAATGCTTTCATTTTTCTTGGAGGAGATCTTAATAAAAAAACTCTTTATTTATCCATAAAGGAATTTTGCTTTTTCTCATAAACTCCTTCTGCGATTCTGCACATGAATACTCTACCAACTACTATTCGATCTTCTTAATCTGCTCGCCAGCTGTTATCTGGAATAACCGTGAAACTTCTGAGTATGGCTTGAATTTTTTTTGAATATTATTCCATGGGCTCTTATCTTGAGATGATCTTTGAGTGGTGTAAAGGTATCAAATCCAACAATGAGATCTTTTCCTGGGATATTTGAACCAATCAGCTTAGCTTTGAACTTCAATCCTGGGAAGAATTCAATTTTGATTGGATGTTTTGTGAGGAGTGTGGTTGTCAGGATTCCATTTGATGCAGTGTTGAAATCTTTAAAATGTGGAATCCATTGATCATCAGGAAGGACGGATGGGTTCATCAGTATGATCTATTTCAAAATAGACCTCTTTGTGCCAATATCATCCAATGCTAGAAACTTTCTAGGCTGATGTAGCCGACTTTTGGGATTGTTATTGACTGGAACTTTTCTTCAATGACTGTCATGGTTCGGGCTGCTAGCATATTTGGAAGTGAAGAAACAAAGGCTTGCTTTAGGTTGTCTCCTCATGGTTCGAGCTGTTAGCATATTTCTATCAAATAAGACGCACTTCATTTCGAAGAACTGTCTCCTTAATATTTCTTGTTGTTGGCCAGTATCTCTACAGAAAATTTCATGTAGGATTTTGATGTTGAAAGAAAAATATTAGGATTTGAGGAAAGTATTTTTGTCTTGTATCCCAAGTGAATTTCACCAGTCTTTGAGAATTCCGGAGAACCTTAAAGAGAACTCTGACAATATCATATATTTTTCCCGTTTGGCTAAATTTTTGTTACCATCTAAGTAAAGAAATCTTGGATCTTTTGAGGCCATTTTGAAATTTTGACATCATCCAGAGTTAAGTTATGTAATCTGTTGCCAGCAAATTTTGTTGTTGTTGGTTCTTCTTTTCTTTATGGGATTGGTTCATCCATCATCCCATCATGATCATCATCTACTTTAGAAATATCTGTTTATCTTGGTTGATTCATGAATATTGGTGGGTTTTCTTCTTTAGAAGAGTCTAGTGAGGAATCTTCACTTGTCTCAAGGTTTTTTTTTCCGTAGGATCACTACCATATTAATCTTTAGTAATGGATCCTAGGATATCATCTTCCTCTATGATTTTTTGGTTGGGTCACATAGAGGTTTGGAACTACTTGATCCGAGATCATTAAGTTTTCTGAGTTGGGGTCTTTTGAGCTGCAATGGAGTCCTTCTTTTCCCACACCAATTTTTCAATGTCAAACTCACGTTCATCCTTTTGTTTTTGAGTAATGGACATGGGATCTTGTGAAATGGAAGGGAAAGTGGTAAAAGAGTGTTCTAATTTAGGCGGTGAGAATGTTTGTGATGACATGGGAAAAAAGTGGGTTTTGAAGAGTAACTTTTTTGTGGTTCAAAGTGACCATGTTTTAGTTGTTGTATTTTTTCTTTAATGACAGTCAATTCCTTTTGTTGTTGTTGAAAGAAGTGGAAACATGATGTGCCTGGTGGACTAATCTCATACTGCATATTTATCAGTCTCAATTCCAGGGCTTTGATAAGTCCAACATGTTGAGAAGATGCTTATTCCACTTTTTCTCAATTGTCTCCACTTTGGTCATCATCTTGTTTTGTGTGTGAGCGGCATTTCTAATAAAATTGTCAATATTTGTTAGCACTTTGTTTTAACAGATGGAATTTTCAGATTACTAATTGATTGTTTCTTCTATATCACTCGTTGGTGGCTTTTCTCCAGTGGGCAGCACAATATTTTTCTTTAAAAAAAATTCAGCATGGTTTGTACCATCCTTTTCAAAAGTTTGTTGTGATGAAAATTCAGGGGTATGACTAGAGATTGAGGGGTTCATCATTAATATTTATGGTTTTGGTTTATTTGTGATTGAGGGCTTGTGGTATGTGTTTGGGCTAGGTAGTGTTGACCAATCTTGGGTTTGTATGAAACAATAAATTCATATTTTCCTTGACGGCTAAGTGAACCAATATATGAATCTCCAAACACTCTTTCAGAGTTTCTCCCTTTGTTTTTTGGTTTGGCTTTTTTTTCTTCTGGATAAGATTTTTTCCAATAATATGCATGATGTTTATCCCATTCAATTTCATCGTCAAGACATTCTTGAGAATCACACTCGATATGCCATGGACAGTGTCATATGAAAGGATATTTGAACCACCATACACCAAGACCTTCCTCATTAAACTCCTTTATCCAGTCATGTTCACTCATGATGCTTGGGAGGTGCCTAGAGAATGTTTTTGGGTCATCTTCTTTTCTGTGGTCGTAAGTAAGTTGTTACATCTGAAAGGAGAAGGTTGTTTTATTGGGTATTTTGAGGTGAGAGTGGTCAAAACTTATGGAAATTATTTTATCCTATTTTTTGACAAAGGTTGGTTCAGAGGATTGGAGAGGTTCTACAGGTTCTCTCAATTTTTCCTAATTTGGGACTCATGAATCAGGAAATTTTTTGACAAGTTCTTACTTTGAAATTTACCTTGGGATTTGTGTGGACATGGCGGTTCCTTTGGTGGCATTTACGTTTAAGAGCGAAGCATTTTCTCCACCTAGAAGAGAAGGATTCATAACATGATTCTGAACTCGCCAAGCTATTTGACAATGTAGAGTAGCTTGAATAGCATCTCTAGCTTGTATAGCACCTTGGATTTGAACTTGGTTTTTAAAGCCTCCGCCAAACATGGATCATACAGGGACATGTTGAAGTTTGGAAATATAGTGACAAAGATTGTCCCAGCATTCAGAGTAACGTATGTGGTACCCAAATTTGCATGTTGGTACTCATAATATCTGGTATCAAAAAGAGAAAGGCGAGCAATGATCGGTGGCCTTTTCTTCCATGATATATCAATGCAATTCTAATAGAACTAAAATGGATACGGGTGAAATCATAATTTTTCCACTGTCTAGGAAAATCCTCTGGAATTTGTAAAGTGATTAATTGTTCCTCTTGAGTTGCAAGAATAGGGTGCTGGTCATGTTTTGAGACAACAACAAATTCTTTAACTCCTTTTGGTTTTTGTTGAACCAAGGAACGAATTTTTGACCACGGGGAACATGTCTTTTTGGAAAAAGCAAAACATGAATTTATGAGGGATAGTTTGGTTGAAGATACTTTATTTTCATCGGGTAGGATATCTACTTCATATAGGAAATCATATTTACATGAAAGGGTTTTAGAAAGAGTAGGAGACATATTTATTTTCGCAAGGGATGTATAAGGGTTGGACGAGGATGAAAATGATTCAGACATATTTTACTAAACTGCTCCTCTCCGAAAAGATGGACTAGTTTTCTAACTTACTTGCTATTTCCTCGCCCTTCCCCTTACCCTTTTTTGGTATCAGAGTCAATTCTTCCTCGTCTGAGTTAGTAAAATATGTCTGAGTTATTTCGATCCTCGTCCAGCCCTTGTACATCCCTTGATAAAATAAATATGTATCCTACTCATTATAAAACCCTTTCTATAAATATGATTACCTATATGAAGTAGATATCCTACTCGATGAGAATAAAGTGTCTCCAACCGAACTACCCCTCATAAATCCATATTCCATTTTTGCCAAAAAGACATGTTCCCCATTGTCACAAATTCGTTCCTTGGCCCAACAAAAACCTAAAGGGGTTAAAGAATATGTTGCTACCTCAAAACTTGACCAACACCCTATTTTTGCAACTCATGAGAAACAATTTATCACTTTACAAATTCCAGGGGATTTTCCTAGACAGTGGAAAAATCATGGTTTTCACCCATATCCATTTTAGTTCTATTAGAATTGCATTGACATATCATGGAAGAAAAGACCAACCGGTTGTTGCTCGCCTTTCTCTTCTTGATACAAGATATTCTGAGTATCAACATGCAAATTTAGGTACCACAAAAGCTACTCTAAATGTTGGGACAGTCTTTGTCACTATATCTCCAAACATTAACATGTCCATGTATGATCCATATTTGACGGAGGCTTTAAAAACCAAGTCCAAATCCAAGGTGCTCCACATGCTAGAGATAAAATTCAAGCTACTCTACATTATCAAATAGCTTGGCGAGTTCATAATCATGCTATGGATATTTCTCCTCCAGGTGGAGAACATGGTTTGGTCTTAAACGTAGATTCCACCAAAGGAATTACCATGTGCACCCAAATCCCAAGGAAAATTTCCATGGAAGAACTTGTCAATATTCTTCCTGATTCATGGGTCACAAATTATGAAAAATATAGAGAACCTTTTGAACCTCTCCAATCCTCTAAACCAACCTTTGTCAAAAAATAGGACAAAATAGTTTCCATAAGTTTTGACCACTCTCACCTCGAAAAAACCAATAAAACAACCTTCTCCTTTCAGATGTAACAACTTACTTACGACCACACAAAAGAAGATGACTCGAAAACATTCTCTAGGCACCTCCCAAGTATCATGAGTGAACATGACTAGATAAAGGAGTTTGATGAGGAAGGGCGTGATTTATGGTGGTTCAAATATCCTTTCACGGGATACTGCCCATGGCATATCGAGTGTGACTTTCAAGAATGTATTTACGATGATATTGAATGGGATGAACATCATGCATATTATTGGAAAAAAGCTCATCTAGAAGAAATAACAACCAAGTCAAAGAAAAAGAAAAAAATGAAGAAACTCTGAAAGTGAGTTCCGAAAAAGGTATGAAAATGGAGATTCATTTATTGGTTCACTTAGCCGTCTAGGAAAATATGAATTTCCTGTTTCATACAAACCCCAAGATTGGCCAACACTACCTATCCCAAACACATACCACAAGTCCTCAACCACAAATGAACTAAAACCACAAAAATTCACGATGAGCCCCTCAAGCGCCGGTCATACCCCTAAATTCCCATCACAACAACCTTTTGAGAAGGATGGAACAAGACATGCTCTGAAAATTCCAAAGAAAAATGTTGTGCTGCCCACTGGAGAAAAGCCACAAACGAGTGATATAGAAGCAACAATCAATTGACAATATGAAAATGCCATCTGTCAAAACAAAGTGCTAACAAATATTGACAATTCTATTAGAAATGTTGCTCACACACAAAACAAATGATGAGCAAGGTGGAGACAATTGAGAAAAAAGTGGAACAAGCATCTTCTCAACATGTTATACTTATCAAAGCCCTGAAATTGAGACTGACAAATATGCATTATGAAAATTGTCCAACATACACCTCACTTTTCCACTTCTTTCAACAACAACAAAAGGAAATGATTGCCATTAAAGAATAGATACAACAATTGAAACATGGTAACTTTGAACCGCAAAGAACTCAGATTTACCCTTCAAATTGCACTTTTTTCCAGTTGTTGACACCTAATCTTGTCCCGTCTTTTCCGATTTATTTGCAATTTTAAATATATTCGACACCGCAAAACAATTTTAATATATATACATATAGGCATATATATACATATATATTATTATTATTCATAATATCATTATCATTATTATTATTCGTATTTTTTACTATCATTCGCCTTTTAATATCACAAGCATAGTTTTACCCTAATATTCTATGTTATTTTATTTTCACAAAATTGCATCGCATTTCCATTTTTATTAAGCATTAAGCATTTCGCAAATATTACATTTTTATTATTATCACATCGTAATGTTATTTTAAATAATTTACATCTTTTGCAAAACATTTTTTTAATAATAAACCCCTTCTTTTATTTTTAACCAAATCCCCATTTTATTTCCCCTCACCCAAAACAATATCAACCCACCACAAAATCACAGGCCCACTCGACCAACCCACTAGTTCCCCCTTTATACCCAATATCCCTTTATCACATTCCCCATCGACCAAACCATCCCAAAACAGACCCAACAGCCCAACTCCCCATTCCCCTTTTTATTTCCCTCATCCCTGAACCAATACAACTGGACCAGCCCAATTACCCAACCCGTCGGCCCCAAACCCCATACCCCTTAAAGCCCAACCCCAAAGCCCCAAACCCTAAAAAATATTTCAAAAACCAAACGCACCCAAGACCTCCCAAAATCCGGCAGTCCCCACCAAAATCACCTTCGGACCGCCGGTTAAACACCATCATAAAAATGCCTTCAAATGCAGCCACACACCTAATCGCCCCCAAAACCCAAACCTAATACCCTAAAATCAACCAGAGAGACCAGCAGTCCTTCGTCCGAAACCGCCATCGCATCCTTTTACCCGCCATACAAACACCCTCACCATACCACTGCCACCACGCCCCCTCGACCGTCGAGCCCGCACATTGCACAGTTTCTTTTTCCCGATTTTTGCAAAAAACCAGAGCTTCGAATAGCTCACCCGAGTTGGATCGACCTGCATGCTACAGTGGGCCTCTAGAACACCTTCAAGAATCCGGCGGGTAAAAGCATGAACCCGTACCCCTTTGTTATTGTCTCGGTTTTCGAAATGAAAATAAACCGTCACTTTTTCTTTTTTTTTTCTTTGAATTCGAATTTCGAATTCTAGCTGTTGAAACCCCTCAAGTTTTGGCTATAAATATAGCCCTTTGGGTTGTGTTTGTGGAGGGTTTTTCTCTCGGACGAAAAAACTCTCGGTTCTTCAAAAGCCAAACTAAAAAATCGACTTTTCCGTAGGTGTTTTTACTCCCATTTCTGGTTCGACAAAGACATAAAACATTTAGGCCCTTGTCCCTTTCAATCGCATAAACAAAACTTCTCCGAGCTGACTCGACGATTCGAAATGACGCTTCGCTTCGCTGCCCGGAGAAGGTCAGTAAATTCGGTATCCTCTTAGTTTTAGTTTCCTTTTGTGTTTCTACACATGTTTGAGTTACTGTTTGGTATAGTATGCTCTTAGTTTAATTTAGTTTAGTTCTTGTTAGTTAGATTACTAAACTAGGTTATAAGGTGCGTTAAGTCTGTTTATTAATACTATTTTAAGCTGGCCTGATTAGTCAAGGAATTTAATGATGTTTGATTAAAGTGTGATCATGCTTCATACGGGGTGAATAGGATTGTATATGTCTAAGTTAGTTTCCGTATCCCTACATAGTTGAGGTTTTGTCTTTAAATGACTACTCAAGCTGTCTGTTTGTCATTCATATCTTATTTGAATTGGTTATACATTCTTATTTGTTTGTCTTGGTATAATTTTATGATAGTATGAAGTTCTTTAAGTCATGTGGCAAGTGTGCATTCTCTACCTGAATAGGGTGTGTGTGCTTAGTCATATTTAGATAATTTCGTACCAAAATATCTTATTAAGAATAAGCCAACTCTATGGATACATTTATGTCAGTCTGTTCATATACCCGCCATGTTTGCCTAAGCTTCATTCACACTCAATAAGTAGTTTAAATCTGACTTGTATTGATCCATTTCTAGGTATAGTAGGTCTGTTTGCTTGAAGGTGTTATGTAACTTAGTTTATTAGGTTCTTAGAAGTCTGGTACATATACCAAGATAGTCATATCGTGACTTATCTGCCTGATAATAATATTTATAACTTGTGGTACCAGAACAATCTTGCACACTTAAGATAATATATTTGAAAAGGACAACTCAATCATTTTAGTTTGCCTCCTATATCTGAACTGGTTATGTAAGTTGTCTTCACTTTGTCCTAGTGTCAAACTATCTATATGTTAGTATGTGAATTCCATTAAGCAATGTAGTAGCACACTTCACTTGTCTTAATAAGATATGCATGCTTAGTTTAGTCCATACAGTCTTACATATCTGCAGAATGTTACCTCAAGATGGTTAAAACATGTGTCTGTATGCCTCTCAGTTTGGATGTATGTTTGTCCCATCTGCCTTAGTATCAACATGCCTAATCACATGAATATGATTCCAAGCATTTAGTGTTGATCTAGGTAGCTTTGTAACTATAGCATACCACCTCCAGATAAATTATCCTATGCGCATAAAAAATGTAAGCTAATTGGTCCTATGTCTTGATAAGTCTCCATGTCCCCTCAAATTGACCATATATTTATTCTGCTTGCCTAAGTATTCAAAGCATATCTAGGATAGCATATGACCTTTTCTAGACTTTGTAGTTGCCATACCACTGTATTGGAAGACTTATATGTGTTTGTGGTACCAACCTATACATGAATTGTTTCTTGTGTGAACAATATAGTGCCTTCTCCCCCTCCCTTTAGTGTCATGTCTTGTATGTTGTCCCTGAGGTATCTATCTAGAATATTGTGTTATTTAAGAACTGTTGGCTAGATAAGTTAGACATACCCTTATATATAAGTTCCCTATTAGGTGTATGTTACTCTTGATTCATTTATTCAAGATATATGCAAGAAGATGTTCATTATTCTTTAATCTTTAGTTGGTTCATGTGAGCATGTTTTCTTTGAATCAACATGACTCGTCTCAATTCTGTGTGTTAAGAATGAAAAATAGTATCCCTGCCTTGCTCTAAGAAATCAACCGAATTATGTCTTCAGTTGTATCTATCCATCAATTTAAATTGATACAATTTGTTTGCTTTAGCTTCTGAAGAAATATACAATGAGCTGCTCGAAACTGGAACCTAAGTTTTGCATAATCCCTACTAGTTTCCTTATATTTTTGAGTAAATAGACTATGTGTACATCTGAGGATTTGCTTGAGAATATTTTGAGCAACTTGCAACCCCATCCTATTTTGCCTCTTTCTAAGTTTGAATGTCCAGGGGTCTACTATGTCATGTACTGGTCCAATTTACTCCTTCCTCTTCCTCCTTGTCTGGTTTGAAACCTGCACAACCCATTTTCCCCCTATCACCTTTGATGCTATATATTGTCAATAAAAGGTTGAATGGTATATGGTTATTGGCTAATGATTATTGTGAAATTTGGTCTGTTTCCCTCCTTCAAGTCTGGAAATTATATGTTTGGGCCTGCTTTCTATTTCTGTATGTTGTTTGTTCCCTGAGGCCCAACAATATATACTTTTCATGAATTATTTATTTTACATTTTTTATGTATATATTTTCATATTCCGTCACTAATCCTTTTCTTTTCTTTTCCTTACTTACATGAAATGCATCGGGAGCAATGAAGAGTCTCATTATGAGACTCATCATGATCATTGCCGAACGAAGATCCGCATTCACACTCCTTGCATTCTCCAAAATCGGGATTTCGAAACAAATAGGGCGAGATGACATCGTCATCCGCTTTAGTTGCCTTTCATTGTTGTTCTTTAATTTCGTTATTTCTATTTGGGGTCTGTAATAATTATTTAATGTTTGTGTGATTGTTAGGATATTTAGAATAATTAGGCCATGAATGGATAATTAATAGGGTTGTCTAAAACTAGAAACCCGTCGCTAGCTTATTTACTTGTAGGCTCGGTTAATTCAAACTTAGAAACCCTCCGCTAATTTATTTATTTTTAGGCTCGTCATGCATATTCAAAAAATTTCAAAACAAACTTTGATCTTCTGTTCACTTTATTAATTGTACAACTCAAAATGATTTCCAAAAATTACTTCTTTGTCATATAAGTAACTCGTTTTTCTCCTTGCTATTAATTGTCCCAAATGCATATTTTTTCAACTTTACATGTATTTTTCTTTAATACCATACAAATGAATACTTGTACAAAATGCATTCTTTTACTAAACACTTGCAACATTATTTTAACTTTCTATTTTTAAAACATGCATTTTCTTAGTACAATAATTAACCTGAGTTTGATCGGATAAACGCAAGTTAGCGGATCTTAAAGGATGCCTAACCCCTTCCCTTTAGGATAATAAAGAACCTTTACCTACATTCTCATTACTTTCGCAGACCATTAAAATTGGAGTTCACATTGCAACATTTAGTTAATATTCAGGTGTCCTAATTCACCATAAATAATTAGGTGGCGACTCCTTAATCATACCCAGGAATAGCCGAATACGTTGTGCTCCGCTTTGACCGAGCGGTCAAAAATAGGGCGCGACACCAGTGTCATCACAAACATACTTACCACCTAAATTAGAGCACTCTTTTACTACTTTCCCTTATGTTTCACAAGATCCCATGTCTTTTACTCATAAACAAAAAGATGAACGTGAGTTTAACATTGCCAAATTGGTGTGGGGAAAGAAGGACTCCATTACATCTCAAAAGTAGTCCAAAAGAAAGAATGAATTTAGAGAAATTTTAAAAGACCATGACACAGAAAACTTGATGATCTCTGATGAAGTAGTTCCAAACCTCTATGTGCACCAACCAAAAAATGACATAGAGAAAGATAATATACTTGGATCTAGTACTCAAGATTCATATGATAGTGATCCTACGAAACAAAACCTTGAGACAAGTGAGGATTCCTCACTAGACTCTTCTGAAGAAGACAACCCGCCGATTTTCATGAATCAACTAAGAGAATCATAGATTTATGAAGTAGATGATGATCATGATAGGATGACAGATGAGCCAATTCCAAAAGGGAGAGCAGAACCAACAACAACAAAATTTATTGAAACTGAATTCCATACCTTCACTCTGGATGACGCCAAAGTTTCAATATGGCCTCGAAGGATCCAAGATTTCTTTACTTGGACGATGACAAAAAAATTGGTAGAAAATGAAAAGTGTCTGGTCTTGTCATAGTTCACTGCAAGGTTCTCTAGAATTCTCCGAGACTGGTGAAATTCACTTGGGATACAAGACAAAAATACTTTTCTCATATCCCAAGATTTTGCTTTCAACATCAGAATCCTACATGAAGTTTTTTGTGGAGATAGTATCCAAAAATAAGAAATGTTCCAGAGACAGTTCTTCGAAATGAAGTGAGTATCATTGGATAAAAATGTCATTGATATCTACTTTCAGAAAATGGCAAAAATATTTTTTTAGTTAGGTGGAGAAACTAGTCTCAAGCAAGCCTTTGTTTCATCACACTTCCAAAGATGCTAGCAGCTCGAACCATGATGGGCATTGAAGAAACATTCCAGTCAATAACAATCCCATAAGTCGGCTAAATCAGGCAAGCAATTTTTCTGGCATTGGATGATATTTTCACAAAGATGTATGTTTTGAAGTAGATCATATAGAACAATCCAGCCCTTGATAAAGCATGCGAGAGATCTGATCTAGTCAGTAGGTCAAGTTGTTCATGCCATGCCCCTAGACAACGAAGAGGATTCAAGCGGTTCAAATGGTCAAAGCCTTCAGGGGAAAGATCTAAGTTCCAAAGGCGTACAAAATATTTCAGAAGAAAAAGTCCAGGCAATTTTCATAAAAATGGCAGATGTTTCATCTGCAATAAGATTGGTCATTTTGCAAAAAAATGTCCTCGATCCAAAAACTCAATCAAGATTCTTACTGAAATAAAAGATTACACTGGTATTCATCTTAGTAAAGATGATGATCTTGAATTTGTTCTATCATTGGAAGATGAACCCACACTGAAAACTCTTTCTCCCTGGATGTATACGAAGAACATGGAGATGACCATTACCAGAATTCTGAAGCAGAAGTAAAGGATCAAGAAAAAATAAATAACATCATGGTTATCCCTCAAGTCCAACTTAAAGTTTATACATCTAAATGGGATAAACCAATCTAAGTTATTGATTTCTTAGACACTGGAGCAGCATGTTCATTGATGAACCCCACCGTCCTTCCTGAGGATCAATGGATTCCACACTTCAAAGATTTAAAGACTTCATCAAATGGAATCCCGAACACCACAGTCATCACAAAGTATCCAATCACAATTGAATTTTTCCCATGATTGAAGTTCAGAGCTAAGCTGATTGGTTTAGATGTCCCACGAAAAGACCTTATTGTTGGATTTGATATCTTCAGGCAACTCAAAGATCAACTCCATATCAGAGCCCATGGAATAACATTCAAAAAACAATTCAAGCCATACTCAGAAGTTTCACGGTTATTTCGGATAACAGATGACGAGCAAATCAAGGAGATTGAATAGCAGCTGGTAGAGCATTGATGTGCAGAATATCACAAGCAGTTTATGAGAAAAATAAAAAATCCTTTATGGCTAAATGAAGAGTTTTTCATTATCCTCTATTTCAAGAAAAATGAAAGCATTAATCCAACAAAGGTAAGTCACACAGGTATGAATCCGGAACATCTTCAGCTTGAGAAAAAGAAATGTGAAGAACTCTTGGAGTTTGGACTAATCGAGCCATCTGATTCGCAATGGGAATTTGAAGCATTGTATGTAAAAAAACGGACTGAGCAAACAAGAGGTAAACTCAGATTAGTCATAAATTATCAACCTCTTAACCATTTCCTCCAAGATGATAAATTACATATCCCACATAAAATTACCCTTTTCTCACAACTTTTCCATGTTTGACCTTAAATCTGGATTTTGGCAACTGGGAATACACCTTGAAGAAAGAGAAAAAACATGTTTTTGCTTTCTCGATCACTACTATCAATGGAAAGCCATGCCATTTGGGTTGAAAACTTCACCCATTCTATTTCAAAAGGCCATGATAAAAATATATCAACCCATCCTTCACACATCACTAGTGTACATTGATGACATATTACTATATAGTGCTACTGTGGAAGACCACCTGAACTTGCTCCATCAGTTTCATGATCTGGTGAGGGAAAATAAAATCATGCTCTCAACAAAAAAATATGGTTCTAGGTAAAAGAGAGTTTGATTTTCTGGGAATGCATTTTGTACATAGAGCATATAGTCCAGGGCCACATATTTGCTAGTAATTACTCAAGTTTTCAGACACTAACTTCACAGCAAAGCAACTCCATCAATTTTTTAGGTGTGATTAATTATGTTAGAGATTTTATCACTAATGTCTCTACATACATTTCTCCACTTACAAAAATGCTCAAAAAGAATGCTCAAGTTTTGGGGGAAGGAACAAGATGAAACAGTTCAAAAAATAAAGGAAATATCCAAAGAAGTCAAAACCCTACATATCCCCTCAGACTGAAAGAAGATATTGCAGACTGATGCCAACAATGAATATTGGAGCGCAGTAATTTTTGAAGAGAAAAATGGCTATCGGAATAAACGCGGATATGCCAATAGAAGGTTCAAAGATGCTGAACAACACTATCATTCCATATTCAAAGAAATTCTTATTGTGATGAATGAAATTAAAAAGTTCAATTTCTTTTTAATTCACACAGAATTGTTTATAGAAATGAATATGAAGGCGTTCCCAAAGATGATCCAGATAATCCAAAAATTATTCCAAATCTGCAGATTCTCAAATGGGCACTGTCACAACCCAAACCGGAGGGTCATGATAGGCACCCGGACCTTCCTTGTCGAGTACCACTAATCATATATGTAACATCTAATCATAATTAATCATGGGCCATGAGGGCCGTCACCAAATACCCTACTGACATATAGAAATGATAAACTAGAAATGAACTACGTAAAATCTTACAAACAGAAGAACCCAACCTATGCATATATACATACTAAGGACGACAAGGCCATACACGACCACCATACATAGGAAAACTGTCTACAAGCCTCTAAAGAGTACCTGACATCATAAGGTCGGGACAGGGCCCTGCCATACCCCCTATGCATATCCAAAATATCATAACACGACTAGACTACAACTCTGGAACAAATAGAATGCTCCAATATCAGCTGAACCAACAACCTACTAGTGCGGACCGTCGCCCTGTCTACCTAAGCCTGCGGGTATGAAACACAGCGTCCCCCGACAAAAGGGTCGTCAGTACGACTGATGTACCGATTATGTCAGGCATGAAAAATAGCATAATAGAGACCTGAAAGTAACATGAGATAAGAAACAACCAACCAGTAGAGAATGCCTCTGAGGGTCATAATATGCCTAAGTATCATGTCTGTGCAGAATGCCTCTGAGGGCCATAGTATGCCTAAATGACTTGCACAATGCGGTCATACATATACATATGCATAGATAACGCCATCAAGCCTCTATCGGCATCCTATCATATTATATCGGCCTGTGTGGGCATAATCATCATCGTATATCTGTACCAGCTGCAGGTGGTTTTGCGTATATAAGGCCTTCCCTTTTTTTCATCCCCATACATATATAATGCATATATCTAGTAGAGTATAACTCCTTTGAGGCCAAGGTATGTACATGAATGATATGATAATATGACACTATACGTTTGTCGGAGTGATGTAATGTCGCTTCACCTCCGATTAATATTATGAATACTAACATCTTTTCCATATACCTCAATAAGGATTTAGGAACATATTTAGACATGCTTTGAACATAGGAATGGATAACATGAACATCGTTAACTACTAAGAGTAGAATCATTTATGGGACAATATTACGTTTATGTTTCATACTTAGAACATGCCAAAAGAAAGAAGAATTTGCCTTAACATACCTTTATAACCTTCTTCCCAACAACATCCAAGCTTATCTCGCTGTTCCTTAGATTTATATTCCAAGAACTATCCTTCTTCCACCTTACTTCACTTCGAAGAAATCTCAAATTCAACAATGCGATAAAAATGAAACAACGAGATCGAAGTAGCAAGAAAATCCCGAATATTGTTCTTGAAAAAAAATACACTCTTCTTCTGTAAAATACCAAGTCACTTAAATTTTCCTCCGAATTTGCAATACACAAAATTTATATTTGTTGCTACCCCCATAATACTCACGTTGCAGCTTACCTTGTTTAAAAAACAAAAATGTCTAGCTAAAGTAGGCAAGATCTAAATAGAAATGTTGCTGCCATCTTTACTTTTAAGATCTATGATGAGGATGGTCTAAAATGGAAAGAAATGTAGTTAATACCTTATCTTACTATCTCAAGTAGGAACACAATGTTGTTGTATTCTCCCAATGTAATTAGTAATGGATAAGTATAGAAGTAAATATCATGGCATATGCTCCCTTTACATGTGTTATACATGCACATCATGTGCTTTGAGTCATCAACCCACTTATGAGGGCTTAATGCCACCTTTTATCTTAACTACTGCCACTTATAAAATAGATATAAATTATATCCATATAACACTAGTCCGTAGCCTCTTTCAGTACACACAAATATTATCTTCAATTCCCGTCATCACACTTGTTAAGTCAAAAATTATTTCACGATTTTATCCTTTTCTATATTAAGCTCTTGATGTGCACACCTCAATATAACAAAATTTCCTCATCCTCAGGTCTACTTGCATACGTCTAGTTATTCAAACCATCACCCGAAAGTACGGGGTATTACATCCTTTCCCCCTTAAAAACATTCATCCTCGAATATTGGGGTGACATATCTAATCCCTGTCACGTAGCCAGCACACACAACCACCACTTCACGTGGCCATATAATATAACATATATCATTATATCAGACCTCACATGGTCACCCAACATTAATTATGATAATCTAAAGTAGAACTCACCTTATGCTTCTCTCGGTACCTCAGTGTTGGTCTGAAATAGGTAAGGATATTTGTGCTTTATCTCCTCTTCCACCTCCCACATTATTTCTTCTACATTCTTGTTCCGCCATAGGACTTTCTCGGAGGCTACTTCTTTATTCCTCAACTTGCGGACTTGTTGAACTAAGATAGCAATAGGAATCTCTTCATATGATAGGTCCTCTATAACCTTCACATCGTCAATCGGTATAATTCGGGAAGAATCCCCAACACACACTCTTAACATAGAAATATGGAAACCTGATGAACAAACTCTAACTCTGGAGGCAAGTCCAATTTGTAAGCCACTTAGCCGATTCGTCGAATTATAAGATGTGGCCTAATGTACCTTGGATTGAGATGTCCCTTTCTCTCAAACCTCATTACACCCTTCATAGGAGAGATCTTCAAAAAGACCCAATCATCCACTTGGAACTCTAAGCCTCGCCACCGCACATCCGAATGCGACTTCTGATGAATCTAAGCGGTTAATAGCCATTCTTGGATAAGCTTCACCTTCTCGATGGCTTGGTGCAATAGGCCAGGTCCAAATAATTCTGATTCGCCTACTTTGAACCATCCGATAGGAGATTTACATTTTCGTCCATACAAAGCCTCATATGGAGCCATCTTGATACTATCATGATAATTGTTATTGTACACAAATCAATAAGGGATAAATGATCATCCCAACTTCCCTTAAAGTCCAATACACAAGCTCATAGTATGTCCTCGAGCGTTTGAATCGTACGCT
Organism: Anisodus tanguticus; assembly: GCA_034509755.1. NCBI lineage: Eukaryota > Viridiplantae > Streptophyta > Magnoliopsida > Solanales > Solanaceae > Anisodus > Anisodus tanguticus. Next base: position 10,912,172 of record CM067543.1, on the reverse strand, counting down.
CTCGTCTATTTGAGGGTGGAAAGTTGTACTAAGATTAACTTGAGTGCCCAAACTTTTTCTTATGAAATGATCTCCAGAAATTAGTTGTGAACTGCGCACATCAATCAGATATAATAGGAATAGGCATACCATGAAGGCGTACAACTTTGCGTAGTCCTTGGCTGCGTATGTAGTTTTGGCCGCTAAGAAATGAGCTGATTTGGTCAGTCTATCAACAATCACCCAAATAGAATCAAAGTTATGATAAGAGCGAGGTAAATCGGTAAGGAAATCCATATTAATCATTTCCTATTTCCACATCAGGATTTCAATGTTCTGAGTCAAACTGTCGGACTTTTGGTGCCCCATTTTTACCTGCTGATAATTAGGACACCGAGCTACAAACTTCGCAATTTTCCTCTTCATGTTGTTCCACCAATACATACCTTTGAGATCATGATACATCTTAGTAGATCCAGGGTGAATGGAATATTGTGAGCAATGGACCTCCCATTATGATTGAAGGTCGCAGTTCTCTTTTGTTAGATATCCTTCCCAATCTTCCCTAAAATGGGATCTTTATCATGATGTTCTTTTTTTCAGTATGATGGATGACCTAGATGTATTATGAGTCCTAGGGATATCACCATCTGAATCCTCCAATCGGACTCCCACATAGCTAACTGATGTGTTCCCTTAGGTCAACTTCTCTCCTTAGTCCTCACATTTGTCAAGCCCTTTGTGGTGAATAATTCTATTGTCAACTTGGCTTTGTTTACTAATTGGTGTGCTGAAAACATTTATATTTGTAGTATCTTAATCATGAACACTTTATGGACAATGTCATCGAATCTGAAATGTGCGTATCATCGCAGTTAACTCTTATTCATGGTCTGAAACGAATCTTTTTTTCTTTCGTACTTCCTCACTACTCGTAATTATAAACAACTTCCTTTCTTACTTCTTTTGACACTTGTTCACTCATTTCCTTACTTATCGTACCTTCTTAATTCTAAAATATTCTGACATACATACGTAATCTCAAACATTGCTCCTGATTCCGATCCTTGGCATTACTACCCCTTAAAAGATGAGTTAACTTATTCCCTCATTCAATATGTGGAATATTCTGAAGAATTTGCATTACATGACGTTTGCCTACTATATCCAAACCTGTTCATTATACATAGATTTGAATTCCTTCACTTGCCTCATGGCTAATTTTTTTTGTCAATGGTGTTTTGGGAAAAAAATTCCTTGATCTCGTTAAGCTGTACACTCATTACTTTATCTATCTCATAGAACCTTTGGTCTGTTCAAAAATGCTCATAGACATCTGTATTCGCCTGACATTTTATCTTCATTATAATGTCATTATCTCTTGACATATATCTTTAATGTCTACCTTGTATCCATAGGCATCATTGGCCCTTTTTCACTTGTTTAGGTGCTAATCTCGAGCTTTACTTATTGTTACTTCTATTTACATACTTTCTGAGAGGTCTGACTGCATATGTTGTGGAACCGATGCTTTGTATTTTTAAATCCAAGTCACGGTGTTACATGATCTTATGACTTGTCATGCTTTCTTGTCTTATCATTATTAGATCTCACATCGACTGAGTGCTCATTCGTCTTACCTTTATATTTCCATTTCAGGTTGCCTTGGGAGGTCTCTTTATCTCAAAGTATTTCTCATACTGTCTTCCTGAACATCAGAGGTTCATCACCTTTGGCCGAAGAGTTCTTATTGTCCCTTCTCTACCATTGGTCCTTACGTTGTTCTAGAGTAATCAACCTTTGTGAAACTTGCATAACTATAATCTCATTCACCTTTATCCTTCTTGTCGTAATCCTTACTTCTACTCGTCATTAAACGAAGAATATTTTTGCCTTGATACTTGATCATACCAGTCCATTCATATTTATTAACTGTTTTCATATTTCTTAGAACCATTCTTTGATGGTTCCATAGTTTCCGTCCTCTATTGCCCTAACAAGCTACTATTTTTTAGAGGTTATTTAGAATTGTAACATGCTGCACAATGAAGCCGAAGACCTTACCAGTCCTATAAATACAGAACATCTAGTTCCGGACAGTCAGGCCCTCGCGGGTTCTTGTTAACCTCGAGCAATTACTCATTTTTCCTTTTTTTTTCCAAGGAAAGTTATCTTCAAAGAATTCAGCATACTTTGACACCAAGAGGCGATAAGCACTACTGTTATTTGCAGATCCAGTGGATATGCAATCTACAGTCTTAGGTATAACTTGACCTATTTCGGTAGTCCAACTTCTACCAAGACACCCCACATCACAACATTTGTATGTGAGATCATTTCCATGTTTCACACGGAAAGTTATCCTTATCCTTATGCGTATTTCTGTTGAGAATCGCATTAGCGGTAGGGATCCCCTTGCCCCACATAATTTGGGCGTACGGCTTTGCGCTTGGCTAACACCGTTAGACTGAGGTATGTAATGAGCAGTCTTTTAATGAACGATGCTTCACATTCTCCCCCTCTATCACTACGAATTCCTCAATCCGTAGGCTTAGTTGATTTTTCAACTTCTGCTTTGTAGCGCTTATCCGCTTCAACAACTTCATCTTTGCTTTTTGACAAACAAAGGATACAATACGTTGTACCATCATCAATGAAGGTCACAAAGTACTTGTCTTCCCCCTCTATTTTGTATAAACTTCAAATCACCCATGTAGGTGTGACCAAGTTCTAGAGGAGCGGTGCTTCTTTCGCTATTCCTTTGACGGAATTTGGAAAGGTGATTTTGCCTCTTCGCCTACCTCACATTTATTTTGAGGGTTTATGTCGACAGAAGGCAACAATCTCAACATCGTTAGCTTTTGAATGACTTGCTATTTAACGTGTCTTAATCTACGATGGCATAGATGCACGGATTACAAATATATCATTCATTTGGCTACAGACATACGGTACCGTTCTTAGCTTTTATAGATCTGTTGGACTAGTCTCAAACCAACTTGACCAACAGCGTCCCTTAAACCAAGTTTGGGACATGTATCACCTCATTTTAGAGTGATTCCATTCCCTGAAGTCCTATTGAGGACAACCTCTCCAGCCCCTTCTACTTTAGAGGTGGCATTGCTTCACATGAACAACCTCTTGCCCGTGGTTAGGGCGTAACCGAATCATATGTGATCTGGATACTCTGGCCCACTCCAGTTGCTTTGGCAGACTGAGTGTCCAATTTCTTTTCTGCCTTTCTTTAGGCCTTCAGATCATTTAAGACCTGGAAACTCTGGCCCACCACACTAGGTGTCCATTAGTTTTCCTATGAAATGAATTCTGGCCCCACTCCAGTCACCCGTAGGCTTTGTATGACTGAGTGTCCAATATCATCCTATCAAAGGAATTTTGGCCCACTCCAGTCGCCCGGAGGCTTTGTATGACTGAGTGTCCAGTATAATCCTATGAAGGATCTTCTGCCAAATAGTGTGACAGGCTCAACGTCTTTAGCTTTTAGACTTCTTCCGTTATGATTGGTGTCCAGACAATTCTTGGCGCTTACTTAAGAGTGGTGACAGTTTTCGCACAGTTAGTGGATCTTTCTCTATCGTATGTGCGAACATACTTTACACACTTTTAATAATTACACTTAAAAGAACGGATCTTTTTAAGTCATTTACAAAGTCCAATCTTTAAACGGGAAAGAAGAAAAGATTAAACTTCTGATTTAAAAGCGTAAGGAATATAAATTATTTTGTGAAATCATTTTCATATTCCTTCTTACTTTAAGCCCTTTTTTAATCAGACATCATTTAATCTTTATTCTTGACAAGGAAGAAAATAACTTATCCCAATTTCGAATTCTGGCCCACTTCAGTCACTTCATCGGACTGAGTGTCCATTTCCTCCTTACCATAAATCGGATCCTTTGTCTAGGACATATATAGGCCTTCCGCTGCAAGATAGAACCACATCTTTCGCCTTCTCCTCTTGTCCCAGTTGACATCCTCAGCCTCTCGTGAGCGCTTGTTCCCACCACTCTCAGGAGCGGTGACACCATGAACACGTTGAACTTCAACAACATCAACATCACTCTCTTTAAGCATAAAACCACAGCCATATCCAGATTTGGTCACACAACTTTTGACCGACATCTTTCGAACACTAATACTAATACAATCTTGTCTTAAGCTGTTGGGTACTCTATTGTAGTAAAGAAGTACGGGAAGTAAATAAATATTACAAGTGTTCGAAAGGATAAACAAATAGGCAATGTTGAGAACTGCCGCAAGCTTGTTGAGTCTTGAATATTGATAACCTGAAATCATGAAACAACTAAATCTGGATGGTTACAACTGTGTGTTGAGTCGAGTGATTGCATTCTTTCCTTAAGACAAGATTGCCCCGTATATATGCTTTTACGTTAATGGGCAATAGTCTCCCAAGATAAAACAACACTTTAATCTCAACACTACAAAGCAAATAGGTTGAGCCTAACGAAGAAAACAAATACGAATCGACTTGCTGAAGAAATGGAAAAGGAAGGAGAAAAGAGTTTCTCTTTTCGTCTAACGTTATTGGACTGACTTTCTCTTCTGTTTTGTTTCTGTTATGTATATGTGTGTGTTTGCTCACTGTTCTATGTCACTGTTTTGTGCTGCTGTTTTCGTGTATGTATGTTCAACACAATTGAGCCAAAAGGCATCAATATATAGCATGGAGGAGGGACTCCTCAACTGCCACAAACATGGTTGTTAATGGCATTAGTGAGGGTTGTTAATGGCATTAGAGAGGCTGATTTATAGTCATGAAGGAGGGTTGTTTATGGAGTAGTTAACAGGCAAGTAATGACTAGTTAATGCTTCAAAAAATAGCCTAAACGGTAGGCAGAAAGTTTCTGCCTTCCGTCATTCCCAAAATCAACTTTCCAGAAACTCTAGGGACCAAACTGTAAATATTAAGAAATTTGGGGTCCAAAAAGATAATATCAGAAAGTCCCCACAGCCCACAACCTACGAGCCCGAACCGGACGGGACGGGCGGGCGGCGGCGGCGCGCGTGTGGGCTTAGCCTTGAACCCAAGCACATCTAGGTCCTCCCTCTTTTAAACACATGGGATACCCCTTGGGGTCCCAAACCCTCAACCACTTTAGAGACTTATAAAGAGAGCAATTATTCCTTTTCCCACCGATGTGGTAGATTTGTCCCACACCATATTTCCATGCTTCAAACACCTTACTTCGTGGACCAATATCTCTTTCATTTCTCAACGAAATTTGACGATTCTTGGCCCTACGGTCATCTACTCACTTAGTAGATTATGCATGTGAGAAGAGACAAAGCCTTCAACATGCGGAACACTAGTGTTTAATTCATTAAAGATGGGTGGACGCATCTCCCCGCCAAAGGCAAATTTCCAACATATTTTTGAACAAAAATGTTATATTATAGAAGTAGTAAATTTTAATGGACATTTTCGTAATTCAACTTTTAACTTCTCACTTTTATAATAGTATAGAAGATAAATATAGATTAATGCATGATATTCAACATTTTAGAATCATATTCCTATATAAACCTCCATATTTTTAAATTTTATGTAATAAACTTATAATTTCATGTATCAAACTTATAAGGACAAGTTTATCCCTTATACTAATGACATTATGATTTTACATAAAGAAAATTATACTCTCTTATTTAAATGGATTATAAATCTAATCTTATTCAACATCATTCACAATTTTCACGTACCTTATGACTATTTTAAAAGATTTAGAAAACACATAAATTTTGTTTAACAAAAAATAGAGACGGGTTTAAAAGAAAGTACACTGATGAGGTGTAGCTGAGTGTGGAAGAACATATGAGTTTGTGAATTAAGAGTATGTATGTCTTTTTATGATAAATTTTAGGTATTATAAGGGATTGAGAAAAGACTCAAATATGTCACTGAACTTAATGAAAATGACTCACATATGCCACTCGTAAAAATTGGTAAGAGGGGTGGAGGCCGGTAAGTAATGAAGGGTTTAGATAATGTCAATTGACAGAATCTGGTAGTAGTAGGGCTCCCTTAGTAGTTAGTGGCACGAATGAACCAAATTTATCATGACAATGACATAAATGAACTCAACTAACGAGTGACATAAATGAACTCAACTAACGAGTGACATAAATGAGTCATTTCATATATTTCGATGACATATTTGAGTTTTTACTTTTTATCAAAAAGATCATCTTGCAAATTGTTTAATTCTTACTCACAAACTCTTCGTTTACACATTAGTGATATATTTTTTATTTCTCACTTTATTTTTGAATTCCTATCTAATAATCCCGGACCTAATCATGGATATGAAAATTAAGCACCTAAAATGAAACGAATAGAGTAATTTATCATATATATTACATAGAAATCAATATCAATATATAATATAAAGCTAGAAATAGGCAATCCTATGTGGCACCTCTCTATGGCCAAGAAACTTATTTATCTTTTTTCTCCTTTTTTGGCTTTTTCTCTAATTTCTGAAATTATTTTATTTTAAAAAATCATCTTCATAACTCATACCTCTTTATTTTTGATAAATTCTTACTCTTAATTAATATTATTTACTCCAATATGAACCTTATCAAACGTATCTTTATTACTCCACTTTATTACTCCACTACTCCAGATCTTACTTACACCTCTTCTCTCTGAGGTTTATATTCCACAAATGAATGGGTTCTTTCATTCATATTTTGCTCCCTCCTAAAAGCTTAAATGTTTCTTGCTATTATGTAGTGGCAGCGTGATAGAATTTGTCACCCACATAGGTATATTCAATCTATTGCTCGACTTTTTTATCATTTCATGTTCTCTAATTTACATTATTTCTACACTTGTATTGTTCAAGCATAATATATTTTGATTTTTCATGCAAGTTGTTCACAAAAGACGGGATAGGTGGAGACCATTGTTTAGAAAACTATAGTATTGGTCAGAAAATAATTTGCCAATTTTCAAAACAAAAAAAAAGACAATCAGTTCTCTTTCTAAAATTTTAGGGCCTAAATCTAGTATGTATAGCACGGAGATTAATTAGTGGATAAATGATGGGTTGTGCTTCACTTCATTTTCTGGATTATGAATTACTAAACTAATATATATATATATATATATATATATATATATATATCTATATGATCCTATGAAATAGTAATCATTGAAAGTTTAAATTTTATATCTTTTGATGGACCTATATATGATAAGTTCGTGTTTACATTAGGTTCATGAGACAAATTACTACCTCAAATTTGATAATTTTGATGCATTTATAAAGTCATAGCTTTCCGGATTGTGTTAAATGTATTGTTTCTATAATAAAATGCTTCTATTTTTAGTGAACGAGATGCTTATAAACAATTTAGAGTGATCATTGGCACATCTAAACTCTTTTTAAAATAGTATAAACGAATAAGTATCTTTTTATATACTAATCACCATAATAATTAATAAAAGCGGATATTATTTATGTGTGAAACGATTTTAAGAAGAAAGTATGGTGTACTTAAGAGAGTAAAACATAACAGGAAGTAGTATTCATGTTAAAGATGGCGAAGGTAGGGATGAATAAGAAAAAAAAGCAAAATTAAAAAGAATTAAAGGAAAAAGGGTGAAAATATAAAGACATTTCTTGCAGTCACCAACATAAATCAGGATAAATTAATCTTGTAATATATTATATACTTTTTTAGTATACATAGTTGGTTCTTCTTATTGACTCAAGATTCCAAACTTGAGTTAGATACACTAAATGTTTTAAGACTTCTATTTTAGGAGTTTTGTTGTTGTGTTTCCATGTTTTTTTTTCAATTTACTTATTTAAATAAAAATGTATGTGATTCTTTAATTCGATTGATATTTAGTTTAACTCTTGAAAATTAAAGCTTTACCAAATGCATATGAATTAACATTATAAAATTGTATGTTCATTATCTTCTGAAAAGTAAACTAACAATAACTTACTTTAGATTTGGAAATATATTCGTGATTATCACAGTATTGAAATAAATAAATAAAAGATATTATTAGTTTAAGGCGATCAGGAATTGCATTTATCTTTTTTGTGATTTTTTTGCTTTTTTCTTCTAATTTTATGTTTAATTTATTCTTAAAAATGTAAAAGTGGATAAGTAATTACTTGATTAATGAGGAAGACCTTTTTAAAATGATAAATGCCAAAACGTTTCAAACTTATTTAATATCCTTTCCTTGTTTAAAGCCTTCACAAAAAGTTTCTGTTTTGAAATTAATTCTCACCCTTCATAATAAAAGACACTTCATTTCTCTAAATAAATTATTTCAGTTACAACATAATTCTCCATTACTTAATCATAGAATTTGAAAGGTTTCTGCAGAATTAAAATCTAAACGCATGTATATAAACAAACATACAATATGCATTCTTCATCTCACATTTTTATGAACCAAATATAAACTTTGTGCAGTATGAATTTGCAAAAGTAGATAGGATTGAAAGAATAAGGCAAGGGACAAGGCCATAACAATCTGAGATTATTTTGTAATTTTAAAGCATTCACACGGATACTGATAACTCTTCCTTCCCCTTTCAAGATACCATTCACGTGATCATAACAAAAGGAATTACCAGGCTTCTGCTAAGCGTTTATAATTTCATAATTTCATTGATATCTAAGAGTGAAGCAAGAAGAAGAAAAGAAACAGGAATCAAAACTTCTGAACAAGTTTTATAGCATGTTCGGGCCAAACTTATTTTCCCCTCAAAAGTACTCATTTTTTTTTAAAAAAAAAGTGCTTATTCCAAAAAACTAATATGTTTGGCCAAACCTTTGGGAGAAAATAAGTATTTTTGAGGAGTAGCAGAAATAATTTTTCAGAAGTTAAAAAGTAGTTTTTGCCCAAAAACACTTTTTTGAAAAGTATTTTTGAGAGAAACAATTAACTACTTTTTTAAAGCTTGGCCAAACACTAATTGTTGCTCTAAAGTACATTTTAGATTAATTGGACAAACACAAATTATTTCTGACTAAAAGTACTTTTTTGAAAAACACTTTTTAAAATAAGTAGATTTTAGAAGTTTGGCCAAACAGACTACTAGCCTAACAATTAATTTGATATATTCTTCTTCATGTAGTTGTTTTTCTTCTTCTGCCTTTTTTTCATTAAACTACTTTGAATTTGTATAAAAAGAAATATGAAAATATTTTAGGAAAATTTTGATATCGAGGGTTTTCACATAAAATTAGGACAAGACAAATTGAAAAATATAGGTAGTGGCCTGAAGGAAGTAGGGGATATGGAGTAATGGGAGAAAAAGGAAAATGAAAACGATCAAAGAGAAATAAAAGAAAAACAAAAAAATAGAGTTGTCAATAAAAAAAAAAAGTTTCCATATAGTATAGCCGAAATTAAAATTTAATTTGCAAACAATGATTCTTTTATTTTGTTCCATATATATTCTTAGTTTGCTCCATCTATAGTTTCCTAAATTTATTGTTGGAAATTTGTCTTTGGTGGAGAGGTGCGTCCACCCATATTTAATGACTTAAACACTATGGTTCCGCATGTTGGAGGGTTTGTCTCTGCACACGTGCATAATCTACTAAGTGAGTAGATGACCGTAGGGCCAAGGATCGTCAAATTCCGTTGAGAAATGAAAGAGAAATTGGTCCACTAAGTAAGGTGTTTGAGGCATGAAAATATGGTGTGAGACAAATCTACCACATCGGTGGGAAAAGCAAGAATTGTTCTCTTTATGAGTCTCAAAATTGGCTAAGGGTTTGGGACCCCAAGGGGTAACCCATGTGTTTGAAGGAGGGAGGACCTAGATGTGCTTGGGTTCAAGGCTAAGTCCACACGCGCGCCGCCCGCCCGTCCCGGCTCGGGTCACGGGTCACGGGTCGTAGGCTTCTTCTGATATTATCTATTTGGACCCCCAAATTGCTTAATATTTACAGTTTGGTCCCTGGAGTTTCTGAAAAGATGAAATTGGGAACGACAGAAGGCAGAAAGTTTTTGCCTGCCGTTTGAGTTGGTTTTTGGAGCGTTAAAAACTCCATTAATCTGCACTTAATCTCCTCCCTAAAAGCTCATTTATGTTGCACATTAAATCAACCATTACTTGGCAGTCGAGAAGTCTCTCCCCTTATACTATATATTGAAGCCTTTTGGCTCAATTGTTGAGACTACTACACAAAGACAAACAGAAGAGAGAACAACAGAAATTCTGTCCAAAACATGAGCAGAAACAGTGGATAAAAACAGAAAACACTTCCTTCCTTTTCCATTCTTCAGCAAGTCATTTCGTGTTTGTTTTCTTCGTCAGAATCAACCTATTTTCTTTGTAGTGTTGATTAGTTGCTGGTTTATCTTGGGAGACTATTGCCCGTTAACGTAAAAGCATATATACGGGGAAATCTTGTCTTAAAGACAGAGAGTCATCTCTCGACTCAGCCACAGTTGTAACAATCCAGATTTAGTGTTTCTTGATTTCAGGTTATCAAGATCCAACGCTCAACAAGCTTGCGGCAGTTCTGAATATTGGCTACTTGTTTATCCTTTTGAACACTTGTAATATTTATTTACTTCCCGTACTGCTTTACATATCCAACATTTATATGGCAGTGCCGGTGCACTAAACTCCCGTTATGCACGGAGTCCAGGAAAGAGTCGGACCACAAGGGTCTATTGTACGTAGTCTTATATTAATTTATAGAGAATGATTAATTATTTAAATGGTAGGAGATATTATTAAAAAAAAGTAATAAAATGAGATATTTTTAACATATTAGAAGGAGAAAAACGAAGAAACTGACTTATGATTTGGGGGGAAATTTTGGAAATAAAGGGAGGTGCCAACAATAATGGTTGTATTTAAGAACGAGGCGGAATTAATGTGTGACGCAGAAGGGAAAAGAAATAAAAATGGAAAATAAGGAAAAGAAGGGTGTACCAATAATATGTTGGTTGTCTTTTTTCTTTATGATTTTAGTTTTCTTAGATTTCATTTCATGTTTCTTTTATTTAAATTATAAATTTGTATTTTTTAAGAAAAGAATCTGATAATGAAAAATAGAGTTCATCTAATTAAACTCTAATTTCAATAAAAATATTATCTTTGTCATTTAAAAAATATTGTAAAACTAAATTTTATGTCTTCTATCTCAATTAAATTTATATAAAAATATTTTTTTTAAGTTTATTTATATCTTTCAAAAACGTGTGAAGCGCGAACAAATTTACTAATACTCAATAATCCTTCGGTATCAGAAAGCCAAATAAGTATGTCAAATTAGGAAAATTGGTGAGGCGACTATGTCATGTCACCTCCAAAAACTTTAGTTATGATCACCGAACCTATAATTTATTTACTAAAGTCATAAATTGCGTTATAACATCTTGAACGATTTATTCTATTGAATTTAACATTAGCAGAAGCAGTTCCAAAAAATGGTCGCTATGAGTCGTGAAATTTAGAGACACTTCTAAAATCTAAATTTCTCAAGAAATGCAAAGAAAATGGTCTCTCTTTGTCCGTTTTTTTTTCATTGAAAAAATAATGATGTTTAGGTCTATTAGGTACGACGAGAATATAGGGAAATTTCAAAAAAAAATGGAGAGGTTGTTAGGAAATAGTAGTACACAATTTTTTAGGATCTTTTCTCTCGATAGCAAGTTGCTTCAATCTTTTGCCCTGGAGAAGATGTTTCAGTGGGCAAGTTCTATATATTTTTCCTTTTACAATCTTGATATGTACCTTCCTTGTCCTCTTCTCTGGTTGCTCATAGTCAATGTAGGGACACCATCGTTGTTGGAGAAGTGGTCAAATTCATTATTGAACTATACGAATCAAGATTTATCTTATGTTAATAAATTGGGTTTAATTTTGTTTACCTATAATTGAATTTGTAAAGTGATTTTAAGGATATGTGGATAGATTTGCTGATAAGTAAAATAAGCAATAAGTAAAATAAATGAAAGAAAATTAGCCTAGAATGTCATAATCTTGATTGTAATTGAACCTAAGGTTTGGTCCGATCCTCAGCTAAACTGCTTCGGGTATGAGCCAATAACAAGAGCAAACAAGAGTACTTCTAAATGTAAGTATACAAGTTAAGTAATGAGAATGAGATGCTCTTCCAACATGAAGGTTGAACTCTTTATATAGCTAACAATACAAGGCATTTATGCCCAAGAATCACTCCATCATTAAATGCTATTTAATGATAAAAATGGTCACTTAATGAGCAAATGGTAACAACTGATCTCAAATCCGAAATGGTAGGCGACGAGCTCCTTCGGTCTTACACCCGATGTTTCCATGTCTGATCACTACTCGGTGTCATCTGATTCGGCCATCGTCCGGTCTTGCTACAACACCCGAACTCACCACCGGTGCAAATGGTTACTTCCTTCGATCTCTATTCTCAAACCATGCCACGTGTCATGCCGATTTTTACCGTATACATATAGTCCCCACACTTCCTGGATCAAAGTTCACCAGAGTGAGGGGAAGTGGAAATGAATATCTCAGTGTCTTCTCTTGTAAGTTTTCTTTCAAAGTCCTCCAAAATAGGCGAAAAATGAAACGTTTGACCTTCCCCACGATCTGACTCATGTCACGTCACTGCCACTCCAACAAATCGACTTCTTATTGAACCGCTATTTCGGTTCTCTAACCGAAACATTTTGTAATGATGAATTCGCCCCTATAAAACCCAATCCTTTATACTTCTTCATTTTTACCTTTTGGTAAATTTTCTTTCATCCTTCGAAAACTCAAATCTTCATATCTCCTTATCTTTAAACATTTCAATCTTCATATCTTCAACCTCCCAAGCCTTCAAATCTCCACATCTTCATACCTACACATCTTCACATCTGCATATCTTCATATCCTCATACCCCCATACCTTCACATCTCCATATTTTCATATATTCATAACAATGGCATAGACTATCCGATTCTCCTCAAGAAACTCTTTTCCGGGCGCCTCTCATCCTCTGACCACCAATGTTGCCATCGGTGTCGGGGTGTCCTCCAAGGCTCAGGCCGCTGCCGAACCCCCAGCCTATGATATGATGCCTTCAACCTTCCACTTTGACACTGAGTTCGTCGTTCAATGGCTTCCAAAAAGTTCGATCGGGGGGCAAGAGACTAGAAATTGGCCGTCTTCCATCAAGACCTCTGACCTCAAAAGAGTCCGAGATGAATGTGGTTGGAAAAATATCTTCGAGATTATTGTCCTTGGCCTGGATGACGACATCACCACCTTCAGGTCCGAGTACTTCAACGTGTATGCCTACCCCTTCACTTTCAAACTTGACCCACCGATCGACCGTGTGATCCTCGAGAGGTGCAAAACTTACAATCTGTGTCTTGCACAAATTGACCTATCAGTTTGGAGGATCTTGACCTGCCTACATTACTTAGCCAATTTGGTCAAAGGATATTTTACTTTGGATCATTTGATCTATTTGTACTCACCAAGATTCTTTTATGGTGGAATAGTCCATCTTTCCAAGCAAGGGAAATTTCCCATTCTCTCCAGTGTCAATGAGAATCGAGATCGGGGATGAATGGAATGTTTTGTTGCGGTTCTGATCGCTGAAATTATTGTGGCAAGGTACATGCCCTTTTCGGAGGAGTGGAAAATGCATCGTAAGAATCAAAACCCTTTTATCCCTTTTGACTTAAATGTCCTGCTCTTAAAAAAAATTCTTTTCACTTTTTCAGTCGTCTAATGGATTCCGGCCCACGTGGATAAACTCCACCAATTGGTTGAGAAAATAATTAGCACTTATCCGCACAAGCTGCAAACATGGAAGGAACTCTCCAATAAATGTTGGGTAGCCCGAAACAACGGTTAGAACACATTTTAACCTTCTTTATTTTTTTAACTTAGTCCTTATACATTCTTTCTTATTCCTTTTTCTTTTGCCTTCCCAGGCTTACCGAAGGGCTCCTCAAACCCGAGGTCTGACCTCTCGACTGCTCCAACTATAACAAACTCGGTGCTCTACCCAATAGCCTCAGTTCATCGTATCTCCGAGGCACTAAAAAGGAAGAAAACCACAAAATCCTCAAAACCTCCGAAGTCACATTTGGCCTCTAAAAGAGGAAAAGAAGCTCGGAGGCGAGAGGCTCCTCCTAAGATCAAGACACCGACATTTTCCAGATGATGTCTGGATTAGTAAAGTCTCCACCACTACTACTAGCACTACTACCAATCCTACCACTTCGGCGGAAAATACTCCAACCGAAGTGAGAGAAGAAAATGTTACTACTGAAGCAGTTAAACCAATTTTGCCCCCCTACTGAGGTGCCTTCTCCTGCTCCCCCACCTCCGGTCATTGAATCTGTCATCATTGAGGATGAAGACGAAGCCACGAATGAGAAGTCGTTGGCTAAAAAACAAAGACTTCTACTTCAACTCATTCTCCACCATCACAACCGGCCCAAACCTTTGAGCAAGAAGATTTTGAACGCCTCTTCGAAGAGGCTGGTACCTCCATAGTCCGGGCTAAGCGGGCTCATACCTGTCGAGTTTTCTCACCTAGTCATACCACACAAATTGACCAAATCTTCGAAGACCCCGAAAAACCATGCTAGCTCTTGGTTCAGGCTTTCACGCCGCCAATCGGGTACGTATTCTTCTTGAATGCCTAAGTTGGAAATTGTATTATCAGTAATGTCTAACTTTTCTTGAATCCTTAATCTTGCAGTCATCCGTTCTTGTTGGTGAGGGCCTCATCTGGTGTTTGGATGAAAATGAGCACCTTAAAGGGCATTTGGATGCTCAAGAAAAATAAATCCAACACCTCAAAGAGCTCCTTCAACAAAAGGATTCCCAACTGTAACAAGTCGGTAACTTGCTCACTGTATGGGCTGAGTTGGACCATGTCAGGGGTAGCTACCTTCAAGCAATAAATTACCTCGAGCTTGCCACCGAGGAAAATAAGATTTTTGAGGAAGAGAATGAAAAACTCTTCGAAGATGTCGAAGCCCTTACTCATCAGCTTAGGGAGCAAGAAGAGGTTCATCATTATCACGCTCAACAAGTAGAAATTTTGAATGCAGAACTTGATCGCGTCGGTGCCGAACTTGCTAAAATGGATGCCGACAGGGCCTCCGACCTTGATGCGCTTAAGTTGGCTCAGGACCAAGCTGACCAACAATCCCCTACCAACGATGGGTTAAGGAACGAGCTTGAAGCCTCGAACGAAAGATATGCTAAAATTTCTGCCCAACTTGCTCAAGTCTCGGTTGAATAAGACCAAACTCTGGCTGATGTGGAGGCTAAAATAGCCCAGATAATGGTGAATACTGATCATATTAAGTAGAATGTTCACTTTAGAACAAGCTCGGGAGGGATCCCAAATATTGAGGCCAAAGTAGACGAGGCTAGAGAAGTTGAGCTCAGAGCCTACCGCTAGCTTACCGGAGACAGCTCCATGGAAGACCCAGAGGACTCTGGGTCCGAGTCTGACTAGGAACTAGGCTTTAATGATTTTGCCTTTTTTCTGTATTTCCTTTATGTACGTTTTGCTATGGCCATTTACCGGCTTTGTATATAAAATGAACATTTTTTTTCTTTGTTATGATTTTCCTACCATTATTTGGCATGTGTTGCTGTTTTCTGATTTTCAACACTTAGCCAAATAAACTCCTAACCCAATTTGGGCAGATTGCCTACATCTTCGGAGTTTTAATAAAACAAACCATCACTTAGTTTGCGTTGGGCCGAATGAAAGTTATCTTCAGTCTTAAAAATGACTTAAGTAAATTTCTTTAAAATGACTTAAGTAATTTGAACAAACATTTTCCTTTAGTTTGCTCTATACCGGGTAATTTCCTCCGGTTTGGATCATTCAATGACTTAAATATAAGGACCTTACTTTTATGCTGCTGAATAGGACGTCTCATATTCACTTCGGGCATGAATATTGAATCTTTAATTATTTCCAATTTTTTAGATAACTTCAAGTGTCTTTAGAAATAGGATGGATTCATTTTGAACTAATGCCTTCGGAACTTTACGTATTTTTGTTCCGAGTATCTTTACGATAGCAGTCCCAAGTTAAGGACTTTAAGAAACTCGTTAGCTCGTAAGCCTAAAGATTTCAATAATTATCTGAGGATAACAGTGTGCAATGCAATATAGTCAAAGCAAATTTTGGTTGGTCAAAGTGTTCTTTCATTCAAAGTATTTACTTCAGACAAATAACGGGGCAAGATTTATTTGATCTTTATGCCTTTACATGCTTTGCCGCAACAAAGAAACTACAAATGGGCAAGATTTATTTGATCTTTTAACCCTTACAATCATAACCCTAAAAAGATAAAAAAAATCTCTGAACTTCTTGCTCTTGCCTCAAACTTCCTTGCCGAGGATATGGCAGTCCCCTAGTGTTTTCGTTCGAAGTATGAAAACTTAAACACTATTTGCTTCTTCAATTCTGGGCAGTCCCCAACACTTTTCCAATCTTCAACTCCAAATAAGTAACACTCTTTATATTGTTGCCTTATTAAAAACCTTGCCAGAAAAACCCTTTTTTGGGATAAAACACGTGCTAAGGGAAAAGGAGTGCAACACATGGGTTAACCATACGTAGTAATATTTATGAAATAGAAACGGTTAATAAAAATATACCTTAGCAATAATATCGCTTCAAGTGAGCGATGTTCCATTTATTCGACAGTTTCTGACCATCATTGCCTTCCAACTGGTACGGGCCTTTACCGATGATTCCTGATACTTTGTAGGGACCTTCCCAGTTCAGATCCAATTTTCCTTCATTGGGATTTTTGGTGTTAAGGGTCACTTTTCACAGAACTAGGTCTCCTACTTGAAAGTGCCGAAAATTAGTCCTACAGTTGTAATATCTTCCCATCCTTTGCTTTTGAGCAACTAGCTGAAGTAAAGCCAATTCACGATGTTCATCTATCAAGTCGAGCTTTACGGCCATTGCTTCATTACTTGAATCTTTGGTTTCATGGCTGAACCTTAAGCTCGGCTCGCCCACTTCCATCGGAATTAAAGCCTCCGCACCATAAACCAAAGAAAATAGAGTCTCCCTAGTGCTAGATTTTGGCTTTGTCCTGTATGCCCACAATATTTATTTGCCTTTTGACTCCTTCAATCTTTTCCTCAGATTCTGGATAATTATTTTATTTGTTAACTCTGATTTCCCGTTTGCATTTGGGTGGTACGGAGTTGACACAATCTGCTTAATTTTCAACCCTTCAAGGAAATCATTCACCTTCCCAATGAACTGTCGCCCATTATCGCAAGTGATATCTGTTAGTATGCTGAAACCGACAAATGATATGATCACATGTAAAATCAATGACTTGTTTTTCTTAAAGGCCTTCAATTCAACCCACTTAGAAAAATAATCAGTCATAAACAAGATAAAACGTACCTTTACGGGTGCCTATGGGAGTGGCCCCACGATGTCCATCCCCCATTTCATAAATGGGGGATGGATACAAAAGCAGATGCATTACTTCCACCGATTGGTGAATCATAGGAACATGACTTTGACACTCATCACATTTTCAAATGAAGTTCTTCGCATCTTCTTTCATCTGAACCCAACAATATCCGGTCCTAATCAATTTTCGGACCCAAAGTTCTGCTCCTGAATGATTACCGCAAGTCCCCTCGTGAACCTGGTGTATCACATAATCAGTTTCTCCGGGCCCTAAGCACCTTGCTAAGGGACCGTAAAAAGACATTTGGTACAACTGTCCATCAACTAGATAAAACCTGGCCGCCTTAGTCAAAAGTGTTGTTGATTCTTTCAGATCCGTAGGCAAATTCCCATCTCAAAGGTAGTCGATAAACTTGTTATGCCAATCCCAAGTTAAGCTCGTTGTATTTACTTCGGCATGACCACCATTAATCGCAGATTTCTGCATCTACGGACGACCCCAAATTAGCCAAGGCATCTGTTTCATTATTTTGCTCCTGGGATACATGCTTCATGGTACATTCTTTGAACCAATGCAATATCACTGGAATCTTCTTGAAGTATTTTATCATCCTTTCCTCATTTACTTTGAACACGCCATTGACTTGATTAACGACCAGACCAGAAGCTAGTCACATTTTCCTTCGATGACCTCAGCTCCCAAGCTCCTTGCTAATTCTAAATCTGCAATCATAGCCTCATACTCGACTTCATTATTAGTCAATTTCATAGTTCTTATCGACTAACAAATAATATCTCCTACAGGTGCCTTAAGCACTACCCTAAGCCTGGACCCTTTCACGTTTGAAGCCCCGTCCGTGTACAAGGTCCAGACCCCCGAAGTTTTTCCCGAGTTTAACAGAAGTTCTTTTTATACTTTGGGAATCATTCCGGGTGTAAAGTCAACTACGAAGTCTGCTAAAACCTGAGACTTTATAGTTGTTCTCAATTTATACTCTATGCCATACCCAGTAATTTTTATCGCCCATTTGGCTAGCCTACCGGACAGTTTCGGTTTATGCATCATATTTTTTAGTGGATAAGTTGTTACTACACATATGGTAAGACATTAAAAATACGATCTCAATTTTCTAGAAGCCATTACTAATGCTAAAGCCAATTTTTCTAACTGAGGATACATAGTCTCTACACTAGACAAATTTCTACTCACATAATAAATCAGAAATTGCGTACTTTCTTCTTCTCGAACCAACACTGCATTTACCGCTACTTCATATACTTCTAGGTACACGAACAACGGTTCGTATGCCTTCAATTTATGCAGTAACGGCAGACTGGTCAAGTATTTATTCAAATCTCTCAAGGCCTGCTGACACTCCGGCGTTCACTCGAAATCATTCTTATTTTTCAACAAAGAGAAGAACCGGTGACTTTTCTCCGATGACCGAGAGATAAACCTACTTAAAGTGGCTATTCTCCCGGTGAGTCTTTGCACTGCTTTCATATTGTCAAGCACCTCCGGTATTTCTTCGATGGCTTTGATCTTATCTGGATCAATGTATATTCCCCGATTTGAGACTAAAAATCCTAAGAACTTGCCCGAGCCCACTCCAAAAGTACACTTTTCAGGATTCACCTTCATTTTGTATTTTCGGAGCACGTCAAATGTTTCCTGCAAATGCTTTAAATGGTCCTCTGCTTCCAGAAACTTAACTAACATATCATCAATGTAAACTTCCATTGTGTTTCCTATTTAGTCTTTAAACATGCAGTTAACTAAGCATTGATATGTCGGCCCGACATTTTTTAAACCAAATGATATCACATTATAGAAATAAGTCTAGTACCTAGTTATGAAAGAAGTTTACTCTTGATCCTCCGAGTTTATCTGAATCTGGTAATACCCGAGTAAGCATCAAGAAAACTTAGCATTTCATGCCCTGCCATAACATCAATCATTCAATCGATGTGCAGCAAAGGAAAAGAGTCCTTCGGGCATGCTTTGTTCAAATCTTTAAAATATATGCACATTCTCAACTTATTACCCTTCTTAGTTACGACCACTATGTTAGCTAGACAATCCGGGTACTCTACTTCTCGTATGGAACCTATATTTAAAAGCTTTGTTATCTCATTCCTGATGAATTTATGCTTTAATTCGGTCATTGGCCTGCTTTTTTGCTTTACCGGGGGAAAGCTCAAATCTAAACTCAGCTTGTGAGTTATGATCTTCGGTGGAATACCTATCATGTCTAAATAGGACCAGGAAAAACAATTGGGGTTAGCTTTAAGAAATTCAATTAATTTAAGCCTGAACCTCGAGGTTAACCCGATGCTTATGTATACTTTCATATCCTGTAGATGCATGAACAATATTACTTGCTCCAATTTCTCTACGATTGACTTCGTGGCATATGAGTCATCTAGCAGCATAAATGACCTCGGGACACGAAAATAATCTCATTCATCCTCGAGGTTAATCTTGTCTTTCTTCGGACTCATAGGGCCCGAATCCTATGATTGATATTTAACCTCTTTGCCATTACATGAATCCTTCACTTCCCTCGGTGTTTGC
The DNA here is from genome assembly GCA_034509755.1 of Anisodus tanguticus. NCBI lineage: Eukaryota > Viridiplantae > Streptophyta > Magnoliopsida > Solanales > Solanaceae > Anisodus > Anisodus tanguticus. The sequence goes on along the minus strand of CM067543.1, from coordinate 10,892,167 downwards.
ATCACTACTTCTACCGCGAACATTTCTCGTGCTGCCAGTTGCTCACCACAGACTATTTTTATTTCCTCCGGGGTTGGGAACTTTAGCATCATGTGTAACGTCGAAGGCACGACCCTCATGTCATGTATCTGAGGCCTTCCAAATAGCGCGGTGTACCTCATTTCGCCTTCGATAACATAAAACTTCATTTGCTGAACTGTCCGGCTGTATTGACTGGAAAAGTAATTTCTCCCTTCGTAGTCTCGCTTGCCATGTTGAATCTATTGAGAACTCGAGCTGCCGACATAATTTGGTCCAATAGCCCTAACTGCTCTACCACTTTCCAACAGATAATATTGGTCGAGTTACCTAGATCAATCAAAATACGCTTAATCTAAAATTTATTGATAAAGACGGAAATTACCAAAGCATCATTGTGAGGATGAATGATGCCCTCTGTATCTTCATCATTGAAGGAAATTGTTTCCTCCGGCATATAATCTCTAGATCTTTTCTCCCAAGTAATTGATAATTTCGTCTTCTTTGTCATTATGACCACTCCCTTCCGAACGTACATTCCTCCAATAATCATGTTGATAATATGCTAGGGCTCGACTAGATCCGCTTATTTGCTTGCTTCTCTATTTCTATAGTTCACATTTGCTCAATCACTTAAAAACTCACGCAGATGACCATTTTTCAACAACCGAGCCACTTCATCCATCAATTGACGATAGTCCTTGGTTCGATGACCATGAGTTCCATGATAATGTCAAACCAAACTTGAATCCCTTTGAGCCGATTCTGACCGGAGTGGTCTTGGCCATCTTGTTTCCTTGATACGCCTAATAGTTGAAACGAGTCCGACACATCGATATTAAAATCATATTCAGATAACCCTGGGTTCTCAATATTATTGGAAAAAGACTCGTCGGTTTCATTTTTGAATTGCAAGCCTCTGCTGGTAGACCCTTGATCATTTCGCCTATCACCTATATCCGACTGATCTGACCTAAAAATAGACCTCGACTCAACTACCCTTTTTGATTTATAAAAATTATTGTTCCAACCTGCTGACCCCGGTGGAAGCTTCGAGTTAATCATCCTCCACCCTGATCTTGGATTTGTACCGGTTATGCATGTCTGCCCAAGTTACTGCCGGGAATTCTATCAAGTTCTCATTTAACTTGAATGAGGCACTAGAGCTCCTGGGATTCAACCCCTTAGTGAAAGCTTCGGCTACCCATTAATTCGGTACCCGTGGAAGAAGCATCTGTTCATCTTTAAACCACGACACGAACTCCCGCAACAACTCTGCATCTTTCTGAGCAATTTTAAATATATCTACCTTTCTTGCTTGAACCTTCTGCGATCCAGCATGTGCCTTTATAAAAGCATCTACAAGCATTTCAAACGAGTTAATATAATGTTTAGGAAATATAGAATACCATGTCATTTCTCCTTTAGACAATATTTCGCCAAACTTCTACAACAACACTGATTCAATCTCATCCGAGTGCATGTTATTTCCCTTTACTGCACAAGTATACAACGTTACATGCTCCTATGGATCTGTTGTCCCACTGTACTTCGGGAGGTTAGGCATCTTAAACCACTTCGGGAAAAGTTTCGGTGCTACACTCGGTGGAAATGGCAGCTGAATATATCTCTTCGAGTCTGGTCCCTTCAAGATCGGAGGAGCTCTCAGAATCTAGTCTACCTGTGAGTTATAAGGTTCCACATTCTTTTCATTAGTATCAATCTGTTTGGTTAAGGCCTCGAGCATCTTCAAAACCTCTGAGGGCTCATTAGTCCCCGAATCGTTGGCATTCTCATCAACCTGATCCTCTTCCCGATCTGGATTATCATTGCGGACTGGCCGAGGCTCATCCGCCACACTCGCTATGCTGCTTTTCTTTTGCAACTAAGTTATTGCCTCATGTTGCTTCTTTAGCATGTGAAAGATCCGAGCTAAATTGATTTCTTCCTCATTATCATCAGGTGTCTTTCCACGTGACTTTGTAGACCCTGGGGTGAAATCACGAGGTTGGGATTTAACGGATCAACGGGCAGAACGTCGTTCGTTGGATCAACAGGCGGAACGTCATTATTGTTATTAATGTTGTAAGCACCATTGTCCCTGTTGTTATTGTCATCATGGTTACTAACCTCAACATGAATGTCACTAGCCATTCTGTAACTCTTAATTTTAACCTGAAATCACAAAATATCGAAAGAAACAAGTGAAATTTGAGTTTGAACAAATCACCACTATTATCCTCAGCCCCACGGTGGGCAGCAAACTATTTACCCCAAAAAAGGTACAGTTGAATTTTTAAGTGGTTTTAAGGATACGTGGATAGATTTACCTATAAGAAAAATAATCAATTAGCAATATGTAAAATAAATGAAAGCAATAAATAATTAATTAGCCTGAAATGCCGTAATCTTGATTGTAATTGAACTGAAGGCTTGGTCCGATCCTTAGCTAAATTGCATCAGGTATCAGCCAATAACAAGAGCTAACAAGAGTACTTCTAAATGTAGTTATACGAGTTTCAGTAATGAGAGTGAGATGCCCTTCCAACATGAAGGTTGGGCTCTTTATATAGCTAACAATACAAGGCATTTATGCCCAAGAATCACTCCCTCATTAAATGCTATTTAATGATAAAAATGGCCACTTAATGAGAAAATGGTAACGACTGATGCCAAATCCGGAATGGGTAGGCGCCGAGCTCCTTCGGTCTTACACCCGATGTTGTCATGACCGATCACTACTCGGTGTCATCTGGTTCGGCCATCGCCCGATTTTGTTACAACACCCGAACTCACCACCAGTGTAAATTATTACTTCTTTCGATCTCCATTCTCAAACCATGCCACGTGTCATGTCGCTTTTTACCGTATACAAATTTCCTTTATCGTTACAAAAATGTTCGCCCTTATTAACTACCGATATGAAGTTAGTCTCTAATGATAATATTTAACACCCAGTCATACCACATATCCGAGACTTTTTTATAAGAGAAAATGGTCAAGTTTATCTTTGAATTATGAAAATGGATATAAATGTGCCCCTCAACTTTCAAAAATTTATCAGTTTCATTTGGTGGCGACACTATATTTTTTCCAATATCAAACCTCCAATGGCCAGATATCTATCCCCAAAGATTAAACTAATAGCCCCAAGCTTCAAATTATCTCAAATGAAACTCAAAGAATGATCAATTGCACCACCAAAATAAATTTCCATCTCTGCTGGAACATAATTGACACTCTATTACTAATCCTTTTGATATCATCAATAGCGATGCCAAACCTTCATATCAACCTCCTATGCTAAAACTAAATCTAGTGTTATAGTGGTTGAGGATCGGAGGTCTTTTGGAAAAGGTAAAATGTTGATCAAGTGATAAAGACGATGGTGTGAGAGAGATTTTCTGAAAGATTTTGTGTGAAATTCTATGAATGTCGTATGGTGAAGTGATGGTTGAGTAATGATGGTCCTCAGGCAAATTATAGTGGTGAAAATTAATTGTTATGGTATGATCGATTTAGAGGGATTAGAGATGATGGTTGCGAAAAATGGTGGTCAAATCTGGACAATTTTGAAAAGTGTAGGGGTAATTTTGGATCATTTTCTTTAGTTGAAAGACAAATTTGAACATTTTCCTTGTAAACTAGGTTGATATATCACACACGTGGCATCATCTGATGCTAATGTTGGAGTTATTATCTTCTTTGTCATTGTTCTCTTGTTTTAAACTGCAAAGCCAAAAGATTCTTTGTGGATCTCTTTTCTTTTACTCATCCTTCTCTTGTGTGAAAAACAATGTGTCCCTCATTAATTAGGAAAAAAAATTGTACCTCCTTACATGGAATCGTGGATTATTGGATTTGTAAAAAGCTAGTAAAAGAGAGTGACCTAAAATACATAAGAATTGGGCCAAGCTAAACATATCGATTTGCATCTCACTGCGCGCAAGATATACATGAGGCCAAATTCAAATCCGATTTTGCAAAATAAAATATTTTTAATATTTTGAACTTACCCGAAATATGTTCAAATACATCTTCACCAGATTAATGTCCAGGTTCATTTCCTGGACGAGGAACTATTAAGCTTAATATGGATGGAGCAATCGATTATCATAATCAATCGGCGGGCATTGGTGGTGTCTTCTGTGATAATTTCGCACGTTGGATACTGGGGCAATGCTGGGAACATCAACCCTTCACATAGATTTCATGCGGAACTACTAGCTCTATTCCATGGGCTCAAGCTTGCACTTCGACACAATTTCATACCACTTCAATTCAATTTAGATGCACAAGAAATTATTACTTGTTAACATAATCAACACTCATCTTACGACCCTATTTTAAATGACTACATGTACTTGTTCTTATCCCTGACCGATCCAGCGATAGAGCATGTTTACAACAAACAAAATTGGGTTGCTGACAAACTGGAACGTCATGGATGCATGGAGCTCACGTACAACACAATCATTGTTTTTGAACAACCACCTAGTTTTGTTTTGGAAGCCCAACAGAGCGACATTGTGGGGAAGCTTTTATTTTTTGCGACTTGAGATAATAATATTAGCGAATATTCACAGTATATTTTGTAATTATGATAGATGTATATTTAAGGTAACTTAGGATTCTTATTGTATTAGGAATCAATCATTTAAGGTAAGCTAGGATTCTTATTGTATTAGGAATCAACATCTGTACAACTATATATATTGTGAATAATAAAAGGAATCCCTATGGGAAATTATTCAAATCTTACATGGTATCAAGAGTCAAACCCTAATCCCCTCTCTAAACTTTTCTCACGACCGAAACCTCAATTTTCCCTTCCCCTCGGTCGGCGGCACCAAGGTTGCCACCGTGTCTTCCCACACTAATTCTGGTTCATCCACTGGCACACTTGACAACCCCTCTCAACGTTCATTGTCTTCTTTTCATCCGGCATTCACCGTTAACAACATCAAGAATTTTATCCCTATAATTCTTGACCAAGAAGACTGTCAATATTCCATGTAGATGGAACTATTCTATATTCATGCATGTACATACAATGTGCTCCACCATATTGATGATTTTGTTCCTCATCCCACCGATGTTGCAGACTCAACCTGGCGTCGCCTTGACACCATCGTGAAACAATGGATCTACGGCACCATCTCTAAAGACTTGTTGTGCACTATCATGAAAACGGATGCTACGGCACGTGAACTTTGGGTCCGGCTAGAAGAAATTTTTTAGGACAATAAAAATACTCAGGTCGTGTATTTGGAAGAGCAATTCAACAATACACGTCTCGAGAATTTTAACAACATGTCGGAATATTGTAAGCAACTGAAACTTATAACCGACCAACTAACCAACGTAGGGACTTCTGTTTCAGAAACCAAGATGGTGCTTCAACTAGTTACTGGTTTACCGAAAGGTGAATATGATACACTCACAATGACAATTCAACAATTCGACCCTCTCCCAAGTTTCAACAAAGCACATTCACAACTTTTGTTAGAAGAAACACGTCGTGCCAAACAAGACGAGCACAATCACAAGGCATTAGCCGTTGACGGCATGACTCCACCGGTGGCCAACACCACCCAGCCACCACCGGAAGACCACCAGCAGCATCAGTCTCGCGGTGGAGGATGTGGCGGCAAATACCGCAGTAACAACAATAAAGGAAAGGGTCGCGGCAATGGCAACTGCAGCCAACAGCCAGGCCCAAATACTGCCTACTTCCCGTGGCCTGGATAGCAGCCAACATGACCCAATCAGCAGAACTGGGCCTCGCCTGCATGCCTATACCCAACTGCAGGGGCCCAATTCCAGCAGCCTGCTTGGTCGACTGGCCTATTAGGCTCGGCCCCAGCCAACAGGCAGCCCACCCGCAGCAGCAGGCCTACCTGGTCTCAGTCCAGTAGCAACCGCAAGGAAGCAGCCTGGCTCTCACTGACTTGGGCCAGGCCTACAGCACCGTGAACCTTCAACAGCCCGACGAAAATTAGCACATAAACACCGGAGCCACACCTCACCTCACCCGGTCGTCAGGTAACTTATCTCAACTACTTCGACTAAAGCGTCCTCAATTTATTACTGTTGGCAATGGTCATCGCATTCCAATTGAAGGTTATGATAACACACATATCAAACATCCACACCCGCTTTTTTCCCTAAGTCACGTCCTCTACACCCCTAACATCATTAAAAACTTAAACTCTGTTAGAAAATTCACTAAAAATAATTATGTGTCTGTCAAATTTGACCTTTTTGGTTTTTCTGTGAAGGATCTCAATACGGCGAAAATTCTTACGCGCTGTAATAAGTTGCCGGCTTAAAGGCTTTTGAAAATGGGATTGGAGTGTGTAAATGATCCACAAACCATCCGAATGGACTAAAAATCTTTTTAATTGTGAATTTTGAGAATTCTATATTCTCTGGATTATTTTTGTAGTAACTGTGTTCAACTTCTATCGAATCTGTGTCGACAAGGATGAACTCATAGAATTTCCTGGTTCTGAGAGGATCTTGAGAATCCACATACTGGTAGTTTGTAAAGCAGGGTTTCACAAGGTCCTGCACTCTGAAATTCTCATACTGCTTGTCTAGAGCCATTATTGGCAGAGCCTGGTGATTGATAAACTCACATTTCGGTGAATGAGAACTGATAGCTGTAGGTGTTGTCTCCTTCTTTGCAGGAGTATCTGGCTTTACTGCTTGCGAGTATGATTCTGCTGGTTTCATCTCGTAGCTCTCTTTGGTTTGAACCTTTGATGAGGATGCATTGAAAGGCACTGCTGTGGACTTTTCTGCAGGCTGTGTTTTACCTGTAGTATTGGGAAGAGTTCCCAATACTGTAAACCTACTTTCATAGGCAGCTACTAGGGCAGGGTTGGTAGCCTTCTCTGAAATAAAATGATTTTTCATTTTTGCTTCAGGTCTTAACTGAAACGGTGGTCTTATCGGGCGTGAGCCCGGTAAGCTTGGTCTCATTGTTGCCCTGCAAAAATTCTTTGGTTAAGAAGTCAGGCAAAGAATTGTCTTCTCCTTTTATAAAATCGATTTGGAAATCGAAACTAGATAGTAGTGCCTGCCATCTGGCAAAGATCTGTTTAGAAACAAGGTTTTTAACATCTTTTTGCAAGACATCTTTGGCTGCTTTGCAGTCGACTCTTAATAAGAATTCCTTATTTACCAAATCATCCTGAAACTAGGTAATACAAAGTACAATTGATAAAATCCCTTTTTTAACTGTGCTATAATTTTTCTGAGCAGAGTTCTAGACTCCGGAAGTGAATCTTACTAACTGTTCGGTATTTTGAGGAGAAATCCTTTGTTTTAGGATGCCTCCATAGCCAAAATCAGACGCGTCTGTTTCAACAATCATAAAAGTTTCGAGGTTGGGTATCCCTAAACATGGAAGCTTTTGGACAATCTTTTTAACTTGTCTAACTGCTTTGGTCTGTTCTTCAGACCAAGGAACTGGGACCTTTTTAAGTCTTTTATAAAGGGGTTCACAAATTTGCCGGACTTTTGGGATAAAGTCTGCGACATAATTTAGACTTCCTAGGAATCTTTGTAACTGAGTTTTATCAGTTATTTCATATGGGAATTTGGTCGAGAACTCTATGGCTCTACAAATAGGTTTATAGGTACCTTGGTAAAGGTCATGGCCTAAAAATCTGATAGATGTTTGAAAAAGCTTATTTTCTTAGCGCTTACGGCTAGGCCGTTAATATTAACAACATTAATGAATGCTCTAAGATGTTTAAAGTGCTGGTCTATGCTTTCTGAAAATATCAGTACATCGTCTATATAGACTATGGAAAATAAGCTTAAACTGTTGAATATATTATTCATGATATTCTGGAATTTGGAAGGAGCGTTTTTTAACCCGAATGGCATGACGTTCCACTCAAACTGTCCAAAAGGAACATTAAAGGCTGTTTTATATTTATCAGTTTCTCTAATCTGGATTTGCCAGAAGCCTGATTTCATATCAAACTTGCTATAAATATTGGCCTTGTAAGTTCTCTTTAAGAGATCTCTCTTATTGGGGATTGGATATCTAATCCACTTTAAAACCTGGTTAAGAGGCTTATAATTAATAACTAGTCTCGGGGCTCCTCTCTCTTGTTCAGAGCTTTTGTTTACATAAAACGCAGAACAACTCCATTGAGATTTTGAGGGCCTGATGATTTTCTTTTGAAGTAAATCATCAATCTCTTTCTTGCAATATTCCATGAGCTCGTGACTCATCTGTATAGGCCTAGCTCTTGTGGGAATGACATTCTCATTGAAGTCATCGACATATGGTAGGGTAACCATGTGTCTCTTTCTTTCCCAGAAGGCGTTGGGTAACTCTGAGCAAATTTCTTTTTCGATTTCTGCGAGTAGTGTTTCTACTCTTCTGGCAAGGACTGGAGTTTCCAAAGCTGATTCAATTCTCTTGACCTGTATATCATCTTTTAAGAAATTAATCTGGTTAGAAAGCAATTGTAATCTAAAAACTGTTGAGTTCTTAACAAACTCGCTTTCCTTTTTAGAAAGGGGATTAAGATATGGAAAGATAACTTCCTTTCCTAGGGATACCGTATATATGCCATCAAGATTTGCCGTGTATGGTTTAATCTGGGTAGCAAAGGGTGTACCTAGGATAATTTCTTCTGTGATATCTCTGGTGATAACGAAGTCGTTTATATAACAAACTCCGTTGTTGCAGATATGAGCTTTGGAAAGCTTATAATTTAGTTTTAGTTTTTCGCCGGTAGCAGAGTAGAGCCTTGAAGTGCTCTTCTCAAGATATTTGGTAGGGATTAATCCCTCAGCAATACAATTCTGGTCTGCTCTGGTGTCAAACAGGGCAATCTTATTAAGGACAATACTCTTATTGACATAGAGCTTGATTGGAATACGATATGATAGGGGTTTGACTCTGGAAATGACTTTCAAGCCTGAGGCTTCTAAACTCATTGAATCTTCATCCATTTCATTCTCTTATTCATAATTTATTCCGACGCCTCTGGAGGTTGATGGTCCATACATCTCCTCATTAGCATCTCTAACTATTTTGTTAGCAAAGGATTCTAGTTCTATGGAACTAAGTCTTTCTTTGATTTCCTTGATCTCTGATTTGAGATTTGCTACTTCAGTCTGAAGGTCTGGAATAGTGGTTTTGGATTTATTGGCCTTATCAGTTTTGAACTTACTAAGAGCATATTTCATGTTGAAGGGCTCTATGGTGGTTCTACTGTCCTTATGGTGGATGATGAGCTTTTTAAGCTCAGTCAGTTACTGTTTCCTCAAATCTTCATCATCGATCTTTTCGATCATGTCAAAGAAGAACTCTTGGCTATCTTTGGAGAAAACACTGACTGTACCTGTGCCACAAGAGCAGAAGGTTCTTGAGCATACGCATTCATTGCTAGACTCAAAACCATCTGAACTGTAATTTAAATCTAAGAGATTTTCGTCACTGTAATCTTCTGATTCTGAAGAGTCACTGGGAGGTTCTCCTAAGATGTTAAAGAGTTTGTCTCTAAGTTCTGGGTTGAGTTCAAGAAGGTTTATCTTGTCCTTCTTCTTGCCTGGTACTTTACAGGAACTAGCTAAATGGCCAGTTTTGCCACAGTTCCAACACTTGGTGACTTCTTTAGAAGTCGAGGATGTTTTTTGCCTAGAGGTTCGTCTAGGTCTATAAGACTTTTATGGAGGGGTTTTATAACCCTTTCTGGGTGCGTTAGGCTTCTTTGTAGCCTTATGCTTTTTGGCGGCAGCCTTTGAAGGGGCAGTTACTTTGGCATATCCAAAATCCTGGCAAAAACTCCCTAACTCGGTAGTGCCAAGCCTTCCTTCTTTCTTGAGTTGGTGCCTAAGTTTTAGGTCTGTGCAGAGCTCTAGACCCGTAAGGTTTATTAGGCTGACTATATCTCCGTAGGTTAAGTTACCGTAGGGGATGTCACCGTCAAACTTATTCCTAATGGTGGTTCTTACTTTCTCTGCGAAGAGGGGAGGTAGACCACTAATAAACTTTTCCTTCCAATAATCATGGTTGCAATCTTTCCTGATCATAACCTTGTTCAGGAAGATGTCTTTGTACCACCTAAAGTCGTGTAACTTTGGGCAGGTCAGGTTACTAAGAATCTCTAGACTCTTCTCTTGGAATATCTTGGGTTCGCCTATGCTGTATATAAGAGTTGCTGTAGCGTCAGCAATAACTTTCTGTTCTACAGATCCATCTGCTTTAGTTTCCTGGTGGTAGAAGTAAGAATTCTGGATGTTCTGTCTATGTTCCTCAGTGAGATAGTTGTCCCACCAATTCTTTAACATACCAGTGAAGCCTGCTACTATCATACAGGCAGCCTGTTTATCCTAAGTCTTTTTAATCTTGAGAGCGGTGATAGCTATTCCCATTTCATGGAGCTTGTTATAGATTTGACCTTCAGCCAGGCCATCTATATTCCAATCTACAATCTCAGATCCTGAATGGGCGGAATGGGATTGGAACTGGTCTTCCTCGAACTGCATATCTGGGAATGAAGCCCTAGGATAGTAGTTCTTAAGGTTAACATATCTGGATAATCTATTAAGGTCAGTTCTTTGACTGGTAATGGTTTTAACGGCGGACTCATCTCTGGCCGGGTCTTGCTGAATTCTGGCTTCAATCTTATCAAGAACTCCACTATCTTGATTAACTGTCCTGGTTAAATCAGGGTAGTTGCTAGCTTTGAACTCAGGGGTTCTAAACAGAGGGTTGGACATTCTAACTTCTCTAGAGGAGCTAGGTTTGTCTCTAAAGATAGCTTTGTCACTAGTCTTGCTGATTTGGGTTGATACTACATGTAATAGCTGGTTGGTGTAGTTATTCTGTTGAATCAGTTTGTTAACATCACTGTTGGTGAGGTGACCCATAGGGTTTGTAATGTCTCTTTTGAAGGGAGCAGCCTCAATGACTTCTCCTTCTACAGGGATGCTAATTTTCTCTAATGGGGGAAAAACTGCATCAACGGTTCTGGTACGGGTATACCACTTGCTTACAAGGGTTTTTAGGGAGTCTGGTCTATCGCCTAACTGGCCAGAAACCTGGAACCACCTAAAGAATTCTATGTTACAATGTAATCTTTTCATATCAGCTATCCAAGTTTTCCTGAATGCTAATCTCTGTTCTTCTGAGTATGTTTCAACATACCATTCTTTGTTAACGGTATTCTCAGGGCTTTCCCATTGTTTCTTAAGGAGCTCTGAGTTGATCTTAAAATTATTTCCTGCTCTGATCATTCCTAATGATCCTTGTAAGTCACTTGGGGTAGGACTTCCTGGTCTAACTACTGATTCGTAGTGAACTTTAGGGATAGGTGTAGAGAAATCTACGCCTTTGATTTTTTGCCCTAATTCTTGGATTAAAGCTTCTTCGTCGTAATCATCCTCCCGGGTTTTTGAGGAAGATGCTCTATCTATAGAGAATCTTTTGGAAGAATTTCCTGAATTGGATCTAAGAAACTTTAGATTTATTGATCCATCTGTGTGTTGAACTATTTCCTGAATCTTAGATTTTTCAGGTTCAACTTTCTGGGGGGTAATGGCGTCAAAGCGCCATTCATCTTTGGTGAGAGTCTCATCCCAGCGAAGCATTCTGGGGACGAAGATGTTGCTGTGCTCTTGGTTAGCTTTCATGAGCATGGTAACGCCTTTATTACTCATCAGTTTAGCCTTAGGGGCTAAGGTAGTTTTCATTAACCTGTAATAGACTCTATAAATCACCGCAATTTCTTTGGTGTTTATTTTGCTATTCATATTCTTAGTCTTGATGTTTAAGGTCAAGGTATCTAGAATATTTTCATCTTGGATATCAACTGAGAAGTTTGGGTAACAGTTAAAGTAAACCGGACCCCTGGCTAAATTACTTTGTAAGACTCCTAAGAGTGAATCCTCAAAGTTTAACATCCTGGCATCTCGTAAGAGAAGACAGATAGGAGCATCTAACCCTAAACGGTACAAGGGTTTGACTGCAACCTGTACTAAACTAATATGGAGGAAGTTAAAATCTTTTTTATAACTATTGATATCTCGTGAAGATAGTAGCTTAATAATCTCTTTGGAATTATTAATGGCTATAGTGGATTCGCAAGTTTTAATATTGTAATTCTTTACAAAATCAAACTTACCTATCTCATAGATGGTTTTGAATGGTTGTTTGGGTATGTCCCAATTCTGTAGGTCTTTTTCGACCTTTGCTATCTTCATAGTTGAAGAGGAGAGGTTTTCGTTGTTCATAATGCTATGACGCTCAGAACTATTCATGATTAATACTGGGAAGAATATCGGCTTAGTAGCCATTCACAATTTCCTATTAAGGACCTCTGGGCTGCTATGAGCTGATGAATCTGACTTATCATGTCTTGGGCTCGAGTTATTTCATTTTGAATAACTTCACTAGCTTCTGTAGGCTGTCGTAAGGAAACCTCTTCAAGAGGGGCTATCTCTTGATAATACTTAAGTCTAAACTGGTATTCTTTTAGCTGTTCTAAAAGGGTAGTCATATCTCTTTGGCAACCTGCTTTAATGCAGTTTGCCCATCTAATCATATGAAACGATGTATGTTTAAGCATGATTGGTATCTTATGAGTAGCTAGGGTAAATTTGGAGAGGAACTGCCGTCTTGTATGAGCGAGAGTACTATTGGTCGGCGACTATTGATTCTATGACACTGTTACAAGTTCATTTATATCTTTGCGAATGTCTTTAGTTCTGGTTCTCTAGTCCTTCTATAGTATAGCAGTAACCTAGTCAATTCTTTTTAGTAAGTATCTTGGCGACTTGAACACCCACAGGATCCGACTCCACCTGAGCTATTCAACTGTAAAGACGGGCTTGCAAACGTCTGATCCGGATATTAATCGGATACCTCACCTTATCAAAAAAGAAGACAATTGTGTACTATACAGATAGAGGATGAAGACATAGAACTGAAGATAATAACAAGATATAACTGAAATATAAACAGTATACAAGAACCAACAGGTATGACCTTTAGACTCTCATGCTCAAGACAGCAGTAAAAGCTTAGCGACATTGTGGGGAAGCTTCTTTTTTTTTTGCGACTTGAAATAATAATATTAGCGAATATTCACAGTATATTTTGTAATTATAATAGATGTATATTTAAGGTAACTTAGGATTCTTATTGTATTAGAAATCAATCATTTAAGGTAAGCTAGGATTCTTATTGTATTAGGAATCAACCTCTATACAACTATATATATTGTGAATAATAAAAGGAATCCCTATGGAAAATTATTTCAATCTTACATGGTATCAAGAGTCAAACCCTAATCCCCTCTCTAAACTTTTCTCACGACCGAAACCTCAATTTTCCCTTCCCCTCGGCTGGCGGCAACAAGATTGCCACCATGTCTTCCCACACTAATTCTGGTTCATCCACTGGCACACTTGACAACCCCTCTCAACGTTCATTGTCTTCTTTTCATCCGGCATTCGCCGTTACCAACATCAAGAATTTTATCCCTATAATTCTTGACCAAGAAGACTGTCAATATTCCATGTAGATGGAACTATTCTATATTCATACATGTACATACAATGTGCTCGACCATATTGATGATTTTGTTCCTCGTCCCACCGATGTTGCAGACTCAACCTGGCGACGCCTTGACACCATCGTGAAATAATGGATCTACGGCACCATCTCTAAAGACTTGTTGTGCACTATCATGAAAACGGATGCTACGGCACGTAAACTTTGGGTCCGGCTAGAAGAAATTTTTTAGGACAATAAAAATACTCGGGTCATGTATTTGGAAGAGCAGTTCAACAATACACGTCTCGAGAATTTTAACAACATGTCGGAATATTGTAAGCAACTGAAACTTATAACCGACCAACTAACCAACGTAGGGACTTCTGTTTCAGAAACCAAGATGGTGCTTCAACTAGTTACTGGTTTACCGAAAGGTGAATATGATATACTCGCAACGATAATTCAACAATCCGACCCTCTCCCAAGTTTCAACAAAAGCACGTTCACAACTTTTGTTAGAAGAAACACGTCGTGCCAAACAAGACGAGCACAATCACAAGGCATTAGCCGTTGACGGCATGACTCCACCGGTGGCCAACACCACCCAGCCACCACCGCAAGACCACCAGCAGCAGCAGTCTCGCGGTGGAGGGTGTAGCGGCAAATGCCACAGTAACAACAATAAAGGAAAGGGTCGCGATAAAGGCAACTGCAGCCAACAGCCAGGCCCAAATACTGCCTACTTCCCGTGGCCTGGATAGCAGCCAACATGACCCAATCAGCAGAACTGGGCCTCGCCTGCATGCCCATACCCAACTACAGGGGCCCAGTTCCAGCAGCCTGCTTGGTCGACTGGCCTATTGGGATCTGCCCCAGCCAACAGGCAGGCCCACCCGCAGCAGCAGGCCCACCTGGTCTCGGTCTAGCAGCAACGGCAAGGAAGCAGCCTAGCTCCCACTGACTTGGGCCAGGCCTACAGCACCGTGAACCTTCAACAACCCGACGAAAATTGGCACATGAACACCGGAGCCACATCTCACCTCACCCTATCGTCAGGTAACTTATCTCAACTACTTCGACTAAAGTGTCCTCAATTTATTACTGTTGGCAATGGTCATCGCATTCCAATTGAAGGTTATGATAACACACATATCAAACATCCCCACCCGCCTTTTCCCCTAAGTCACATCCTCTACACCCCTAACATCATTAAAAACTTAATCTCTGTTAGAAAATTCACTATAAATAATTATGTGTTTGTCAAATTTGACCTTTTTGGTTTTTCTGTGAAGAATCTCAATATGGGGAAAATTCTTACGCGCTGCAATAGTATGGGAGACCTCTACCTCTTCACTCAATCTTCTGTTGTCATACCGCAATCACATCTATCCATTGCGGCTATCTCTCCCTCAACTTGGCACAACAGACTCGGACACCCCGGAGACCCAGTTTTTACTTTTCTTAGGACTACTAAGCGTATTCAATGTAATAATGGAAAACTTACCCAACACTGTCTTTCTTGCCCACTCGGCAAGCATACTCGTCTTCCATTTATGTCATCAAACAGTGTTACTTTTTCTCCTTTTGATATTGTTCATGCTGATTTGTGGATATCTCCGATTGTAGCTCTTTTGGTCACAAAATTTATTTAGTATTCTTAGATGATTTTTCACATTTTGTCTGGATTTACCCACTGAAATTCAAATCTGAAGTTTTTGCCAAATTCCTTGAGTTTCAAAAATTCATTAAAACACAGTTTGAAAAATCTGTCAAATCATTCCAATATGATAATGGACGTGAATTTAATAACTCAGCATTTCACAGTTTCTGCTCTAAACAAGGCATGGTTTTCCATTTTTCCTGTCCCTATACTTCCTCCCAAAATGGAAAGGCTGAACGAATTATACGTACCATCAATAACATAGTTCGCACCCTTCTGTTTCATGCCTGTCTACCACCGCCTTTTTGGGTCTATGCTGTTAAAATGGTAAAATCCCTTCTTAATATGTTACTAACTAGCACTCTCCAAAACAAGCCCCCTACCGAAATCTTATACCGTAGGCTCCCATCATATGATCATCTTCGTATTTTTGGTTGCTTATGCTACCCCAACATAGCCTCCAATGCACCTCACAAACTTGCCCCTCGTACCCTGCCATGTGTCTTCGTTGGTCTCTCTCCTACTCATCGGGGCTACCTGTGTTATGACATTATCACTCGCAAAATCATCGTCTCCCGTCACGTCACCTTTGATGAGATGACCTTTCCTTTTTTAAATCTCCAAAAATTTCAGACCACCGATTATATCTTTCTCGATGAACCGAGTCTGTCCCCAGCTATCCAAACTCTATACCAACAGCAACCCACTATTCCGACAGCCCCGTCCCCGGCATTGTCCGGCAACACCCAAATAATTCTTGCTCTCGATCGAATACCCCACCAACACCCCTACTGCCTCCAGCCGTATCTCCTGCCACCCAACAGCACTGCTGCTTCCCAGTCCAGCACCCGTAAGCCTACATCATCCCAGTCCGGCAATACTGCTGCCTCCCAATCCAGAAACAGTAGACATGCAACCTCCCAGTCCAGACCTCCCACTGCTGCCTACCCATCACATGGAGACTCGTGCACAATACGTGATCTTTAAACCCAAGGTTCACTTCAACCTCTCCACACAAACCTTATCACCCATTCCAAAAAATCCAAAACTTGCAAAACTGGACCCTAATTGGAATGCGGCCATGTGTGAGGAGTTTACCGTTTTAACCAAGCAGAACGCTTGGGATTTGGTGCCTAGGCCAGACGGTGTGAATCCAGTGTATGTGGCTATTTTATCACAAGTTTAGAGACAGTGCTGACTTGGAGTGGTATAAGGCAAGACTAGTTGCAAATGGCACTAATCAGCAGGAGGGTATTGATTGTGGTAAGACATTCAGTCCGGTTGTTAAACCAGCCACTATTCGGACTTTTCTCAATATTGTTATGGGCATGCATTGGCCGATTCATCAGCTTGATGTCAAGAGTGCATTTCTTCATGTGGATTTGAATGAAACTGTGTACATGCATCAGCCACTGGCTTTGTTCATCCGATAGTTCCGCAGTTTGTATGTCGTCTCAGAAAGTCATTGTATGGCTTGAAATAGGCACCTCGCACTTGGTATGATCGCTTTGCCAGGTATCTTATACAGATCGGTTTTATATGTAGCAGGTGTGATAACTCTCTCTTCACTTTTCATCGAGCTAACAACACTGCTTATTTGCTATTATATGTGGATGACATTGTTCTTACTGCCTCATCTGACGGTTTGAAGAATTAAATCATTGCTCTACTCAAAACTGAATTTGCTATGACTGACTTGGGCAAGCTGAGTTATTTTTTGGGTATATCAGTGACCAGATCTGCAGCCACTATGTTTTTATGTCAGCATAAATATGCAGAAGAGATAGTATACAGGGCTAAGATGACAAATTGTAAAATTATGCCAATTCCAAGTGACTCGAAATCCAAGCTCAGTGCCAATGACTGTGTGCCAGTTTCTGATCTCACTCTATATCGGAGTCTTGCAGGTGCCCTTCAGTATCACACATTTACAAGGCCTGATATTGCATATGCCGTTCAGCAGGTGTGTCTGTTTATGCACGACCCCCGAGAGTCCCATTTTGCCGCCTTCAAACGTATTATCAGATACGTTAAGGGCACACTGGACTTTGGATTACATCTCTACCCATCTGCCCCAACCAAGTTACTCTCCTACACGGATGCAGATTGGGCAGGATGGCCCGACACACGTCGCTCCACCTCAGGCTACTATGTATTTCTTGGGGATAATGTTATCTCATGGTCCGCCAAGCGGCATGCCACGCTATCCCGTTCGAGTGCTGAAGCAGAATATCGCGGAGTTGCTAATGTCGTTGCTGAAATCTGTTGGCTCCGAAATCTTCTTTTGGAGCTCCAGTGTCCACTTCGAAAGGCGTCTATAGTCTATTGTAACAACATATCTGACATCTATATGTCTCATAATCTGGTCCAACATCAGCAGACCAAGCATATTGAGATGGATATTCACTTTGTGCGAGAGAAGATTGCCCGTGGTCAAGTCAAAATATTACACTTGCCTTCCTCCTATCAGTATGCTGACATTTTCACAAAGGGACTACCGAGACAACTTTTCACCGACTTCCGATCCAGCCTTAGCGTTCGGCCTCCTCCCGCTCCGACTGAGGGGGAGTATTAGCGAATATTCTCCGAATATTCACAATATATTTTATAATTATGATAGATGTATGTTTAAGGTAACTTAGGATTCTTATTGTATTAGGAATCAACCATTTAAGGTAAGTTAAGATTCTCATTGTATTAGGAATCAACCTCTGTACAACTATATATATTGTGAATAATGAAAGGAATCCCTAAGGAAAATTATTCTAATCTTACAAATAATTCTCATCTTTTATCTCCGATCCCAACTTTTTTTTGTTGGAGACTCGGAGTCGAGCTATAACCTCTTGTGTTTACGTAATATTCCTTGTATTTTTGCAACCTAGTTAATATAATATATAATTGTTTTGATAAAAAAAACTTTTAAATCATTTTACAAAAGTCAATATGTATATCAAATCCAAACTTTTATTTTATAGGAAATATACACAACTAGCCCTAATTAGAAAATAAGGGAAAATGACACATGGTACTTACTTAAGACTCTATATTACTAATATTATATATATGTATATATAAAACATAATAATATTTTACAAAACATAACAGATCTCAGAACTCCTAATTCACACCCTCAACCCTTCTTCAGATATCACCATTACGCTTCCTTGCTCCCTCCAACATTCCACCAACGCCGTTTTATCTCTTCAAACTCTGCCGCTGAAGCGACTCTATAGATCTGGGCAGAACAAGAAGAATGAAGAAGAAACAAACTAATGATCAGGGGAGGAGATGTGATGGAGTAATGCTCTATTTTTGGTGACGGGGGTGGTGTTATTAGTGGTTTCAGGTGATTTCTATAGCTGAGTGGTGGTCGACTACGCAACAAATATAGGACTCGATTACTTTGGGTGTTTGCGTAGATCATCAAGCAGCTTCTAAACCATCCCATTCATCTAAAAGAGAAGGGAAGGGGCCTATGTGTTTGCATGACCCCGGCAAATTTCACCCTATCAGTATTCGGAGCCACTCCACCTACTTGTGGAATAAGGGTTCCTTGATATTAAGGTGTCAAGGCGGTCGAAAAAGTCACAGGTGAAAGCAACCAATGATTTGATCACTCAATTGACTCCTTCAATAAAGGAATTGGACTCCAACTTTTCGTCCAAATCTTGTGATGAGTTTGTATAAAAAGTCTTTTTTTAACCGCTTGAAAGCGCTTGCAAGAGGTAGATTAGATGATCCCTTTACTGGAATATGTTGAAAAATGACTGGTTATTGGGGAAGACTTAGCTTAAGGGTGAGAAGTTATGAGGTTACGGTGTTGAATTAGGAGATTGGGTAGTGAATTGTATGAATAATGATAGTATCGTAATTATGTAAAGCATAAAATTGTATGAATAATGGTAGAATCGTGACTTATACCGCAGAAAATTGTATATTAAGTTTTGTATGTTGTAGTAGTAGTAATAAATTTCTAAAAATCTAACACGAACTTTATAAAAAAGTTATACAACTATGTACATATTTCATATCAATCTTATACAAGAATTTGTGAGTGAAATTCTAAGCCCTAAGCGAGATTCAAATTGTAATTTTTTCCAAATTTCGAAGCAGAGATTCAAAATTGTATTAAAGTTGTATGATAATTGTATGTTGAGTTTGTATGAAAAGTGTATTTTAAATTTTGTATGTTGTTGTATTTGAATCAAATTTGTATGAAAGTTATATAATGTTGATGTAGTTGTATTAAATTTTCAAAAACCTAACATGAATTTTACACAAAATTATATATATATATATATATATATATATATACCGATTTTTCTTACCGTTGTTATACACAAAAACTGTTAGCAAAATTTTAAGTCTTAAGCGACATATACACATTTCATACACAAAAAATGCGAGTGAATTTGTAAGCTTTGCGCGAGATATTCACATTTCATACATGAAATTTTGAGCGAAAATTTTGTATTTTTGTAAACTGAAAATTATCATCACGTTTCGTAAATAAGTTTCTTATTATATATATATATATATATATATATATATATATACATCATTCTTCCAATATATACCCATAAGTTTGTTTGTTGTTGTTATGATTCGATTTGATTTGCTTTTTAAAAAACCTAATGATATTTCTCTCATTCATTTTTTTCAAGCCGTGAAAATAACTTCTTACAGAAATGCAGGCAATGTTATATACAATATACTCTTATGATTCGATCGTTCTCCAAATCTCATGCATATCTGGAGCTTAGGGCAACGAATTGCCGTCTTATTTTTTTCCATAATATGTTATTTATTAGTCCGCTCCATATCTTAAAATCTGAATAATACAGTCATAATTTCTTATTAAGGCATAAAGAAACAAAACAAAACAAAACAAAAAGAAAACATCAAAAAGTATCCAATTTACACAGTAAACATTGACTCCTCCATACGCATAAACAGATTGAATCGGCGGCACTTGCAAAAAGGATTAAGAGATGGATGGCGAATCCAATTACGAGATCCATCAAAACGCGTATATCAAGTTAATTCTCCATGCCCTTAAACACAAGACTTCCTCCGTTAACGGTGTTCTTCTCGGCCGTAACTCCGTTAACGGCGACAACGTTGAAATTGTTGAATCCGTTCCGTTATTCCACTCTCAGATTGGTCTCCTTCCTCCACTTGAAATATCCCTTATTATGGTCAGTTGTTTCCCCTTTTCCGTTTCAATTTGGTTATCTGTATTTGATTGACACGTAGTTTAAGAAAGTAGCGAATAATTTTGAATCTTGTGTTTGTTACTCCCTCCGACAACGCCCCTTAAGAAACACTCCCTCCGTTCACTTTTACTTATCTACTGTATCTTTTATTTTCATTTTTACTTGTCACTTTTAGCATATCATGATAAAACAATCTCTTTTTTCATATTTTATCCATAGTATTAATTATTCATTTCAAAATAATTTTGAAGTTCATTAAAACTATACCCCTATTAATATGGATATCATGGTAAATTATGCCCTTTATTTATTATTTTTTAAGGGGTGTTCAAAGTCAATAGAGACAAGTAAAAGTGAACAGAGGGGGTATTAATTAAGAGTGTCATTTGACTACTTTTACCCTTGTCTAAGTTATAATATCTCTCCCTTAAATGTTTACTCAGTGGGATTATACTGGCTACATTGTTGTTGTTGTTGTATTAAATGTTACTCAATTTATGTGTCATCTCCATTAATGATAAAATTCTACTAAGAGTAAAATGGAGAAGAAGTAATTAATCGTGCCTTGAACTTCTGAAAATGATAAATAAATTGAGACAACTACTTTTAGTAACTACGGCAAACAATTTGAGACGGAGGGAGTAACTAAAGATATGCGGAATGTACTAAATGTCCTTTAATCTTGTAGTTTTAAACTTTTGAATCTTGTGATTGTTAACTAAAGATACATACTAAAATGCCCTTTAATATTGTCAACTTGAAAGTCTCACTTAAAACTCTTTCCTCTGTCAACTAACATCTAGAATTTTAAGTCAAGTTAGTAAATGCTCACTGGACTGGCAACCTTATATTTAGTACTCTGTTTCAATTTGTTTGTCTGGTTTCGACTTGACACCGACTTAACATGGAGTTTAAGAAAGTAAAGAACGACTTTTGAATTTTGTGTTTGTTAACTAAAGATATGTATCATAATGCCCTTTAATCTTGTCAATTTGAAAGTGTCACTTATTCCTCTGTC
Source organism: Anisodus tanguticus (assembly GCA_034509755.1). NCBI lineage: Eukaryota > Viridiplantae > Streptophyta > Magnoliopsida > Solanales > Solanaceae > Anisodus > Anisodus tanguticus. Next base: position 10,870,721 of record CM067543.1, on the reverse strand, counting down.
AACTAACATCTAGAATGTTAAGTCAAGCGGATGCTCACTGGACTAGCAACCTAATATTTCTGTGTGATATTGGATTTGAATTTAGTAATAATTGAAGTACACTAATCATTGTGATAATGAAATTGAACTTAGTGTAAATAAAATACTATACAAGTTTTAAGTTTTATGCACTGTTAGGTGGATATAATCAATCCAGACAATCACAGGTAAATCTCTACGACAAACACACCGAGTAAAAATGATGATTAACTTGCTATTACACCGTAAACTACAAATATTTACTGGACTTGCAACCTATAATTCTGTGTGACATTAGGATTTAATTTAGTAGTAAATGAGTTACTTGTAAGGGCTCGTTTCGCTATGAAAATTGTGAAATTTGAAAAAATTAGTTTTGGTTTTCAAAGTGAAAAATGGTGTTTAGAAATTGGAGTTGTGTTTGGCCATGAGAATATACAAATTTAGAGTTGTTCTTGAATATTTGCGATTGATTTGGAGCGAAAAAAGTGAAAACAACTTTTTGGTGTTCTTCAAATTCCGGAAAATTTAGTTGAAATCCAGAATTTTATGGTCAAACATGACCTCTGGAATTCAACTCGGGGAAAAAGTAAAAAATATTCATGGCCAAACGACCACTAAATGTCGGCGTGACCACTAATCTTTGTGATAATGAAATTGAACTTGGTGTAATTTCTAAATTTACTTACGCAAGCAGGACATTTATGAGGTAATTACATGTAATTCTCTAGAATACTCATTAATTGCTAACCGGGTAAAAGTTTTAGTTAACTATAGCTGGATAAACTACACTGATATTAAAAGTTGAATTTAATAGTAAATGAGTAATTTGTAAATGTCGGCGTGACCACTAATCTTTGTGATAATAAAATTGAACTTGGTTTAAATTGGTCCAATGGGAGTTTAAGTTTTATGAGGCGAGGGTCTATCGGAAACAAATTCTCTACCTCCCAAGGTAGGGGTAAAGTCTGTGTACACATTACCCTCCCTAGACCCCACTTGTGGGATTACACTGGGTATGTTGTTGTTGTTGTAGTGAGGTCATTTATGAGGTAATTACAAGTAAATATCTATGATAAACATTAATTGCTAACTGGATAAAAATTGCACTAGTTAACTATAGCAGGATAAACTACACTGATAGTGTGAAAAATCTATCAAATCTGTACATTGTTCGTCTGTATAACTTAAATCCTATACCTTTAGATGTGGGTCAGTATCCACAATTTCTGTATGATGATCTATTTGAACTGAGTATATATGATTTTTTTGTTGTTGAGATTTTTCTACTAAATTTATGTTGCTAGAGTAGAGGGTTGGATCAGCATTGCGTTCAACATAGATACACTATGCCTTCTGCTTGTAATTTAGTTATTTGGAAGTATCATTTTATTTGAATGTTTATTTGGATAGATTGAGGAGTACTATGCTGATAAAGGTTTAAGCATTGTGGGTTATTTTCATGCAAATGAAAGATTTGATGATTTCGAGGTCGGAAATATGGCCAAGAATATTGCAGATCATATCTACAAATACTTTCCTCAAGCTGCTTTACTTCTGGTACCTTTTTTCTTTACTCAACATAGTTCTAATTCAAATGTTTCAATCTTTAAATTGTAAGTTAACAAAGTGCTTGAGCTTAATGTATCTTGTGTTTTGAAGATGGATAACAAGAAGCTTGAAGCTTTACTGAAAGAGGGGAAAGACAGGAGTCCTGTAATGCAGGTATTTATATTCCATTTTAAGGAGCTATTGCCTTTTGAAACCTTAATTAAGTGTATTCTCATAATTGTACCCCGTATTGATGTCAAATTATATTTACCTTTCTAAAAAAGGTAATTGACTTTGCTAACACGGGATGCTTTGTGCACCAGGTTGCGACACCCCCCCCCCCCCCCATTTTTTTTAAAAATAACTGACGTCAAATGTCACACTCATTCACGCAATTCAAATTTGAAGTTTTGGGGGCATTTAGCTTTAACAACTGCTTGACCAGCTCTGTAATCGTTCCAACTACTTGACCAGCTCTCTATTTTTTTTTTTTTGTTTCTTCCTTGAGATAACTCTAGCTGCCTTAGAGTTTATCGTCTACAACAACTGGGTTCTTGAGGAATCTGTCCGACTCTTGCCTCGTGATGCAGTTAGTTGAGTAATGGGGTTGAGTTTGGTCTCTCCTATCTAAATGGGGAAGGTTACTAACTTTTTTGTACTAGAGAACTTCGCGGTGTTGTTTCACTATTAGCATACTCTGCTTTATTGTTTTAATAACCATGTGAGTCAACGAATCAAGTTCACATCTAAGACCTAAGTTGCTCGGACTCGGGTGCGAGTGTCTGATACGGGTGCGGATCTATAGGTCAGATCCTTCATGTTCTAAATTTTAAGATTCAGGGATACGATCCACGTATGGATACGGGTATGGCGATTCGGCTAAAAATAATTCAAATATCTAAAAATAGAGATGCAAAACCTAAATTATGAGATATTATGTGAAAAACGTGTAGGAGAAAATATTGATCAAGAAGAGAATCCCGGAAGGAGATAAAAAGAAAAGGAGTGACATAAAAATTTCTACATACAAGGTATTCCATTTTTCTTCAATTTCACTTTAGCTTTTGTTTTGATTAAAGAAATCATTGAATATATCTGGAATTTCTCCGTCGATTTTGGTCAAAGTACCCAAAATCGGTTGACCCGATCGGGTATGGATCCCACACCCACACCCATATCCTATCGACACGGTTGCAGTACCGAAAGTTAAAGAGTCCGAGCAACATAGTCTAAGACTGTTTGTGCACAATAATCTTCATTTTTCTATTTTTGCTGGGTGAACAAATTAAAATCCTCCCTTCATATTATCTGAGGCGTTTCATTTAGCCAGTCAAACACGAAGGAAAGGCGTTTCATAATGCCTAGTGTCACATATGGTGCTATCTGCAACTAGCCCACATGCATAATGTCTCCACTGTTTCTATTAATCATACACTGTAACTCTTGTAAAGATCTTTTGATCTGTCTCACTCCTATAAACTTGTATTGGCACTATAGGAAAAATCAGATCCAAAGGCACCATAACAGGATACTATGCCTGCTACCATCATTTCATCATTTCTTGTCTAGGAATGAGTCAATCTTCCACTTTGGTATCTTATTGAACAAAAATGGTAACATTGCTCCTCTATTGATCAAGAATTTAGATATTTGTTCTCTCATTATGCAAGTAGTACTACCTTCAAATTTTGGAGCAACAGTAAAGTTGTCTCCTATAGGTCACGGGTTCGAACCGTGGAAGCAGCCGCTAATGCTTGCATAGGTTAGGCTGTCTATATCACACCCCTTGGGGTGCGGCTTCCCCAGACCCCCCTGCTAATGCGGTATGCTTTGAGCACCGAGATGCTCTTTGTGTCAGAGAGCTTTCTATTTCAAGAAGTCCCTTCTATTAGAGCAGCTCATTGTCTGAAGTACTTAGTATTGGTTAACATGTTAAATCGTTAAGGAGATTGTTTTGAGCTTGACATGTTGAAGTTTGGTCTTAAAAAATGTCAAGATTTTTTAACTTTAGTGGTCGTATTGAGATCCTTTTAAGTAGACATGATCTTTTATGTGCATCTCTCTTTCCATCACATCTTGAATGTTCTATGATTGAGATATTTGATACAAAAAATATATTCAATTATAGTAATACTAAATGATGCAAAAAAAGTAAAACATCCGGACTCTTGCGCAATTTATTAACCATCTGGGCTATATCTTCAATTCAGTCAACTCTGTTGTCTTCTCAAAGCCAAAACGTTGGCACATGACATATCACGGAGGAGGAAAATTAATTATTTTATATAGGTGGAACATGGAGAGTTTGGATAGGTTATTTTTCACATGATATCTGTTGTTGAATGACGCTTGCTTCAAATACTATTATGTTGAATATAAAAACAAGGCCAATACATAAGCGGTCCCTTAAAGTTGTCGAATAATTTCATTTTGACACTTCAAATAGGACTAGTACCTAATAAGCACTTATACCATTCAAGATCTGTAATTATTGGACACTTTTCACTTATATGGCACAATGTGTGTTCTACACTGATTATGAGCGCGTGAATGAGGTCTTTTTTAAAAAAGAATCTCCAAACTTCTTCCTCAATCTCCCTCTTGCCACCACCTCTAGAGGAGCAAAACTCAATTGCTTAGGTGAGCATTGTCACTATATCACAATAATACTTTGTTTGTTCTCACTACTTATTTGTCATAGTGATTTTAAAAAAATCCTGACCGAAGAAGAAATACTCTTAAAAAAACATCTCCGGTGGTCAAGGATTCAGGTAAAGGGATCTATTAATGATATACCAAAGAAATAGAAGTGAAAGCCGATGATCTGATATATAAAATTTCAGTTTGGGTAGAGACGATCACAGAAGTGGCTGGAAAATTACAGCTGTGGTATAATTGCTGGAAATAATTCTATGTAGACAGAAGTTTGGACCAAGGGACTTCCCTTCTCTCTTTGTATTTTTCTTTATGCTTTTCAATTTTGTAGCAGCAAATCATGGAAGCAAGGACTCAGATGATCATTTACTTGCCAGGTTATCAAAGATGGTCTTGGTTTTTTGGTGGAGTTGGGGAAAAGACATGGGGCAGTGGCCCATGGGGGCAAGAGGAAGACTCGGGGATGGGGGGGGGGGGGGGGATTGTAAAAGAAAGGCTTTCTTATTTTTTATAGTTTTGCACGTGTCGCCTATGTTGCTCGGACTCTTAACTTTCGGTGCCGTACCCGTGTCGGCACGATATGGGTGTGGGTGCGGGTATGTGATCCGTACCGATCTGGTCAACCGATTTTGGGTACTTTGACCCAAATCCACGGAGAAATTCCGGATAGATTCAATGATTTCTTTAATCAAAACAAAAGCTAAAGTGAAATTGAAGAAAAATGGAATACCTTGTATATAGAAATTTCTATGTCACTTCTTTTCCTTTTATCTCATTCCGGGTTCTCTTCTTGATCAATAGTTTCTCCTCACGTTTTTCACATAATATCTCATAATTTAGGTTTTACAACTCTATTTTTAGCCGAATCGTTGTACCCGTATCCATACGTGGATCCGTATCCCTGAATCTTAAAATTTAGATCATGAAGGATCCAACCGCTAGATCCGCACCCGTATCGGACACTCGCACCCGAGTCCGAGCAACTTAGCGTGTTGCATATTGATTCATTTGTTTTGCCATGTAATAGGCATTTGGCACCACATGCTAAGCCTTTTTAGCAGATTGAAAAAAATGTGTAACAGGTACAGATTTTAATGGTATAAATAGGTACTAGTCTTATTTGAGGAGTCAAAATAGTATCCGACTAGTTTAGGGGGCCACTTACGTATTTTTCCTAAACAGAATTAGAACCCCCATTACGACAACTTCAATAGAAAAAAAAATATCAGAACCCAATTCCACGTGGACCTTATTTGTTTCTGTTGTAATGTGGATGAAGATGAATCATCATGCTTAGCTTGCATTGGAAGAAAAAGTTTCTTTAACCCATTCAGATGAGATCAAGTCTGATTTTATTCATGTGTAAAACAGAGAATCTTTTGAATTGAGTAGCTTCTGGCTTCCTATGAAAGAGTTTTAATTATCTCTAGGACTGCTGCCTGAATATTTTGAACTTCAGATTTATTTTTGATAACCGTGGTGTCCGGGCTAGCTTGCGTACACCTTGAGTATTTCCACGGGCTACCTGCCCGGGTTACTCTGTCCACCAAGACTTGGATAGATGTGAAGAGATCGCCTAGTGCTTTTTTGTTTGACTCCACTTGGATTTGAACTTGAGACCTCATGGTATTGTGAATATTTGGAAATCCATTAGATTACAATTTGTGAAACTTTATAGAGTCAATATGGCTATGCTCTGTATTAATCTAGTTCTCCCTGCATTTATAATTGTGTTACGTATTGCTATACAAGCTAATTCAGAGGTCAAAACTCCGCTCAACTTTAAAGCTAGCTGTTGGCACTTATTTATGTCTTTTGTCCTTACTAGTCTTGATTGTATAAGACTATGATTTTTATAGTTCTGTTCTGAAACAAGTTATTCATGTCGTCATAGTAATTTCCTTTATGTATTTTGCTTTTGTTCAGCTTTACACTAAGGAATTATCTAGGAGCTGGAAACTAGCAGGAGCAGATGCAAGCGGCCCTCTGAAAATCAAAGAGCCATCTGCAAATATTGTACTTCTAGATTTTATCTCGTCAGGGAAATGGAAGGATATCATAGATTTCGATGACCACCTGGATGACATTAGCAAGTAAGACCGACATTCTGTAATCTGCTTGAACTCTGCTTACATCCACATTGTTCTCTTTAAGTTACTTATGTATTCTGCTTCTGGTTGAAACATTTTGGTAGAGACTGGCTGAATCCAGAGCTCTTCAAGTGAAGTTTCTACACGATAAGATGGCAGTCTTCCCGTCTTTACCATGTGATATTTGGTGTTTATTCCCCCGGTGTAGTTGTCGAATTTTAGAAGAAAAGAAACTAATGGCTCTGATGCAGAGTGATGGGGATTACCAATTCCCTAATGGTCACATTCTCTCAAAAGTATGCATTTCTATAGGTTAAACATGATTCTTGAGCAAAACATCTCAATTTTGTATTGAATGGAACCCTAAGTTATTTTTGGAACCTTAAATCATTTGGCTTGCCTATTTCATGGATGGCTGTTTCTTGTGTATGCAGTTAGTTCTCAATTTGATGAGATGTTCTCTCATTGCATAAAATGACACATCTGGCTTCAAATTTTGTAAGATCATATACGAATGCCAGAAACGTACAAGAGGAATATAGATGCTTTGTTGGAAGCTTTCCCAGGATAGCAACTTACCCTCATTTGTGGCAAGTGTTTCGTATGATCAACTGTACATGATTTGAAAAAAGATAAAGGCTATTTTTAGCCAATTAGTCTCTCTACACGTGCGCTGCACTTGAATTTCATATCATTGTTATAGAATATATATGTAACAAATTAAAAGCAGTTGAATAGGGTTAGATCCACGGAACTATTGTTTAATATATGTGTTAAGAAGTAGCTAATAACAGAGTTATGAGTCACATGGCAATATCTTTCATCAGACATCCATATTCTAGTCAATAGTTACTACAAAAGACTTTATTATTCGAATTTTTTTTAGAGTTGTCCTGTAAGCTCGTTTCTACGGGAAGAAGCTTGGTGGGACACATTTAAATAGCTAAAAAGATATAAGTTAATGATAATAAAATAATAAGCAACTACTGAATTTGCTCGTGCAATCTTTTGATTCTATCAAGATGTGTCTTCCTCTTGAGAATACCCGCTGGTATACAACAATCAGAGAAAAAAAATATATTAAACACACCAAATATAAAGATTTTACCGATCATTTCCCAGATTCTCAAACATGAAGTGTGTCCATGTTAGGAGGCAACATAGTAAAAGAATACAACAACATACCCAGTGTAGTCCTACAACGTAGGGTCTGGGGAGGGTAGAGTGCACACAGACCTTACCTCTACCTTGGTAGGTAGAGCAGCTGTTTCCGAGAGACCCTCGGCTCAGGATAAGCACAACTGAAAAAAAGTCAAAGCCCGGTCAAAAATTTAAAGCAGTAAGAAAATGTTGCTAGCAAACGCGAATACCTCGTGATAGCGCATCCTGAAAAGAAGTAGTAACTACGCATATAAATGAGATAAATCAAATACATCAAGAACGCATATCAGAAGAAATAAAACTACAGAAGACTATAGAGCGATACTACGCCTATTCGTATGATATGCTTAGCATGCCTACGGTAATAACACTACGCCTACCAGTTTGTAAGCGTAAGTAGGACTACGCTTGACTACCTACTACCCTTCTACCCTAATCGGTGACATCCACAACCCTCTATCTAAGGTCATGTCTTCAGTAAGTCTCGCCTGCTCCATATCTCGTCTAATCACCTCGCCCCAATATTTCTTCGGCCTATATCTACCCTTCCTGAACCCGTCCATAGCCAACCTCTCACACCTCCGCACTGGGCATTTATGTCTCTTCTCCGCACATGTCCAAACCATCTCAATCTCGCTTCCCGCATCTTATCCTCCACTGAGGCCACTCCCACTCTGCCCCGGATATCTTCATTTCTAATCATATCCTTCCTTGTATGCCCACACATTCATCTCAGCATCCTCATCTTCCCCATTCTCATCCTTTAGGTGTGCGACGCCTTGACTGGCCAACACTCCGCCCCATACAACATAATCGGTCTAACCACCATCCTATAAAACTTGCCTTTTAGCTTTGGTGGCACCTTTTTGTCGCACAAGACTCCAGATGCAAGCTTCCATTTCATCCACCCTGCCCCAATACGATGTGTGATAGCGACATCAATCTCTTCATTCCCTTGGATAATAGATCCAAGGTACTTGAAGCTTACTTTCTTCGGAATGGCCTGGGTCCCAAGCCTCACCTCTACGCCTGTCTCACAGTCGCTTTCGTTGCTGAACTTGCACTCCAACTATTCTGTCTTGGTCCTACTAAGCCTGAACCCTTTAGACTCCAGGGTATGTCTCTAAACCTCCAGCTTATCTTTCACCCCGCTACGAGTTTCATTAATTAGGACTATGTCATCTGCGAATAACATACACCATGGCACCTCCCATTGGATTTGTCGCGTCAGTCTATCTATCACAAAGGCAAATAAGAATAGGCTAAGAGCTGATCCCTGGTGCAACCTCATTGTCACAGGAAAGTGCTCCGAGTCTCCTCCCACTGTCCGTACCCTGGTCTTGGCTCCATCATACATATCCTTGATCACCCTAGTGTATGTCACAGGTACACCTTTAGCCTCCAAACATCTCCAGAGAACCTCTCTAGGGACTTTATTGTATGCATTCTCGAGGTTGATGAAAACCATATGTAAGTCTATCTTCTTCTCCCTATACAGCTCCACCAACCTTCTAATAAGATGATTGGATTCTATAGTCGAACGTCCAGACATGAATCCAAACTGGTTCTCGAAAATAGACACGCCTCTTCTCACCCTCATCTCCACGGCCCTTTCCCAAACTTTCATAGTGTGTCTCAGTATCTTGATACCCGTATAATTATTGCAACTTTGGATATCACCTTTGTTCTTGTACAAAGGAACCATTGTACTCCACTTTCATTCTTCGGACATTCTCGCCGTCTTAAAAATGACGTTCAATAGCTCAGTCAACCACTCTAAGCCTGCACTGCTTGTGCTCTTCCAAAAATCAACTGGAATCTCATCCGGCCCGATCGCTCGTCCCTCACGCATCCTGCGAACATCGTCCTTGACCTCCTCAATCTTAATGCTTCTACAATACCTGAAATCCCGGTACCTACCCGATTGCTCCCGCTCCCCCAACACAATGTCTCTATCTCCTTCTTCGTTCAAGAGTTTATGGAAGTAAGACTGTCACCTCTGCCTAATATGCGCATCCTCCACCAGTACTTTGCCGTTCTAGTCCTTGATGCACCTCACATGATCAAAGTCGCGGGCCCTCCTCTCCTCGCCTTGGCAAGTCTGTACAACTTCTTCTCCCCGCCTTTTTCCTCTAATTCAATGTATAGGCGTTCGAAAGCTGCCGTGACCGCTAGCTTTGCCTCATTCCTCTCCATCTTATATAGTTCTCTATTCATCCACTTCTCCACCCCATCCTTGTTTTTTACCAGTTTTGCATACGCCACTTTCTTCGCAACCAACTTCTCTTGACCTTCACCATTCCACCACCAGTCACCTCGATTCCCACCACGGCTACCCCGCGAGACCCCTAACACTTCTCTAGCCACCTCCCGAATGCGATTGGCCATTTTATCCCACATACTGGTCGCGTCCCCGCTACTCCCCCAAGCCCCCTTGGCCGTCAACCTCTCCCCCATCTCCTTTGCACTAGCCATGGTCAAACTCTCCCATTTGATTCATTAAAAAAAATGACATTAATTGGAATAAAATAGTGAAATATATCTTGACAAAATTTGTTTCTGCACGTTATATTCTGTGTTAGTTTTATAAAATTTGTACGCATAAAATTTCTCCCATGATGTGTCAGACATGAGATGTATAACATTAAGCTACACTACTATAATGTGTGATAATAATTTTGTAAATTAATATGAATATTACTAAAATCAAGCTAGGAGCAAAATGGTTATATACATGAATAAATAAAATACAAGTCTCTCTTATGATCAATGTGGATTGTCATATACTGAGCAAAATGATTGGATATTGTCTGAACTTACCGATGAAACAATCAAAGTTTAATTAGAATCATTTTTACTTTTTTTAATTTTATGAGGTAAGACACAAACATATAATGAATTGTATCTTACCTGATACTTTATTTTACCTGATACTTTCTTATACACGATATTTTAGTATATATTCTTTTCATCCATTTGGATCTACTCTTCCTCTTATACTTTCTGTGAACTGAATCTTTTTCATTAAAAGACAAATATATTTTGACCAACTTTGCATTAACAGTGTCTGTTCTTGTAAATTTTGAAAAAAATATAATTGGTAGTACTCGATCAAATTCTGGACCAAAGACCACACCTTATTTACCAAAAGATTCATTGACTTCTTTTAATTGTATGGTGCATGGTCATAGGCGATTCGTCCTAATGATTCAGAAACTAATTTAGTGTTTCTTATGTCCTAATTATTCCGAAAAAGAAAGGGAAAAGCTAATTTCTAGCTATTTAAGCTTGCAACATTTTTCTATTGACAAAGACCAGTCAATGAGAGAATTGACTGGTAACTCATTCAACCGTTATAATGTTAAGATCAAAATGAATCTCCCATTTTGCAAACACCGTTATATAGGGGTTTGCCTCTTGCAAATCAAAAAAGGGTTCTCTCTAATGACTGTTGTGCTATCTTATTATCATGAAATATTTTTAAATGCACATGTGATGTGAGTTCACACAATTTATCTGTAATGAAGCATGAAAAAAATGTAAGAAAGTAAAGAAGATTTTTAAATTTTATTGTCTTAAATTAAAAATATGTGTAATGTACCAACATTTTTTGTTGAATCTCGTGGTGTTAAATATGTCATAAAAGTTTACTTAATATAAAAAATGATAATATTTTGAAATAGAATAAAAAGACAAATAAGAAATGTAAATTAAAACAAAATCAACCAAAAAGAATACTCCACTTAATATCTTTCTGAAACATCTTCTTCAACGTTGCTAATATACCACTATTCCTATTCTTTCAATCTTTTCTGTCTTCTGAAATTGATGTATAGTCCCGTAAATTTTTAGGTTAAAAATTTCGGTAATAATATATTTAATAACGTACTTAAAATGTTCTGAAAGATTTAAAGCCCATCCTATCTAAATGAAGTGTATAAACTTGCCACTAGAATTGGGAATATGATCTTATTTAAACTTCCCTCTAAACTACACTAATATGTATAATGGGCAGATCTTTTGGACTGTAAAACACATATTGTGAGGCGGACACATAAAACCTTTTAAAGTTGGAAAGAGTTAGCCCTTACTTGGTATGCAACTGATGATGCCGAACGATAGCAGCAACAACAGTTAACACTTACACCATGATGAATATTGATGATGATAACTCTTGGGGAAGGCCCAATAAGTTCGGTATTCAGGAGTCAGGACAATGGCTACAACATGTCTGATATATTAACGTTATAATCTTCATATTTTCTTTTAAAAAGTTAACGCAGTTAGGTCCAAACAATCCATTATATGGAGTCACAAAGCATTGGAGAGACAATACTCAAAAGAATGAACGAACCTTAAATGAGCGAAGATTGGTCTTTGTATTTGTAAAGAATCTTTTCATCATAAACGCAAACGACAAATTACATGCCACAAGTTTCAATGGCAATATGTTCCGTCCATTCTATAATAAGTGGTTCTTTTTAGCTTGTGCACAACCTTTAAAAAGTGTTCACTCCTAAAAAAGTTAGAAGTGTTTTTACTAATTTACCCTTAATTAATGACTAGAAAAAGAAAATATAGTTAATAAATGTTGATTATTTAAACAAGTGCAATTTTGGAAAAACCTACCCAAAGTATTTTTGAAATTCTAAAGAATCACTTATTTTGGAAAAAATTAAAAAGTCTAAACAACTACTTATTGTGAAACATGAGAAGTTAATAGAGACACGAATACACAAATTCAAACATGCATCGTATGGAAAATAGACAGCCCTTAAAATAACTGAAGGCTACGAAACGTTGCTTGGTGGCCATTTGCAGGGTCGGTCTTTTCTAATAAATAGGATAAAAGGGTAGTCCGGTGTACTAAGCTTCCGTTATGCGCGGAATCCGGGGAAGGGCCGGACCACAAATGTCAATTGTACGCAACGTTATCTTGCATTTCTGCAAGAGGCTATTTCCACGGCTTGAACCCGTGACCTCCAGTCACATTGCATCAATTTTAACAGTTACTCCAAGACTCCCTTCAATGTTATTTAATAAATAGGATATTTACTATTTAATAAGTAGGGTATTTAGAAGGGTATTTACGTAATTTAACTTTTAAGTTTGTGAGTTCATGCTTTTAATATAATATAGATATAGATATGTCGATCCCAACTTGTTTGGGACTAAGGTGTAGTTATTGTATTTTTGGCCAATTTCATCAACCCATTTTTCAGTTGGTCAAAGCCAAAGAAGACTACCAATTGAAATAAAGGGAGTAAATAATGAAAGACTAGGTAAAAAAAAATAAAGAGAAAAAACTCAATATGCCATCGAATTTTTCGAAATAGCTCATTTATGTCACTTGTTAATAGTTGAGCTCATTTATGTCATCGCTCCGATCGAAATGGCTCATCCATGCCACTTTTCGTTAACAACTCAAATGGCCGATTTTAAAAAAATTAGATTTGACACGTGACCTCCAATTAGAGGTCTACGTCACCAAATTAAACCAGTCCAAATAAATTAAACCCGTCCCAAATAAAATTAGACCCATATCGAACCCACCCAGAACCCTTTTAACCCAAATTCACATTCTTATTTCCAGCTATTGAGGCAAAAAAACTTGTCATTGAAGAAAAGAAATCAGGAAACTTTTGGTGGGAGAAATAAATTAACCATAAAAGAGATGCTTTGAAGGGCTAATAGTGGTTCCTTAAATACTTTAAGATTGCATGGTGTGGTCCATTCAGATAGTATGTTACTGATTTTCTAATTGAATAAGTTGGGATGAGTAAGATCAGGAGCGGAGCTACACCCATCCAATGATGGTCAAATGAACATCCTTCGTCGGAAATTTTTTTGAATATATAGGTTAAATATAAATATACTACAGAGTGGTTTAAGAGCAACCAAGTATAAGTATGATGGTGGTTTAAGGCATATTCTCTCTGTCGGCGCATTTTTGCAACGAGTGCTAACGTACGCTTTGAAGACCAAAAACATGCCTCGTACTAGCAAAACCACCGCGACGCCGGTGAAGCTTGTAACATCGGAGGATGGAAGTAGCTATCAGCTTCCTTCTCTTACATTTGGAAGTTTCCTCCCTCCATAATTTCAATCTATTCCGAAGGAGTTTGAGGTTAATGGTTCTGAGACAGACTCGCAGACGTCAATACATTTTAAGGACTATGGTGGTTCGAGAACCACTCCGGCAACTCGCCGTTTTCAGTTTTCTAAGGCGGCTTCATCTGCTCAACCATCGCCTGCTGGACCTAGTGATTTCAAGGAGAATCGTCTCGCTAAAAAAAGGTAGAGCCATTTCCTATGTTCCTCCATCTACGAAACAAGGGAATGTCTATGTTAATATTGTTGAGGATGACTTGAAACCGCAAGTATATTATTGGAAGAATGCTTTAATATGATATGTACTGGGGGATACTCCTTATGTGAAAATAATGTACTATTATATTACGCACAATTGGAAAAATATGGTTAAACCTTAGATTCTCGCACATGATGCTGGTTATTTCATTTTAGAGTTGAAACAACTGAGGATTGTGATAGGATTTTAATGGAGGGGGGAGGGCTTGTACTTTCCATAACAGACCATCTATAATCCAGAATTGGGAGATTACATCTAGCTAGTTGATTCTCACTGTCCCTATCAAACAAATCTCATACATGTGATTTTAATTTTCGTTGTTTGGGGCCTCGACTCATACAAGGGGGAATAGGAGTCATTCCAATTTCAGTTTCAGGCTGAGACTAAGTCTAAGCCTGAGGTGGAGGTGCACTAGTGGGTGTGTTATCTACATTATCGTCTAATTTATTTTCAAAATTAAAGTCTGGTTCAGATACATAATATACCTCATGATCTAATGGTATGTTAATATCACTAAAACAATCAGTTTCATCTATATGAGTGAAATTATCGGGGCTAGGAATAGGATTACTAGAAGATGCACCCTTACCCCTAGTACCTCTACTAGAAATCAAACGTCCAAGTCATTCCATTATAATTATGCAAATAAATAATTAAAGTAAATGAAATTAAGTACGATAATTAAAATTAAGTAACAATAATAATTTAAATAAGGAACGAAGGTACAAAACGCCGACGTAAAGTCAACGCATAATCGAGGTTGAAAATTGAAACTTTGCTCGATGGATGATCCTCAAGCTAGTTGCCAACTTCACTCCCAATTTTTGAACTTTGATACAAATAAGTAAATAAAATATAATATTTAGTAGGCAATGTAGACTTGTAGAGAGATAGATTGAGAGATGGTAGGAAGATTTGTGAGAAAAATGAAGAGGAAAATGAGGTATTTATAGTTGAGAAATAGGGTTAAAGTGTAAATATACTAATTTAGTGGTTAAAAATAAATATTAAGGGGTTAGGGGGGGTTTATGGGTGGAGGGGGCCAAAAATGGCCGTTATAGCCGTTGCACAACGACCAAAATTGAAATTTGGCCTTTATTGCAACGGTTATTTTTGCAAAAGAGGGGGACGGTTGGGGCGGGATCGGGACGAGCCCTAATCCCGTCCCAAGATCAAACGCCGCTACCTACAATTTCGTTCCGTTTTTTTTTTTTTTGGGCGGGGCGGTAATCGGGATCGGGCCGACCCGGCCCACTGGACAGCCATAGAAAAAACATTTCATCTATAGTCCAGTAGGTACATCTCCATACAAATCTGCCATTTTTTTCTCCATCAAAAAGCAAAAGTTCATCTATAGTCCAGTAGGTAAAAAGTCTGGTGTTGTTATCTCCATACAAATCTGGGCTAACCTATTTTTTTTTCCATCAGGACAGTAAAGCAAAAGTAAGTCATATCATAACTAGATACAGAAACATAATGTGGCAATCACTCTGTAAATGTTGAAAAGCCAACAAGAACAATACATGTCATCTTGCTTCAGTGCTATTAAAATCTGAATTAAAAGAACCTCCGAGAAGACTGATTGAAGAGAGAACTGGCTAAATCTATAGAATTCTCACATTCATGGCCATGGCTTCAATGCTATTAGATAAGCATTTAGATTGATATAGCATGTGCAATGATGATAGGGAGGAGTAGACAGGAGCTTTATTTGGTGTCTTCTTAGTCTGTTAAATTTCTTTGATCACGTGCATTTTTTATTCTTAATGTCAGCGGAGAACTCGGGTAATATTTGTCTATCTATCAAAATGATGTTTGGCTTTAGAGTGCATGACAGTTTTGATCGTATGAAGTTCAACTATTACATGAAATGCACAATGCTAGAGAAGCGATATCCTTTCACTTTCTTAAATTAGAGGCAAATTCTTGAGTATAATTCACCTCGGTTGGCATACTTTCAATTCCATATCATGCATAAAAGGTTCTCTCCACTAAATTTTGCAGTAATCATATTTACTCTTCAAATTTCTCTTTCAACAAATAACACCTTTGTCTTAATCTTACCTTAGAAACTTTGAGGAAATCAACAGTATCTACACTACAAAGGAAAATATATGTTAGCGTAGAGTCTTTTCAAGGCCAAGTGAAAGCTGGAGTTTTCCTTTTCAAAAATGAGAAAATGTCTTTAAGCATCACGAAACAAAACCGGGAAGTTGAGAAAAGGAATAGCCATATAACTAAAGAATAAGGAATTTTGTGTCCTATATACATTAATGCACCTTGTGGAACTGAAACAATATTACAATGAATCAACAGTGATCTATGTAGGAAGGGCTGAAACTGTCTTTTGACTTGATAAGCTTGAAATATAATGTAATATTACTCACAATTCTGATTGTCTTTATGTTGTCTAATTGCAGAAAGTATCTTCCTTATTTTGGGATTTTTGGTCGCTCAATAATGGGATTGATCATTAGAAACTATGGAGTATGGTATGCTGGTTATTCAAGTTTATGCTGTCTCAGTACTCTAGATTTACAGGCTTTTTCCTAGGTTAGTTGAAACAATTTTTTCTTTAACCACATGAGATTAGTTGATCTTAGTAGAATTTTACATCTATTTAGATTTGACGTCTCATCTTAGTATAACTGCTGAGAATTATGGAAGGCTACTATTCAAAAACTGTGTAGTGTTTTTATGATTGGTAAGATGTGTTTATTTTGATAATGTAATTTTCTTCTTCCCTTTACCGCATGAATCCCAATTTCTATTTTCATATGGGAACTAAAACAACTAAGCATGTTTGTTGTTAGTAGAACCCATGTTCTATAGTTAGTACTCTGGAATTTGGTAAAATAACTGCTGAAGAAAGGTTTCTATTATCAGACTGGTTAAAAGGGTTAGATGAATTTTTAATTTTCTGAGCTTTGATAAGTCTAATAATTCAAGTATTTAAGGACTCTTTAATAAGTTTGTCTTCTCTTATAATTTTATTCAATTCCAAAATGTTTTAGAAAAGAGAGATCTCATCTGCACTAAACTTTCTTCTATAGTTATAATTATGCTCAGGGTATTTACTTTTACGGAATTTATAACTACACATGGCCAGTGGGACAATGCTTACATTGAGCATTGTACTTTAAAATTTTAAGGTTCTTTCATTACAGTCCTTTTCATACGAATTTTATTTGTTTAAATTTCGGTTTTGAGTATATCAACTTACAGGATCCTATGTTTGCCTGCTATTAGTTACTAAGGAGTATAAGACTCTTGGAGTTCAAAGCTTGTCATAGAGGTTATGTGGTGACAATGGAATGAAAATGTGTCTCAGAAAGTAATAACAGCTTCATGAACCTGGCAAGAGATGTGCAAGTTAATCAAAAGGTATTGTTATTGATGGTGCCGATTGATGTTTTATTTTTCGAAGTTAGACTGTAAATGTATATCTTGCGATGGATAATTTTAGAGTTAGAAGTTTATCTTATATCTCAATCTTGGAATCAGATTAAGCTTGATTATAGTAAGCAGAATCCTTTAGTTCCTTTACAAAACCTTTTCAGTAAAGGTTCAAAAACATCTCCTGTGGTGGGACTTTGATAGGTCGCAAGGAATAGGGATAGCAGGTGGGTACAATTTTGCGGATTCCGCACCGCATCCTCCCCAGTTGGGGCGGGTATGGGTATAACTTTGGCGGGTAGTAGGCGGGTATGGGTAGGTGGTGGATTTGCAGTTATACCCGCCTCATGCCCCGCCCCGCATCCAACCGTCCGCCCCAAATCCACCCGCCCGCCTTATACCCGCTAACTATAATTTTATTTATACAACTTTATATTTATCTAAAGCCCAAATAATTTGGTACAGTATAGTAGTAGTAGATAATTCTCATGTATTGGCAGGTTGACAAAATGACAAATGAATTGATTACAAAATATGGCTGGCGGGTATTGGCGGGTGGCGGATATCCACTTGGATGGTGGAGCAGAAGTGGATTTAGGAATATACCCGCCTAGGCGGATATGGATGTTGAAAATGTACCCGCCACGGATGGCAGGTAGGTGATGGGTATAAAATTTTCTGACGGGTACGGATGCGTGGAGGGAGTACCCGCACCCCGCCCCGCCCAATTGCCATCCCTACAAGGGAAGGAAAAGGTTACACTTTCAGAATTTTTTGCCAATTTGTCAAGGCAGATTTGCGAGGACATTGTTTAGTAAGTTTATCGTAAAATTGGTATTCTTATTCTTATGGCTGAGACTTGAGAGGAAAACTGTTTTGAAAATGCATTTATAAATTGTACGTCGTAGTTGGTAATTTCGTTATAATTTTCTTAATGATCTTGATTAAGTTATATATGTTAATGTTGGATTTGGTGTTGTGACATTTGACCCAACATATTTTCTAAAGGACTGATTTGAATGTATAAAAATGTTGGAACAAATGTCACAACATTCAGGCCAATATATTTTTATAACAGTTTTGTCTTACTTCACATTGAGCAGTAATATTTTACTGTGGGGTAAAAACGACTAAGGCTTGGTGAAATGGAGCTGTGTAAAACGTGGGAGAAAGAGTCAAAGCTTGGGAAGAAGTCGAGTGAAGAACAAGTCAAAGTTGTTGAGATTTCGATTCCATGATCTTCTCCAACAAACACACCAGCTGCCCACCTTCCCCTCAACCTCTTCAACTGATCGATGAGTTTTTCAAGAAAGACTCTCTACTATAAATAGAGAGGGCACAACAGTGAATCGATCATCCAAAATTAGACTGCAAAAATACCAAGAGAGCTCTCGGATTTCAACCCAGAAATCTGGATCACAAGTGTTGCCTGAGTGTGTCGACAACATTCTGTCCAACATGACAATTGTTGTTTAGATTCTAGATTAGTTTTGTATGGAGCGATTGTAATGAGAGGTTGTCTATGCCTACATAGTTAGATTTTTCAGGCAGAAGTCATCTGCGACTTCAACTTTTAATTCCTTTCCATTTTATATTGTAAATCTATAAAGAAAGGAATTTGTAATTTTGTATATAATATATATACAATACTTCTGGTCATTGACCATCATAAGTTATATCAACATATAACTTATGAAAATATAAACCTTTGTGTTCTTTATTTTTCCGCTGCATTTTACTCTTAAAGGTTTTCTGTTTTATCGAAGTGTTGTCACGTGTGTCAGGCGACATTATCGATGACATTCGGAAACAAAATTGGCATTCGATTTATTTCATCTCTTGTTTTTACTTTCAGTAGCTTTTGACACCCTTCAAGTGGTATCAGAGACGACACTTAACACAATAAGTGTTTGGTCCTATTGTCATAAGCTATGGATCCGGCAAATCCAACTATTGGTAGCTTCCTATTTTAGATGTATGAAATTATGTCTATTGGAAGATTCGCCTACGTTCGCATATCAAATCAATTGATATTCGTGCATGGAGATCTATAACCAATGGGTATGTTGTTCCAATGTTACTATAACATTCCATACTTTCGGGTCACGGTTTAAATCGCTAGGCGTATGTAAAATCGCTAAGCGTTTGTAAGTAGACCCGAGCTTTGGGAAAATTTATGTTATATTTACGTGTGCTAATAAAGAATTTAGCATATAAAAGGATAACACCCTGAAATAATTTTGGACGTAACAAGTGTGACGTCGGAAGCCCAAAATAAATTTGGTATGTGCATGAAGAGGTTATGGACTAGTGTCATATCACAAATTATGACATCGAGTATATGAAGGTCTTATGAGTTTTTAGGATTTAAGTGAATTGGATCACAAAATTAATTATGTGTGTGATTGATAAATCATACGGAGGCAGGTCACTTAATTTAATTAAGTGACCGTGCATGTGGAGGCAATGTGGCGTTGAGTTAGGCCTCTCCACCGCCAAGAATATATTGGGTGGGAGACCTAATCATGATGCTCATTAAATGCTTTGGCCTTCTTATTTAGTGAACAATTTGGCTAAGGAAACTAGCCCTCTTTCTCGAGCAATTTGGAAAACAATGGGTACAATACCATATGCCAAACTTGGAGTATTAACTTATGGAAGTAATTGCAGCAGTGCTTAGGCATTAGAAATAATCAAGTGAGAAGCAATGACTTGATTTCCATTTTAGAAATTCTGTGAAATTAACGTTCCAGCAAATCCAAGGTGGATTCCAGTGTATTGCGTTCAGACAGTATTAAGTTAAATCGAGGTATGTTAAGGCAAATTATTTCTTTCTTTTGGCATGTTCCAGGTAATGAAATAAAACCGTGATATTGTTCCATAATTTATTCTACTCCTAGTAGTTAAGAATATTCATATTATTGATTCCTATGCTAAAAACATGTCTAAATATATGTCTAAGTCCTTATTAAGGTATATAGAAAAGATATTAATATTTATGGCGTTAACCAAGGTACAAGGATATTATGTCATCCGGTAAATTCAGGAAAATGTTTTATTGTCATTTATGCATTTTTATTTGCATTATATTCATATATTACCCTGGACCACTTGTGCTATGCACACTACTATATGGTAAATATTTTATATATGTAGGGGATGTGGGGAAAGGGAAAGGCGTTATATATGCACACCACCTGGCAGCTTGGTACAGACTATCACGAAAGAGCCTGAAGAGGCCAATATGATGTAATGCCCTTGTGTGGCGATATAACCTGATGCCCACAGAGGCGGTTATGGGAGGATTCATGTGTGGACATTAGTGTACCAGATTGCATTATGCATACATTCATTAATGATTACATGATATTATGCCCACAGAGATTGACATGAAATGATGCCCACAGAGGCTGTTATGGTAAGAAAGATGCCCGATAAGGCTGATATATATGGAAATTGCATTGTGCATAATATTTAGGCATATGTATTAGGGCCCTCAGAGACATTTATTGCTGGTCAGCTATTTCTGTTTCAGTTGTTGTCATATCCATGTTATATTATTATCCATGCCTGACATACTCGGTACATCAGTCGTACTGACGTCCCTTTTGTCGGGGGACGCTGCGTTTAATGCCCGCAGGTTCAGTTAAGAAAGGTGACGGTTCGCATTAGTTGATTGCGGATTCAGCGGATTTTTGGAGCACTCCCCTTGTTCGGAGTGTTGGTCTAGTTTTGGTACAGTACAATTTTTCTTGTATATATGGGTATGGCGGGTCCCTATCCCGACCTTTGATGTTGCTACTCTTAGAGGCTTGTAGACAGGTGTCATGTGGTTAGTTGTCATGTGTGGCCTTGTCGGCCTTGGTATGGGTATGTATATATGAAAATTGAATTTCTGATTAAGATTTTCTATAATGTTTTTTTTGGCTTAGTCCGTATTTAATTACGATTAGGTGTTGGATGTACGATTAGCGGTACCCGACGAGTGGGGTCCGGGTGCCCGTCGCGGCCCTCCGGTTTGGATTGTGACAAACTTGGTATCAGAGCATGTCTGTCCTAGGGAGTCTACAAGCCGTGTCTAGTAGAGTCTTGTTTATGAGTATGTTGTGCACCATACTTATAAACATGAGGCTTCCTGACATTTAGGAATGGTTTCCATTCTTTCGTCTCATAAATCGTGCAGTAGAGTTGAGTCATAAGTATTTCATTCCTAATCCATTTCGTATTAATGATTCCAGTGATGCCTACCGCAAGGTAGAAGTCCAAGAGTATGAGGGAGTTGAATACGGCAGCGAGCGAAGGTACCAGCCGATTACCACCCGTTAGCGAGGGCCAGAGTGAGACCCTCGGTATGACTTGTTCAAATGGTTCTCCCGATACATCACCATCAGAGGAGATTAGTGGAGCTGCAGCACCCCTAGTTCCTCCACATGATACTCCATACGGGGATCTTGATATGCGGAGTGCGGTTCAGTTATTGACATGATTGGTGGCCGCTCAGGCCCAATGTCAGGTTCCCAGTACTTCTGATAGAGCTGCTAGCGCAAGAGCTCGGGATTTCATTAATCTAGACCCTCCAGTTTTTATAGGAACAGACTTGAACGCGGACCCGCAGAATTTTCTGGATCAGGTACAACACACATTTCGGGTGATGGATGCTATCGATACCGATTCGGTAAAGTTTGCTTCGTATAGACTACGGGATGTCGCAGTAACCTGGTATGATACATGAGAGCAATCCAGGGGACCTCGTGCTTTACCGGCTGGATGGAGAGTATTTTCAATTGTTGTTATATTCATGTTATACTATTGTTCATGCCTGACATACTCAGTACATCAGTCGTATTGACGTCCCTTTTGTCGGGGGACGCTGCGTTTCATACCCGCAGGTTCAGTTAAAAAAGGTGACGGTTCACGTTAGTTGATTGCGGATCCAGCGGATTTTTAGAGCACTCCCCTTGTTCGGAGTGTTGGTCTAATTTTGGTACAATACAATTTTGCTTGTATTTATGGGTATGGCGGGGCCCTTTCCCGACCTTTGATGTTGCTACTCTTAGAGGCTTGTAGACAAGTGTCCTGTGGTTAGTTGTCATGTGTGGCCTTGTCGGCCTTGGTATGAGTATGTATATATGAAAATTGAATTTCTGATTAAGATTTTCTATAATGTTTTTTCGGCTTAGTTGTACCATTAGCGGTACCCGGTGGGTGGGGTCCGGGTGCTCGTCGCGGCCCTCCGGTTTGGATCGTGACAATTACCATCGGATGAGGAAGGTTACATTATTGCTAAGCCTGAATCCGAATGGACTACAAATGAAATCAATAATGCTAGCTTTAACGAAAATACCTTAAATGCAATTTTCTCTACATGTTCAAACTCATTCAGAACTGCCCCACGACTAAGGACACATGGGATACTTTACAAATTCATTGTGAAGGTAGCTCAAGTGTTCGTCAAATAAAGCTACGGATGATCATGAGTAAATATGAACGTTCAAGGATGGAAGAAGCGGATGATATTAAATCTTATTTTGAAAAGTTGATTGACATCTCAAATAAATGTCAAGTGCTTGGTGAACCATTAACCAACACTCAACTTGTTGAAAAGGCTCTCTGTTCTCTTCCTGAAAAGTTCAATTTAAAGATTTGTGCCATTGAAGAAGCTCACAATCCTGCCACAATAGACCTTCATACCTTGATGAGCATAGTCAAAACTTATGAGATGAACATTAAGAATAAAAAAGAATTATATAAAAGCAAGAATGTGGCACTTCAGGTTCAATCCTCGGAGAGTCAAATCGAAGAAGATGATGAGAATCTTGAAGAAATTGGTGAAGGTGCAAATGTTGCCTTACTCACTCGAAAATACAATTTGATGGTGAGAAAGCTCAACAATGAGATAAATCAATCTAAATCTAAAGAGCACCAACATCAAGTTTTCAATCAAAAGCCCACTAGATTCCTTTCAAATGTACAAAAAGGAAATCAATTGAGAAGAACCAAGTTAGATCGTACCAAATTTGACCCCAAACAACTTGAGTCCGTGCAATGTCATACATGCTCGGGTTGGGGTCATTATGACAACGAATGTGCAAACACTTTTAGAAAATTTGGTAAGAACCTATGGGTTTCTCTTAGTGATGATGAAGATGAAGAGGAAGGAGATCATGAAATTGAAACACAAGCAATGCTGACCACTGTTTTCGAACCGTCTCTATCGGATAATGAAGATGTCGTCTATAATGTTGTCTCAGATATCACGACACTTGCTCCAACATCATCAACGACATCAACATCCTCAGCGACATCCGAAAGGTATGAAATCTTTAACTATTTTGATGTTAATTGCTTTAGTGGTTGTATTTCAGTTAGTGAGGCTGATTGTATGGATCAAGTTGAACGCAAAGATGATATGATTAATGAATTACAAAGTATTTGTAAAGCCTTAATCATAGAATCCAAGAAACTTGACACAAAGGTAAAATCTTTAACTCGTGAAAATGTAGATTTAAAAGGCACAATAACCCGACTAGAGGTTGCACTTACCAAAAAGGATACTGAATTTGGTAACATTTGTGCAAAACTAGATTTAGCCGAAGCAACCTTCTGCAAGCTCAACAAAAGGACTTCGAAATTGAATGAGATACTCAACTTTAGTAATCCTTCATATGCAGGTATTGGGTACGAAAACTCTCTTAAAATCATATGCTCTAATCTCCTTGATAAAAATGAGAAAATACGCTTTGTAAAAGAAAATGGGATAAAAAATAGGTTCTCATATATGTTAAAGAATATGAAGTTTGTATGTCATCACTGTAACTCCCCTGAACACTTAAAATCATATTATTTCAAACTTCAAAATTATGTGAGCAAAATGTTTCCTAAATTGTCATCCAATTTTTCGGATAACTATCGGAGTAACATTTCTGAGCCAAAGGGTAAAAAAATGTTTCAAGAGAGTTTGGGTTCCTAAAATGAATTCAACTTGTAATGTCTGTATAACTACATTAAGAACTAACATTTCAGGTTCTTGGTACTTTGATAGTGGATGTTCTCGCCATATGACAGATACAAAAGGAATTCTAAGGAACTATGAGTCATTCAATGGAGGTATAAGAACAAGCGATAATTGCTATCTTGTTGTAAGACAAGAAACGTGCAATAGTGACAAGATCGATGACACAACACTATGGAATTATACGTTGGGGCATGTCAACTACAACAATTTAGAAAATTTGGTCTCATATGGAGCTATTAGAGGCATACCCAAACTTAGCCATAAAGGTAAAACTGTCTATGAAGACTGTTTGAAAGGTATGCAAACTCGTGTCTCTCATAATGCTGTCCAACATGACGGACAACATTCATGAAAAACTATTGAAAATAACATTATAGATATAGAAAGTCCACAGATTATAGAAGAATCAGATGTTGCCACAAATCTTGCCACACCCGAAGCAACATCTGAACCTGAAATAGAGACCACAGAGGCCGTGAATGGGGAGT
Organism: Anisodus tanguticus; assembly: GCA_034509755.1. Classification (NCBI taxonomy): domain Eukaryota; kingdom Viridiplantae; phylum Streptophyta; class Magnoliopsida; order Solanales; family Solanaceae; genus Anisodus; species Anisodus tanguticus. The sequence continues at coordinate 10,845,977 of CM067543.1, read as the reverse complement.
CAAATGTTGAATTGCTAGATCAAGTTCGTAGGGACCCCTCATCAAGGATTAGGAAGACTCATCCAATTGGCCAAGTGATAGGGGGGTTTTGAAGGAATTAAAACAAGGGGGAAAGAACCACTCAACTACAAAGATATGGTAAGATATGTGTGTATGTCTATCATATACCAAGAGGTTAGTCTTTCTTGTTACATATCTATGTTAGAACCAAAAAATGTTTTAGAAGCAGTCAAAGATAATTTCTGGATTCAAGCAATGCAAGAAGAGCTTGAACAATTCTCTCAAAATGAAGTCTGCGATTTAGTTCAACGTCCAAACAATACAAATGTTATTGGAACTAAGTGGATTTTTAGAAATAAATCAGACGAATCAGGAACAGTTGTAAGAAACAAAGCTCGCCTAGTTACACAAGGCTATACTCAGGTTGAAGGAATCGACTATGACGAAACCTTCACACATGTGGCTACAATTGAGTTAATTAGACTTTTACTTGATATTGTTTGTTGTCTGAAAATCACTTTACACCAAATGGATGTGAAAGTTGCATTATTAAATGGTTATCTAGATAAGGAAGTCTATGTTGAACAACCAAAAGGATTTGAATATCCTTACCATCCACACTATGTATACAAGCTCAAAAAGGCTTTGTATGGGTTGAAGCAAGCTCCTCGAGCATGGTATGGTCGTTTAACTAACTTTTTCTTGAATTTGGTTTTAACCGTGGCGAAGCTGATCATATTTTATTTATTAAATGACACGGTGTAGATATTATAATTTCTCAAATCTACGTAAATGACATAGTTTTTGGTTCGACCTCACAGTCGTACCTTAATTCATTTGTTGAAGCTATGTCATCAACATTTGAAATGAGCATGATTGGGGAACTAACTTTTTTCTTAGGTTTGCAATTAAATCAAGGTGATGATGGGATTTTCATCTCACGGAGTAAATATGTCAAGAATCTAGTTAAGAGATTTGGTTTGGAGAACGCTAACCAAATGAAGACACCAACGGGTTCGTCACAGAAGGTATGTAAGGATAATGTTGGTGAAATTGTCGACCCAACATTATATCGATCTATGATAGGTAGTCTTCTTTACCTTACTGTTAGTCGCTTAGATATTATGTTTAGTGTTTGTGTGTGTGCTCGTTTTCAAGCCTATCCCAAAATATCCCACTTAAATGACGTGAAACATATTATTCGATATGTTGCTGACACATGTGAGTTGGGAATTTGGTATTCCAAAGACACTAATCCTAACTTAATAGGATTCAGTGACTCGGATTGGGCTGGAGATGTGGATGATAGAAAAATTACAAGTGGAGGATGTTTTTATCTTGGCAATAATCTTGTTTCATGGTATAGTCGTAAACAAAATTGTCTCACTTTCAACTGTTGAATCTGAATATGTAGTAGCTGGAAGTTGTTGCTCTCAATTAATATGGCTAAGACACATGTTAGACGACTAAGGTTTTTCTAGCAACTTTTTGATTTTGTATTGTGATAATTTGAGTGCTATAAATATTTCCAAAAATCCAATTCAGCACTCACGTACAAAACATATTGATATTATACATCACTTTTTAAGAGATTTAGTAGAAAAACAGCTAGTTAAAATTGAACATGTTGACACTCTTCATCAACTAGCTGATATTTTTACAAAAGCTTTGGACCATGAGAGATTTTCTAGTTTGAAGAAATCTCTTGGTCTTTGTAATATCTAAAAAGAATGCATTTTTTGTGAATGTTGGCTGAAACGTTATCTAATATTTCGGGTGACATTTACCTATGTAATATTACTGATGATTTTTGTTGCTGTATGGTGCATAACCTTTGGTCACTGAAGCATAATCCTTCAATAAGAATGTGAATCCAACATGATACAGTTCTTTGCGGTGATACATAAATAAATATATATATCATAAAAAGGGAGTATCAAAATAGGCAAAGCCTATAAAAATATTTGGCAACTGTGAAAAATGGGCAAAGCCCTTGAAAAGATATCATTCCTATTCTATAGGAGTATCAAATGCTTAAAAAATAATTTTAAGAATACTAAATAAGTATTCTTATTTTTTTGACACGAGAAAAAATATTTATGTGTTTTATGACTAGATCAAGGACATGATGGAAAAATGTTACATTAGTTCAGTGGTTAAATTCATAAAAATGCGTATAAAACGTGTCTTAATTTATTGCCAAAACAAAAAAAATCTTGTGGGATCAAAATGCTTGTGTTGTCCAAAGTGTTGCCAACATTGTTGTTGACATTATCAGATTGTGATATTTGTTCAGATGTTGTTCTTAACTAATTTCGGAAAAATCAGATCTTTCTCCCTATTTTTATGCCTTGTTTTAATAGAAATTTAAAACTTTAAAATGATAAGACTAAATTGAATTACTATCGTGATGTTTATCTTTTTATCCAAAAATTTTAGGTGTAAGTTATTGTGTAAAATTGAAATACCTAAAACTAAGGGATTTTTGTTGCTTAGAAAAAAAAATCCATGTATATATATATTCCTTTCATTTGCATTCTTTTTTTTGTTCATTCCCGATTTTCTATAAAAAATAAAAAGTAAAAAAGGGGAAAATCACATCACACATCGGGTAAAACCCCCACCTACCCAATGGAATCTTCTCTATTCCAAACTCCATCCTCGATTACAAACCCTAATTCCTAAAAACCCTCTCCTCAAAACTCACCAATGGAAACTTCTCCTATGTCAGAACAACTGTCAACCAACATTCCTTCTAACACCCCTATGAGCATTAGCCCTCCTTCGAACATACCTCAGCAACCGGGCCAATCCTCTTCCTCAAATCTCTCTGAGGATCTTTCTAAAGCAATAGTGTTTAAAGGTTTTGATGAACCTTTAGATATCATCTATCATGGAGATAACAACAACCACATAGATGTCGATGAAACTGCAAATTTTACATTTTTGGGTAAGAGGCCCAGGTTATCTGCCTTTCCTATTCGTCGATCGAGTAGTGTTCAAGAAAATAGTCCAAGAAGATTCGAGTAACAAAAGGACTAACTGTGAAACATCTAAACCCACCTACTCGAGCAGTGATAGTGAAAGTACGGACTCGGTTTCTCCACTGACGAAGAACCATCTGCTTCGGTACAAAAAAGTGTGTCTCAAGAAAAGGAAATCCCTGATGAAACCCCATTGAAACGATTTCTTCCGAAGGGAGTTCCTAGGTCTGTAAAGTCAAGTGTTGCTCCAAATGTTTCCCCAGATGCCACAACATCTCAGGAAATATTTTAGTCGACATCAGAAGAGACACAAATATCTTCATCCTCTAGCAGTACAGAATCAGAGAGTGCAGCCATGTCTAATTCAGACACAGAGGTATATGCTTTCTCCGATAAATTCTATTCTAAAGCTAAACATGATAAGTGGGACTTTTATAAGAATGGAGTAATTAGGCCTGAGAGAGTGTTAGATATTGATTCATGTGCTAAATATGGCTTGGTAGAATTCTTAAAGGACAGACAGTTTCTCAGCTCTGTTATTGAAAAAGAACCATATGTTGATGAGATAATAAGGTTGTTTTATGCTAACTTAAACTTTGCTATAGAGGATACCTCCTCAAAGAAATTTGGAAATGTATATCTCTATAATAAGATGTATCAATTTACACCCTCAATTATAAATCAATGTATGAGACTTGATATTGACGGGAGAATGAGAAATGCAGAACGAGTAACAGAATCTAGGGATACAATGATTGAATACCTCACTAGAGGTATAATGAAGAAATGGATCCCTAGATGTCCAGCCTCCAAACTAACAGCTCTATTTTCCACCCTCCACAAAATTGCTATTCACAATTGTCTTTCCTCCTTAAAATTAGGAAAGGATTCAAAAGTTGATTTAGGGAAAATGATCTTTTATCAAGTAGCCAACTTGGCTGAAAAAGATTCAACTTTAATCCTTCATTTTCCCTCTCTGATCTACAAAGTATTAATTACCCAAGGCTTTGAGCCCAAGAGAGAAGACACTTTAAGGAAGGCTCATGAGCTTTACATTGTAAACAAAGTAATTTTGAAGAGCAAGGAAAGAGTCATCGACTTACCCTGGAAGAAGGAAGCTGGAAGTGAAAATGTTGCCAGAAATGTCACTAATATTCTGGGCAACACTGGTCCAAGACAATCTACACTGTCTATAAATTAGCTTGTGGAGCAAATTGCAAAAATCAACCAACAAATTACTGAGGTTGATGCTGCCAGAGATGCATTAGTACAAGTCACCATTTTCTGCTTTTGCATTCTTCACAAAAAGGGGGAGAAACTTTTGTGCATGGGGAGCAGGGGGAAGAAACTGAAGTTTCACAAGATAGTGAAGCGGTTGCTGCTGCTGCTGCTAAAGAAGTTGTTGATGTTGTTGTGCAAAGAGAAGAAGTTGTTGATGTTGTTGTGCAAAGAGAAGAAGTTATTGGAAGGAAAGTGTTACTGAAGAGGCTGAGAGCTGAAGTCGTTTTGCAGAAGTAGATAGCTACTGGAAGTTGCTGTTGTTGTGTGATGGGCAAGGAGCAAGTTGAAGGATGTTGCTAAAACTTAGCTATAAATGGTTGTTAAATATTTTTATAGATTGATGTGGATATTTGTTGACAATGGTTTATTTATATTTTCGGTTTTGTATATATTGGATGATGTGTGTATATGTGCTCATTTTTTTTCTAATCCTATAAATTGTATACACATGTTTTGCTTGTATGCTATCATGGGTTAAGGGGGAGCGTGTTAGTAATCACAGGTGTCGGACAACTTCTGTGACAATGTACAAAGTCGTTTGTATAGTGTGGAATGTGTTTTGTGAAGAAAGGCAGAAAGGGGAAGATTGTTAATGTTGGATTTGATGTTGTGACATTTGACCCATCATATCTTCTAAGGGACTAATTTGAATGTATAAAAATGTTGGAACAAATGTCACAACATTCAGACCAACATTTTTTTATAACAGTTTTGCCTTACTTCACGTTAAGCAGTAATATTTTACTGTGTGGGGTGAAAATGACTTAAGCTTGGTGAAATGGAGATGTGTAAAATGTGGGAGAAATAGTCAAATCTTGGGGAATAAGTCGAGTGAAGAACAAGTCAAAGTTGTTGAGATTTCGACTCCATGATCTTCTCCAACAAACACACCAGCTGCCCACCTTTCCCTCAACCTCCTCAACTGATCAATGAGCTTTTCAAGGAAGACTCTCTACTATAAATAGAGAGGGCACAACAGTGAATCGATCATCCAGAATTAGACTGCAAAAATACCAAGAGAGCTCTCAGGATTTCAACCCATAAATCTGGATCACAAGTGTTGCCTGAGTGTGTCGACAATATTCTGTCCAACATTACAATTGTTGTTTAGATTGTAGATTAGTTTTGTATGGAACGGTTGTAATGAGAGGTTGTCTATGTCTACGTAGTTAGATTTTTCAGGCAGAAGTCATCTACGATTTCAACTTTTAATTTTTTTCCATTTTATATTATAAATCTGTAAAGAAAGGATTTTGTAATTTTGTATATAATATATATATACAATATTTCTGGTCATTGACCATCATAAGTTATATCAACATATAACTTATGAAATTATAAACCTTTGTGTTCTTTATTTTTCCGCTGCATTTTACTCTTAAAGGTTTTCTGTTTTATCAAAGTGTTGTCACGTGTGTCAGGCGACATTATCGCTGACATTCAAAAACATAATTGACATTCGATTTATTTCATCTCTTGTTTTTACTTTCAGTAGTTTTTGACACCCTTCAATATATATTATTTATATATATGCAGGCAAAGATATCAAATGAAGAGAATAGTAGAAGGCAAGTCAAATGTGTTACTTCATAAAGGCTGCTATATACTGTTTGCTTTGAGATACATATAATGATAGGGGATAAAAAATTTACCCTCCAACTCATGTGGTTGCCATTATCTTTTCTAGTTCCCCTCCCCTACAACCCACCCCACCCCAAATAAGAAAAGGAAAAAAAGTACAATTACCTGAGTATTTCAAATTTATCTATTTATTTACTGGTCCTGCGGGGAGAAAGAAGAAGGACCAGCAAGATGCTAATCAAGCAGGCATGGGTCTATATCCTGCATATGTTAGTGCTTATGGTGCATCACCTCCTGTAAGCATTTTCTCTTTTTTTTTCAGATACTTTGTCGAGTTCTTGTTTTCTGCACCATATATGTTATATTAATGGGATTGTATTATTTGTTGTCCTGTCACTACGCACTGTAGGATGTTAATCAGGTGATGTGATGTAGATTTCGTTTTAAAAGATGTCACCTCATTTTTTCAATTAAGCATACAACACATTTCTTGGGATGAAAGAAATCAGAACAATACTTTAAAGTGCTCTGTGGGGATGGAAAGTGGCAGTTATGCTCTTAGGAGTTGGGATGGAGAGAAATTTCTGTTGTAAAGTGCGAGGTGTTAAACCTGTATCTCCTTTCAAGGGTTGAAACCCTTCTATTGAGCACCATTTGGAAATCCAATCTGACTTTCAAAATAGAAGTAAGCACAGGTGATAGGACCCCACTTTCTCGCATTCCTCTCCCCACGAGCAGAACCTCAGAAATGCACAACATGTGGGTCTTATCTAATGAACGACGACTTTCACTTCTTCACTTCAAGCAGTAGAGTAGTTGTTTGACTATTTTAAGTTTGTAGGGGAAAATTAGATTTACTCTTTTTGTATATATCCTCAATTTGTCTTAGAAGATGCACTATAATAAACACAGTTGCATAGGGAGTGACTGTATTCTTCTTTGTGTACACTTTTGGAGTAGAGACGTTTTTGGGAGGATTTGGACGAGGTAGTAGGAGGTATACCACCCACTGAGAAGCTATTTGTAGGAGGGAATTTCAATGGACATATCGGATCACTTTCGTGGGGTTATGACGACGTGCATGGAGACTTTGGCCTCGGGGACAGGAAGAGGAAATGCATCTCACTCTTGGAGTTCACTAAAGCTTTTGGGATGGTGATAGCCAATTCGAGGTTCATGAACAATGAGGAGCACTTGGTGACTTTTTGTAGCTCGGTGGCTAAGACTCAGATAGACTTTTTGCTCCTTAGAAAGATTGACAACGGTCTTTGTAAAGACTGCAAGGTTATTCCGAGTATCTTACAACCCGACATAAGCTTTTGGTGATGGATTTGGAGATCAAGATGGAGAAGAAAATGAGGGTTGTGGAGGACAGGCTAAGAATCAAATGGAAGAGTTTGACCATGGCTAGTGCAAAGAAGATAGGGGAGAGGTTGATGGACAAGAGGGCTTGGTGGAGTAGTGGGGATGTAACCGGTATATGGGACAGGACAGCCAATTGCATTCGTAAAGTAGCTAGAGAAGTGCTAGGAGTCTCGTGGGGTAGCCGTGGTGGGCATCGAGGGGACTAGTGGTGGAATGGTAAAGTTCAAGAGAAGGTGGAAGCAAAGAAAGCGGTGTATGCGAAATTGGTAGAAAGCAAGGATGAAGTGGACGAATAGGAAATTGTATAAGATGGAGAGGAAGGAGGCAAGGCTAGCGGTTACGGCAACAAAAATGGTGTCTTTTAAATGCCTGTTTATGTAATTAAAGGGCAAATATAGGGATAAAAAGTTGTACATATTAGCCAAGGCGGGGGAGAGAAGGGTCTGTTACTTGGATCACGTGAGGTGTATCAAGGACGAGGACGGCAAAGTACTAGTAGAGGACGCGCATATTAGACGGAGGTGGCAGTCTTACTTCCATAAACTCTTGAATTAAAAAGGAGATAAAGACATTGTGCTGGGAGATCTGGAGCAATCCAGAAGGTATTTGGTTATTGTAGAAGCATTAAGGTTGAGAAGGTTAATGGTGTTGTTCGCATGATGCACATGGGAAGAGCGACCGGGCCTGATGAGATCCCGGTTGAATTTTGGAAGAGTGCAGGCATGGCATATTTGGAATGACTGATTGAGTTGTTTAATGTCATTTTTAAGACGGCGAGAATGCCCAAAGAATGGAGGTGGAGTACAATAATTCCTTTGTATAAGAACAAATGTGACATCTAGAGTTGCAATAACTATAGGGGTATCAAGCTGCTAAGTCACACTATGAAAGTTTGGGAAAGAGTCGTAGAGATGAGGGTGAGATGAGATGAGGCATATCTATTTCTGAGAAATATTTTTGATTTATGCCGGGGCATTCAACTACAGAAGTCATTCATCTTATTAGTAGGTTGGTGGAGCAGTATAGGGAGAGGAAGAGAGACTTGCATATGACTTTCATCGACCTCGAGAAGGCATACAATATAACCCCTATGAAGGTTCTATGGAGATATTTGGAGGTTAGAGGTGTACATGTGGCGTGAACTAGGGCGATCAAGTATATGTATGATGGAGCCAAGACCAGGGTACGGACAGTAGGAGGAGACTCGGAGCACTTTCCAGTGATGATGGGGCTGCACCAGAGATCAGCTCTTAGCCCATAATGGAGGACGGACGCGAAAAATCTAAAGGGAGGTGCCATGGTGTATGTTATTCACAGACGACATAGTCCTAATTGATGAGAGTCGCAGCGGAGTGAACACTAATCTAGAGGTTTGGAGATAGACTCTGGAGTCTAAATGGTTCAGGATGATCAGGACCAAGACAAAATACTTGGAGTGCAATATCGGTACCGGGAGTGACCAGGAGACATGCATGGAGGTGAGGCTTGGTACTCATGTCATCCCAAAAAAAAGAAGCTTCAAGTACCTCGGGTCTATTATCCAAGGGAATTGAGAGACTGATGATGATGTCACACATCGTATTGAGGGAGGGTGGATGAAATGGAGCCTCTTCTGGAGTCTTGTGCGATAAAAAAGTGCCACCAAAACTTAAAGTTAAGTTCTATAGGGTGGTGATTAGACCGACTATGTTGCATGGGGTAGAGTATTGGCCAATCAAGACTTCGCACATCCAAAAGATGAAAGTTGCAGAGATGAGTATGATAAAATGGATAATATAGCATACAAGGAGGGATATGATTAGTAATGAGGATATCCGGGATAGAGTGGGAGTGGCCTCGGTGGAGGATAAGATGCGGAAAGCGAGGTTGAGATGGTTCGGGCATGTGCATAGGAGAAACACAAATGCCCCAGTGCAGAGGTGTGAGAGGTTGGTTATAGACGGATTTATGAGGGGTAGAGGTAGGCCGAAGAAGTATTTGGGAGAGGTGATTAGACAGGATATGGCGCAGGTGCAACTTACTAAGGACATGATCTTAGACAGGGGGTTGTGGAGGACATGGATTAGGGTAGAAGGGCAGTAGATAGTTGAGCGTAGTTCTATTTACCCTTACAAACTGATAGTTATAGTGTTATTATTGTAGGTCTGCTTAGCCTATAATACTAGTAGACACAATATTGCTTTATAGTCCCCTGTCGTTTGATTTCTACTGCTATGTGTTCTTTAGTGTACTTTGTCTATCTTATTTACCTGCGTTAGTTACTGCTTCTTTTTCAGAATGCGCTATCATGTCTTATTCACTTTTGTTTCCATCATTTTCATATTGCTTTACATTTCTTATCCGGGTCTGACCGTTTCTCTGGCTTTGCTAGTGCTTTTGCTTGTCTTGAGCCGAAGGTCTTTCGGAAACAGTCGTTCTACCTACCAAGGTAGAGGTAACGTTTGCGTACACTCTACCCTCCTCAGACCCCACGTTGTGAGATTTCACTGGGTATGTTGTTGTTGTATATCTTCGCTCCTTCCTGATTGGCTATGGATTTTCAAATTGAAAAGATGAACTTATAATTAATTTTAAGTGTAGAGTTACTTAAGACAGTTTATGATGAGCTTTGCTTTTATAGTGTCTCTGCTTTACTTCTGTACTGAATTACGTTTACTTTATATTTTAAACTTCCCTCATAATTGATCCTTTGAAAACCTGTAATTGAATTTGCTTCAAAGATGCTAATAACTGTATGTCATTTATCCTACAAGAATTCAGCTTTATTTGCTGAGTTTAAACATCTTAGATATATACTTGAGCTTATGATATGGTATAAATGTGATTCTAAGCTGTTATATTTTGTGTACTTTACACATCAATGCAGGTAGTAGAATTTGTCGCGATGCTTACGCTACACAAGAAATAAGTTAGCAAGCTGTGGTACTTGGTATTATCATGCTAAGAAATTTGCTATTACCACCATCTCTTGCATCAGGTAAGAGCTTCGCCTCGAAATTTGTAAACCTTACTGGCAAGAGTGGATACATTTTTATGTGCCCATGAACGTAATGGTGCATTTATCTTTGTGCTTATTATCTTCTTATGCAAAAAATTAAATAGCTAAAAATTATCTCCTTATGCTGCACACCTAAACTTGGGATACATTTTCAGCGATGGATGACCTCTTTTCGATATTCAATCATCAAAAGAATGCTAATGATCAAGAGACTGCTAGCAACAAAGTTGATATCGAATATATTTCATATATTCCACGTATATTCTGTAATTAATATTTTAATGTAATTATGTAAAGTAGAGATCCTCTTCCTATTAGGATTACCATTGTACACTCTATATATATTGTATTAATGAGAGAACTCCAGACAAGGAGATTTACACTATTCTACATGGTATCAAGAGTCAAACCCTAAACACCCTCTCTATAATATTTCTCTCTTGTTCGCCCCCCCCCCCCCGCTCTCTCTCTCTAGCCGGCGCCGCCCCCCTCCCCCCTAAAAACCCTAGAATTCGTTTTCTTCCACCCAAACTAACACACTAATGGCTACTCCCGAATCTCTCACGAGTTCCTCCTCCGCCCCCGTCGTCACACAAAACACCACTCATCCTCCTCTCCCAACTCCTTCCATCTGGCTTTTGCCATCACCAACATCAAAAACTTTATTCCCGTAGTTATTGATCAAGAAGATGAATAATATTCATCTTGGGTAGAACTATTTCACATTCATGCATGTGCATACAACGTGCTTGATCATATTGACGACAAAAACCCTCACCCGTTCGACGTCGACAATTCGACGTGGCGCCGGCTAGACGCAATCATCAAGCAATGGATTTATGGCACCATCTCTAAGGATTTTCTTCATACCATCATGAAGACATGTGCTTCGGCTCGCGAGTTGTGGTTACGATTGGAGGAAATTTTTCAAGACAATAAACATACATGTGTTGTATATCTCGAGGAGCAATTCAACACCATTCGTCTTGAAAATTTTGCCAATATGTCTGATTACTGTAAACAACTTAAAGTTGTGGCCGATCAATTGTCTAATGTTGGCAATACTATTTCTGAGACGAAAATGGTCTTGCAACTCCTAAAATCTGGTTTGTGATACAAGAGCGCTAATGCGGACTACAAGTCTGAATGAAAGCAACATAGGCCAAAACTAAATAACAAAATTAAAATATCTAACTACGTCTTTCGAATCCAAATGTAAAGACAGAGTAAGAGAATAAGCATCCAAGGCATGCCGGAAGAAGCATCTTCACCCTGAAATGCCAAAATCCACCTACCTGGACTCACACTCGCGCTCGCAAACTAGTAGAGGGACATGTATCTCCATCAGAAAAGATATAACAAGCGTAGCATGAGTACACAACGTACACCCGTGGACATTATAGGCCGACAACGATGGAAAATACGTAATAGAGATAAATATCAAGTTGACACAAGATAAGCCTATACTAGACAGTTCAAAATCCCATATAAGTCATGTTGTACACATATCAATTCACTGATTCATCAAGTCACATTGTTCACATAATGTTCTAATCACAGTAAAGTATAATCAATTCATTCACTTAGACAATGACCTTACTATCATAGTACCCACCAACTATTACTCTATTGTCCAATTCATATTCAAGCTTAACCCCATTTACTCAACCTTAACACATCAATAAAGAAGTCGACACTTAGATCACACAACCCCTTTAGAACGCCTTTCCAGAGCATTACACTTCAACTAATCATGATGACATTAACTCCTTCATAATTCTTAGCCTTAGATTTAGCTAAGTCTCTGTACTATTATAGTCTGACACAAATAGATCATTCAACGCCTACTTTCCCAAAAGCAACACTTATTACAGGCTCCTTACTAGACTCGGTACCCAATCACACGGTCAATTACTAGACAATACACAATGCACATATTTTCCCTAGATCTAGACCATAATACTGACCTATTGACACTTCCGATCACAATAGCAGTAGACATGAAATACTTAGACTTACCAATTTATACCCACAAAACTCATGTATAAGAAATCAAGCCACACATGGCAACAAATTCAATATTTATGCAAATATTCAAGATCCATGTATCCACATAGACAAGCCCAATCATGAAAATCAATCTAATTCAATAGCATCAATCCAATTATCCAGGTAAATCAAGGTTTCACCAAAGTTCCAATAACCAACCATATCATATTACCAAACCACTAGACATTCATATCCTTAAGTTAATTCCATACATGAATCTGACTAGAGCCCATTACTCATTTTCTATTCTTAATCATGTTGCAGGCATGCAACTCTGCTCTTCATGTATCAATATCATCTCAAGTGCCATAATCTCATATTACTCGTACCTTTCTGATCTCTTGGACCACAACATATCCATACCACGCTCACATCAATTCATAAAACCATGAGTGTGTAAATGCAATGACAATACAAGGCAAAATATCATGATATAATGAGATGCAATCAAGTATAGATATGATATACACATGCTTTCAAGATTTCAACCACACATAAATAAATCCAGTCAAATAAGGATATCAATCGAAAGCATGTGTGATGAGTAATCAAATAATAGAAAACATGACGACAAGCCCACATATGGAGATTAGCCCAAATAAACAATAGTTGGAACCAACACAAGGCTGCTTCCCCAAACCCCATCACCACAGTTCAACACCGGTACCCACTCAACCATTCATCACAACCAGCTAAGTGAGACCCCCAAATATGCCCAATACCCCTAAATATTTATAACTAATTATGCACTTCTATCGGAGTCTCAAAAAGCTAAACCATAGCCTACCTCAAATCCTAGCGGGAGCGCTACCAAATCAAGTCTCAAATATATTGCCATTCCTTCTTTCCTCGCGATGATCGAAGTCTATTCACGTGTATTACATAAGTTAATAATATGCTTAACACAAAGAAAGCAAGAATTTAAATACCCATCCCGGGCCCACACCACCAAGACTCAAACTTTAATACACAAAACCTAAGATTACATACTAGACAATCATATCCTTAAGTTAATTGAAAATATTTTCACATTTGATCCCTCAATTGGACAATAATCAAAAAGCCCCAATTTGAAATCCTAGAAATTTCCCCCAATTGAAAACATGCTTCTATAACCAAATTAAGACTTATTACATGATATTCTAACATAATCCAATCCTATTTCATGATATTAACATCATATAATCCATAACCCCCCCCCCATTAAAATCAACCAAACAACTCTCTTAATCTAACAATATGCATAACCCATGTTCCCAAATTCAAACAATAAGCTTAACCACCATTAATAAGCTTAGAATCATAAACTTCAATGAAAAAGCGAAAGAATCTATTACCTCAAGGTGGGAAATGCTCATAAAGCTCTGAAAATACCCTATTACGGTGTTGGTATCGAGATTAGCTATTTTGAGAAAGAATTTTCTGGCCTAGGAGTATATATAGGACAACTGAACAGTTATCTGCCCCAGCGAAATCGACTCAGCTGGAGCGGACCAGCTGCGGCATAAAAACTTTCACCGTAGCGGATGTCACTTAACACGTCATACCTCACCACAACGAACCTGACTCTGTTGTGGCAGAACATCCTATTTCCCCATATTTCCCTTTGGCAAGCCAACCATCCGCCGAGGCCGACCCGTTGGAACTCAAAAATAAACTTATCTAGTCAAAAGTCAACTTTGAGTCAAACTAACCAACTCTAAGTTTCCAGACTTGGGCTTTTTATCCGAAACTCATAAAAATGGATCTCGAGATTTGTGCCACCCATCCCCGTGCATGACAAAGCCCACAAAGAGTCTACGGGAAGGGTAAAATAACTAATAAGGGTCTTTAGCAAGAAATAACCAAGCGGGTCGTTACCAAACCGTAGCCTACCTCATTGTCGAACAGGAGCGCTACACGATCATGCCTCGGTGACAGCCTTGCCATTCCTTTGCAACTCGTGATGGTCAAAGTCTATCCATGTATATATACCATTCGTTAATATAAAGCTTATGCAACATACAAGGATATAGACCATAAAAACAAAGACTTTAAAATACCATCCCGGGCCCATGTCACTAAGATTCAAACTTTAATACCCGAAAATCACAAATGCATACTAAGTAGTCATATCCTTATGTTAATTGAAAAACTATACATATTTGAATCCTCAATTAAACAATAATAAAAAGCCCAAATTTAAAACCCTAGAAATTTTTCCCAATTGAAAAAAGGTTTCTACAACCAAATTAAGACTTACAACATGATATTCTAACATAATTCAATCCTAATTCATTAAGTTAACACAGTTTGATCCATAAACCTCCATTAAAATCAGTAGCATAACTCTCTTATTCTCATAGAAACATACAATCATTTTCCCCAACATAATAACACATTCCCAAACTCCCGCTTTGGCTAGCCAACCTCTCGCCGAGGCGGACACCAGACACCGACACCGATCATGCAAAACAGCCACAAACCTCTACCAAACACTCGAAACACTCCGAGACCCCCTGGACATAAACCAAATATGCTCATCTATGGTAAACAATTCTACGAACTTGTTTGTACCCTCGAATTTCACATTTAACCGATCTAAGGCATACTTTTCTAAAGAAACATGCGGGAAAACCGAATATCCAAACTTTACAAATAAGGCCACAAAATACATCTGATTGCCTCGGAAAGCGGACTAATGACTCGATGAAGTCATAAATGCCTCTAGAATTACCGGAAACGACGGAACCCAGAAATGAACCCATCTAGCCAAAAGTCAACTTTGAGTCAAACTAATCAACTCTAAGTTTCTAGTTTTTGGTTTTTCATCCAAAACTCATATAAATAGACCTCGAGATCCGTGCCACCCATCCCCGTGCTTCACAAACTCCACATAGAGACCACAGGAAGGGTAGAATAGGAAATTAAGGGTCTTAATCTAAAACCAACCGGATGGGTCATTACATCAGATACCAATTAAACAAAAGTTCATCCTCGAACAGAGGAAAAGAAAATGTGGAAGATGACGAGCAACCAAGGAACCCCAAAATACCTAAAAGAGCCCCCAACAGGCCAGATTGACACCATAGCACCACTTTTCATTAACTAGTATAAGCTACTATAACTTACCTCAACACCCTCCAAAATTTCTTTCACATACAATTCTCAAATGTACGAATTGGCTCCACTTAAATTCTCTGATATGATCATAGCCATACTTCTGTCCGCGTCCGATTGAATCCACTAATTATCATAATAACCACTATTATCCCTTAGTTATAACCATAATCGGAGTCCAACCTGCACCAACAACATAGTCTAATACTACTTGTCTTCCTTCCCAACTATCAATGCTGATCTTCGTACCAATATTTCTTAGAAAAACATAAACACACACCACAAACCCAATCTCCATCGAATCTCTAACCTACATGCTACACATATACTTACTGATTCATTTGTCGTGCCAAATCCGTATAAAATGACTGATCCCTATAAAAGACTTTCCATAACCAATTGTACCTCGTTAGTACATGCCAAGTACCCATGCAAACCATTAGAATTGTCTAACTTGTTGTCATCTGAAGAATATCATCAATCTTACTTGTAATTCCTATGAGAGCCATCAATGTCATACCTCCATTCTTAATCAAAGTACATCGGATCTCTATCGGTGGTTTACTGGAATACCGTAAGTCCTCCACGCAACATAAACATGAGTCACCCGACCCTAAGTGAACAAATCTGACCCTGAATAGAATACTCAATTTCTAAATCATCGATAGTCACCCGAACTGATTCCATATGAACTGGTAATCCTTCCATAAATATGTTATGACCTCTTCCATCCTTTTTTCCTCATGCACATTCAATCATGTGTCATCACCCACCACTTCCATAGCTAGATTCTATCCAAGTCATCAATTTAACACTGACGAACCATACTCTTGATTATAATTTCCAAGTTCATCAACTCCTACCCATTACACAAATCCGATAGAACCGCTCGAACTCTAAATACATCAAATCCTCCTTGTACTTTCTCTAAACTCGCCCACGCTCTAGACACCTTGTCGAACCTCTATCAATCATATATTACTGATTACCAGTCGTACCAATTTCTAACGTATCAACCTTACTTTCTATATACCTGACATTGCTCAATTTCTTCCAAGTTCTTCATTACCTGAAATACTCATTCAAGCTGAAAATCAATAATGTCCCAACACAGTTTTCTACCAGTCGTCCAACACAAACCTCATGGAACATTCACCATAACCCTTAGCAAACTATGATGGACCTACTCCTTCGAGTGTACCAAACCATTTCACCCAGTCTAAAAGATGCGAAAATAATGTCACCATAATCTATATCTAACCCAAGAATTCCTATTGTTTCAAATGTGATTCCTTTCCTATCTCGAAGATGCACCTTACTTAATACAAATTAGATCAACCACACATTTATTCCAAACCTTACATTTTTACCATTCAAGTCGTGGAAACAACCTCTTGTAGAAATGCAAGGTAAGGCTACGTACAATAGACCCTTGTGGTTCAGCCCTTCCCCCAACCCCGCATATAGCGGGAGCTTAGTGCACCAGGCTGCCCCCTTTTGTATTTCCAATCATGTTCACTACTGACACCCGATCATTACTCAAACATTTAAACATAGAAACTTTTCCCAAAAATCTGGCACATTCCATGTACCATCCTTTATGAAATTCCTCGACTGGAAAAGACGTCAACCCACTCTGGTTATTCTGACCAACAATCATTTAGTACCTAAACAATAACCTGAACCATCATTGAACCAATCTATAATCCGAAAGTGATCCCTAATTACCGAACATACACTCCTGCTAACATCCTCACATAGTTTCGTCGAAATTCCCTTGTCAAAAAACCTTAACTGAAACAATCCTTCTTTTATCTTAGTTCATACGCTCACTGACCCGATCATCGATACCCAAAGCTTTCCATAACTAGAATTTGATCAAATTGTCATTAATCAGTTACCGTAAATATCCCCATTGACCAATACCTTATTCGAGACTCTAATACATTACTTGTTTGCGAAAAACCAAGCCTTACCTTATTTTCCAAGACTAACCACACAATTCCCCTGTCCTTCAGTTAACTCCAAGGTCATTATACCTATAATTATCAAACTTCTCAAGCATTAATCTTTATGTACCATGCCAACAAACCTTAACCAAGAACTAGGTGCAAAACCAAAAAAAAATTCCTCGATAGAACTTCACACTCATCCAACTCTAAAGTCCTTACTATTAGCCGATCATTGGCTCCCATTAGCCTACGACGAGACCAACATACAAGCATTTGCATGACTTCTTACACACACTCGATACTAAACACCATGAAATAACTCACAAATTAACAATCCCTTGGTTTCAACAACTTTATTATCTTTACTATCCTTGAAATGCCAAGTGAACCCACAAACATACTTTTTAGGTAAAGAAACGAGATAGTCTATTCCATTAAGATTCACTCATCACAGGTAACATTGCCACATGATCTCGAATAGAAAACCATTCCCTAAAAGGACTTACAACCACTCATTCTACTCTGCGATCACAATTCTGTCGAATCAAAGCCAATTTAACCTTTTATGACCTTTACGACATCCACCTTGTACATTTTGAAACATAACCTATCACGCACGTCAGATACCAATTTTCCCTTCATATAGCGGAGATTGATCCATCCATTTTCTTTTTCTTACATCTCGAATTATTATTCCTACTTTCCAAGGATGTCACCAAATTGAGAAGTCACAACCATAACCCCAATTAATTGAACCTTCAAATCATAGCAAAAGACTAAACTTGGTCATGCATTTGTATCATTGTAAGACTTATCATACCCTACCGTGCGACGTCATATAAAACCACTCACGCACGAATTTAAGAACGTGTTACCACCATCGATGATAGAATAGGAACACGAAGTTCAAATACCAATTTTATTCGACTTATAATGAAAGGAATGACGAAAGTGAAGTTTCCTAAATGTCTCATAGCCTCTCAAAGATAAGTACGGACGTCTCCACACTGATTTGCAAGACTCTACTAGACATTGATCTTGTATTTAATATCATTTAACCTAAGGCCTTAATACCAACATTGTCACGACCCCTTTTCAGGAATCGTGGTGGCACCTACACATTCCACTCGGTAGGAAAACCACTTCCCCGATAAACAAAACAATATGAAAGAAATGTGGAAATATACTGCGGAAATATATTCAAAACATCAAACAACCGCCAAAATCTAGTTTGTGATACAAGAGCGCTAATGCGGAATACAAGTATGAATGAAAGAAACATGGGCCAAAATTGAATAACAAAATCAAAATATCTAACTACATCTTTTGAATCCAAATGTAAATACAAAGTAAGAGAATAAGAATCCATGCATGCCGGAAGAAGCATCCTCACCCTGGAATGTCAAAATCCACCTGCTCGGACTCACACTCGAGCTCGCAAACTAGTAGAGGGACCTGTAGCTGCATCAGAAAAGATGCAACAAGCATAACATGAGTACACAATGTACCCCCGTAGACATCATAGGCCGACAACGACTGAAGATATGTAACAGAGATAAATATCAAGTTGACACCAGATAAGCCTATACTAGACAGTTGAATAGCCCATATAAGTCATGTTGTACACATATAAATTCACTGATTCATCAAATCACATTGTTCACATAAGGTTCTAATCACAGTCAAGTATAATCAATCCATTCATATATACAAGGACCTTACTATCATAGTATCCACCAACTATTACTTTATTGTCCAAGTCATATTCAAGCTTAACCCCATTTACTCAACCTTTACACATCAATAAATAATTTGATACTTAGATTACACAACCCCTTTAGAACACTATTGCGAAGCATTATACTTAAACTAAATATGATGACATTAACTCTTTTATAATTCCTAGCCTTAGATTTAGTTAAGTCTCTGTACTATTATAGTCTGACACATATAGATCATTCAACACATACTTTCCTAATAGAAATATTTATTACAGGTTCCTTACTAGACTCGGTACCCAATCACACGGTCAATTACTGGACAACACACAATGCACATATTTTCCCTGGATCTAGACCATAATCCTGACATATTGACACTTCCGACTATAATAGAATTACACATGAAAGACTTAGACTTACCAATTTATACTCATTAAACTCATGCATAAGAAATCAAACCACACATGGTAATAAATTCAATATTTATCCAAATATTCACATATCCAAGCATCCACATAGACAAGCCCAATCATGAAAATCAATCTAATTCAATAGCATCAATCCAATTATCCAGGTAAATCAGGTTTTACCAAAGTTCCAATAACCAACTATTTCTTATTACCAAACCATAATTAATCAATGAAATGGCATATACAGATGTATGTATGATATGAATGCAAATGTAAATTCCATGTACCTTTCTATCGATCGGTATACACATTTTATAGGGGTTTGCCATATAAAAGTGACCCATGAGGGACCCACGAAGTCCATATACCCCTCCGCTTTGGAATAACTCATCAAATCATGGAGCCCAGCTCTTGGCTGTAATAATATCATGTTGCAGGAATGCAAATTCGATCCACACGTATCATCATATTTGTTGTGACGTGCAACCATATCCATCCGTAATATTATCATCATCTCAATGTTGCCAATAATCTCATAAGTACCTTTCCTTTTCGGTCTCTTGGACCCATCATATTTTCATATCAATATCATCAGAACCATGAGTATATGAATGCAAAGGAAAATACAAGGCAAGAAATCAGAATGCATGAATTTCAACCAAGTAAAGGAGATGAATAACACATGTTTTCAGAATTTAACAAGTAATCCAAGTAAAATTATAATATCATATCAAAACATGTGTGATGAATAAAGACAACAATATTAAATATGGCGATGAGCCCACATAATAGTGACAAACCCACATAACAGCAGTCGAAATCAGCTTAAGGTTGATTCCCCAAATCACCCATCAATACGGTTCAACACCTGTACCCACTCAACCTTTCATCACAACCATATGAGTGGGACCCCCAAACATGCTAAATACCCATAAACATTTATAACTACTACATACTTCTATCGGAGTCTCAAAAAACTAAACCATAGCCTACCTCATTGCCAAACAGGAGCGCTACTTGATCAAGCCTCGGTGACAACCTTGCCCTTCCTTTGCGCCTCATGATGATCGAAGTTTATCCACGTATATACATCATTCGTTAATATAAAGTTTACTCAACATACAAGGATATAGACCTTATAAACAAAGACTTTAAAAAATCAACACTGGCCCACGTCACCAAGACTCGAACTTTAATACCCAAAAATCACGAATGCATACTTAGTAGTCATAGCTAAAGTTAATTGAAAAACTATACATATTTGAACCCTCAATTAAACAATAATAAAAAAGCCTCAATTTGAAACCCTAAAAATTTCCCCCAATTGAAAATAGATTTTTAAAACCAAATTAAGACTTATAACATGATAATCTAACATAATACAATCCTAATTCATGACATTAACCTAATTTGATCTATAAACCTCCATTAAAATCAATAGCATAGCTCTTTTATTCTCATAGAAACTTACAATCATTTTTCCCCAACTTAATAACATACTACCTCACCATTAATGAACTTAGAATCATAAACTTAAGTCATAAAAGGGAAGAATCTATTACCTCAAGGATGAAATTGCTCCTAGGGTTCTAAAAATACTCAGTGGTGGCTCTGGTTTCAAGATTTCCTATTTGAGAAATAAAAATTCTAACCTAAAGAACATATAGGACACCTGAACAGTACTTCCGCCACAGCGGAATCGACTCCACTGGAGCGGACTCGCCCCTGCGGACAAACCTTCCGCCACGGCAGAAATCCATAATTCCTAAACTCCCGCTTCGGTGAGCCAACCTCTTACCAAGGCGGACACACTGGAGCGGAAATTGATGCCGTTGAGGCAAACACCAGACAACATATCATGGAAAACAGCCACAAACCTCTACCAAATACTCAAAACACTCCTGAGACCCCTCGAACACAACCATATATGTTCGCCTATGGTAAACATGCTACGAACTCGCTCCTACCCTCGGATTTCACATTTAACCGAGATAAGACATACTTTTCTAAAGAAACGTCTGGGAAAATCAAATATCCAAACTTTAAAAAAAAGGCCACAAAATACATCTGATTGCCTCAGAAGCGGAAATGACTCGACTAAGTCATAAATGACCATCCGGAACTACCGAAAGCGATGGAACCTTGAAACGAACCCATCTAGCCAAAAGTCAGCTTTAACTCAAACTAACTAACTCTAAGTTTCTAGTTTTGGGTTTTTCATCTGAAACTCATATAAATGGACCTCGGGATCTATGCCACCCTTTCCCATGCATCACAAACTCCACATAGAGACGGGAAGGATAGAATAGGAAATTAAGGGTCTTAAGTTAAAAACGACCGGATGGGTCGTTACACCATTAGAATCATTAGGTCCAGCAAAGCTATTGGATTTTTAAGCTTTTTGATGCCCATCAGAACCATCAGCCGATACTATATAACCTTTTATTATCTTCATCCGCGATGAGCATGTCAATAAGACGTGGAACACCTAGATCGGACAATCTATTATCATCAGTAAAGAGGTGTTCAAAATGCTGGACTGCAGCCTTCCCAATGTTTTCATTTCCTTCAGTCCATCATTCATCTTTGTCTTTGATTTTATTTTATATATGGTGGATTTCCTTGTCATCTATTAAAATTACACTAAAAATATACTTGGAGTAAGTCCCCTTCCTCTTTTAATTGTATGTTCGCTTTCTGTTGTAAAAATATTATCTTGGAGCTTTAGCCATATATATTCTCATTTTCTTTGTGAAGCTCTGGTGTGTCAAAATCACACCCCTAAAAGAGTGCCTCATATTTCTTAACATTCCCAAACACATCCCTAATTGAGTACCTGGACCATTGACTAAGTTCTTTATCCAGACTTTTTAATATTTCTTGGAGTATTCTCATAGGGTTGTCAGGGTGGTGTTGCTCCCATATATTCTAAACCAAAGTATCGTAGTTTGGTAGAAGACTTTAAAATTAAAAAATGTAAACTATCTTGTTATGTTACCAGATTAAGGAACACTTTTGGCTAAAACAAGGTTGTAGTCGGAACCAGTTATGACCATATGATCCACTCATTCCTCATTATATAACATTCTATCACGTCTTTTGCACATTCTCTTTCTTCTTATTCCTATCATTAGTCAAGGTAAAAGTGTTACCACTGAAACCAACATCATTAAGGCCATAATATTCAATACAGGTAATGAAATCAAGGCTATATTTCACTCTTTATGGTATACCACCTTTCTTTTTATAAGGGGAGGTAATGGAGTTAAGTTCTCCTGCAATTGCCTATAGACCTGATAATTGATAGCTAATTCTTCTTAATTTGTTCTATAATTTATTTCTTACACTGGCTTTGCTTCTAGCATACACCACAATATGAAGAAACTAAAAACCCTTCTAGTCTATAACCAATATCAAGATTAATATCATAATTGCAGAGATGTATACTTATTAAGATTATAATTAGAAACACATAGTCTGAAAAACATACCTCTTAGCAGAATATTAAGATCACCGGAGATACTCAACCCACCCTGGCTCTGCCTCCCTTTTTTCCTCACTGGTGACGGGATAAATGGCCTAGGTGCTGGAAGTTGCTCGACAGACTCTTTCTTAAATTTTCTTTTAAGAGATGGTGTTTTATGGACTAATATGGTTCTTAAGTATAAGCTTTCAAAGTATCTATCTTCTGGTATTATGATATTAATCTTGATATTGGTTATAGACTAGAAGGGTTTTTAGCTAGACATGAGAGAGAGTATTTCAAAGATTTGAAGATGTTGTATTTCGAAAGATGATTTTAGAAATTACAATGAGGCTATTTATATAGATAACCTCGGTTGCCTTTCATTATTGGCATGCTGAAAAAAGTATAAAAGTTGATACATTATTGCTTACAAGAGTCGTAAAGTAAATAGTACTTTGTCTCTTGTCCTTTCATGCTTTTCTTAAAGTTGTTTGTCGTTGCTGCCATTTTTTCATTGTTTGTTGGCTTGTCAACTTTTGTCTTTGATTCCTTGTGGGTCCGGCGACTTTTGCGTTCTTCCACAGGCATCTTTTACAGGTGTCTTCTTTGCACAGAGGCATCTTTTGTCTGTCTTCTTTTCACAAAAAGACGATTTTTTTTCTTCTTCGACGATACTCCTATAGAATAGAAACGATATCGTTTTAATTTTTTGATACTCCTATTTAATAGGAATGGTATCTCTTTAGTAGTATGATAATACATGGGCTTTACTGTAGTTTAGACTACATTGGGCCATATTAAATTGTTACGTTGTGTCTTTTTGTAGTTTAAACTACATTGGGCCATTTCATTCAAAAAGGATTACGTGATCCTTCTTTTTTCAAAGTAACATGTGTAGTATCCTCCTTTATGCTTATAACAGGCCTTTTTCTCTGGCCTATTAAGAGCTTGTACTGTTCTACTGTCTCATTGGAGTGTTTGTGCTCCATCTTGGTGATTATGTCATGCATGTTGGTAAGGTGTACGGTGTCTTGTGATAGTAAATCGTTGTTGTAGTATAATGTGATAAGTTCTTCGGTTTCTCCTCCTTTGGAGTTTCCAATGATGCTGGCTTTGCATGCTCTTAGCATATCTTCAATATTTGATTTCAATGTTGATAGTCCTATGGCTCTTTTTGCACTGAGCCATTCTTGAAACTTTTCTATAGTATATGGCATTTTCATTTTCAGGTCTTTGTCATCTCCGCTTATGTTGCTATTCCTTCCAGTTTTAAATAGTTGGCATATAATGATAGGTTTTCCTGTTAAGTCTGTTGAGGCGTCAAACAATTGTATTCAGGTGAGAATTTCACTTTGTCGCACATTGTTACTGTTGTTGTCATCTGAGAAGACGATGTTGTTATGGGTGGTGGTATAGTAGTTGGCACGGTTGCAAGTTTGGATGCGAAAGTCTTTGGTTTTTCTGTGGGGGTTTGGGAAGATTTTAAGGTTTGTAGGGTTTTGAAGTCTTTAAAGTCTTCTGTCAGTTGTTCTAGCAAGTGTGTATTTTCTTCCATTTTGGTTGTAATAATTTTTTGGTTTTGTTTGATGATTCCTGTAACATTGGTAATATATTCTTCGAATTTGGCACTGCTGGTTGACATCATTGTACCTGCTAAGAAAATCAGCTAGAATATTCTTTGTCCCAGATATATTTTTAATAATAAAATCATAACAATAAAAGAATGATTGCCACTTTCTTCTCTTGTTTAGTTCTGGCAAAGGGTCTATCTTATTTGTAATGAAAGCTCTCACTTGGGTGTTATCTGTTCTAACAACGAATTTTACTGATAATAGGTGATAATGGAATCTCTTTATTCCAAATTTTACTGCTAATAGTTCCTTCTCGTTAATATGGTAATTCTTCTCATTAGGCTTTCATGTTCCACCTCCATATCCACAAATTAGTAGTTTTTCTTTATCTATATCCTCTTTATCATATGCTATAAGGACTGCTCCCCATCCTATATCACTAGCATCAGTAAAAAGTTTTCTAGTTGATCCAGTTCTGTTGGTATTCTATGTTTTGGCAAGAGTTTCACTTTTTCCTTGATTTTGTTTATGGCCTTTGTATATTCTTCCTTCCATTCAAAAGTTATATTTTTTCTAGTTAATTCCTGTAATGGTTTTCTCAAGAGTGGTAAATCCTTTAAATGGTCTGAAGCATAGTTTACTACTCCTAGAAATTGTTGTACTTCCTTTTTGCTCAATAATTTATCTTTAAATTTTTTTATTTTTGTTACAATGTGTTCCTGTAATTGTAATCCTTCATTATCTATTATGTATCCCAAATATTCTATACTATTTTTGAAGATTTCAGATTTCTTTTCAGATAATAATATTCCATGCTGTTTCACAGTTTTTATAAATTCTTATAGATGTTTAATATGATTTTCCAAATCATTTTTCAGATTTTTTTCCAGATAATAATATTCCATGCTGTTTCACAGTTTTTATAAATTCTTATAGATGTTTAATATGATTTTCCAAATCATCACTATATATTAATATGTCGTCAACATATACTATACAATATTCTGTTAATTTTCTGAACACTTGGTCCATTCTTCTTTGAAATATTTGTGGTGCATTCTTTAATCCAAATGGTAGTACATTCCATTCGTAGTGTCCTTGAGGGGCACTAAATGTTGTTAAAGCTTTTGATTCGTTTTTTAGTTTTATTTGCCAAAATCCACTTTTACAGTCAAATTTGCTAAACCATTTTTTATTTCCTAATCTATTGATAAGGTTTCTTTTGTATGGTAAAAAATATCCATCAAATATAGTTTTCTTGTTTAGCTCTCTATAGTCAATCACCATTCTAGCCTTTCCTTTTTTTTGTTCACTATGTTTTCTAACTAAAAAGGCTGGGCTACTATGCGAGCTTTTACTTTCTTATATCAATTTTAATTCTAATAGCTCTTTTAGTTGGGTTTCAAATTCATTTTGATCTGTTGGGCTATATCTAATAGGCTTAGATCTAACTATATCACTAAGATTTATTAGTTTGATTTCATCATATATTTTTTCTTTTTTCCATAGTTGCATCGGATTTTCTCCAAAATTTATTTTTAATATATTGAGGTATTTTTCTCTTAATAATTGTAGGTTATTATTCTTATCCGATCTTATGTTACATATTCTTAGTGTATGTATTGGCAATACTCTCTTTAGTATTATCCATTTATTACAAGGTGTTTATAAACTGAAAGTACTATTATTTATCACTTGCGTTTTAAAGTAGTCTAGGAAATTGTTTCCTAACAATACTTGTTGTTTCATATCATTCAGTTGGTATATAACTGGTAATCTAAATATTGTCTTCCCTAATACTATTCTCATGTTTTCTACTACTATATCTAATTCTTTTGTTTGTTCGTTAAAGTCTGATACTCTTGTTCTATGTGTTTTAGACCTTTTCCATCTGTGTGGTTCTAATACTTCTTTCTTTGCTAGACATAAGTCTGCTCCACTGTCAATAAAGATTTTTTGTTTTATCATTTTATTTGGTTTATACTCTATATGGGCTTCTATGTAGATTGCTACCATCTAATTATTATTTTGTTCAAAATCCATTTCTCTTAATCTTTGTTGAAGCTCTTCATCTTGTTCCATTTCTTTTACTTCTTCTAGTATCTTTCTCCACCTTATTTCGCTCAATCTATCCATTATTCTGTTAAGGTTTTTTGTACACTTATTGTACCTATCACTATAGTATCTATTTCCCATTTCACTAGTAGTCGTAATAAGCTTATTGCGAACATACCTTTCATATTGCATCCAGTAGTCTCTTTCTTCTAGTAATTTTCTTTCTTCTTGCGACTTCATTTAGTTAGAACTATCTTCACTTTGTGAGTCTTGGTTAACAAAGTTAATGTTCTCTGGTTCACTTTCTTCATCAGTTTGACTGACATAAAAATCTTCATATTCATACCAATTATTATTTTCTTCTTTTATTTGTTGTAGACTCATTATAAATTGTGTTGTGTCTATATATTTTATACCTTTTTTCTTTAGTTTTGGGCATTTATTAGCATAATGTCCTTTTTCATTGCAATTCCAACATTTACATTCTTTAAGTTTTTCTTCTTCAATTGGTTTTACATATTTTCTTTTCCTAAATTTTCTCTTACGTTTAATTTTTTTCCTGGTTTCAGGGGTGTTTCTATACCTTTTGAATCTCTTTTTCCTATAAGGTTTGTAATAAGGTTGTTGGTTTTGTCTGCTGTAATTATTATATATTTTGTGTTGATAATTCTTTTTATGGCTTTTCTTATATTTCTTTTCTCTTTTATTATCATCACATCCGAATACTAATCTTCTTTCCGTAAATCCACATATCTCTCTTAGTCCCATTTTCTTATATTTTTTAATCTTTTGTTGCATTCTATATTCTTCACATTTTCGCATTAGGTATGCTCTTAGTACTCTTATGCTTTCTCCTAATGTATTTTATTTTGGTTCTAGTTGGGTGTATTCCTTCGATATTTCTGTGTTATAAGGTATAGGTAGGTGGTTATAATAAAGTTGTTGATATATTAAACCTTCTTCTGGCAAGAATCTTGCTTCATAAAAGAATTTACTAAAACTTATTGTATATTCTGGTAATTTATTAATTTTACAACATTTCATGTTATTTAGATTCATTATTATCTCAGTTTTTCTTTATGCTAGTTCGTTTTCTCGTGCTACCAACCATTTTTCTCCTAAAAATTCTCTCTTTAGTATGATATCAAATATTATTAGCATAGATTTCCAATCTCCTGCATGGCTAAATACTTCTCCTCTTAATTGATATGCTATGTATTCTATCCAATAGGCTACATTTCCGATTAATGTTTTAGATATCAAGTCATACATATATTCTAGGTTTTCTGTTTGTGTGGAGTTCATTAATGCTATATACATTCCAAGATTCCAATCATTTATTTTTCTTCCTATTTCTTGTTCATCTTAAACATTATCTAAGTCTAAGAAATATCCATTGTAATTTAAGCCTTGTGCCATTGATCCTACAAATTCTTTAAATTCAGCTTGATGTCCTACTGGTATATGATTTGGTAACCTAGTTTGTCTTCTATTTATTATTTCTGGGTTGGGATCTACTAATTCTTCTTCTGGGTAATCATTTTCATCTTCATTTATTATATCATCCGTTTCTATTTCTGTTTCTATAGGGTTATTAAATTCATCTTCTATATCACTTTCGGGTTCATCTTCTATGATTGCATTTAAACTTTTCATTTTTTGTAAGGCTACTATTATCTGGTTATTTTCTTTTACTATTTCTGAGTCTTCTTCCTTTTCTATGAATGATGCTACTTTTACTTCTTGGTTAATTAATTCAATGTTGTTGTCTTCGTTTGTATCGCTATCGGTCTTTTCACTACTAGTTGTACTTTCTTCACTCGTTCTATTATTTCTTACTTTCTTTTTTCCCTTTAACCTTTTTATCTCCTCTCTTAGGATTTGTATAGTTTCTTTTAATTCTCCTAATTCTTGTTTTACATCAGTTAATTCTTGTTTTACATTATTCAATTCCTCTTTTGTTTGTTTCAGTTCTACTTTGGTTTATTTTAATACTTTCATTGTCTCCTTAAATTTATGTTTGTATTTTTTATATTATTTATACCATTCCTCATTATTGTGTGTTTTTAATTTTGTATTTTCTGTTTCTAATTCACATAATTTTCGTTCTTGTTTATCTAATTTTAGATTTAAATATTCATTGGTTATTTTCTCTACGTCTTTAAAATACATATTTTCACTTTTTGAATTATTGTCTGGTGTGGTTTTTTCTTTCTTTTTCATTGGTTCATACTTGTATCGTTTTCTTTTTCATTGGTTCATATTTGGAAAGAAACCATCGTTTATTAAGGTTAATTTGTTAAATAAATTATTATGGAAGAGTTATGAGATGAAACATCTTTTGATAAAATTTAGAACAGAAAATGAGCTTATAATGGGATTTCAAGATGAGATGATAGCACTGAAACGAAGAAAAAATTTAACATATGAAAAATGTTCTGATGATGAGTTAGAGGAAATTGGTATACATATAGAAAATGCTATAACAACATACAGAAGGATAATAGAAATAAATACCAGAATAAATGAACAAAACGCTATGATATATGATCTAAAAGCAGATATAAGAATGGAAATAGAGCACTATGGATGAAAATAGACTAATGGAACAACAATATAAGTTAGAAGAACTTAGAATGATAGCAGAAAAACCCCTTACATATAATAGAGATATAAACCAACATATAGTAAGTTGCAGAATAAGTATAGATCTAATAAATGAAAAAGATAAACGTCTACAAGAAAATGCTAAACAAATATATGAACAGGAAAGAACTATTAAAGAATTAAAAAATAAAATAGCATTAAAAGACGAAGAGTTAAAACAAAAGGAAGAAGAAAATATGAAACTTCTAGAAAATAAATTAGGAGAAATAATCAGAAAAGATAATGAAATAAAAGATCTAAATGATATTATAGAAGAACAATACAAGTACATCAACCTATTAAAATATGGCTAAAGGAAAAGAAATTGTAGAAGAATCTAAAGAAACATATTATCTGAAAGAAATAATCCCCTTGATTATTTTCATTAATTGAAAGACTATATATACATGTTACATATTTCCATAATAGGAGAATCTTATTCCTATTCTATTCCTAAAACCTTATTCTACTTGGATACTAAATATACAATTATGGTAATACAAATATTATGGTAAGTGTACAAGACTATTTTGCACCATAATATTACCTAAACTAGGAGACTACAATGTTACCTAATTTATTACATCATACACGGTTTTGGTGAGGAACATGTATATTGTGTATATTTAACACACACCCGCAGTCATAGCGGGCGGTCTTCGAACGCTGAGACTGTCCCTAAAATCTTCAAAAATGACCGAGGGAAAACCCTTTGTAAAGATGTCGGCAATTTGATATCTTGACAGGACATGACAGACGCGTACCTGACCCCGAGCAACCTTTTCGCGAACAAAGTGTATGTCCATCTCGATATGTTTAGTGCATTGGTGCTGAACCGGATTACCTGAAAGACAGATGGCACTAATATTATCGCAATACACTAAGGTTACCTTCTGAATGGGACAATGAAGCTCTAAAAGCAAATTACGTAACCAACATGATTCTGAGACCACATTAGCTACCCCTCGATATTCAGCCTCGGCACTTGAGCATAATAGAGTCGACTGATGCTTTGCCGACTAGGAGACCAAGTTGTTGCCAAGAAACATACAATAACCCGACGTAGACCATCTAGTGTCGGGATAGCCACCCCAATCAGCATCCGTATACGAGACAAGTGTGGACATCGAGGATGGATATAAATGCAAACCATAGTCAAGTGTACCTTGAATATACTGAATGATGCGTTTGAGCGCATTCATGTGCTCAATTCTGGGATCATGCATGAACAAACACACATGCTAGACAACATATGTAATATCCGATCTCGTAAAGGTAAGATACTGAAGGGCCCCTGCCAGACTGCGATATCGGGTCGGATCCTCATAGGGTACACCGGCCGCGGCACTAAGCTTGGACTTAGTATCAACTGGAGTGGAAGTGGACTTACAGGATGACATCCCAGCCCTCTCGATGATCTCAGCTGCATACTTCCGTTGAGACAAGAATAACCCATCGGAATGACGAGTGACAGCAATCTCGAAAAAATAGCTCAAGGGCCCCAAGTCTTTCATAGCAAACTCAGAGCTGAGCATAGTCATGATAGACTGGCGTAAGGCATCGGAAGAAGCAGTCATAATAATATCATCTACATACAACAAAATATAGGCCAAGGATGAACCACGACGATAGATGAATAATGAATTATCCGACCTGATGTGGGTGAACCCAATAGTGGAAACATAGTCGGCAAACCATGTATACCAGGCTCGTGGAGACTGCTTAAGCCCATATAAGGACTTTTTCAACAAACAGACATAATGAGGATGCTTGGGATCTCGAAATCCCAAAGGCTGATGCATATAGACTATTTCCTTGATATCACCATGTAGGAAAGCATTCTTTACATCTAACTGATGAATAAGCCATGATTTTGAAAGAGCCAAGCTGAGCACAGTGCGAATGGTAGCCGGCTTGACCACCGAACTAAATGTCTCACCACAATCCACCCCAACCTGTTGAGTATTACCATCACCCACAAGCCGCGCCTTATGTCGTGCAAATGAACAATCTGAATTTTCCTTGTGAGCAAAAATCCACATAGACCTAATAATATTAAAACTAGAAGGACGGGGCACCAACTCCCACATCTTATTATCAATAAGAGCATTATATTCACCGGTCATAGCAATTTTCCAATTTGAGTCATTTAACGCATACACATGAGTACGGGGTAAGGGTAATTTATGAACATTAGAATTTAAATTAAAATGTCTCTTTGGTTTAAAAACACCCCGCTGACTACGAGTGACCGGTCTATAACTCGAGGAAGAAGTGGGCAAATTTTGTGAATTTTCTGGGCTCGGGATGGACTGGCCAGCAGGCAGTGGGCCTACTGGCCCACGACGGTAATCAGGCGCTGGAACTGGAAAAGTTCCAAATTGGGCTGGACTGGCCCAATCGCTGGAACTAATCCAGTGACGGTGGTTTGCGATGGACCAGTGGGGCTAACGGGCAGTGGACCCGCTGGAGAATTTTGGGTGCGGTATATGTCTGAAAAATGGTGAGTAATATACGGGATATACCATCATCCAAAAAATTATACGAACTAGGCGCGGGAGTATGAACTTTAGTAAATGGAAATTGGGTTTCATCAAAAATTATATGGCGATTAATGATGATTTTCTTGGCGGATAAATCAAAGCATTTGTAACCACAATGATTAGACGGAAAACCCAAAAACACACACGGAGTAGACCGGGCCTGAAGTTTGTTAATTGTGGTGGACGGGAATAACGGATAACACAAGCACCCAAAAACCCGAAGATGAGAATAAGAAGGATTCTTATTATATAAAATTTGAAGGGGGGAATAATATGTCAGACCTTTGGAAGGAATTATGTTAAGGAGATATGTAGACATTTGAAGAGCATGATGCCAAAAATATGGGGGTACAGAAGCATGAATTAAGAGAGTGCGGACAATGTTATTTATGGAACGAATTTTGCGTTCGGCTTTCCCATTTTGTGAAGATGTATGAGGACAAGAAAAATGAAAATTGATCCCATTATTAGCACAGAACTCCCGAAACACACCATTGTCATATTTTTGCCATTATCACACTGAATATTTTTTATTTTTCATTCGAATTGGGTTCTAATGAATGCTCTAAATTTTAAGAAGACGGAAAATACTTGAGATTTATTTGCAATCGGAAAAGTCCATTAAAAACTTAGAATAATCATCCAAAAAGAGAACATAATACCGATGACCCAAAGAACTTAGAACAGGAGACATCCATAGGTCGCTATGAATAATATCAAATGGCATTAAAGTATGAGAATTTGAGTCTATAAATGGCAACTTAACATTTTTTCCTAAAGAACAAGACTGACAATTTGGAGTACTATTCGTACCCTTACATGAAATAAAATTATTTTTATGTAATGACGATAAAATAGAAGATCCCGGATGACCAAGACGAGCATGCCACAAGGAAGGAGCAAGGGCTGCAAACACTGATGGCAAGGCTTGACTCGAGGGACTGAAACCGGACGTGATAGGATAAATATCTCCCCTACTATCACACCTCATGAGAGGACTCCCCGTCTTGAAATCCTTCACAGAGAAACCAAAAGGATCAAATTCAATAGAAACTGAATTGTCAGTGGTGAACTTTCGGACATACACTAAGTTTTTAATTAATTTAGGGGCATGTAAAGTATTTTTCAAGGTAAGGGGTGGATTAGGGGAGACAAAGTTTTAAGACCATAACCTTGAATTAGAATAGAGTTACCATTACCGACAATTATACCACGAGGGTTGCTCAAATTGGAATAAGACGAGAGAGTACCTTGATCGGAAGTCATGTGTGTCATCACACCGGTATCCATGTACCAATTCGGATCCGGTTGCATCAACCCAAGCGTGTGCATTGTGGCCTCAGTGTCGATGTGAGTAGGTGTGGGGCCCACTGCCGAGAATGCTTGTATGGGCTGAGGCCCAAGTAGTCCACCCTGCTGCCCCGACCCAGTGCTGAACCAAGAAGATGAAGGCTGATTGTTAGGCCTAAATTGGGGTTGTCCAGCCCAATGCCCGTTGGAAGGCCCTGGAAAATAGGGGCTGTTGGGCCACGGCCCATTGCCCCAGCCCCACTACCATGGGTCCCATGGTTGGGACCAGTAGGGAGGAGGCCCACTATTGACTGGACGGGGCCCACTACCGGACTGTTGACCACCGGAACCACCACTAGAATTGCCACATTTTCCCCCGCAGTTTTTGCTATTATTCTTACGATTATTTTTGCCGCCACCATGAGCACGGTTTTGGCCTGAATTATCAACAAAACCCAAAGAATTTGTGGAGGATGTCATCATGACTACGGGGCTTGCTCCGGTAGCCGCCTTCTTAGCCAAACCGGCTTCTTCCCAAGTAAGCATGGAGTGGGCTTAATAAAAGGCGGGAAGTGGATTGCTTTGACGAAGGAGAGTCCCAACGTCATTATAGAACTCAAAAAGGCCGGCAACCAATTGTAGAACCAGACGATTATTTGTCATAGGTGTGCCAACATTACGTAGTTGGTCCGCCAACTCCTTAAGTTTCTTGCAATATGCAGACACGTTTGGAAATTCTTCCATGCGAACTTGAGAGAATTCCTACTTGAGTGTGACAACACGTGAGTGTTGGTTATCTTGGAATATGTCACGTAATCTATTCCAGGTAGCCATTGCCGTAGTGTCCGGCTCAATGATCATCTGTAAGAGGTCAACCGAAATAGTGGAATAAATTCACTGGAGAACGGTAGCATCAAGAGTAATCCATAACTGAGGATCCTCCGTGGGAATAGGGGTAGCGGGAGGAATTATGTGATGGATGACTTGATGGGAGATAGCGTGAATTTTAAATAATTTTGCCCACGTCGCATATTGGATGTTTTTCATCTCAAGAACAATAGGGATGTTGTTCTTGATGTTAGAAACCATGAGGGTAGGATGAAAATTGTTCTTAGACATAATGAAAGAACAAAGAGAGAGGAGGGGAAATTTGGGAAGAGTGGAGGTAAATAATATCACGAATTCCGGTGAAGGGGGATGGAATTCGGAGACGGTTGTGGCCGAGAAAGGGCACAAAAACCGAGAGCAATGGCGGAAGCAAGACCTAGTCTCTTGATACCATGAAAGAAATAATCCCCTTGATTATTTTCATTAATTGAAAGACTATATATACATGTTACATATTTCCATAATAGGAGAATCCTATTCCTATTCTATTCCTAAAACCTTATTCTACTTGGATACTAAATATACAATTATGGTAATACAAATATTATGGTAAGTGTACAAGACTATTTACACCATAATATTACCTAAACTAGGAGACTACAATGTTACCTAATTTATTACATCATACACGGTTTTGTTGAGGAATCCGAGAGCAATAATATACACATTATACACATGTATATTGTGTATATTTAACATTATCAGATGAATACATATGAAGGAGGATCAACACAAACATTAATCTTTAAGCCTGAAACATATCAGAAGATACAAGATGAAAAAGAGGAATTATCTATAAAGAAAATATTTAAAACAAAATGGTTTAAAAGAAATAATATACATAGCACACAAGCATGAAAATATAATAGATACAATGAGTGTAAATGGAAGAACGAAAATAAACTTGATAACAGATGAAGTAATAAAAAGAGAGTAATCAAAACTATCTACTAGGGAAGCTAAAAAATATAGAAACATATACTTTGGAGGAGTAGAATTTACTATAAAAGCATACTTCCAGAAAAACATAGATACACCTATACAAATATACATATTAGATGATAGGATATTAGGAAATCTACAAGATGCTTTAATATAAGTAGTGAAAGGAAATTTAATATATCAGAAATTAAAATTTACGGTACAACCAGACTTTAGTATATCATTAAAAGATGAACACAAAGACTTATCCTTAACACTATATTATAAATTAGATGGAATAACAATGCCACCAGAAAGTAAAGTCATAAGTATTGAAACAAAAATGATATATGCCTTAACCGGAAACCAACATGTAAAGAAACAACATGAAATGAATATATTAGTACCAAGAATGTACCAAGAAATATTAGAACAAATAGAACATAAAGAAAATTCCAAAATAACTATACCAGAAGAAATATATATGGATTTTAATACAAGAACCCTTACACCGTCCAAAAGACTAATACCAAAAATAGAAGGATCTAGATTAAGTATTACGAGAGAACAAACAATGTCACGACAAACTAGTGTCATACAACCTCAAATATTAGATTTAATAAATATAAACACAAATAGATTAAAAATTAAAGTAATAATATTTAAAGGTATGATAACAACAGACTGTATAGATGAAATAAATACTGGAGCTATTAAAAGTTTTATACATATAAGTAAAATTGATGAAAATGATTGTGATTTAATAGACCCACAAACTTATAATTATCCTGAAAATGAAAGAGAAATAATAATTACCAAAAGTATTAATTTAAGATTCAAAATCCAAGATTTAGAGTATAAGATAAATATAGGAGTAACAGAATATGATAATTTTAATGAACTACTTCTAGGAAGTGACTTTTTAACCATGATAAATTATAAGATAAATAATAATGGAATTGAAATAATTGACCAAGGGAATGCAAGATTCATAAACAAAGTTGGAATATACAAAAAGAGATAATAAATAAAAAAACTAAAATTAAAATCAATAAGAACAGCTTTATCAGAAGAAATATTCTCACAACTTAAATACTTGAAATACAAGGCAAAAGAAATAAAACTAGAAGAAAAGATACAACAGTTAGAAAAACAATGTGAAAAGTTTGATAAAATACGGATAGATATGGGAAACAGATGGATGAAAAGAATTAATAATCCTGACTAACCCTAACTTAAAAATTACTGCATTATGGGAGGAAATAGTAGTAAAAGAAAAAATGAAGAATACATTAATATTAATGGATGAAATAAAAGAAAACCAAACTAAAATGCAAGAAATAATAAGAGAAGAATTAACAAAATTATGGAATATATCTGAGGTACCAACATTTAAAATAATACTAGAAAAACTAAACGTATTAGTAGAAGATAAAAGTAAAGATAAAGGTAAACAAGTAGAAGAAGATGAACCTAGTACGAGCGAAGAAAACACAATAATTAGCACTACAACTCAACAACCAGAAATAGTACCAATAGATGCTTGGAGAAGGAGTACAGAGCCAATAATGATAGATATTAGCAAAATAAAACCAAGATTACCAAAGAAAGTAGAAAAAATATTAGATAGCTTAGCAATATTAAGTAAGAAAAGACAATTTTAAATGGAAAATCAAGAACCTAGTGTACTTACGTTTTTAAGAAACCATGGAAAAAATATACTTGAAAGAGAACGATACAAGTATGAACCAATGAAAAAGAAAGAAAAAACCACACCAGACAATAATTCAAAAAGTGAAAATATGTATTTTAAAGACGTAGAGAAAATAACCAACGAATATTTAAATCTAAAATTAGATAAACAAGAACGAAAATTATGTGAATTAGAAACAGAAAATACAAAATTAAAAACACACAATAATGAGGAATGATATAAATAATATAAAAAATACAAACATAAATTTAAGGAGACAATGAAAGTATTAAAATAAACCAAAGTAGAACTGAAACAAACAAAAGAGGAATTGAATAATGTAAAACAAGAATTAACTGATGTAAAACAAGAATTAGGAGAATTAAAAGAAACTATACAAATCCTAAGAGAGGAGATAAAAAGGTTAAAGGGAAAAAAGAAAGTAAGAAATAATAGAACGAGTGAAGAAAGTACAACTAGTAGTGAAAAGACCGATAGCGATACAAACGAAGACAACAACATTGAATTAATTAACCAAGAAGTAAAAGTAGCATCATTCATAGAAAAGGAAGAAGACTCAGAAATAGTAAAAGAAAATAACCAGATAATAGTAGCCTTACAAAAAATGAAAAGTTTAAATGCAATCATAGAAGATGAACCCGAAAGTGATATAGAAGATGAATTTAATAACCCTATAGAAACAGAAATAGAAACGGATGATATAATAAATGAAGATGAAAATGATTACCCGAAAGAAGAATTAGTAGATCCCAACCCGAAATAATAAATAGAAGACAAACTAGGTTACCAAATCATATACCAGTAGGACATCAAGCTGAATTTAAAGAATTTGTAGGATCAATGGCACACGGCTTAAATTACAATGGATATTTCTTAGACTTAGATAATGTTTAAGATGAACAAGAAATAGGAAGAAAAATAAATGATTGGAATCTTGGAATGTATATAGCATTAATGAACTCCACACAAAAGAAAACCTAGAATATATGTATGACTTGATATCTAAAACATTAATCGGAAATGTAGCCTATTGGATAGGATACATAGCATATCAATTAAGAGGAGAAGTATTTAGCCATGCAGGAGATTGGAAATCTATGCTAATAATATTTGATATCATACTAAAGAGAGAATTTTTAGGAGAAAAATGGTTGGTAGCACGAGAAAACGAACTAGCATAAAGAAAAACTGAGATAATAATGAATCTAAATAACATGAAATGTTGTAAAATTAATAAATTACCAGAATATACAATAAGTTTTAGTAAATTCTTTTATGAAGCAAGATTCTTGCCGAAGAAGGTTTAATATATCAACAACTTTATTATAACCACCTACCTATACCTTATAACACAGAAATATCGAAGGAATACACCCAACTAGAACCAAAATAAAATACATTAGGAGAAAGCATAAGAGTACTAAGAGCATACCTAATGCGAAAATGTGAAGAATATAGAATGCAACAAAAGATTAAAAAATATAAGAAAATGGGACTAAGAGAGATATGTGGATTTACGGAAAGAAGATTAGTATTCGGATGTGATGATAATAAAAGAGAAAAGAAATATAAGAAAAGCCATAAAAAGAATTATCAACACAAAATATATAATAATTACAGCAGACAAAACCAACAACCTTATTACAAACCTTATAGGAAAAAGAGATTCAAAAGGTATATAAACACCCCTGAAACCAGGAAAAAAATTAAACGTAAGAGAAAATTTAGGAAAAGAAAATATGTAAAACCAATTGAAGAAGAAAAACTTAAAGAATGTAAATGTTGGAATTGCAATGAAAAAGGACATTATGCTAATAAATGCCCAAAACTAAAGAAAAAAGGTATAAAATATATAGACACAACACAATTTATAATGAGTCTACAACAAATAAAAGAAGAAAATAATAATTGGTACGAATATGAAGATTTTTATATCACTCAAACTGATGAAGAAAGTGAACCAGAGAACATTAACTTTGTTAACCAAGACTCACAAAGTGAAGATAGTTCTAACTAAATGAAGTCGCAAGAAGAAAGAAAATTACTAGAAGAAAGAGACTACTGGATGCAATATGAAACGTATGTTCGCAATAAGCTTATTACAACTACTAGTGAAACGGGAAATAAATACTATAGTGATAGGTACAATATGTGTACAAAAAACCTTAACAGAACAATGGATAGATTGAGCGAAATAAGGTGGAGAAAGATACTAGAAGAAGTAAAAGAAATGGAACAAGATGAAGAGCTTCAACAAAGATTAAGAGAAATGGATTTAGAACAAAATAATAATTAGATGGTAGCAATCTACATAGAAGCTCATATAGAGTAAAAACCTTATAAAATGATAAAACAAAAGATTTTTATTGACAGTGGAGCAGACTTATGTCTATCAAAGAAAGAAGTATTAGAACCACACGGATGGAAAATGGTCTAAAACACATAGAACAAGAGTATCGAGACTTTAACGAACAAACAAAAGAATTAGATATAGTAGTAGAAAACATGAGAATAGTATTAGGGCAAGACAATATTTAGATTACCAGCTATATACCAACTGAATGATATGAAACAACAAGTATTGTTAGGAAACAATTTCCTAGACTACTTTAAAACGCAAGTGATAAATAATAGTACTTTCAGTTTATAAACACCTTGTAATAAATGGATAATACTAAAGAGAGTATTGCCAATACATACACTAAGAATATGTAACATAAGATCGGATAAGAATAATAACCTACAATTATTAAGAGAAAAATACCTCAATATATTAAAAATAAATTTTGGAGAAAATCCGATGCAACTATGGAAAAAAGAAAAAATATATGATGAAATCAAACTAATAAATCTTAGTGATATAGTTAGATCTAAGCCTATTAGATATAGCCCAACAGATCAAAATGAATTTGAAACCCAACTAAAAGAGCTATTAGAATTAAAATTGATATAAGAAAGTAAAAGCTCGCATAGTAGCCCAAATTTTTTAGTTAGAAAACATAGTGAACAAAAAAAGGAAAGGCTAGAATGGTGATTGACTATAGAGAGCTAAACAAGAAAACTATATTTGATGGATATTTTTTACCATACAAAAGAAACCTTATCAATAGATTAGGAAATAAAAAATGGTTTAGCAAATTTGACTCGTAAAAGTGGATTTTGGCAAATAAAACTAAAAAACGAATCAAAAGCTTTAACAACATTTAGTGCCCCTCAAGGACACTACGAATGGAATGTACTACCATTTGGATTAAAGAATGCACCACAAATATTTCAAAGAAGAATGGACCAAGTGTTCGTAAAAATTAACGAGAATATTGTATAGTATATGTTGACGACATATTAATATATAGTGATGATTTGGAAAATCATATTAAACATCTATAAGAATTTATAAAAATTGGGAAACAACATGGAATATTATTATCCGGAAAAAATCTGAAAAATGATTTGGAAAATCATATTAAACATCTATAAGAATTTATAAAAAACCGTGAAACATGGAATATTATTATCCGAAAAGAAATCAAATCTTCAAAAATAGTATAGAATATTTGGGATACATAATAGATAATGAAGGATTACAATTACAGAACACATTGTAACAAAAATAAAAAAATTTAAAGATAAATTATTGAGCAAAAAGGAAGTACAACAATTTCTAGGAGTAGTAAACTATGCTTCAGACCATTTAAAGGATTTACCACTCTTGAGAAAACCATTACAGGAATTAACTAGAAAAAATATAACTTTTGAATGGAAGGAAGAATATACAAAGGCCATAAACAAAATCAAGGAAAAAGTGAAACTCTTGCCAAAACATAGAATACCAACAGAACTGGATCAACTAGAAAACTTTTTACTGATGCTAGTGATATAGGATGGGGAGCAGTCCTTATAGCATATGATAAAGAGGATATAGATAAAGAAAAACTACTAATTTGTGGATATGGAGGTGGAACATGAAAGCCTAATGAGAAGAATTACCATATTAACGAGAAGGAACTATTAGCAGTAAAATTTGGAATAAAGAGATTCCATTATCACCTATTATCAGTAAAATTCGTTGTTAGAACAGATAACACCCAAGTGAGAGCTTTCATTACAAATAAGATAGACCCTTTGCCAGAACTAAACAAGAGAAGAAAGTGGCAATCATTCTTTTATTGTTATGATTTTATTATTAAAAATATATCTGGGACAAAGAATATTCTAGCTGATTTTCTTAGCAGGTACAATGATGTCAACCAGCAGTGCCAAATTCGAAGAATATATTACCAATGTTACAGGAATCATCAAACAAAACCAAAAAATTATTACAACCAAAATGGAAGAAAATACACACTTGCTAGAATAACTGACATAAGACTTTAAAGACTTCAAAACCCTACAAACCTTAAAATCTTCCCAAACCCCCACGAAAAAAACCAAAGACTTTCGCATCCAAACTTGCAACCATGCCAACTACTATACCACCACCCATAACAACATCGTCTTCTCGTATGACAACAACAAGAATAATGTGCGACAAAGTGAAATTCTCACCCGAATATATTATAGCTTACGAGCAAATTAATAAATTTTATGAACAAATCAATGTGCAAATTTACAAAGTGAAATTCTCACCTTTACTTACGAATACAATTGTTTGACGCCTCAACAATTGTTTGACGCCTCAACCGACTTAACAGAAAACCTATCATTATATGCCAACTATTTAAAACGGGAAGGAATAGCAACATAAGCGGAGATGACAAAGACCTGAAAATGAAAATGCCATATACTATAGAAAAGTTTCAAGAATGGCTCAAAGGCAAAAAAGAGCCATAGGACTATCAACATTGAAATCAAATATTGAAGATATGCTAAGAGCATGCAAAGCCAAAGATCATTGGAAACTCCAAAGGAGGAGAAACCGAAGAACTTATCACATTATACTACAACAACGATTTACTATCACAAGACACCGTACACCTTACCAACATGCATGACATAATCACCAAGATGGAGCACAAACACTCCAATGAGACAATAGAACAAAGACAAGCTCTTAATAGGCCGAGAGAAAAGGCCTCGTTATAAGCATAAAGGAGGATACTACACATGTTACTTTGAAAAAAGAAGGATCACGTAATCCTTTTTGAATGAAATGGCCCAATGTAGTTTAAACTACAAAAAGACACAACGTAACAATTTAATATGGCCCAATGTAGTCTAAACTACAGTAAAGCCCATGTATTATCATACTACTAAAGAGATACCATTCCTATTAAATAGGAGTATCAAAAAATTAAAACGATATCGTTTCTATTCTATAGGAGTATCGTCGAAGAAGAAAAAAAAATCGTCTTTTTGTGAAAAGAAGACAGACAAAAGATGCCTCTGTGCAAAGAAGACACCTGTAAAAGATGCCTGTGGAAGAACGCAAAAGCCGCCAGACCCACAAGGAATCAAAGACAAAAGTTGACAAGCCAACAAACAATGAAAAAATGGCAGCAACGACAAACAACTTTAAGAAAAGCATGAAAGGACAAGAGACAAAGTACTATTTACTTTACGACTCTTGTAAGCAATAATGTATCAACTTTTATACTTTTTCAAAGCATGCCAATAATGAAAGGCAACCGAGGTTATCTATATAAATAGCCTCATTGTAATTTCTAAAATCATCTTTCGAAATACAACATCTTCAAATCTTTGAAATACTCTCTCTCATGTCTAGCTAAAAACCCTTCTAGTCTATAACCAATATCAAGATTAATATCATAATACCAGAAGATAGATACTTTGAAAGCTTATACTTAAGAACCATATTAGTCCATAAAACACCATCTCTTAAAAGAAAATTTAAGAAAGAGTCTGTCGAGCAACTTCCAGCACCTAGGCCATTTATCCCGTCACCAAGTGAGGAAAAAAGGAGGCAGAGCTGGGTGGGTTGAGTATCTCCGGTGATCTTAATATTCTCGCTAAGAGGTATGTTTTTCGACTATGTGTTTCTAATTATAATCTTAATAAGTATACATCTCTGCAATTATGATATTAATCTTGATATTGGTTATAGACTAGAAGGGTTTTTAGTTTCTTCATATTGTGGTGTATGCTAGAAGCAAAGCCAGTGTAAGAAATAAATTATAGAACAAATTAAGAAGAATTA
Source organism: Anisodus tanguticus (assembly GCA_034509755.1). NCBI lineage: Eukaryota > Viridiplantae > Streptophyta > Magnoliopsida > Solanales > Solanaceae > Anisodus > Anisodus tanguticus. The sequence goes on along the minus strand of CM067543.1, from coordinate 10,803,289 downwards.
GCTATCAATTATCAGGTCTATAGGCAATTGCAGGAGAACTTAACTCCATTACCTCCCCTTATAAAAAGAAAGGTGGTATACCATAAAGAGTGAAATATAGCCTTGATTTCATTACCTGTATTGAATATTATGGCCTTAATGATGTTGGTTTCAGTGGTAACACTTTTACCTTGACTAATGATAGGAATAAGAAGAAAGAGAATGTGCAAAAGACGTGATAGAATGTTATATAATGAGGAATGAGTGGATCATATGGTCATAACTGGTTCCGACTACAACCTTGTTTTAGCCAAAAGTGTTCCTTAATCTGGTAACATAACAAGATAGTTTACATTTTTTAATTTTAAAGTCTTCTACCAAACTACGATACTTTGGTTTAGAATATATGGGAGCAACACCACCCTGACAACCCTATGAGAATACTCCAAGAAATATTAAAAAGTCTGGATAAAGAACTTAGTCAATGGTCCAGGTACTCAATTAGGGATGTGTTTGGGAATGTTAAGAAATATGAGGCACTCTTTTAGGGGTGTGATTTTGACACACCAGAGCTTCACAAAGAAAATGAGAATATATATGGCTAAAGCTCCAAGATAATATTTTTACAACAGAAAGCGAACATACAATTAAAAGAGGAAGGGGACTTACTCCAAGTATATTTTTAGTGTAATTTTAATAGATGACAAGGAAATCCACCATATATAAAATAAAATCAAAGACAAAGATGAATGATGGACTGAAGGAAATGAAAACATTGGGAAGGCTGCAGTCCAGCATTTTGAACACCTCTTTACTGATGATAATAGATTGTCCGATCTAGGTGTTCCACGTCTTATTGACATGCTCATCGCGGATGAAGCTAATAAAAGGTTATATAGTATCGGCTGATGGTTCTGATGGGCATCAAAAAGCTTAAAAATCCAATAGCTTTGCTGGACCTAATGATTCTAATGGTGTAACGACCCATCAGGTCGTTTTTAACTTAAGACCCTTAATTTCCTATTCTATCCTTCCCGTCTCTATGTGGAGTTTGTGATGCATGGGAAAGGGTGGCATAGATCCCGAGGTCCATTTATATGAGTTTCAGATGAAAAACCCAAAACTAGAAACTTAGAGTTAGTTAGTTTGAGTTAAAGCTGACTTTTGGCTAGATGGGTTCGTTTCAAGGTTCCATCGCTTTCGGTAGTTCCGGATGGTCATTTATGACTTAGTCGAGTCATTTCCGCTTCTGAGGCAATCAGATGTATTTTGTGGCCTTTTTTTAAAGTTTGGATATTTGATTTTCCCAGACGTTTCTTTAGAAAAGTATGTCTTATCTCGGTTAAATGTGAAATCCGAGGGTAGGAGCGAGTTCGTAGCATGTTTACCATAGGCGAACATATATGGTTGTGTTCGAGGGGTCTCAGGAGTGTTTCGAGTATTTGGTAGAGGTTTGTGGCTATTTTCCATGATATGTTGTCTGGTGTTTGCCTCAACGGCATCAATTTCCGCTCCAGTGTGTCCGCCTTGGTAAGAGGTTGGCTCACCGAAGCGGGAGTTTAGGAATTATGGATTTCTGCCGTGGCGGAAGGTTTGTCCGCAGGGCGAGTCCGCTCCAAAGGAGTCGATTCATTGTGGCGGAAGTACTGTTCGTGTGTCCTATATGTTCTTTAGGTTAGAATTTTTATTTCTCAAATAGGAAATCTTGAAACCAGAGCCACCACTGAGTATTTTTAGAACCCTAGGAGCAATTTCATCCTTGAGGTAATAGATTCTTCCCTTTTATGACTTAAGTTTATGATTCTAAGTTCATTAATGGTGAGGTAGTATGTTATTAAGTTGGGGAAAAATGATTGTAAGTTTCTATGAGAATAAAAGAGCTATGCTATTGATTTTAATGGAGGTTTATAGATCAAATTAGGTTAATGTCATGAATTAGGATTGTATTATGTTAGATTATCATGTTATAAGTCTTAATTTGGTTTTAAAAATCTATTTTCAATTGGGGGAAATTTTTAGGGTTTCAAATTGAGGCTTTTTTATTATTGTTTAATTGAGGGTTCAAATATGTATAGTTTTTCAATTAACTTTAGCTATGACTACTAAGTATGCATTCGTGATTTTTGGGTATTAAAGTTCGAGTCTTGGTGACGTGGGCCAGTGTTGATTTTTTAAAGTCTTTGTTTATAAGGTCTATATCCTTGTATGTTGAGTAAACTTTATATTAACGAATGATGTATATACGTGGATAAACTTCGATCATCATGAGGCGCAAAGGAAGGGCAAGGTTGTCACCGAGGCTTGATCAAGTAGCGCTCCTGTTTGGCAATGAGGTAGGCTATGGTTTAGTTTTTTGAGACTCCGATAGAAGTATGTAGTAGTTATAAATGTTTATGGGTATTTAGCATGTTTGGGGGTCCCACTCATATGGTTTTGATGAAAGGTTGAGTGGGTACAGGTGTTGAACCGTATTGATGGGTGATTTGGGGAATCAGCCTTAAGCTGATTTCGACTGCTGTTATGTGGGTTTGTCACTATTATGTGGGCTCATCGCCATATTTAATATTGTTGTCTTTATTCATCACACATGTTTTGATATGATATTATAATTTTACTTGGATTACTTGTTAAATTCTGAAAACATGTGTTATTCATCTCCTTTACTTGGTTGAAATTCATGCATTCTGATTTCTTGCCTTGTATTTTCCTTTGCATTCATATACTCATGGTTCTGATGATATTGATATGAAAATATGATGGGTCCAAGAGACCGAAAAGGAAAGGTACTTATGAGATTATTGGCAACATTGAGATGATGATAATATTACGGATGGATATGGTTGCACGTCACAACAAATATGATGATACGTGTGGATCGAATTTGCATTCTGCAACATGATATTATTACAACCAAGAGCCGGGCTCCATGATTTGATGAGTTATTCCAAAGCGGAGGGGTATATGGACTTCGTGGGTCCCTCATGGGTCACTTTTATATGGCAAACCCCTATAAAATGTGTATACCGATCGATAGAAAGGTACATGGAATTTACATTTGCATTCATATCATACATACATCTGTATATGCCATTTCATTGATTAATTATGGTTTGGTAATAAGAAATAGTTGGTTATTGGAACTTTGGTAAAACCTGATTTACCTGGATAATTGGATTGATGCTATTGAATTAGATTGATTTTCATGATTGGGCTTGTCTATGTGGATGCTTGGATATGTGAATATTTGGATAAATATTGAATTTATTACCATGTGTGGTTTGATTTCTTATGCATGAGTTTAATGAGTATAAATTGGTAAGTCTAAGTCTTTCATGTGTAATTCTATTATAGTCGGAAGTGTCAATATGTCAGGATTATGGTCTAGATCCAGGGAAAATATGTGCATTGTGTGTTGTCCAAAGAATTGACCGTGTGATTGGGTACCGAGTCTAGTAAGGAACCCGTAATAAATATTTCTATTAGGAAAGTATGTGTTGAATGATCTATATGTGTCGACTATAATAGTACGAGACTTAACTAAATCTAAGGCTAGGAATTATAAAAGAGTTAATGTCATCATATTTAGTTTAAGTATAATGCTTCGCAATAGTGTTCTAAAGGGGTTGTGTAATCTAAGTATCAAATTATTTATTGATGTGTAAAGGTTGAGTAAATGGGGTTAAGCTTGAATATGACTTGGACAATAAAGTAATAGTTGGTGGATACTATGATAGTAAGGTCCTTGTATATATGAATGGATTGATTATACTTGACTGTGATTAGAACCTTATGTGAACAATGTGATTTGATGAATCAGTGAATTTATATGTGTACAACATGACTTATATGGGCTATTCAACTGTCTAGTATAGGCTTATCTGGTGTCAACTTGATATTTATCTCTGTTACATATCTTCCGTCGTTGTCGGCCTATGATGTCTACGGGGGTACATTGTGTACTCATGTTATGCTTGTTGCATCTTTTCTGATGCAGCTACAGGTCCCTCTACTAGTTTGCGAGCTCGAGTGTGAGTCCGAGCAGGTGGATTTTGACATTCCAGGGTGAGGATGCTTCTTCCGGCATGCCTGGATTCTTATTCTCTTACTTTGTATTTACATTTGGATTCAAAAGATGTAGTTAGATATTTTGATTTTGTTATTCAATTTTGGCCCATGTTTCTTTCATTCATACTTGTATTCCGCATTAGCGCTCTTGTATCACAAACTTGCTGAATAAATGGAAAAGGAAGGAAGAGTTTCTGTTTTTCGTCCCAACGTTACTGCTCACGTTTTGAACTGTGTTTTACTCTTCTGTTTGTCTCTGTGTATATATTTCTGTCTCATTTTTGTGTGTCATATTCTGTTCACTTTCTGTATCACACAATTGAGACAAAAGGCATCAATATATAGCATAAGGGGAGACTTCTCAACTGCCAAGACATGGTTGTTAATGACCATTGAAGGAGGGAGTAAACAGCCAAGTAATGGCTGTTAATGGAGGGAGTTAATCAGCCAAGTAATGGCTGGTTAATGCAAATTAACGCCCCTAAAAATCAACTCCAACGTTCTGCCTTCCGTCGTTCCCAAATTCAATATTCAGAAACTAGTTGGGTGTATTCATTGGTTCATACTTGTATTGTTCTTATTATGACCACCTACCTATACCTTATAACACAAAAATATCGAAGGAATACACCCAACTAGAACCAAAAGAAAATACATTAGGAGAAATAATAAGAGTACTAAGAGCATACCTAATGCGAAAATGTGAAGAATATATAATGCAACAAAAGATTAAAAAAGATAAGAAAATAGGACTAAGAGAGATATGTGGATTTACGGAAAGAAGATTAGTATTCGGATGTGATGATAATAAAAGAGAAAAGAAATATAAGAAAAGCCATAAAAAGAAATATCAACACAAAAGATATAAAAGATATAATAATTACAGCAGACAAAACCAACAACCTTATTACAAACCTTATAGGAAAAAGAGATTCAAAAGGTATAGAAACACCCCTGAAACCAGGAAACAATTTAAACATAAGAGAAAATTTAGGAAAAGAAAATATGTAAAACCAATTGAAGAAGAAAAACTTAAAGAATGTAAATGTTGGAATTGCAATGAAAAAGGACATTATGCTAATAAATGCCCAAAACTAAAGAAAAAAGGTATAAAATATATAGACACAACACAATTTATAATGAGTCTACAACAAATAAAAGAAGAAAATAATAATTGGTACGAATATGAAGATTTTTATGTCACTCAAACTGATGAAGAAAGTGAACCAGAGAACATTAACTTTGTTAACCAAGACTCACAAAGTGAAGATAGTTCTAACTAAATGAAGTCGCAAGAAGAAAGAAAATTACTAGAAGAAAGAGACTACTGGATGCAATATGAAAGGTATGTTCGCAATAAGCTTATTACGACTACTAGTGAAATGGGAAATAGATACTATAGTGATAGGTACAATAAGTGTACAAAAAACCTTAACAGAATAATGGATAGATTGAGCGAAATAAGGTGGAGAAAGATACTAGAAGAAGTAAAAGAAATGGAACAAGATGAAGAGCTTCAACAAAGATTAAGAGAAATGGATTTTGAACAAAATAATAATTAGATGGTAGCAATCTACATAGAAGCCCATATAGAGTATAAACCAAATAAAATGATAAAACAAAAAATCTTTATTGACAGTGGAGCAGACTTATGTCTAGCAAAGAAAGAAGTATTAGAACCACACAGATGGAAAATGTCTAAAACACATAGAACAAGAGTATCAGACTTTAACGAACAAATAAAAGAATTAGATATAGTAGCAGAAAACATGAGAATAGTATTAGGGCAGACAATATTTAGATTACCAGTTATATACCAACTGAATGATATGAAACAACAAGTATTGTTAGGAAACAATTTCCTAGACTACTTTAAAACGCAAGTGATAAATAATAGTACTTTCAGTTTATAAACACCTTGTAATAAATGGATAATACTAAAGAGAGTATTGCCAATACATACACTAAGAATATGTAACATAAGATCGGATAAGAATAATAACCTACAATTATTAAGAGAAAAATACCTCAATATATTAAAAATAAATTTTGGAGAAAATCCGATGCAACTATGGAAAAAAGAAAAAATATATGATGAAATCAAACTAATAAATCTTAGTGATATAGTTAGATCTAAGCCTATTAGATATAGCCCAACAGATCAAAATGAATTTGAAACCCAACTAAAAGAGCTATTAGAATTAAAATTGATATAAGAAAGTAAAAGCTCGCATAGTAGCCCACCTTTTTAGTTAGAAAACATAGTGAACAAAAAAAGGAAAGGCTAGAATGGTGATTGACTATAGAGAGCTAAACAAGAAAACTATATTTGATGGATATTTTTTACCATACAAAAGAAACCTTATCAATAGATTAGGAAATAAAAAATGGTTTAGCAAATTTGACTGTAAAAGTGGATTTTGGCAAATAAAACTAAAAAAACGAATCAAAAGCTTTAACAACATTTAGTGCCCCTCAAGGACACTACGAATGGAATGTACTACCATTTGGATTAAAGAATGCACCACAAATATTTCAAAGAAGAATGGACCAAGTGTTCAGAAAATTAACAGAATATTGTATAGTATATGTTGACGACATATTAATATATAGTGATGATTTGGAAAATCATATAAAATATCTATAAGAATTTATAAAAATTGTGAAACAGCATGGAATATTATTATCTGAAAAAAAATCTGAAATATGATTTGGAAAATCATATTAAACATCTATAAGAATTTATAAAAACTGTGAAACGGCATGGAATATTATTATCTGAAAAGAAATCTGAAATCTTCAAAAATAGTATAGAATATTTGGGATACATAATAGATAATGAAGGATTACAATTACAGGAACACATTGTACCAAAAATAAAAAAAATTAAAGATAAATTATTGAGCAAAAAGGAAGTACAACAATTTCTAGGAGTAGTAAACTATGCTTCAGACCATATAAAGGATTTACCACTCTTGATAAAACCATTACAGGAATTAACTAGAAAAAATATAACTTTTGAATGGAAGGAAGAATATACAAAGGCCATAAACAAAATCAAGGAAAAAATGAAAGCCATGCCAAAACATAGAATACCAACAGAACTGGATCAACTAGAACTTTTTACTGATGCTAGTGATATAGGATGTGGAGCAGTCCTCATAGCATATGATAAAGAGAATATAGATAAAGAAAAACCACTAATTTGTGGATATGGAGGTGGAACATGGAAGCCTAATGAGAAGAATTACCATATTAACGAGAAGGAACTATTAGCAGTAAAAATTGGAATAAAGAGATTCCATTATCACCTATTACCAGTAAAATTCGTTGTTAGAACAGATAACACCCAAGTGAGAGCTTTCATTACAAATAAGATAGACCCTTTGCCAGAACTAAACAAGAGAAGAAAGTGGCAATCATTCTTTTATTGTTATGATTTTATTGTCAAAAATATATTTGGGACTAAGAATATTCTAGCTGATTTTCTTAGCAGGTACAACGATGTCAACCAGCAGTGACAAATTCGAAGAATTTATTACCAATGTTACAAGAATCATCAAACAAAACCAAAAAATTATTACAACCAAAATGGAAGAAAATACACACTTGCTAGAATAACTGACATAAGCCTTTAAAGACTTCAAAACCCTACAAACCTTGAAATCTTCCCAAACCCCCACAGAAAAACCAAAGACTTTCGCATCCAAACTTGCAACCATGCCAACTACTATACCACCACCCATAACAACATCGTCTTCTCAGATGACAACAACAGTAACAATGTGCGACAAAGTGAAATTCTCACCTGAATATATTATAGCTTACGAGCAAATTAATAAATTTTATGATTACAAATCAAACCCACACATTTTAAGAAGTGCAAATTTAAGCAAATACCCAAGGTTTTTATGCAATGAAAAATCAAACCCTGCTATAGTTCTTAAACTCTTTACTTACGAATTTATAGATAAAATACTAGTAGATGAAACTTTTTACAATGTTGCTAAATTACCCAATGTTTTAGTAGAATCTGCTAGGTTAATGATGAAATCATTTGGAAGAGGTATCTACGGCATACAATTGTTTGACGCCTCAACTGACTTAACAGGAAAACCTATCATTATATGCCAACTATTTAAAACAGGAAGGAATAGCAACATAAGCGGAGATGACAAAGACCTGAAAATGAAAATACCATGTACTATAGAAAAGTTTCAAGAATGGCTCAGTGCCAAAAGAGTCATAGGACTATCAACCTTGAAATCAAAAAGTGAAGATATGCTAAGAGCAGGCAAAGCCAGCATCATTGGAAACTCCAAAGGAGGAGAAACTGAAGAACTTATCACACTATACTACAACAACGATGTACTATCACAAGACACTGTACACCTTACCAACATGCATGACAGAATCACCAAGATAGAGCACAAACACTCCAATGAGACAATAGAACAGTACAAGCTCTTAATAGGCCAGAGGAAAAGGCCTGTTATAGGCATAAAGGAGGATACTACACATGTTACTATGAAAAAAGAAGGATTACCTAATCCTTTTTGAATGAAACGGCCCAATGTAGTTTAAACTACAAAAAGCCACAATGTAACAATTTAATATGGCCCAATGTAGTCTAAACTACAGTAAAGTCCATGTATTTTCATACTACTAAAGAGATATCGTTCCTATTCTATAGGAGTATCAAAAAATTAAAATGATATCATTCCCATTCTATAGGAGTATCATCGAAGAAGAAGAAAATTGTCTTTTTGTGAAAAGAAGACAGACAAAAGATGTCTCTGTGCAAAGAAGACACCTGTAAAAGATGCATGTGGAAGAACGCAAAAGTCGTCGGACCCACAAGGAATCAAAGACAAAAGATGACAAGCCAACAAACGTTGAAAAAATGGCAGCAACGACAAACAACTTTAAGAAAAGCATGAAAGGACAAGAGACAAAGCACTATTTACTTTACGACTCTTGTAAGCAATAATGTATCAACTTTTATACCTTTTCAACATGCCAATAATGAAAGGCAATCGAGGTTATCTATATAAAGAGCCTCATTGTAACTTCTAAAATCATCTTTCGAAATACAACATCTTCAAATCTTTGAAATACTCTCTCTCATGTCTAGCTAAAAACCCTTCTAGTCTATAACCAATATCAAGATTAATATCATAATACCAGAAGATAGATACTTTGAAAGCTTATACTTAAGAACCATATTAGTCCATAAAACACCATCTCTTAAAAGAAAATTTAAGAAAGAGTCTGTCGAGCAACTCCCAGCACCTAGGCCATTTATCCCATCACCAGTGAGGAAAAAAGGGAGGCAGAGCCAGGGTGGGTTGAGTATCTCCGGTGATCTTAATATTCTGCTAAGAGGTATGTTTTTCAGACTATGTGTTTCTAATTATAATCTTGATAAGTATACATCTCTGCAATTATGATATTAAATGTTGATAGAAGGTTGTAGACTATTATTTTAAAAATGAATTTTGAGTTAATAATACCTGCTTCCGTACTACATACCTATTATTTGTTAAACCTACATATGAATATGTTAGTATGCCATCTATATTCCTACCCTCTTCAGGGTTGTTAGATGATGAAAAGATTCGCCCAGAAAATGTTATCAAAGCTTGCAAAAGGAAAACTTATAAATAATGAAAACACATCCATCGTTTATTAAGGTTAATTTGTTAAATAAATTATTATGGAAGAGTTATGAGATGAAACATCTTTTGATAAAATTTAGAACAGAAAATGAGATTATAATGGGATTTCAAGATGAGATGATAGCACTGAAACGAATAAAAAATTTAACATATGAAAAATGTTCTGACGATGAGTTAGAGGAAATTGGTATACACATAGAAACTGCTATAACAACATACAGAAGGATAATAGAAATAAATACCATAATAAATGAATAAAATGCTATGATATATGATCTAAAAGCAGATATAAGAATGGAAATAGAGCACTATGGATGAAAATAGACTAATGGAACAACAATATAAGTTATAAGAACTTAGAATGATAGCAGAAAAACCCCTTACATATAATAGAGATATAAACCAACATATAGTAAGTTGCAGAATAAGTATAGATCTAATAAATGAAAATGATAAACGTCTACAAGAAAATGCTAAACAAATATATGAACAGGAAAGAATTATTAAAGAATTAAAAAATAAAATAGCATTAAAAGACGAAGAGTTAAGACAGAAGGAAGAAGAAAATATGAAACTTCTAGAAAATAAATTAGGAGAAATAATCAGAAAAGATAATGAAATAAAAGATCTAAACGATATTATAGAAGAACAATACAAGTACATCAACCTATTAAAATATGGATAAAGAAAAAGAAATAGTAGAAGAATCTAAAGAAAAATATTATCAGATGAATACATATGAAGGAGGATCAACACAAACATTAAGCTTTAAGCCTGAAACATATCAGAAGATACAAGATGAAAAAGAGGAATTATCTATAAAGAAAATATTTAAAACAAAATGGTTTGAAAGAAATAAAGAAATAAGATACAAGCACACAAGCATGAAAATATAATAGATACAATGAGTGTAAACGGAAGAACGAAAATAAACTTGATAACATATGAAGTAATAAAAAGAGAGTTATCAAAACTATCTCCTCCAAAGTATTGGCATGCTGAAAAGGTATAAAAGTTGATACATTATTGCTTACAAGAGTCGTAAAGTAAATAGTGCTTTGTCTCTTATCCTTTCATGCTTTTCTTAAAGTTGTTTGTCGTTGCTGCCATTTTTTCAACGTTTGTTGGCTTGTCATCTTTTGTCTTTGATTCCTTGTGGGTCCGACGGCTTTTGTGTTCTTCCACATGCATCTTTTACATGTGTCTTCTTTGCACAGAGGCATCTTTTGTCTGTCTTCTTTTCACAAAAAGACAATTTTTTTCTTCTTCGATGATACTCCTATAGAATGGGAATGATATCATTTTAATTTTTTGATACTCCTATAGAATAGGAACGGTATCTCTTTAGTAGTATGATAATACATGGACTTTACTGTAGTTTAGACTACATTGGGCCATATTAAATTGTTACATTGTGGCTTTTTGTAGTTTAAACTACATTGGGCCGTTAATATTTCATGTTGTTTCACATTCGTCATGCATCTTGGTAAGGTGTACGGTGTCTTGTGATGGTTTTCTTAACATTAAGATTTTATAAATTCTTCTAGATGTTTTATATGATTTTCCAAATCATCATTATATATTAATATGTCGTCAACATATACTATAAAGTATTCTGTTAATTTTCTGAACACTTGGTCCATTCTTCTTTGAAATATTTGTGGTGCATTCTTTAATCCAAATGGTAGTACATTCCATTCGTAGTGTCCTTGAGGGGCACTAAATGTTGTTAAAGCTTTTGATTCGTTTTTTAGTTTTATTTGTCAAAATCCACTTTTACATTCAAATTTGCTAAACCATTTTTTATTTCATAATCTATTGATAAGGTTTCTTTTGTATGGTAAAAAATATCCATCAAATATAGTTTTCTTGTTTAGCTCTCTATAGTCAATCACCATTCTAGCCTCTCCACTTTTTTGTTCACTATGTTTTCTAACTAAAAAGGCTGGGCTACTATGTGAGCTTTTACTTTCTTGTATCAATTTTAATTCTAATAGCTCTTTTAGTTGGGTTTCAAATTCCTTTTGATCCATTGGGCTATATCTAATAGGCTTAGATCTAACTATATCACTAAGATTTATTAGTTTGATTTCAGCATATATTTTTTTTTTCCCATAGTTGCATCGGATTTTCTCCAAAATTTATTTTTAATATATTGAGGTATTTTTCTCTTAATAATTGTAGGTTATTATTCCTATCCGATCTTATGTTACATATTCTTAGTGTATGTATTGACAATACTCTCTTTAGTATTATCCATTTATTACAAGGTGTTTATAAACTGAAAGTACTATTATTTATCACTTGCGTTTTAAAGTAGTCTAGGAAATTGTTTCCTAACAATACTTGTTGTTTCATATCATTCAGTTGGTATATAACTGGTAATCTAAATATTGTCTTCCCTAATACTATTCTCATGTTTTCTGCTACTATATCTAATTGTTTTGTTTGTTCGTTAAAGCCTGATACTCTTGTTCTATGTGTTTTAGACCTTTTCCATCTGTGTGGTTCTAATACTTCTTTCTTTGCTAGACATAAGTCTGCTCCACTGTCAATAAAAATTTTTTGTTTTATCATTTTATTTGGTTTATACTCTATATGGGCTTCTATGTAGATTGCTACCATCTAATTATTATTTTGTTCAAAATCCATTTCTCTTAATCTTTGTTGAAGCTCTTCATCTTGTTCCATTTCTTTTACTTCTTCTAGTATCTTTCTCCACCTTATTTCGCTCAATCTATCCATTATTCTGTTAAGGTTTTTTGTACACTTATTGTACCTATCACTATAGTATCTATTTTCCATTTCACTAGTAGTCGTAATAAGCTTATTGCGAACATACCTTTCATATTGCATCCAGTAGTCTCTTTCTTCTAGTAATTTTCTTTCTTCTTGCGACTTCATTTAGTTAGAACTATCTTCACTTTGTGAGTCTTGGTTAACAAAGTTAATGTTCTCTGATTCACTTTCTTCATCAGTTTGACTGACATAAAAATCTTCATATTCGTACCAATTATTATTTTCTTCTTTTATTTGTTGTAGACTCATTATGAATTGTGTTGTGTCTATATATTTTATACCTTTTTTCTTTAGTTTTGGGCATTTATTAGCATAATGTCCTTTTTCATTGCAATTCCAACATTTACATTCTTTAAGTTTTTCTTCTTCAATTGGTTTTACATATTTTCTTTTCCTAAATTTTCTCTTATGTTTAAATTGTTTCCTGGTTTCAGGGGTGTTTCTATACCTTTTGAATCTCTTTTTCCTATAAGGTTTGTAATAAGGTTGTTGGTTTTGTTTGCTGTAATTATTATATTTTTTATATCTTTTGTGTTGATATTTCTTTTTATGGCTTGTCTTATATTTCTTTTCTCTTTTATTATCATCACATCCGAATACTAATCTTCTTTCCGTAAATCCACATATCTCTCTTAGTCCTATTTTCTTATCTTTTTTAATCTTTTGTTGCATTATATATTCTTCACATTTTCGCATTAGGTATGCTCTTAGTACTCTTATTATTTCTCCTAATGTATTTTCTTTTGGTTCTAGTTGGGTGTATTCCTTCGATATTTTTGTGTTATAAGGTATAGGTAGGTGGTCATAATAAGAACAATACAAGTATGAACCAATGAATACACCCAACTAGTTTCTGAATATTGAATTTGGGAACGACGGAAGGCAGAACGTTGGAGTTGATTTTTAGGGGCGTTAATTTGCATTAACCAACCATTACTTGGCTGATTAACTCCCTCCATTAACAGCCACTACTTGGCTGAATTACTCCCTCCTTCAATGGCCATAAACAGCCATTACTTGGCTGTTTACTCCCTCCTTCAATGGTCATTAACAACCATGTCTTGGCAGTTGAGAAGTCTCCCCTTATGCTATATATTGATGCCTTTTGTCTCAATTGTGTGATACAGAAAGTGAACAGAATATGACACACAAAAACGAGACAGAAATATATACACAGAGACAAACAGAAGAGTAAAACACAGTTCAAAACGTGAGCAGTAACGTTGGGACGAAAAACAGAAACTCTTCCTTCCTTTTCCATTTCTTCAGCAAGTCGATTCGTATTTGTTTTCTTCGTCAAAATCAACCTATTTGCTTTGTAGTGTTGATTAAAGTGTTGTTTTATCTTGGGAGACTATTGCCCGTTAACGTAAAAGCATATATACGGCGCAATCTTGTCTTAAGGACAGAGTGCCATCACTCGACTCAGCACACAGTTGTAACAATCCAGATTTAGTGTTTCTTGATTTCAGGTTATCAAGATTCAAGACTCAACAAGCTTGCGGCAGTTCTGAACATTGGCCTACTTGTTTATCCTTTCGAACACTTGTAATATTTATTTACTTCCCGTACTGCTTTACATATATCCGACACATTCATCCCAACTCTAACATTAGTCATGAAAGGTCATCAGTAGCAATGGGATACTCACTGGGCCAAGAATTTGTTTGATGTAATTTCAAGTATGGCAGTGGAATGGTAGACCTGAAAAAAGGACCTAAACAAGGACAATTAGGGAGTCTTCCTCCATATTAAAGTCTGGAGACAATTCTTTAAGCTACATGACCATACCATCAATTTCAATAGATCTTTTAAACCAAACAGTTTTGCAGTCTTCATCATTGTTAACATAAAGAAACTGTGGGATAATAATTTGCGCCAATTTTGACATCACCTTTTAAAGATACCTTCTCAATAAAGCAGATCGAATTCGTTCAATATTGGATCAAATCCTCCAGAATTTCCCAATAATGGTGTATATGCATTTCTCTAACTTTTCTATTAGATGTGTCAGTGTACTGCCGGGCGGCGTCCTCATTGAACACCAGACACCCAAACGGGACAAACTTAGTTCTCGTTGAGAAAAAACGTTAATATGTACGAAAGAAGATTTGTATTTCTAGAGAGTATTTTACTTCTGAAGTTATGAGTGGGGTGAGCCCCATATATCATCATCTGTGAGCCACTATGGTTTATTTTTTTTTCCTTTGATATATAAAACAATTACTTGAATTTAAGCAACCAAAGTTTGTTCCATGTACTCCATGATAAATCTTGATTATCTTATAGATCGTAAGTTGAGATATGTTTATGTATACTTGTGTTTTGCTAGGTTAAAGTTAGCCTGTTGAGCATAACTTAAGATTAACTAAGTTGAGATGGTTCAGTTGGTGGGGAATAATTGTGTTGGTCATAGCTTGAGTCGTTATAATTTTTTCTTACATGATTTGTGGAACAAATTGAATTTTCTCCCACCCCCACCTCTCCTCATGCATCAATGTTTATCTATTCGTGTTAACCTCTTTCGTGTAGGCGTACTAAGTAACAGTAGACATTTTTCTCAATACTAAATTAAATGAAAATTCTTCGACATCATCATATTAATGTAATAAATAATATAATGACCCCAAACAATTTCTTTAAATGGAGTACTTGATTACTTCACTATGACATAAAAAAAACCACGTCACAGGTGGCTCCAAGACGAAAACTTACAATACCATAATACAATCATAATTTAGAACAATTTTCTCACAATCACTACAATTCTGGTGAACTGGTAGTGTTTTTATTCTTTCACACAAGTCAACACACTATCATTTATTTATCATAATACATACCAAGGGAGAATCAGCAATTGTAGAAGCAGAAGCAATCACGACTAAGGCCATGTCTAATGCACTCACCCTTGAAATATGGCCCTTCTTTTATGCACACTGCAGTGCAATCCTCGCTAAACAAGCAGAAGCCTTCAAATTCCACGCTCTCTCTATGGCAAACATTGCCCTCAGCCACTTGCATCTCTGCATGGAATAATAACACTTCTCATAACTTTTTTTCTATTAAAATCTATTGGAAGACTCGGTTAAAGTTGGATCAGTAAATCTAAATTGTTTAAGATTTGATACTCTTTTAATTTAATTATGTTAGGAAATTTTCCAGCTTAATTTTCTTATCGCCAGATTTGTGGGAATGTACCAACGGGATGATTCCCAGGAAAAAATGTAAAAAATACCGCGGTCCTATCAATACAGGATAGATTCGGACAGTCTCCTAGACAGAACCACCTCTCTAAGCAAATTCCCAGGAAAGACTAGAGGGTCACAGATGGACCACTTAAATTCCAACCTCCTTAGACAGAACTTACGTCGTGATATGAGTAGAACAATAACACACACAATTGATAACGGAGTTCGGCAAATTTTGCCTACTTCTCCGGACTGCTGCAGATCTTTTATTAACCTCACAACCCCTATCCCAATTACACCCAAGAATTTTCTCACCAAAATTCTCTCAAAAGCTTCTCTTGCTTAAGCTTTTCACTAAGAGCATTTCTCTTAGTTTTTCTCTCTTGTTTTTGGAATGTATTACAATAAAGCTAAGTCGATGTATTTATAGGCTCCTAAAAACTCATACTAGGTGGTCAACAAATTTGGCAGCCAACAATTTACAAAGCCAATTTCACTTGGCATTCTTTTCCTTTTTTTCAACAAAGGATGCACCTACCAACATGCATGCACATGTATTTTTTCACATGGGCTACTGCCCATATTTTTTACTAACAATCTCCCACTTGAAGACTAATTTTAATATGTCTTCACACCTTGATTGATGCAGCAGCTCTTTCCTAGTTTCATCCTTCGTGCAAGGCAACTGAAGCTGAACATAGCTTCAGTTTGTCTATCGTCACCGCCTTCGTCTACATGTCTGCCGGATTTTGAGTTCCACATATCTTTTCAAGTTTCAAAATCCTTTCTTCCAGAATTGACCGGATAAAGTGGTATCGCACTTGTATGTGCTTCCTTCTGGAATGGAAGTACAGATTCTTGGCCAAATGAACTGCACTCTGGCTGTCACAATATAGAATATTGTCTTCTTGTTTCTTGCCCAACTCTTCCAAGAAACCTTGTAGCCATATCATCTCTTTGATGGCTTCCGTGACAGCAACATATTCTGCTTTCGTTGTGGAGAGAGAAACAATCTTTTGCAGTTGAGAAACCCAACTCACTGTTGTACCTCCTAGAGTATAGACATACCCTGTAGTGCTTTTTTATCATCGATATTTCTGGCCACGTCAGCATCAATATAACATGTTAGAGTCGTATCTCCACTTTTGAAACAAAGTGCCTTTTCAGTGGTACCTCACAGATATCTGAGGATCCATTCGACTGCTTCCCAGTGTTTCTTGCCCGAATTATTCATGTACTTGCTAACAGCTCCCACTGCTTTAGCAATATCTGGCCTGGTACAAATCATGGCATACATCAAACTTCCAATTGCTGAGGTGTACGAAACTTTTGACATGTGTGTACGCTCTTCCTCCGTCTTTGGTGACTGTTCTTTAGAAAGTCTGAATTGAACACCTAAAGATGTGCTCACTGGTTTAGTATCTTGCATATTAAACCTTGATAGTAATTTGTTGATGTACTCATCCTGTGATAACATCAAAATCCCAGACTTTGTGTCTCTTGTGATCCTCATTCCTAGAATATTCTTTGCGGCGCCCAGATCTTTCATTGCAAATTCCTTCGATAGTTCCCGCTTTAGATTGATAATCTCTTGCATGTTTGCTCCTGCAACGAGCATGTCATCCACATATAACAGTAGAATAATGAAGTTTTTGTCAAAGTTCTTAATATAACAAAAATGATCTGCTTGGCATCTTTTGAAACCGTTGTTGCTCATAAAGTTATCAAACTTTTTGTACCACTATCTTGGAGCTTGTTTTTTACCATACAGGCTCTTCTTCAGCATGCATACTAGGTATTTCTTGTCTTCCTCTATGAAGCTTTTTGGTTGTTTCATATAAATCTCCTCCTCCAAATCTCCATGAACGAAAGTTGTTTTTACATCTAACTACTCAAGATGTAAATTTTCTACAGCTACCATTTTCAACACCAGTCTGATTGTAGTTAGCTTTACAAGTGGAGAGAAGCTGGAAATCTATGACTACCAGTCTTGCTTTATAACACTTGCTTTCATAATGCTCTTCTTTGATTTTGAAAACCCATTTGTTATGGAGAGCTTTCTTCCCTCTAGGTAGTTCAGTCAGTTCCCACATCTGGTTTGACATGAGTGAGTCTATTTGATCTTTCATGGCAGACTCCCACTTGATTGAATCATCCATTTTCATTACTTCATTAAAATATTCTTGTTCTCCATTGTCTGTCAGCAACAAGTAGTGCAAAGAAGGCGAGTAGCGTTGTACTGGTTTAGGAGTTCTAGATAATCATCTCAATTATGAAGTTCTTGGCTCTTCTTGAATTGCTTATGCATCATTCTGAACCCTGCTTTGTACATCCGTCTTATAAATATCATCGAACTCAACATAGTCTTTCTTTTCAGCATCTATGTTGGAGCTGCTTGATTCTATGGTTGACCTGTCTTTATGCATCACATTCTCGTTATATATGACGTCTCTGCTTCTGATGATTTTTCAATTTTCGTAATCCCAAAATCGGTAACCGAACTCGTCACCACCATATCAGATAAAGGCACATTTGTTAGAATTTAGATCTAATTTACTTCTCTCAATAGAATCAATGTGCACATAATAAATACAACCAAACACTTTCAAGTGTGAAAGGTTGATCTCTTTCCCACTCCAAACTTCCTCAGGTATTCCACCTTCTAAGGGCCCACAGTTGATCAGGTAAGCTGCAGTGTTGCTGGCCTCTGCTGAAAATACTTATGGTAGGCCGGCATGTATCCTCATGATTCTATCACGTTCATTTAGAGTTTTGTTCATGCGATCTTCTACATCATTCCGTTGTGGTATACTTGGAACTATTTTCTCTATCTTAATTCCATTGCTTGCGCAAAATTCTCTAAATCTCTGATTTGTGTACTCTCTTCCATTATCAGACCTTAGTCGCTTGACTTTCAAGCCACTTTCATTTTCCACCATTGCTTTCCATTTTCTGAAGGTATCAAATACTTCTGATTTATTCTTCAGAAAATAAATCCACACTTTCCTTGAAGAGTCATCAATAAAGGTGACATAATATAATGAGCCTGATAGAGATTGTATTGGTGATTGTCCCCATACATTTGTGTGGACCAGCTCTAACTTTTCTCCTTAGGTGTCTTGCCAATATTTGAAAAACTGACCTTCTTCTGTTTGTCAAAGATGCAATCGTCACATAGGCTGACATCTATGCTTTTCAGATCTGGTAGCTTCCCTTTTGACAGAAGTCTCTTCATCATTTTTTCGCTCATATGACCAAGTCTTTGGTGCCATAGCTCTGACGTTCCATTAGCTTTTGCTACTATAACAGTATTCTCTATATTTGAGGTTACATAGAGAGTACCAAACTTTTTACCATGAGCAATGACAAGTGCTCATTTGGTAATCTTTCATATACTGCCTGCAAAGGTTGTTTTGTAACCTTCTTCATCAAGCTGGCTAACTGTCAAATTCTTCTTAAGCCCAGGAATATGCCTTACTCCTTGCAGCTTCCATGTAGTTTAGTTCGACAACTTTACTCGAACGTCTCCCTTTCCCACGATCTACAAGGTCTCATCATTGGCTAGATGAACGTTCTCGAAAATCACCTCTGACATAGTTCTCTATGATTTCTCGGCATGGGGTGGAGTGGAAATATGCCCCTGAATCCAAAATCTAGGATTCCATCGGACTACTGATGCTTAGAATCATTGCATCACCTACTTCCTCGGTCACATTTGCAGATTCTTGAGCACCGGTATTCTTCTTTGGTGTTCGGCAATCCTTTTTGAAGTGACCCTTTTGGCCATAATTGTAGCAGCTAACATCTTTCTTACTAAATCAAGATTTGCCTCATTTAGATTTTGATCTCCTACGATTTGACCTTCTTTTTGAAGTTCTTCCTCTCGACTCAGTGTGTAAACTGAGGAGGTCGATGCTTCAACTGATTCTCTACGTCGTATTTCTTCACTAAATACCAGATCTCGAATATCGTTAAATTTCAGTTTACTACTTCCTGACAAACTGCTGATTGCTATAACTGTAGCATTCCAGCTGTCTGGTAAAGATTACAAGAGAATCAAAGCACGAACTTCATCATCGAAATCTATTCCAACAGAACTCAACTGGGGTGTCAAGGATGCACCTACCAACATGCATGCACATGTATTTTTTCACATGGGTTGCTGCCCATATTATTGACTAACAAATTCATGTTTGGATAGGTTCTGTGTTAAAATTATATACGAATAGGTTTTTCAATTGATATTCTTCCCGGATCATGCGCATGGCGAGAACTTAGTGCATCGGGCTTCCCTTTTTATTTATATATGCTTCTATCTATTTTGTTGTAGTGGGAAATTCATTTATTGTAATTGAAATATATGTTTTTCTTCTCGAAATATATTGGAATATGTATATTTATTTTATTATAATAATAATGGTAATCATTTCATATTATTAGCGAGTGTGTGCCTGTGTTTGCTAAGGCATAGCTAGGAAATGCTTCCTGCACGACGAAAGGATTACAACAAGTTAATAATAATAACCAACGTAAAATTAATTAATTTATAATAAATTCTCACAATATACTTTTTCATATGGGATTGAACTATTGTGTCAAATATAGCAAAACGGAGAGTGAGCAGTATTATCTTTGAAGATAGAGTACAACTAGCTTGGAATTGAGGCATAAATACTATTGTTGTTGTACTAAAATTATTTCCCTTGAAATTAAAATTGTGTAAATTTAGTATCAGAATATTACTAACAAATGAAATAAGTAACAAAGAAACAAGTACCAACCATAGGAAGAAATGAGGAGGAAACAGAAGAGGAGAGCGAGGAAGATAGTGTAGCTCAGTAGTGACTTTGCCATATTTCTATACTTTGGATGTAATTAATGACCTAGGTATTTATAGAAAGGCCTGGCAATTTATTTAATAGTTCAGTCGAATTTTCCAATGGAACAGTTGTAGTAAGTAATTGTTTTAATAAGTGTATTGCGGCGATATAAGCAATGTGGGTCAAACGATTTTTCTTGTTTAAAACGATTTCTCAAACTTGAGTTTGTAACTTGGTTTGCATTTAAAGTCTTCTTTAATGGTCTAGGAAGAATAACATTCTTGAAAAGAACGAAATTTGAAGGTTTATACTTTAAGAGTGTTGTTATTAAACCATGGCTCACAAGAAGTGTTCAATCTGTTTTTGTGTTTAATCTCCTTATATGTATATAATGTTATACAAATTAAGAATTTTATGATTAATAAATAATTATAATCAAAGTGGCTTATTCATTGGAAATTCTTACCCCGTTCGTCCCATTTTATCTGAAGTGTTTGATTGAGCACAAAGTTTATAAAATAAAGAAAGGTTTTTAAAATTTGTGATGTCAAACAAACTAGAGAAATTTGTGTGGATAGAAATCATTTCACTAAGGGTTAAAAGGTCAATTTAAAGTTGAATATATGTGAGATGTCACACATGGATGAAGAATTTATGATTAATAAATGGCTTAATGCATGTGTGGACCCTTAAACTTGCCCGGTTTTTTTATTTTAGCACTTCAAATAAGCCTTGTTCCTATTGAACCTCCTGAATTCGTCCTCAAGTGTGTCTATTAAACACAATCTGACTAACATGGCATAAATCAGAAGTTTCATTTTTTCAACCTTTCTTCATGTTCTGCTACTATGAGTTGCTTTGGTTCTTGGGTTGAATTAGTATGCATAAGAGTTGAGCTTACGATTTGTCTGAGTATAGGGAGTGAGTTGTTTTAATTGGTAGAATTTTTCACGTATGATGCGCTTGACATTCACGCGCAAGGTTAAAAATAATGAAACTCTCGATTTATGAAATGTTAGTCAGATTGTATTTAATTGACACATTTTTAAAAAAAAAACTCATTGACACACTTGAGGACGGTTCATGGGTTCAATAGAAACAAGGCTTAGTTGAGGTGCCAAAATGAAAAAATGAGCAAGTTTAAGGGTCATATGCATTAAGCCTTGATAAGTAGTTTTTCCAAAGTGATCTTTTTTTTTAAAAAGCCCTTTATTTATTACATATGAGTAGGGGAAGGGAAGGGAGAAGAAGAGATTATAAGGTGGGGAATCAAAGTAGTCAACCAACTGATCTACCAAATTGGAATGATAGAAAATTCTTAATGCTCTATACATGTGATATGATATCATATATGGATTCCGAAGTTAACTACGATTAATAAATAGTGATTAACGAAGTGGTTTATTTATTTGAAATCATTGAATATTCTAAATAACTTTATACATGTGCATTTGTATAATATATGAATTGGGAGTTATGATTGATGAATAGGATCTATCTAAATGGTCAATTTGTTTGAGTTATTGGAATTTCTCAATATACCATGTGAAAATTTTTCTTCAATTAGTATACGCTAATGATGGAGTTTTATCTACAAAATTGATTTTTTTTAAAAGCAAAATGTAATTATTAAAAGAGAATAGCACATAATAACGATGGCCTAACGAGCTCAAAATGGGAGATGTCCACAAATCATTATGAATAATATTAAAATGAATCAAATTACTAGAAGTCGAGGCTACAAAAGGTAATCGAACATGTTTCTCTAGGGGACAAGAAGGAAAAATATTAGTACCACGCGTACTATTACAATCAATAAAATTATTATTATTAAGAGAAGAAATAACAGACGCACCCGAATGACCTAAATGAGCATGACATAAGGAAGGTGCTAGAGAGGCAAATGTTGATGGCGTGGCTTGACTCGAGGAAGTGGTGGTGGTGGTGGTGGTGGTGGTGATTGGATAAAGCTCTCCCCGACTATTGCATCTCATTAGAGGTATCCCCGTCGTAAAATCCTTCACAGAAAATCCAAAAGGGTCAAAATTAACAGAGACCCAATTATCAGTTGTGAATTTTCAAACAGACACCAAATTTTAATTAAGTGAGGGGCATGAAGGAATTTTTCAAGACGAGAGGGAGATGCGGGGGAGATAAATTTGTGTGACCATAACCACGAATTGGAATTGAATTACCATTATCAACAATTATTTCACAAGTTTTGCTCAAATTGAAATAAGATGAGAGATTACATGGCGCAGACATCATATGAGAAGTGACACCGGTGTCCATGTACCAATTTACATCCGGGTTATTTAATCCAAGTGTATGCATTGCGGCCTCGAAATCCATGGACGTTTGCCGCCAAGGCCCAACCGGCTACTTTTGCTGGAACTGCAGGAAGTTGGGCCTCTGCTGGCTAGCCCAATTCGCTGGGTAGGCTGTTAGAAAAGGGGTATTGGGACACTACCTACTGGGCAGCCCCACGGCCATTGTGCATTGGCCTAAGGTTGCGGCCAGTGGTGTTGCGGCCCAGCCGGCTGGCCACCGCCTCCACGACCTCCGCTACTACCGCCCTTGCTGCCATCACCGCCACCGCCACCGTAGTTTTCCTGTCATTTTTCCGATTTTGGCCCTTTTGCCGCCACCATTATTACGATTTTTGCTAGAATTGTCCGAGAATGAGTGAGGGTCATCGGATGTGGCTATTATCATGACGGAATTGGCTCTGGTAGCCGCCTTTTTAGCCAAGGCGGCTTTTTCTAAGGTGAGCATGGACCATGGTTGGTAGAAAGGCGGGAGAAGAGTACTTTGACGAAGAAGCGTCCCAACGCCATTATAAGCCTCGATAGGCTTGCAACCATCTGAAGAAAAAATGAGCATTCGTGACGGGCGCACCAACGTTCTTGAGTTGATCCGCCAACTCTTTGAGCCTTTTACAATAGGCTGAGATATTCGGAAAATCCTCCATGTTGACGTGGGAGAATTTCTGCTCAAGGGTCACGGCACGGAAAATTTTATTATCTTGGAATATATCACGCAATCTATCTCAAATGTCCATTATCGTAGCGTCAGGTTCAATAATAGTCTACAAGAGATCTGTAGAGATAGTGAAATAAATCCACTGGAGTAACGTAGCATCAAGAGTCGTCCACAACTCTATTTCATCATCGGTGGTAGTCACCTTCTCCTTGTCTGTTTTTTAGGGGATGATGTGATGAAGGACTCGATGAAAGTGTGCGTGAACTTTAAATAATTATGCCCACATCGCGTATTGGACGTTTTCCATCTCAAGAACGATAAGGATGTTGTTCTTGGTGTTGGAGACTGTAAGGGCATGATGAAACGTGTTCTTTGTGGTAGATATGACGAAAGAAGAAGAGGAGAATTAGGAATTTGGAAGAAAAATTGGGAGAGGTTGGGTGCTCGGCCGGAATCCGAGAATAGGGTCGGCGGAAGGTGAACTTTGGAGAAGGAAATTTTTCCCTACACTTCTGATACTATAAAAGAGAATAATCCCCTGATTATTTTCATTAATGAAAAGGTATATATATACATGATATAGAAAATCTAATTAAGAAATTAAATCTACATTTTCCTAATACAATTCTAATAGTTTTTTCTAATACAAGACTACTATCATAATTATCGTTGTACAAGAATTCTACAACTTATGGTAAATTCTATACAAAATCGGCAACCATGATATACATGGTATTAAGGCCGTGTATATCGGTCTTTCAAATATCGCTATATGATGGCGTAATTGCTATATCAATAAAACGGAAATTACAAAGCTGAAGGGAGCATAAGCTCAATCCTTTGTTCCAGTTTGCAGCTAATGACTGCTCGCAAAAGTTAAAGCACATGCAAAAACTATTTTGCTCTCTCTAAGTTACCGTTTGCACAAATATACAAATTCTTATTGTGCTCTCTTTAAGTTACCGTTTGCAGATGTCTCTATCTCTTCGTCATTTAGAGTCTTTGTCAACTTCTTTTCCTTTGCTCTGAATTGCTGACTCTTGTTATTTCTGTTCTGAAGGTTTAATGTTAAAAGCATTATTTTCAGAGCCGGCTGGAGGGTGAAGCAATTGTTTTAGGTCAATTGTTTTTGGGGCCCCCATTTTTTGCTAATTATACTTTGATTTATAAAAAAAGAAACTTATAAATGGTGTCTCAATGGTGGAAAGGAAAACTCCACTTTCAAAAATGCAGTATATGGTTTAATTAATAGTTAAGTAGAAAAGAATCCTAAACTCTATATTCCGACAACTTTGCTTGGTTTCAAATTCTCGGTATAGCGTATTATATTTCTATTTTCTTTTTCTTAATATCTCTAAGAGTTCTAATTTTTTGGTTAAAATAATAGCTAAAAAGTATTACTGCATAAAGTATATATTGTGCGCTAGAAGCAACAAGTATATTGAAGTTGCGAAAAGGTACCGTTTTCTTGAATCAAGTTTTATTATTTCATAGGTATATGTTGGCCTTTTAATTGTTTACTACTATATAATTTAAGTATGTCAACTTGATATGATAAGTGTGATTCCTTAAAGACTTGATACTTTTTCAAATGATTATATTATTTATAAAATTATGTTAATGGTTCTCATAGCAGTTGCATCAACTATCGAAAAAAAAATTTTTAAAATTAAAGTTGACAAATCTTAATTTAGATCAACAATATTTCAAGAGATATTAAATGGCTAGCTTGACGATATTATCAATCGAGAAGGAATTATTCGAGAATTTATTACAAAAAAGTATTAGTAATAAAGTTGCATCTCAAAATACATATGATGTTTAAAAAATGGCAGTCCGGTGCACTAAGCTCCCGCATGCGCGGGGTCCGGAAAGGGCCGGACCGCAAGGGTCTAATTGTACGCAGTCCTTACCTTGCATTTCTGTCAGAGGCTATTTCCACGGATTGAACCTCCTGATAACATGACAGCAACTTTATCAGTTACTCCAAGTTCTTTCAGAAAAACTAAGACCTCTCTTTAATGTTCGCTTTAGGCCAACAAAGTGGTGAGTGTATCATAAACGATCCGGTGAGAGATACTACTGCTATGCTTTGAAAGACATTGTTTTCGGCATTTGGTGAGTTCATCGAAAAATGGCCTCATAATGACGTAGAGCCAGATATTTTGCCAAAGTTTTGGATAAGCAAACATACCTTTTATGATTGAAAACCTTGTACTACGTGTCTCTTCCACTCTGGGATAAATACCTGAAATATGAACCTCCTGGTTTGGTCAAACATTGCTTCAATCTACACACATATTATCCATAGAGTTTAATTGTTCCGTAATATGGTGTCCTTAGTACTCAAATGTTCTATTCATGTAGCAACTATATTAGTTGATACGTATCCATAGATTCTATCATAAAATAATTTTAGGTTTCCAGTAATTTTTCATAAAGTTTTAGCCTTAACATCAACCATACTATTTCTTAAAAGCTAGGTTTAATGGTAAAACACACATTTGAACTATCACTTTTTCGTGAGTTTCACACCCTAACTATCAGTTGTTTCAATTTAATTTATATCTGAACTATCACCATCTATGTATTAAAACACACCTCGAAATTGATAAGGCTAACTATCAGTTGTTCCCTTTTACCACCTGAACTATCACCATCTACTCAACTATGTGTGTTTAAATACATAGATAATGATAGTTCATGGAAAAAAATTAAACATTTGATCGTTGAGATGTGAAAAACTCGTAAATAAGTGATAGTTCGAGTTTATTTTGACCATTATCTCTAGAAGTTACTTGGGCCAGAGATGTTGCTTTTGTGAAGACCATGACCCTGAGTTGAGGTCGTTTTACGAGGACTGTGTCGCATTTGCGGGCTTTTCTTTTGTGATGAAGGCGTCACATTTGCGACGTTTTAGATGATCACGATTCACATGTGCAAGAATATAGCAGTGCTTATCTTCTTATCTCTGTAGATATGATTAGTCTCACATGTAAACTCGAAGTCATATCTTTTATATTAGTTAGGAGAGCTTTTGATAGCATTTATTTTGAATCCAAACTAAATTGTGTACATCATTAGTCTATATAAATCATTTATTGGTAGCCTTGTTTACTTAGGAAAACCAACGACTAACTCTTCCCTTTATTCTAATTTGGTATCAGAGCCAAGTATTTTTTTCCGCCACCATGGACAACTCTAACCAGTCCATCACCGCTGCGGTTTATCCATATTCCTCTTCTTCAATACATCTCTTCATTATTGATTCCAACTCCCAAACAATTGCTCTTCCCGGCCTTCTAATAAAACATAATTGGGAAAACTACTACATTTGGCAATCTACTGTATATTCGGCATTTGAAGCCTTTGATTTGGAGGCCCATCTTGATGGAACTAAAATTTCACCTGCCACTATCTCAACCAGTGCTCAGGGCACATCTGAAACCACACCAAACCCGACCTTCACAACTTGGGAAAAGAGGGACACAATTCTTCTTCTTTGGCTCAAAAGTACCATTAGCCAATCTATCCTACCCTACATAATGCAAATCCTTACCACTCATGAAGTGTGGTCGTACCTTTCCAAACTCTACCAATCTCAATCCCGTCCCCGAGTCATGCAACTTCGCCACCAACTCCAAACCACCACTAAAGGCCCTTCCTCCATAATGGAATATGTTGACAAGAAACGTACTATATCCCATAGTCTAGCTCTTGTTGCCTGTCCCATCATGAATAAATGACTTATGAGCTCTATTCTATTCGAACTAGACTCTCCGTATGGCCACTTTCGGTCTACAATTAATCCTCATCTTGAGAACCTTACTACTGAGTCACTTCTTGGTTTACTTCTCCAAGAAGAGGAGAAACCTGCTAAGGAAACCAAAGCCCTCAAACTTTAAGCTAATGGCGTATCTCGTCGATACTCCAATCGCTCCCCAATCACTGGATAGCCCAATCAGCAACATTTCACCAACTCTTAAAAATCATCTCATCATATTATTTTTCAAATATGTGAGAAACCCAATTACCATGCTTGTAACTGCTACAACCGCAACAACATGGATACTTATCCCCCTAATCGATCCTCCAAACATCCACACGCCAATATGGTCACTCCCTTTGCTAATATAATATCTCTTTCGGCTATTTTTGACAATTCATTATTTGTCGACTCTAATGCCACCAATCATGTTACGTCGTACTTGTCTCAATTATCCATTCACATGGACTATGATGGTGAGGATCAACTTGATGTATGTAATGGTCAAAAACTCCCCATTCATCATACTAGTTCATTCAGCCTTCCTTGTACTGCTTGACCTCTTCATCTTAATAAAATTCTTCATGTCCCTTCCATCATTAAGAGTTCACTAAGTATTTATTAATTTACTAAAGATAACAAAATCTTTATGGAATTTCACCCCTTTTGTTGTTTTGTGAAGGAGCATCAGGGAAAAATACTACTTCGAGGGACAATTGATGATGGCCTATATCATTTGAATGGTGGTGGGGTTTTTGTTGTCTTATCCAAGTCCTCATAATCCTCATCTCCTCACTCATTTATCTGCTTTTGAGCATCACTCAAGTGTGGCATGAACTCCTTGTCATCCCACGAGCAACTTTTTGCATCGTCTAGTCTTTAGTTTTAATCTTCCAGTGTCGTCAAATAAAATGTCTACAGTTTGTGGATCATGTCAATTAGAAAATAGTCATAGGTTCCCTTTATCTTCTTCTTCAAAACGTAGCTTATCTCATTTTGATTTGGTGTATTCTGATTTTTTGGGACCTTTTCCGCATCCTTCTATCAATGGAAATAAGTATTTTGTTTAATTTCTTAATGATTCGACTAAATTTGTTTGGATATTTTTCTTGGCAACAAAATCTCAAGTACTTGATATTTTTAAATACTTTCATAAGATGGTTAACACACAATTTGGCAAGAAAATCAAAACATTGCAAGTAGATTAGGGTAGGGAGTATCGTAATGTGTCTTCATATGCCCAATCCATTAGCATAACTCATCGTCTCTCTTATCCACACACTCACGAACAAAATAGGGCTCCAGAAATACATAACAACACTATTGTGGAAAAAGAACTAACTCTACTTGCTCACACATGTCTTCCATTCTAATATTGGGAACATGCCTTTGCCACAGCCACATACTTACATAACCGCACATCACTCCCATATTGTCCTTTAAATCACCCTATCAGGCTCTATATCATCGTCCACCAGATTACCAACTTCTTCAGAAATTTGGGTGTCTATGCTACCTTTTCTCTGTCCTCACAATAATTATAAACTTGATTTTTGTTCTCTTTCTTGTGTCTTCTTCAGTTATAGTTTGAAGCATAAATGCTATTTTGTCACTTACCCCCCACCCATCGGATGTATATCACCCGTCATGTGATTCGACTAAGGTAAATTTCCCTATCCTCATTACAACAATTCTTCTTCTTACTCTAGTGACAATTCACTACCCCACCCCCACCCCACTCGTTACCTTTTCTATAACCAATTTCCAACTCCATTCCTTCAACTGTCGTCTCACATTCTATTAGTTCACAATCAAATCCTCATTCCTCATCCTCACTGAACACTCAACCCCCACCAATATCTCTTCCATCCATAGTTTCTTATATAACTTCTTTACCACAAAACGCATGTCTAACCACTGTTGCATCCTCTACTCCAAGCTCACATGAGAATGTTCCCACATATTTTTTGCAGCTTAAGGCATCAACCACCACATTCGTCTTACCTGGATGGTAAAGTATAGTGATACATAATCCTTTAAAAGCTTCATCCACCTACGCTGCCTATAATTGAGATCCCTCTGACTGAATACGCGTTGAAGACTATGATGATTGGTAAACACCTCACAATGGACTCTATATAAATAATGCCTCCAAATTTTCAAAGCGAAGACCACCGCTAACAACTCCAAATCATGCGTAGGGTAGTTTTTCTCATGAATCTTCAACTGTCTGAAAGCATAGGCAATGACCTTGCCCTCATGCATTAACACAACGCCAAAACCAACATGAGACGCATCACAATAGATTAAATAATCTTTACCCTCTACGGGTAATACCAAGATCGGAGCCGTAGTCAACATAGTTTTGAGCTTTTAGAAGCTCTCCTCACAAGTACTAGACCACTGAAAGGAACCTCCTTCTCAGTCAATCTAGTCATGTGAGACACAATAGAAGAAAATCCTTTCACAAACTGGCGATACTAACTGGCTAACCCCACAAAGCTACGAATCTCGGTCACAGTAGTGGGCCTCGGTCAATCCCTAACAACCTCAAACTTCTTATAATCAACCATAATCCCTTTCTTTGACACCACGTGGCCCACGAATGCCATAGAATCAAGCCAGAACTCACATTTTGAAAACTTAGCATAATGCCCCTTCTCTCTCAACAATCCAAGGACAATCCTCAAATGCTACTCATGCTCCTCTTTACTTTTCGAATACACCAAGATGTCATCGATAAAGACAATGATGAAAAAATCTAAGTATGGCTTAAAAATGCCATTCATCAAGTCCATAAAAGTTGTCGGGGCATTTGTAAGCCCAAAAGACATCACAAGGAACTCGTAATGACTATAACGAGTCCTAAAGATCATCTTCGGAATATCCTCAGCCCGAATCCTCAGCTAGTGATAGCCTAACCTCAAATCAATCTTCAAAAATACTGAAACACCTTGAAGTTGGTCGAACAAGTCATCAATATGGGGAATCAGGTACTTATTACGAATAGTGACCTTGTTCAATTGATGGTAATCTATGCACATCCTCATCGTACCATCCTTCTTCTTCACAAATAACACGGGAGTACCCCAAGAAGAGACATTCAGTCTAATGAACCCCTTACTCAAAAGATCCTGCAACTGTTCTTTCAACCCCATCAACTCAGCAGGTGCCATCCTATAAGGTGCAATAGCAATAGGGTGCGTGCATGGCTCAAAATCGATGCAGAAATCAATATCATGATCGAGTGACATACTTGGAAAATAGGCAAGGAATACCTCCGCAAACTCACATACAACAAGCACGGACTCGATGGATGGAGAATCAACACTAGTATCACGAATATGAGCAAAGTAAGCCAAACATCCCTAGTTAACAAGTGTTTTTGCGCGGAGATAAGAAATGATCTTCTTCAGAGCGGGACTAAAAGTAGCCCTCCACTCAAGTCTAGGAATCTCAAGCATGGCTAAGGTAACTGTCTTGGCATAATAGTATAAGATCGTGTGGTACGGAGATAACCAAGTTATACCCAATATAATGTCAAAGTCTAACATATCTAGGATAATCAAGTCTACCCACGTGTCGTACCCCATGAAAGTAACTAAGCAAGACCGATAGAATCTATCAACTAATACAGAATCCCCTACCAAAGTAGATACATAAATAGGCAAGTCAAGACAACCATAAGTAAAATCCCAACCGACCAAATGATAAGCAGATACATATGAGTAAGTAGACCCTGGATCAAACAAGACTGTAGCCGGTTGATGACGAACAAAAATGTTACCTGCGATCACAACATCAGAAGCCTCTACCTCCGGTCTACCCAGAAATACATAACACTATACACAACCACAGCTGCTCTACCCAGACTGTACTCCTCCTATAGAGACCTAAGAACTACCTCTACCGGACTAATGTCCGCCCCAAGAAAATTGAGAACTACCGTGGCCTGACTGAGCACCGCCCCTTGCTGAAGAACTACCTTGGCTCTCAGAAGATGCCAGAGTCCTAAGGGTCTAGAACTTAGAACATGTTGAGTCCCACTCGGTCTAGCTTAAGGGAAATCTCTCAAGATGTGACCCAACTCACCACAACCATAACAAACTATGAGCGATACATGCTGATACACAAAGGTTGAAGAACCGGATGGACCACCTCGGTCGGCTGACCGAAAGAAAGAACCTCCATGAGACTGTCCGCCCCCATACCTACTATGTCTAGATGGGCCACCAGAAGATGTCTGTAATATGGACTAAACGGGATGGCTGGGTGTTGAATGATAGGTCTTGGAAGACTGACCCCCACATCTATGATTAGAAGAGCCACTGAATCCCCCATGCTGACGGGGCCTATTCTCACTAGACCCTCCAAAAGATTGAACTGCGACAGCCTTAACACTCATAGCATGATTCACTATTGCGTGGAAGGAAGACCCTAGAGCCACAAACTGAAGACAGGGAACATGAAATGAAAGCACAAGTCCATTAACAAATCTACGGACCCTCTCTGCCTCTGTCAAAATTAAGTATGTCGCATACTGAGCTAAAAACAAGAATCTGGCCTCATACTCTGCCACTGACATACCCCTCTGTTGCAAATAAGTGAACTCATCCCTACGCTGATCCCTCAAAGTACGCAACATGTACTTCTCCAAGAAGACGTGGTGGAATTGTACCCAAGTGAGTTGAGGTGAACCAATTGGTCTGCCCTCAATATAATACCTCCACCACGTCTTTGCATCATCGTGAAACTGAAAGACACATAGTCCACACCATGGGAATCAACAATCCCCATATTGTACAACATCTCATGCATATCTACGATGAACTCATACGTATCCTCACTGCGGGTACCATGAAACATGGGCGGCTCCATCTTCAGGAACCTACTTATGAGCTCTTAATATCTAAGTCTTGAAGTCTGGGCTGCTACTGGCCTTGGAATGCCCTTAAGGGCTGGTAGACTATCAATACGCGGGGCCATGGCAATAGCAGGCTGCACCCCCTGTGTCTGTCCCTGCTCGGTTATATGCAACCCTGCTTTGGTATGAGAACCACCTGGAGTGACACCGCCCGCGGCATGTTAGACATCAAGATGAAAAAGTATACGGGCTATAGTGTCCTAGAATACTAGGTCTAACATAACCCCGGGGTGAGTCTGGGCTGGCCCCAAACCTCCCCCAGCTGCCTGGTCTACCTGGGACTGACGCTCTAAAGAAGTTGAGCATGCCCGTCTCTGTCCAGCCGCAGGAGCCCTGCCCTTGCCCAGTGCAGCACCACGACCTTTAGCTCGGTCGTGACCTCTCTCCTATTATTTTCCTCTAGCGTCGGCCCCAACAACATGTTGTTGTCTTTTACAATATCAGCTTGTGTCCTCACCATTTGTGAGAGAATAGAAATGAATCAAATACCAATTCGAACGTTCCAGATACCAATTTGAATAAAGTAGCACGAAAAAATGAAGAAATTTGAAGTTTCCTAAATGCCCCATAGCCTCTCGCATATAAGTACGAAGCTCATTGTACCCATCCGCAAGACTCTACTAAACATGCTCTTGTACTTATAGACCGGGTAACCTAGGGCTCTGATACCAACTTGTCACGACCCTAAATTACTAAGTCGTACAGGCACTACCATTTCCACCTTGGTAGGCGAATCTATCCCTTAAACAATAGTTCAACAACAAATAAATAAATAGAACAAGATAAGCGGAAGTCTAAATCATAAATATCAAAGGTGCATGAGTATAATACTAGTACAACCCCAAGGAATGGTCTGAAATAGTATAAGAGCCACTAATCATCAATACAAGTCTGAATAATACAAGTCTCGAAATACAATATTGTCTCCGAATAAAAAAAGACAAGTAATAATGGAGGAGTCCCCGGACAGCGGATTCATTAAGCAGTGCTTACCCTAGAAGACTCGACAGCAGCATCAGGATCACTCTCGAGGTGTAGAAGTGGAACCGGTCACATACTTTGCACTCAAAAGAATGCAGTAAGGTAGTATCAGTACAAACATCATGTACTGGTAGGTATCATAGGCCAACAACAATTAGCTAACATATATATAAGAAGAAACTGAAGAATAGACATGCTCGCAATCAAGTACAAGTAATATCACAGTCCAAGAATAAACAACTCAAGTACAAAGTATCAAGTCAGAATCCAAGTAATATTTGAATGTAATGATGAGTAAATATGCAATGCAATGCAATGCAATGGCCACATGCAATCTCCGTACACACATGCTCCGGGTAGAATATCTCTACGTCGCAACAGTCATGATCCATTGGGGACCCGTGAAGTTCATGTACCAGTCACTCCGCACACACAGCCTAGAGATGACTCTACCACTAACCACACCGCTAGCCATTCCGCACACAACTCATAGATGGCTACACAATCAATATGTCATGGAATCACTATTGTTTCCTTCTCATTTATCACTATCACGCCAATCACATATAATATCAATATATCATGAAAATAAGGATGAATGCAATGTAATGATAATATCAAGTATATCATATCAAATCCCCAATCGTGTCACACATGGACATATATCACAATATCAGTATCAGGTTAAGTCATTTCCTCTATCCATGATAATACCAAGATAAGTGAGAGACAACTATATCACAAAGACGATATGGAAACTAAGTGCAATCCACTATCTAACACTAGGCAGCAAACCAATAAATCACAAAGATGCAACAACCACAAATCAGTCAACAATACCAAACCTAGTAATCCATCCCAACTTTATACCCAAACGCGTACATGCTTTATCTGACAGTAACTAACTATACATATGCTTCGCTAACCGAAGTCTAACCAGAAGGTAAGTCGTAACCTACCTGGATACCGAGCTGGAGTCACAACGATCACACTTGAGCCTTACCTTTTCGATGATCACAGTAGTACTCTAAGTCTAAATATTATTGAAAAAATCTAAGTTAGAGCATGAAACTAACAACACGTATAACAATATACTAGTCCTTTGGACCCAAACCAAATAGGGGAGAAAAGGGAAACGGGCCAATAAGGGTAAAACGATCATTTCAAAAGTGAAATATGAAATTCAACGTTCTGGGGTTCAATCCTACTAATTAATTGCTAAAATAACTCAAGACTAGGCCAATTCCATCAATTAATACAAACCACCCAATTTGGGTATGAACCATAGTTTTCCAACCTTTAAAATCATCACATAAATGGAGGATTCAAGCCAGACGATTACTAATTAGAGAAATCCAAGCTTAGATTAACAAAATCTATCAATTTATCTCACATTTAGGCATAATAATCAAATATACAATATTTAGGTAGAACCCATCTTCTCTAACTAAATTCTAGGTTGTTCCCACCATTAAATCAACTTAAAAAAGGTAAATTAAGGTAATATAAGGCTTAAGAAGTTTACCCCAAGAAGAATCCACCCAAGAATGTTTGAAGTCGCCATAAGAGTGCCTTGGAGGAATATTTGGGAAATGGGGAAATGAAGGGTTTTAATTACGCACTTAAAAAGATTATGCCTCCCCATCGTCCACTGCAGCGGTCATGGTCTGCTGCAGCGGACGCGCGCATGCGTCCAAAACGACTGCGCCCGCGACCAACAACAAAAACCCAAATCTCCACTGCAACGACTGACTGACCGCTGCAGCAGACCCCACATCCGCTGGGGCGCAGTGACTCACGCCCTAACGAGTACACCAACCATTAGTAGAATTCTGTTTTCCACAATTCCAACTCGAAATCCGACAATCACCCGAGACCTCCTAGACACAAACCAAATATGTACACATGTATAAGAGCACACTACTGACTCACTCACGATCTTGAAATTTTCATTGGAGGTCTATATCATCAGGTCAACCCCCAACTGCCTAAACTAACTTTCCAACCAATAGCCAAAAACATTCCTGAGGGCCTTGGGAACCGAACCAACTATCCCACCAAGTCATAAAAAATCCTCCGGACCTCACGGAATGGACAGAATTCCGAAAAAGGTCTGTTTACACAAAAGTCAACTATTGGTCAACCACTTCACTTAAAGGTTCTAAAATCTTCAACTTTCACTAGGATCGTTCGATAATATCAGAAATTGGATCAACACGGGTAAAATAGTCAAAATGCACGTAACGATGGAACAAGTCGTTACGTTCATAGAGAAAATAAATAGTCTTAATTATTTAGTATTCAGATTTTATACAACATCTTAATATTCGGATGGTATTCACATTTAACATTTAAATCATAATATTCATATGTGTATTCAGATTCAAACATCTTAATCTCAATAAAAACAAATGAGGCCTAAGACCTCGTTAATTTACACTTAATGAATGTCCTAATCTTAAGTATTCGGATTTCAGTCATTAAATTTGTTTATTTTTAGGTTTGAATAATAATCATTAGCGTATTTGTTTTCCTTACAACCACTTAATGCGTCAAAATAAATAATAATTATTAATCATTAAGATCTATAATAAAGTCTTAACATTATTAAGATGTTCATTCAAAAAAATTCTACATATATGTTAGTTCACCACTACTCCATATAGTTTCACCTATCACCCACAACCTCTATCCTCAACCGCCGTCCTTAGCCCACAACCACCGCCGCCAATCACCACTACCCACCATCCACAACCACCATCCTTAGTCACATTCAATAATCATCATAGTCAGTCGTCACCGTCATTACCCACCATGTACAATCACCACCACTAACTACCATTGCATCTACCAATCACTACCGACAATCACCATCATTAACAACCACAATATATCGCTAATGTCGTTATTACTCACTACCACCACTAGTTATCACTATCATCCACCATAATTATCAACCGCCATCACCAACTACTACTATCAACGACCATCGTTAATCACTACCGCTAACCACCATCACCACTAGTTACTACCCACTCCCACTATCATCATCAACACCCATCCTCAATTGTCACACACTATTACCACTGCTAGTCATCACCACCGATCACCATTCAAGTTTTTAATACATCATTAGATTAATTTAACATTTTATATTTATTAATCTTTTTTTAAAAAGACAAAATTTAAGTTGAGAAAACATATAATCTTAATCACTTAGTATCCAGATCTTAATATAATTATTTAATATTTAAATATGTAGTTTAGATTCAGACATCTAAATCTTAATATTCAAATGTATATTATGATTCAAGACTCTTAATAAAAACGAATGATGTCTACGTGTCTATGGACGAGAGTGAGATTGAATAAAAATTAAAATATTGATGCAAAAAATAATTCTCCTATTTTAGTTTTTTTTTTAAAAAACAAAATCTTGTGCTATCAAAATACATATTCATATGACAAAAAAGTGAAATATAGCTAAATCTTGTGCTAGGTTTTAGTCGTGACTCGTACCCAAAAAACCACACTCGTTCGAATCGGTCTTTCACAGATTCATTATAAACCCCATAAAGCAGCTCTCATTTGTCAGTTTACTCCAAAACCCCATCGTAGCTTCCGTGAATCCCATTTTCACGGCCACCGTACCACCGTTAAGTCTCCGGTTAGGGTTTTGTTACTTCCGTTAGGGTTTCGTACTTCATATCACTCTATGTTGTAGTAGTTTGTACTTTTCAGTTAGGGTTCGTGATGTGGAGTGGAAACGGACCACACGATATGTGGAACAACAACATCGCTCCGCCAGGTACTAGCGGAGGAGGACCGCCGCCGTCAATGATGCCTCCGCCACCTGGCATTACAAGTGGTACTGGACCGCTGACTCTACCACCACCGTCTTATACTGTTTTGCCAACTGAGGCTCAGCTTGAAGAGAAAGCTAGGAAATGGATGCAACTTAACTCTAAGCGGTATAGTGATAAGCGCAAATTCGGATTTGTCGAAACACAAAAGGAGGATATGCCTCCCGAACATGTCCGGAAGATTATTAGGTAAAAATGCTTTTTTTTTGTGCAATTCTGAATGCTGAAGCTCCTTTTTTGACCATGAATTTGTGCAATTTTAGCTTTATATTATCGAAAAATGCAGGTAATTTATTTGTTAAGTTTAGTTTATTAGGTAATTTTTTTGTTAGGTTTAGTTTATTAGTTGGTGTGTATTATCAGGAAGTGTGCTAATATCAGCCACTAATGCTTGAATTAAGTTAGGCTGTCTACGTCATACCCATTGGAGTGCGTCCCTTCCCCGACCCTGCTAACGCGTGATGCTTTGTGCACCGGGGCGTTTAATTTTCTAGGTAATATGCTGGGGTTTTCTTGCAATTGTGTATGCCTGAGGTTTTTCAGATTGTAAATACATGGATCGTTAGTTGTATATTGTTAGAAATTGTTTCAAATCTATTTGTAGGTTTCTCGGTTTAGTTTATTGATAGCATTAGGGTGAGAGCTGTCTGTGGGAAATACCTCTAGTGAAAATTGTTAAAGCGGTATGGTTGAGGAAGTTTGGGAGTATAACTTTGGCTTGTTACGGGAAATCTCAAGTGTTTATTGTTTACTGAGAGCACTAGTTTGTTACGTGCTAGTGGTTTTTCTTTCTTGCACTTTATTGTTTTCATAAAAGGCGTTGCATTTAAGTTGAGTTTTTGATGCTCAGAAATGAAGTTTTACTTTGTTTAATTATTGGGAATATCTATGGCTGGCCAACGGGACGGGTTCGGGGCGGGACGGGGCCTGACGGGACGGGGGTAGGGCGGGACCGGTACCGGGGCGTGACTGGCGGGTTATGCCAGTGTTCCGGTCCCATCGAAAAAGGGCCCCAGTATTTATCGGGGCGGGGCGGGGTCGTGTTTCTGTTGTTTTTTTTCCACTTAATTTAAAAAAATAACATATATAAATAACTCAATAATGAATAATTGAATAAGATAGTGTAATAAAAATATCCCAAGGCTGTTTTTGTGCCTCTTATATTATTTAATAGAAATATAATTTTTTTTAATACAATTGTCAAAATTGCAATTTTGTGGTGTTGAAAGTTGCAAATAACATAATAAATTGCAATTAAAAAAATTACATATTTAAAAACATATTTTCTAGTTTCTTTATAATTTGTTATGGTTCTTCGGTTGAAATTGGTATTGGTTAGTCAAATTGCTCGACGTCGCTTCCACCTCCATCGGATAAGATTTCGTTGTAGTTTTCGTCTTCTTCGTTGATCTCCAGTTGACCGCACCTTCTCCGCTCGAATCCAATCTCTGAATAATACTACAATCTCCAAGCTGTCTCTCCAAGCTATCTCCCGCTAACGAGTGTTTGTGCTCTCCTATTTGAAATCTGTCGGCAGAAAAAGCGCTTTCAGACGCGATTGATGACGCTTGAATGTTCAACACATCTCGGGCCATCTTTGACAGTGTCGGAAATGTCTTTTCATTCTCCCTCCAATATTTCAGCAAGTCTTTACTTCCTTCTTCATTGAGAACTGCTTGGTACGGTACAACACCCTGAACAACAATGTCTTCTCTTTTTTTCGTATGTATTCTATTACTTTTAAAAATAAAGTTTATAGCAAATTATATTTTATAAAGAATGTCTGCAAAAAGTGTTAGACCATCCTTTACAACTAAGTTATATATATGGCATACACATTTTATATGAAAATGATTTG
The DNA here is from genome assembly GCA_034509755.1 of Anisodus tanguticus. Classification (NCBI taxonomy): domain Eukaryota; kingdom Viridiplantae; phylum Streptophyta; class Magnoliopsida; order Solanales; family Solanaceae; genus Anisodus; species Anisodus tanguticus. Next base: position 10,764,386 of record CM067543.1, on the reverse strand, counting down.
GAAAGATGGAGTTAAAAGATTTTTTAAAATTGTAATAGCATAATTATTAGAAGAAGCGTTATCTAATGTAATAGTCATAATTTTATCAGTTATTTCGTAATAATCGCAAAGGTAATGAATATTTTTTGCAATAAAAGTACAAGTGTGCCTATCATCTATATATCTATACGCTAAAATATATTTTTGCATAAACCATTTATAATCTATCCAATGACAGGTTAACGTTAAATAATCATGGTCGTTAGTACTACGGTCTAGATCAGACGTGATAGATACTTTACCAGGAAAATGATATAAGGAATAACGTAAATACTGTTGATATTCATGTGCAAATTTAAATACATCTCTCTTAACAGTTGATCTAGGAAAATCGTTAAAAGCAGGATTATACATATCTCTAATATAATGAATAAAGTTGGGAGAGGAAGGAAATGAAAAAGACAAATCCTCCACAACAACTAATTTTGCTATTGCTTCCCTATCTCTATTTTTATCGTATTTAGGGCCTACAATTCCCCCGTCATAGGGTTAATTTGACCTGTACTTGGTTCGGATATTATGTGAACCTTGTCATGAGCCCGACTGAGAGGGCACTGGCGCACCCGATTTTTCAGCCAGGTGTTGATTCCACCTAGCTGGGTGAAAGTTTTTTATGTGTCTCAATAAACCTCCCGTACCACCCTGACCTTTTCCCATTTTAAATTTAAAAACATTTTTACAAATTTGACATCTAACTACTTTATGCTCTACGTCCCTATCAAAAAATTTCTATGCATTTGATTTTAATTTTCGTTGTGGTGGCCTCATCTCATACTAGGGGGAATTGGAGGCGTTCCAGTTGGAGGTGTACTAGTGAGTGTGTCATCTAGATTATCTTCTAAATTAAAGTCTTGTTGAGTTTTCGAAAATATCTCCTCGTTTAAATCTAATGGTATTTCAGGAAATGTGAAGTATCAACAAAATCATCAGGTCTAGGAATAGGATGACTAGAAGAAGTATCCCTTCCCTTGTTACCCCTACTAGAGGAACCCTTACCCTTACCCTTATCCTTAAACATACTTCTAAGTCCTTCCATTTTAATTATGCTAATAAATAGTTAAAGATAATGAAATTAAGTGCGCTAATTAATATAAAGAAACAATAACAATTAACGCCGACGTAACGTCGACGTGTAATCGAGAGGTTGAAAACTTTGCTCGATGATGATCCTCAAGCTAGTTGCCAACTTCACTCCCAAATATAAATAAAATTGAATATTTAGTACACAATGTAGACTTGTAGAAAGATTGATCGAGAGATTAGAGAGATTGTTGGAAGATTTGTGAGAAAGATGAAGAGAAAATGAGTTATTTATAGTTGGAAAATTGGGTTAAAGTGTAAATATAATAACTTAGGGATTAAAAATAAATATTAAGGGGTTGGGGGAGGGGGGAGGCCAAAAATGGCCGTTGCACAACGGCCAAAATATAAAATGGTCTATTTTGTGCAAAGGGGCGTGACATGGGGCGGGTCGGGGCTGGCGGGACTAGCTGAGGTCCCGTCCTGGTTCGAGTCCCGTTACCGATTTTTTTTTTAATAGCGTGGTAGGGTAGGGGTCGTGTCGGGACCGGGCCGCCCCGCCCCGTTGGCCAGCCTTAAGAATATCAAAGAAGTGATAAATTGATGTTAACAATGTGGTTCCTGGAGTTGTGATATTTAGGGCCTCATGACCATTTTTGTTGTTTCAAATTGTGTTGAAATGAATTCAATGAACACCTGGAAAGTAGAACCTTGAAATAGTCCAAGGGCTAGGACGTGTTATCTGAGAATGTATAGTTGTTCAAATTCTTTTGATCTAGATCTATAATCTCCTAAAAGTTCCGATGTCAGCATATAAAATTTCGCTTTTCTCCATTGTCTCGACATCACCTTTACTTGGAAATCCTGACTTTAGTGAAGCACAAAAAAAGAATATAAATCATGACTTTGGTGATAATGTTTCCTCAGCTTTATAAAATGTTTTTTGTTGTGCTTTTGCTGTCCTTTGCTTATCGAGCTTGTACATTTTACAGGGACCATGGGGATATGTCATCAAAAAAATATCGTCATGATAAACGTGTGTATCTTGGAGCTCTTAAATTTGTCCCGCATGCTGTTTACAAACTCCTTGAGAACATGCCAATGCCGTGGGAGCAGGTACTCCCTACAGCCTTTTTGATTTTTCATTCTGACTAATTGTGTTGTGTCTTGTTCTACTAGTCAAATCTTCAGTTTATTCTAAAATACTTTTATTTTAACAGGTTCGGGATGTCAAAATCCTGTACCATATTACTGGTGCTATTACGTTTGTTAATGAGATCCCATGGGTTGTCGAACCTATATATCTGGCTCAGGTATGCTACTGGACCCTGCTTTGCTTTGGTTTTCTTTCCAACTCCACTGAGCCATATATATTGAGACTGATTCATAATCATGAAATCTTGCAGTGGGGCACAATGTGGATCATGATGAGAAGGGAGAAGAGAGACCGGCGGCATTTCAAGAGAATGCGTTTTCCTCCTTTTGACGATGAGGAGCCTCCATTAGATTATGCTGATAATCTTCTGGATGTTGATCCTCTGGAGCCAATCCAGTTGGAGATGGATGAAGAAGAGGATTCTGCAGTTTATAACTGGTTTTATGACCATAAACCATTGGTTAAAACAAAGCTTATTAACGGTCCTAGTTACCGCAGGTGGCATTTGTCCCTTCCTATAATGGCAACACTTCACCGCCTTGCTGGGCAGCTGCTTTCAGATCTGACTGATCGCAATTACTTCTACTTGTTTGATATGGAGTCCTTTTTCACCGCTAAAGCATTGAACATGTGCATACCTGGTAAGGATTGTGCTCAAGGGGCGTTATTTCTGTTTCTGTCTTCTAAGTTCTTAGTGGTCTCAACTGCTTTAGCTTGCCTAGCTGAATATTATCCTCCCATGGAATTCTACACCTTCTTTATTCTGCCTATTATCTGCTTAATCTTATCCAGAAGGTATACCTGAGTAATTGGTAGTTCAGGAACCAAAAAATTGTGATTTCGTGAGTTATCCCATCTGTTCAATATTTGTTTAGGTATTTCCATGATCACCCTGCATATTTGGCTTCTTCTAATTTAGGTAATAGGTAATGTATCACATTTGAGCACGGTTCCCTTCCAGCATCAATTGCTCTCCCCTTTTTCCTGGTCTAGAGAGGCGCTGGATTAGGGAATAATTTTTCATGGTACATGTTGAATCCTCACTGTTGGTGGACTTTTTTCACTAAGAAGCTTCTTTCTGCAGGTGGTCCCAAGTTTGAACCTTTATATCGTGACATGGAGAAAGGAGATGAAGACTGGAATGAGTTCAATGATATCAACAAATTGATCATCAGGTCGCCACTTAGGACAGAGTACAGAATTGCCTTCCCTCACCTCTATAACAACAGACCAAGAAAGGTGAAGCTTTGCATATATCACACTCCGATGATCATGTACATAAAAACAGAGGATCCCGATCTACCTGCTTTTTATTATGATCCGCTTATACATCCCATAGTCACCAAGGACCGCCGGGAGAAGAAAGTTTCTGAAGACGACGATGATGATGATGATTTTGCCTTACCTGAGGGTGTGGAACCGTTTCTGAATGAGACTCCAATCTATACTGATACTACAGCTGCTGGTATTTCCCTTTTGTTTGCCCCACGCCCATTCAACATGAGATCTGGTCGGACAAGACGTGCTGAAGATATTCCCCTTGTGTCAGATTGGTTTAAGGAGCATTGGTATGCTTTCATCTTTGCTTTTACTTTTCTTATTTGTTATAGTAAGTTAATCCTTATACTTCAAATGTATTTAACTATCTGTTTTGTTTCCTCCAGTCCTCCATCATATCCCGTCAAGGTGCGCGTCAGTTATCAGAAGTTGTTGAAATGTTTTGTATTGAACGAGTTGCATCATAGACCTCCTAAGGCCCAGAAGAAGAAGCACCTCTTCCGCTCACTTCAAGCCACAAAATTTTTTCAAACCACAGAACTTGATTGGGCTGAAGCTGGTCTTCAAGTTTGCAAGCAGGGATATAATATGCTGAATCTCTTGATCCATAGGAAGAACCTGAACTATCTTCACCTCGATTACAATTTCAATCTGAAGCCTGTTAAGACACTAACTACTAAGGAACGTAAGAAATCCCGGTTTGGCAATGCTTTCCACCTGTGTCGTGAAATTCTGCGTTTGACAAAGCTTGTTGTCGATGCCAATGTCCAGTTTCGTCTGGGAAATGTTGATGCATTTCAGCTGGCAGATGGCTTGCAATACATCTTTTCGCATGTTGGTCAGTTGACGGGTATGTATCGTTACAAGTACAGGCTTATGAGGCAGATTCGGATGTGCAAGGATCTGAAACATTTGATCTATTATCGATTTAATACCGGGCCGGTTGGAAAAGGTCCTGGTTGTGGTTTCTGGGCACCTATGTGGAGGGTGTGGTTATTCTTTCTTCGGGGAATAGTACCTCTTTTGGAACGTTGGTTAGGGAATCTACTGGCAAGGCAATTTGAGGGTCGCCATTCGAAGGGGGTGGCCAAAACTGTCACAAAGCAACGTGTTGAAAGTCACTTCGATTTGGAGCTCCGTGCTGCAGTAATGCATGATGTTCTTGATGCTATGCCAGGTGAACAATTTTCTATTGTTGATTGTTTTTTTGGGATGCTTCCATTGCATTCCGTTACTCGGACCAACACTTTTTGCTAATATAGTGCCTCTTTACTGCAGAGGGGATCAAGCAAAATAAAGCCAGAACCATCTTGCAGCATCTAAGTGAAGCATGGCGTTGTTGGAAGGCAAATATTCCTTGGAAGGTATTATTCTTATCCTTTTTCTTCTCTCTTGCAACAATGAGCTTTGCTTAAGATGAGACATTTAGTTTTTTTGGCTATTTATTTTATTAGGTTCCTGGTTTGCCTGTTCCTATTGAGAACATGATTCTCCGCTATGTCAAATCCAAAGCTGATTGGTGGACAAATGTTGCTCACTACAACCGTGAACGTATAAGAAGAGGAGCAACTGTTGACAAGACTGTGTGTCGAAAAAACCTTGGAAGATTGACTCGCCTTTGGCTGAAGGCTGAACAGGTATTAACTACTATTATTATCTGTAGTTATTCTTAACTCATAAAATTGTTTTGGTTTTCCCTCTATTACATTTGCTTATTGTTGGAGACAAGCTTGGGGTAATTTATGCTGATTTGTGGTTTTCTTGCAATTAACAGGAGCGGCAACATAACTACCTGAAAGACGGTCCATATGTTACTCCAGAAGAAGCAGTAGCTATATATACTACCACTGTGCATTGGTTGGAGTCAAGGAAGTTTTCTCCTATACCATTCCCTCCATTGTCATACAAGCATGACACAAAGCTACTTATCCTTGCACTTGAGAGATTGAAAGAATCTTACAGTGTGGCTGTGAGATTAAACCAGCAGCAAAGGGAAGAGTTGGGCCTCATTGAGCAAGCTTATGATAATCCGCATGAAGCATTATCACGGATTAAGCGTCATCTGCTTACTCAGCGTGCCTTCAAAGAAGTAAGTTTCACTATTTGAATTATTTTTTGGAGTGGTAAGGAGATCAATACACTGATTTGGTTGGAGCAACTATTTTCTTGTCGCACTATCCTAGGTTGAGAAAGTTTATTTCTTAGGATTTACTTAATCCAAATACCCTAAATCGAGAATGAGGCATGCTGAAAGGTCATATACAAGTATCAGGGATATCAGATACTCAGACCACTCTTATTACTGCTGCCATATCACAACCGGTCCAATTGGCCAATATCATGCAAATTCTGCTTAAAATCAACTCTAGGTCACTGATATCCAATTGAGATTCTGTTTCATTTTATTCTCACTAGGATTAAATATAAATTGAATTTTTTAATTTTTGGTTAGTGGAGCAAGATTAAGTGCGTGCTTGGATCTTTTCCTGGAAGTTGCTATACACAGAGCCCTTCAAATTTAGTTTGGTGTAGTTTCTGTAAGAATGTACTGATGATTGCATTTCACAGGTTGGCATCGAGTTTATGGACTTGTACAGTTACCTGATTCCTGTTTATGAGATTGAGCCACTTGAGAAGATCACTGATGCATACCTGGACCAGTACCTATGGTATGAAGGTGATAAGCGCCATCTCTTTCCAAATTGGATTAAACCTGCTGATTCAGAGCCACCACCTCTGTTGGTGTATAAATGGTGTCAAGGCATAAACAATTTGCAAGGAGTATGGGACACCAGTGAAGGACAGTGTGTGGTGATGCTGCAGACGAAGTTTGAGAAATTCTTTGAAAAGATTGACTTGACCATGCTGAACAGGTATTGTTGTTGGAGCTTCTGGTACTTGAATATCATAATGGGTTTTCTGACATTGTTTTAACCTTCTTTTTATTTTTTATAGGCTTCTGCGTTTGGTGCTGGACCACAATATTGCTGATTATGTCACTGCAAAAAACAATGTTGTACTGTCTTACAAAGATATGAGCCATACGAATTCATACGGGCTGATACGCGGTCTTCAGTTTGCTTCATTTGTTGTTCAGTACTATGGGCTTGTGTTGGATCTTTTGCTCCTAGGTTTAACTCGAGCTAGTGAAATTGCTGGTCCACCGCAGATGCCTAACGAGTTCATAACCTTTAGTGATTCTAGAGTGGAAACAAGGCATCCAATCCGGTTGTACTCTCGATATATTGACAAGGTGCATATATTATTTCGCTTCACTCATGAAGAGGCTCGGGACCTTATCCAAAGATATCTTACTGAGCATCCTGATCCCAACAATGAAAATATGGTTGGATATAACAACAAGAAATGCTGGCCAAGGGACGCAAGAATGAGGCTCATGAAGCATGATGGTAATTGTTATTTAGTTTTTTCCCCATATTGTTCCTTAATTTTGAATTTGTGCAAGTGTTTTTCTGATTACAGGTAAATATTAATGAATTGATTTATTTTCATTTCACCGTGAAACTTGACTTCAGTTTTGGTTAATTCACATTTCAGTTAATCTTGGGAGAAGTGTCTTCTGGGACATGAAGAATCGACTGCCTAGAAGTATCACTACTTTGGAGTGGGAAAACAGCTTTGTCTCTGTTTATAGCAAAGATAATCCAAACTTGCTCTTCAGCATGTACGTACCTCTTCCTGTTTGTCCTTTGTTATTGTTTTTGGGTGGTGATATCTACTTAGAGAATCCTGTAGGTTACTTAAAAGATATTCTTTGGGGTGGGTGGTAATGGGACTGGATGATTCTATATGCTGAATTCTCCCAGAAACTGTTGTTTTTTGCATCTCTAGATAGGAGTTGAACTTATTTGTGTCTTGCTTTACCTGAACCTGACTTCTTAAACTTCAATGGTTTGCTGGATATTCTTTCATGGGGAGTGGTTTACCGCTTACTCTTTATTGAAGACAGTGTTATCATTGAGTAAACTTACCTTGATATGCTTGTTTAGGTGTGGGTTTGAAGTTCGGATACTGCCTAAGACCAGAATGACCCAAGAGGCATTCAGCAATACAAGAGATGGAGTCTGGAATTTACAAAATGAGCAGACTAAAGAACGCACGGCTGTTGCCTTCTTGCGTGTAGATGACGAGCACATGAAGGTGTTTGAAAATCGTGTTAGGCAGATTCTTATGTCCTCTGGTTCTACAACATTCACGAAGATCGTTAACAAATGGAACACTGCTCTTATTGGTAACATCTTGTCCTGAATATCTGTCTAAGAATTATTCCAACATGAACTTTGGTCTTGCTAGTGGGTCCTTGTAACTAAGGTTTTTTGTTTGTACTTGTAGGCCTTATGACATATTTCCGTGAAGCAACAGTGCATACGCAAGAGTTGCTGGACCTGCTGGTCAAATGTGAAAACAAGATACAGACTCGTATTAAGATTGGTTTGAACTCAAAAATGCCCAGCAGGTGAATGTGTGACCTTATGTCTGGAATTAGCTAAATTTTCAGAAATTATATTTTCTCTTTTTGATGAATATGCTTTAGGTTTCCTCCTGTTATTTTCTACACGCCAAAGGAAATTGGAGGGCTTGGAATGTTGTCAATGGGTCACATATTGATTCCACAGAGTGATCTTAGGTATAGTCAGCAAACAGATGTTGGTGTGACGCATTTCAGAAGTGGAATGAGCCATGAAGAGGACCAATTGATCCCAAATCTTTACAGATACATACAGGTGATTTTTTATGCTGGTGGACTTTTCTTTTGTCCGCCTAAACTTATTTTTACTAATATGATTTTATTACCCCTGGGCAGCCTTGGGAGAGTGAGTTCATAGACTCTCAGAGAGTTTGGGCCGAGTATGCTTTGAAGAGGCAGGAAGCCCAGGCACAAAATAGGCGTTTGACTCTTGAAGATCTGGAAGTGAGTAATCTTGCTATGTTAACTCTTTCTTTCGTCCTTTGGATCATTAGGATTATTCTACACTCTGTCGTACTCTCTCTTAAGTGGTTTACAGGCCAAGCCGAAATCCACATCATTTGTAATAATTTCGGATTTTCTTTTGATTGTGGCTCCAAAAAGAAAAAAAATAGAACACAAAAGCTGGTTGGGAGAGATGCTAAAATCGTGCCTGTTCTCTCTGCCACTCTCTCTCTTAGTGGTTTACAAGCCGAGCCGAAATTATATCATTTGTGATATTTGGGAATTCGTTTAATTGTTGCTCCAAAAAGACAATACAAAAGCTAGTGGAGATGCTGAAATCATGCCCAACACATTCTCTCTTTTTTTGGGGGTGGGGGTGGGGGTGGGTGTATGTATTACTTGCAGCGTTCATGTTATTTTGGTTATTTGGTTATTTGCTCATTTTGTTAACTTGTCTCGTTTGTTATTTCTTGTACTTCGATTATCCTATTTTATCTGTGGTAGCTACTGCCCCTTTTTCAAAATGTTTTATCATGGCTTAGTCGCTTTCATTATTTTCATTTCCATACTGCTATGAATTTCTTGTCCTTATCTGACCTCTTTTTATGCTTTCTCTTGAGCCGAGGGTTTTTTGGAAACAACCTCCCTACCTTGGTAGGGGTAAGGTCTGCATACACTCTACCCTCCTACGTGGGGTCTTCACTGGGTATGTTGTTGTTGTTAACTTGTCTCTTGTTATTCATTAGGATTCATGGGATCGTGGAATACCTCGAATCAATACATTGTTCCAGAAGGATCGCCACACCCTTGCATATGACAAAGGATGGAGAGTGAGAACAGATTTTAAACAGTACCAGGTCCTTAAGCAGAATCCATTCTGGTGGACACACCAGAGGCATGATGGAAAGCTATGGAACCTGAATAACTATCGAACTGATGTTATTCAAGCTCTTGGAGGAGTTGAAGGAATTCTTGAGCATACATTATTCAAAGGAACATAGTATGCTCTCTTCCTCATTGCTCTTTGCATTTCCTTTATTATTTGTTGGTTTCAGATCTTAATAGCTGCAGGCCTACAGCACAGTTGTCTTTGCGTCTTATGCTCTCCTTTTTAGTTTTTGTTATGTCCTATTGGTCTTGGGAATTAACAACAAATAGGCTAGAACAATGTGGCAATGACTGTTGAAATCCTGTCATTAGTTGGCGTGTAACCTTCGTGGCTACCAATGTTACTCTTCTACTTTCTAGGAGTGGCTCAAGGGAAAAATGTGTTTCCGTTTTTCTCTTTTTGGGAGGGCAATATGTTTTTACTCTCTGAACTGGATAATATTGTCTCGGTTCTCATAATGTCTTGGTGCAGGTTTTTCTAACTCAGTTCCTTTCGATATTTCAGTTTCCCTACTTGGGAGGGTCTTTTCTGGGAGAAAGCTTCAGGTTTTGAGGAATCCATGAAGTACAAGAAACTGACTAATGCTCAACGATCTGGGCTTAATCAAATCCCTAATCGTAGGTTTACTCTTTGGTGGTCGCCGACAATAAATAGGGCAAATGTCTATGTTGGTTTCCAAGTACAGCTGGACCTGACTGGGATATTTATGCACGGGAAGATTCCAACTCTGAAGATATCTTTGATACAGATATTCCGTGCACATTTGTGGCAGAAGATCCATGAGAGTGTTGTCATGGATCTCTGCCAAGTTTTGGATCAAGAGTTGGATGCATTGGAAATCGAGACTGTACAAAAAGAAACAATTCATCCAAGAAAGAGTTACAAAATGAATAGCTCCTGCGCTGACATCCTCCTCTTTGCTGCGCATAGATGGCCGATGTCAAAACCTAGTCTTGTGGCTGAATCAAAGGATGTGTTTGACCAGAAGGCTAGTAACAAATACTGGATAGATGTGCAGCTTCGATGGGGTGACTATGATTCTCATGATATTGAGCGTTATACACGAGCAAAGTTCATGGATTACACTACAGACAACATGTCTATTTATCCATCGCCTACTGGTACGTCGTGTGCATCCGGTGATCAACTGACTTTATTCCCTTTGTCAGACAAGTTTTATTTATTTGTTCTTTTTTCAGGTGTAATGATTGGACTTGACCTTGCTTATAACTTGCATTCCGCTTTTGGAAACTGGTTCCCTGGTTCAAAACCATTGCTTGCCCAAGCCATGAACAAGATTATGAAGGTACCTGTCCCCTTTCAATCATCCATTAATTTCATGAACTGGTGTGTGCAGTGTGTTGTGGATGAAAGTTTCTTAACATCCTTATGTTCCATTATGCAGTCAAATCCTGCCCTCTATGTGCTGAGGGAACGCATAAGGAAAGGGTTGCAACTGTATTCTTCAGAGCCCACAGAACCATATTTATCATCTCAGAACTATGGAGAGATTTTCAGCAATCAAATCATATGGTTTGTTGATGACACAAATGTGTACCGTGTTACCATCCACAAGACCTTCGAGGGAAATCTGACAACAAAGCCTATAAATGGTGCAATTTTCATTTTCAATCCTAGGACAGGTCAACTGTTTTTGAAGGTAAGTGCAGTTGTTCGACTATAATCTTCTCGTTAACTCTTGGGAGAACTCCATTGTCCAGTAGCTGATGTGTGTCCTGTGCTTTTCATCTACAGGTCATTCACACAAGTGTGTGGGCAGGGCAAAAGCGTCTTGGCCAGCTGGCTAAGTGGAAAACAGCCGAAGAAGTGGCTGCGCTTGTGAGGTCCTTGCCTGTTGAAGAACAACCAAAGCAAATTATTGTGACCCGTAAGGGAATGCTTGATCCGTTGGAGGTCCACTTGCTCGATTTTCCGAATATTGTTATCAAAGGAAGTGAGCTGCAATTACCATTCCAGGCTTGTTTGAAGATAGAGAAATTTGGTGATCTGATACTGAAGGCTACAGAGCCACAAATGGTTCTGTTCAACATATATGATGATTGGTTGAAGAGCATCTCATCCTATACAGCATTCTCCAGGCTCATCCTCATCCTGCGTGCACTCCACGTGAACAATGAAAAGGCTAAGATGTTACTCAAGCCTGACAAGTCGGTCGTCACTGAGCCTCACCACATCTGGCCTTCACTTACAGATGACCAGTGGATGAAGGTATGTTTAGGAAAATGTACCTATGCCTCCTTGAATATTGCCGTACCTTGATATTGTGAAAGAAACTTTTGTTGGTGGCTTTATGAGCAAATTCACAAGGATAATCTTCTTTTGGCTTGTTTGGTGGCACACCTGTGAGATTGTGTGAATTTTGATTTGGTAGGCTTATTTCTGATTCTAAAATGTTGTGCACTGTTTCAGGTTGAGGTAGCGCTTAGAGATCTCATTCTCTCAGACTATGCAAAAAAGAACAATGTCAACACATCAGCATTGACACAGTCTGAGATCCGTGATATTATACTTGGAGCTGAGATAACTCCTCCATCACAGCAGCGGCAACAGATAGCTGAGATTGAGAAACAGGTAGTGGTCTTGGTCCTTCTAGTACTTAGCAAGGTAGTCCTTTATTTTAAGAGCTTCTGTGCTAATGTGCGTATCTTTTCAGGCCAAGGAAGCAAGTCAACTGACCGCTGTTACCACAAAGACCACTAATGTCCATGGTGATGAGTTGATTGTTACTACAACAAGTCCCTATGAGCAAGCTGCCTTTGGCTCTAAAACAGATTGGCGTGTCAGAGCAATTTCTGCCACAAATCTCTATCTCCGTGTGAACCACATATATGTAAATTCAGAGGACATAAAGGTACTCATTTTTTTTCGCCTTCCTTTGCTTACTAGACACACTATACCTTTATCACCTTTTATGTAGAATCATTGTTGTTACCAGGAAAATTTCTGTTAATATTTTCTGTTTTTAACCATTTGTACAGGAGACTGGATATACTTACATCATGCCCAAAAATATTCTGAAGAAGTTCATCTGCATTGCTGATCTGCGGACACAAATTTCTGGTTACTTGTATGGTGTAAGTCCACCAGATAATCCTCAGGTGAAAGAAATCCGGTGTATTGCAATGCCTCCACAATGGGGGACACATCAGCAGGTGCATCTACCTTCCGGTCTTCCTGAGCATGATTTTCTCACGGACTTGGAGCCTTTGGGATGGATGCACACACAACCAAACGAGCTTCCTCAGTTATCGCCACAGGTTAACTTCTACTGATCTTAGTTATGTGTGCTTACCTCAGTTGCTCTATGCATGGCTCCTGATGTGTAAATATTCTGAATAACAGGATGTTACTTCACATGCTCGGATCCTGGAGAACAACAAACACTGGGATGGAGAGAAGTGCATTATATTGACATGCAGTTTCACACCAGGGTCCTGTTCGTTAACTGCATATAAGTTGACTCCAACTGGGTATGAATGGGGACGTGCTAACAAAGATTCAGGAAGCAACCCTCATGGTTACCTGCCGACTCATTACGAGAAGGTCCAGATGCTCTTGAGTGACCGATTCCTTGGCTTTTACATGGTAAGTGTGCTGGTCTACGGATTATTCAGTTGGATTTTTGATTGCTGCTCCCCATCCATGTTTCCTGTTCTTTGCATGCTCCCTTCCATGCCACCTCCGTCTAGATCTGAATCTAAATTGAATTTTGTTGTGCAGATACCTGATAATGGTCCATGGAATTACAACTTCATGGGAGTGAAGCATACTGTTAGCATGAAGTACGGAGTGAAGTTAGGTACACCTCGGGAATACTACAATGAGGATCACAGACCAACACATTTCCTGGAATTCAGCAATATGGAGGAAGGCGACGCTGCTGAGGCAGATCGGGAGGATACATTTACATAATATACTGCTACTCAAATATATATTGGTGAGATTTCCCTCTAGTCATCTGGGAAGTTAAATCAAATGGTGACTCCTGGGTTTTTATATGTCTAAGATGTAATACAGAGTGTAGTGGCTGATGATATTAGATGAAACAAGTTGTAAATATACGAAATGATTTTGTAGCTGCCACTGTATGCTTTTTATCGGAGGACGACTATTACTGCTCGTCTTTGCTGGTATAGAATTTAGCTTGCACCGTTTCTTTGCGTCATAAACAAATAGATGTTTGTACATTAGAGTAAGTAAATCGTGTTTGGGGTATTTTGATTTTCTTTTAATCCTGCAGCTTTAGGAGCTCTTGTATGCGGAGAGCTGCAATATTAACTGAACTGTGTAAGTTATTAGAAGGTGAATGAATTAATTGCGAGTTATGACCGATCTTTTTGTCTTTGACCACTTGGTTAAGTGTGTAAGACGGGAAAAAATGTTGATTATCAGAATTGATGAGAAGTGTTTTTGAATGGTCGGTCGTTTCGTTTTAAGAATGCCACTTCTCTGTTTTTTGAATAAAAAAGGGTAAAGGAGGTATCCAATTGAAGGGAAAAGTGAAAATGAGGATCAGATTAGGTTGACATTAAGCTAAAAAAGATAAATGTTGAAGTATCTATGGCGTTGGCCTCCACATTTGCTTTTCTCCATAAGTTACAAGGGGCTTCTAGTAAGAAGGGACAATAGAGATTGGTCAATTAAGTGGGTATCCTTCAAGTTCTAAAAAATGGATAGAAAATATAAGTAAATAATTAGTGTTAATGAGGTTAAATTTCATTACTAACTTTTTTAGCAACCCATAATCTTTTACTAATTTTTACACTAGCTTTATTACCTCAAAATTATCAAAAGAGGCGAAAACCCTTCCTAACCACCTTCCCATGCTCTCCGGCCACCATCCTTGGTCCTTCTCCTCTTGTTCTTTAGGTATCTAATCCCTCAAAACATTTTCAATAGTAGATCTCCGATTGCATTTATTTTTTAAGAGAAGATTTATGGAGAAAAATATTTGTGAAATTAAAAAAAAGAAACATTGTTGGGTCCTTTTAGACTGAATTTGTTGGTTTCTTGAGCTTGACATTACTTCAAAGGATCATTCATTATTTGTTGGTAGTGGCGGAGCCAATATTTTTACTAAGGGGATTAAAAATATAAATAAGTAAATACACGAAGAACCTAAGGTGTTTCAACATCTACTAAAATATACATAAAAAATAATTTTAACCTTATATATATAATATACTTTTTCGCCGAAGGGGGATTCGGATGAACCCCTCGGCCCTTACTAGCTCCGCCCATGTTTGTTGGTAGGTGAAAAAAAGATTAATTTGTGCCCAACCTTCAGCGGAGTTTAGTGAACCCAACCTGATTGTTTGAGCCAACAACTACTAATATTGTTTGAAGAAACAGATGAACAACTCCAATTTTCGTAGTTGTAAGAACAACTGAATAGTTGCTAGAATGACGAATGCAATAATGGAACAACTTCTGTAGTTGGCTAATTACAGAAATTGCCGACAACTATTGATAGTTAGAGGACAACTGAAAGTTGTAGGGAAAACTAATCAAGTTCTTTAGCAATTTTAAAGTTGTTTGATGAATCTATTTTCTCTAAGGACCACTAAAATATGTATCTTTGTGATATCTTCTATTATTATGACCACCAAAGGGAGACCAATAATAAAAGGAGTTGATTTACATGGTGAGTGGGCGGAGAACCAAATCGTTATACTTGGAATTTGAAGGGCCCAGACACATACTGATAACGGTAGGATGTTATGTACAATGAGTTGGTTTCAAGGTTTGGTTTAAGTTGTAATAAAGAGGATCTTTCCATTGCTTACATGCTCAGCTTTGCTGAAAAGTAAAAGACAACTTCTAAGATAAAGAGTTGATCGTGATATGCGTTTTATGATCAAAACAAGCCCATTAAGGGTATTTGTAGTTGAAAGGGTGGTAAAGGAAGACCATTGTGAAATAAAGTATACCAAATGATGAAGAGAATCTTGTGACTATGGATATGCCAGAAAATGAGGAAGTTGCACAACATTCTATATCGACACGAGACATCCACATTAATAAAGACGATACAAGCTTTTATAAGGGTTTAACTTATTTCAAGGACATACAAGAGTTAATTACACTGTTAAAATTTGCTGCCGTGAAGAAAGATTAAAAAATTCAAACAAGGGAAGAGTGCTAAAGATGTGTACAATGTTAAATTTGTAGCGTAGAATAGTGCGATTCTCCTTGGTTGGAGGCTTTTCATTTATGTAATATATATAGGTGTTTATAATTATAAACCTAATTGTATAAGGATCTCTATTTTACCTAATTACACTAGAATAATAATTACTGAATATATGGAGAATATTTATTTATTCTCTATCACACCCCCTCAGTTGGAGCAGGAAGAGGTCGGACGCTCAGATTGGATCTGAAGTGAAGGAATAGCTACAAGGAAGTCCCTTAGTAAATATATTTGTGTACTGATAGGAAGAAGGAACATGTAACACCCTAACATAGCCCATGACAACATTCTCACCAATAAAATGAATATCCATCTCAATATGTTTGGTTCGCTGATGTTGAACCGGGTTATGAGATAAGTAAACAACAGATATGTTATCACAATAGACAAGAGAAGCCTTACGTAAGGGATAATGAAGCTCTAGAAGAAGGTTTCTGAACCAGTAGATCTCATCAACAACGTTCGCAACGCCTCTATATTCTGCTTTTGCACTCGAACGGGAAAGCGTGACTTGCTGTTTGGCAGACCACGAGATGAGATTACAACAACAACATACCTAGTGAAATCCCACAATGTGGGGTCTAAGGAGGGTAGAGTGTACGCAGACCTTACCTCTATCTTGGTAGGTAGAGCGGTTGTTTCGAGAGACACTCGGCTCAAGACAAAGCACACGCCTAAGCAAAGTAAGACAAACAAAGTAAGTAAGTCATG
Source organism: Anisodus tanguticus (assembly GCA_034509755.1). Classification (NCBI taxonomy): domain Eukaryota; kingdom Viridiplantae; phylum Streptophyta; class Magnoliopsida; order Solanales; family Solanaceae; genus Anisodus; species Anisodus tanguticus. Next base: position 10,748,146 of record CM067543.1, on the reverse strand, counting down.
ATAGCGAATTCTGAAAGAGAAAAAGAACCAAAAAGAAGCAATAAATAATGCAAGTAAATAAGACGAACAAAATACACACAACATCATAAATCAAACGACAATTGACCATAAGGAAATATTGTGCCTACTAGTATGATAGGCTAAGCAAGCCTACAATAATAATATTACAACTACTAGTTTGTAAGCATAGGCAGGACTACGTTGGGCTACCTACTACCCTTCTACCATAATATGTGTCCTCTATAACACCATATCTAAGGTCATGTCCTCAGTGAGTTGCACTTGCGCCATGTCCCATCTAATCACCTCTCCCCAATACTTCATCGGCCAACCTCTACCCGTCTTGTACTCGTCCATAGCCAACATCTCACACCTCCGCACTGGAGAATTTATGTCTCTCCTCTGCACGTGCCCGAACCATCTCAACCTCGCTTACCGCATCGTATCCTCTATCGAGGCCACTCCCACTCTGTCTCGGATATCATCATTTCTAATTTTATCCCTCCTTGTATGCCCACACATCTATCTTAGCATCCTCATCTCCGCAACTTTCATCTTTTGGGTGTGCGATGTCTTGACTGGCCAATACTCCTCCCTATACAACATAGTCGGTCTAGACTCCATATACGAGACTCCATTTCATCCACCATGTCCCAATACGATATCTGACATCGTCATCAATCTCTCCATTCCCTTAGTTAATAAACCCGAGGTACTTGAAGCTCCCTTTATTTGGAATGACCTGAGTATCAAGCCTCACTTGCACGCCTATCTCAAGGTCGCTCCCGTTACTGAACTTGCAGTGTTTTGTCTTGGTCCTACTCATCCTGAACCTTTTAGACTCCAGAGTCTGTCTCTAAACCTCCAGCTTAGCGTTCACTCCGCTGCGAGTCTCATCAATTAAGACTATGTCGTCTGCGAATAACATACACCATGGCACCTCCCCTTGGATTTGTTGCTTCAATACCGTACATACACCATGGCACCTCCTCTTGGATTTGTCGCTTCAGTACATCCATCACCAATGTAATCGGAATGGGCTAAGAGTTGATCCCTAGTACAGCCCCATCATCACTGGGAAGAACTCTGAGTCTCCTTCCACTGTCCGTACCCTAGTCTTGGCTCCATTATACATATCCTTGATTGCCCTAGTGTATGCCACAAGTACACCTCTAACCTCCAAACATCTCCATAGAACCTCCCTAGGGACTTTGTCGTATGCCTTCTCGAGGTCGATGAAAACCATATATAGGTCTCTCTTCCTCTCCCTATACTGCTCCACCAACATCCTAATAAGATGAATGGCTTCTGTAATCGAACGCCCCGGCATGAATCCAAACTGATTCTCGGAGATAGACACGCTTCTTGCACCTTAATCTCCACGACTCTTTCCCAAACTTTCATAGTATGGCTTAGCAACTTGATACCCCCATAGTTGTTACAACTCTGGATATCACCTTTGTTCTTGTACAAAGGAATCATTGTACTCCACCTCGATTCTTTGGGCATCCTCGTCGTCTTAAAAATGACGTTAAACAACTCCGTCAGCCACTCCAAACCTGCCCTACCAGCACTCTTCCAAAATTCAACTAGTATCTCACCAGGCCCGTCGCTCGTCCCCTGCGCATCCTGCGAACAACACCCTGAACCTTCTTAATATTAATGTTTTCACAATACCCAAAATCCTGGTACCTACCAGAGTGCTCCATATCTCCCAGCACAGTGTCTTTATCTTCTTTTTCGTTCAGGAGTTTATGAAAGAAAGTCTGCCACTTTCGTCTAATATGCGCGTCCTCCACCGGTACGTTGTCGTCCTCGTCCTTGATGCACCTCATGTGATCCAAGTCTCGGGCCCTCCTCTCCCTCGCCTTGGTTAGTATGTACAACTTCTTATCCCCATTTTTCCCTCTAATTCCAAATATAGACGTTCAAAAGCCATCATTTTTGCCATCGTAACCGCTAACTTTGCCTTTTTCTGTGTCATCTTATATAATTCCCTATTCGTCCACTTCTTCACCTCATCCTTGCTTTCTACCAATTTTGCATACGCCGCTTTTTTCACTTTCACCTTCTTTTGAACTTTACCATTCCACCACCAGTCCCCTCGATGCCCACCACGGCTACCCCGCGAGACCCCTAGCACTTCTCTAGCAACCTCTCGAATGCAACTAGTCGTCTTGTCTCACATACCGATCGCATCTCCACTACTCCCCCAAGTCCCCTTGGCCATCAACCTCTCCCTCATATCATTTGCACTGGCCATGGTCAAACTCCCCCATTTGATTCTTAACTTGTCATCCACAACCCTCTTTTTCACCATCTTGATCTCCAAATCCATCACCAAAAGCTTATGTCAGGTTGTAAGATCCTCCTTTGGAATAACCTTGCAGTCTTTACAAAGACCTTTGTCAACCTTCCTAAGAAGCAAAAAGTCTATCTGAGTCTTAGCCACCGAACTACGAAAAGTCACCAAATGCTCCTCCTTCTTCAGGAACCTCGAATTGGCTATCACCATCCCAAAAACTCTAGCAAACTCCAAAAATGAGACGCTCCCCCGTTCCTGTCCCAAGGCCAAAACCTCCATGCAAGTCGTCATAACCCTCCGAAAGTGCCCCCATATGTCTATTAAAATCCGCTCATACAAATAACTTCTCTGTGGGTGGTATACCTCCTACCAGTTCATCCATAGCTTCCCAAAAATGCCTCTTCTCCTCCTCGTTCAAGCCCATCTGCGACGCATACGCACTAATAATGTTCATAGTACACCCTTCAACTACCAACTTAATCTCCATCATCATGTCATTGACCCTCTTAACCTCTACCACCTGATCCCTTAGCTCGATGTCTATCAAAATGCCTACCCATTTGGTCTCGTGGACACAGGATATATTAATCCTCCTCTTCTTAAGAATCTTAACTAGCTCTATGGACTTTCCCGTTAAAGTTCCAATATTCCAAGACCTTATTCTCAACCTAGTATTACACTTACCTCTCTAACCCTCGCCCTCGTCCTGACCGAGAATATGACCTTAGTCTACCATCATTCACCAAAGCCACTAGAGCAAAAAATATTAGTCAAGGGTTAACGTTAACACACACGGGAACCAATACTAAAGCACAAGTTAGCAAGAATCTAGAGGTAAGTCAGGGTACTACAAACCAAATTGCTAAAGCAAAGGATAAGAAGATTAAAGACAAGAATGTAAAGTTAAGATTTTATAAAACACAACACGCAAGAATTTAACTTTAAGGATAAGGACAAATATTGAGTACGGGGAACTGGAGGTACCAACTCCAGGCTAATAGAACATGTTCACACGCTGAAAATCACTATTCACACACCGAAACACGTTCACTGCCTAAAATCACTATTTCCTACCAAAATTTTGTACCCGGATGCTAGGTGGGGGAACAGAGCGATAGAACCCGGGTGTACGTCATGGCAGATCTTTTGGTACCTGCAAAAACAGGAAAAGAAAGGGAAAAAAATGAAGTTCACCGGAGGTTAGAGCTCCGGCGTTAATGTGGTGGTGGTGGGTTTCACCAAAGCTCAAAGATCCGGTGCGGAGGTGGAGCAGATTTGAAAAAACCCAAACCAGTAGTGCGGCAAAAGTATCGAGGGATCAGTAGCAGCAATCACTGGGAATTTCTGATGGACTAATAATGGCAGCAATAAATATATAGAACTCGAGCTACTGAATCAAATAGCAATTGAAATGGGTCTATAAAAATATCAAGTACCAGTATCGAGGATTGTCCACTTACTCCACAAAGGAGATGCCAAAATCAGAAATCAACAAGAGAAGAAAATGTCACAAACCAGTTATTCAATAGCAGTCGAAACTCCGAATCCACAAATCAGATCGCAAAAGAGATTAGGTTACCAGAACAGACCATAGCTATTATAGCGATGGTGTCAATGGTACTTCCCTCGGTAATTATTTAAAGGTTTTCGACCACGAGATGAGATTATCACCCAAAAATACACAGTAGCCGAAAGTAGATCGATGTGTGTCCGAACAACCGCCCCAATCGGCGTCCGTATACGATATCAGCATGGTCGGTGCAGATGGATATGTAATACGTAGTCAAGAGTACCCTTAACGTACCGAATTATATGCTTAAGAGCGGTAAAGTGAGGCTTTATGGGAGCATACATAAACAAACACACCTGCTGAATGACATAGGCAATATCGGGCCTAGTGAAGGTAAGATACGGAAGTGCACCAGCAAGACTCCTATAAAGAGAAGGATCGAGCACCGGATCCCCATCATCGGCATTGAGTTTCGACTTCAAGTCGACTGGAGTGGGCATGATCTTGCAGTTTGCCATTTTAGCCATGTAAACAATTTCTTCGGCATACTTACGCTGACACAAGAATATTGCATTTTTGGATATGGTCACTGAAATCCAGAAAAAATAACTTAACTTACCCAAGTTTGTCATAGCAAATTCGAATTTGAGCAGGGTAATGATCTCGTATTTTAGCACATCAGATTAGGCAGTCAAAACAATATCATCCACATAGATCAAAAGGTATGTAGTGTCATTACCTCGATGAAAACTAAAAAGTGACCTGATCTGCATGATTAAAGTGGCAAAGCGCTCATACCAACCCTTGGGACTTGTTTCAAGCCATAGAGTGACTTTCGAAGACAACAGGCATACTGAAGAGCCTCTGGATGCACAAAGCCAGGTGGTTGATGCATATATACGATTTCTTTCGAATCCCCATGTAAGAATGCATTTTTCACATCAAGTTGATGAATCAGTCAGTTCTTTCCCATAACTATCCTTAAAACAATATGAATGGTGGCTGGTTTAACCACTGGACTAAGGTCTCACCACAATCAACTCCCTCTTGTTTCCCCGTGTCATTTGCCACAAGTCTCGCCTTATGGCGTTCAAGCTCACCACTATCTCTGAATTTGTGATGATATAGCCTGATACAACGAATCACATTCACCCCCTCTGGTCTCGGGACAAGATCCCAAGTACATTATGTAGTGAGCGCATTAAATTCCTCACGCATGACCGCATTCCAATTCGAGTCAAGCTTGGCTAATTTTGGACTTTTAGGTATAGGTGAGATAGTCTGAGTGGAGAGGTTAGAGTGGACTTTTGATTTGAAAATCCCGTGTTGGGCACGAGTTTCCATACGATAGGTTGGAAGTAGGATTGTTTGGGTCATAGGCAATGGGGTGGTTTGGGACACGGTATTTTCGTGACTGATTGAGTGTGGGGCAGTGACTGATTACAATGGGTAGTCGATGGGATAGAGGGATAGAGGGACAGTCGACGGGTGCTGGGGGGTATTCAATAGTGGGGCAATAGGTTGGGGCAGTGACGGGATATGGGGTAGTAGTCGGGGGATGGTGGTAGTCGGTGGTAGGGCAGTGGGCTGGGGAAGTGATGGGACGGGATGGATGTCATGATGTATGGCGTTTCTAATTAGAAGGGACGTGTCCGGATCATCAATAAAGTCGTAATCAATGACTTGAAATTTTTGAATATTTGCAAATGGAGAAACGTTCTCCTCGAATGTGACATGGCGAGAGACTAGGATTTTATTTGTGGACAAATCATAGCATAAGTATCCCCTATGGTTTGACGGAAAACCTAAGAAAATGGAAGGGGTAGTTCTAGGTGCTAATTTGTGAGGGGCCGTGGAGGCGAGATTCGGGTAACATAGGCAACCAAAAATTCGAAGGTGATCATAGAGAGGATTCAACAGAAGAGAATTTCGGTTGAAGTTTTATTTTAAAGTCTTTGTGTTGGTAATATATTATGGAGGTGTACCGCCATGTATAAGGCGTACACCCAAAAAAATGGGGGATGGAAGCATGGAAGAGCATAGTGCAGATCATCTTGTTGATGGTGCGTAGGACTCTTTCGTCTTTACCATTTTGAGAGGTGTGGGGGCAAGAAAATCAAAACACCATACCGTAGTCCGCACAAAATTTATGAAAGGGAAGGTTGTCAAACTCACGGCCGTTATCATATTGAAACGTTTTGATGATCTTTTCAAATTGGGTTTTAACATATGCTTGAAATTCAAGAACGATTGTGTAAACTTGGGACTTATATTTTAGAGGATAAACCCAAAAAAAAATGGGAAAAATCATCCAAAAACACCAAATAATATTTGTGACCTAGTTTGCTAGTAATGGGAGATGTCCATAAATCCGCATGAATAATATCAATAGGAGAAAACATTACACTTAATGAAGATTGAAAAGGAAGTCTAACATGATTTCCTAAAGGACAAGAGTAGCAAGCGGGGGTAAATTTGCCGTTATTACATTGAATGAAATTTTGACTTTTTAAAAAATTAAAAACTTGTGCTTCCGGGTGCCCAAGTCTATTGTGCCAAGTGGATGGAGAGATGACCGCTAGAGAGGTTGGTAGATTGACACTTGCAGCGGAATTGGATAAGAAAGGATATAGATCCCTCACACTATTGCATCTCGTAAGAGTTGTCCCAGTACGTATGTCCTTTACAGAAAAACAAAAAGGGTCAAACTCAATAGATACAGAGTTTTCACTAGCAAACTTCCTAACAGAGATTAAGTTTTTAATGATGTTAGGAGCATATAGGACATTTTAAGGTAAAGGGTGGGTGAGGTGGTTGTGTTTGAGTAGTGACATAGCCTTGAATTGGAATGCGATTGTCATTGCCGACCAAAATAAATTGAGGATTATTCAAATTGAATAGGTAAGGGAGATTACCAGAGTCGCGAGTGAGGTGGGATGTGGCAAATGTATCCATGTACCATGCGTCGTCGGGCTGCTGGTGATTCATAGTGTTGTAAGCTTGACTCAGATCGGTGTCATGGGACCGTAGGCCTGCTGCTCGAATGTGGAGAAGTGGGCCTTACCGCCGCCTCGCTTTCCGCGGCCGCGTCCCCTTTCGACTCCTCGGCCACCATGTTGAGGTTGGTAGTCTGTTGGTTGCGGAGGACCGACGGGTGTGTTGGCAGTTGGCATTACAACAACCGCCAATGCATGTTAAGCGTGCTCGTCCTCTTTAGATCGTCTAGTCTCCTCCAACAACAATTGTGGTCGGAACTTGTTGAAGCTAGGGAGGGGATCAGCTTGTTGGATATCGTCGCAAGTGTATCGTACTCACCTTTCGGCAAACCATTGATAAGTTGTAAAACCATATTTTCTTCAAAAATCGGAGTGCCAACATTAGACAATTAATCGGCAACCAATTTTAGTTATTTACAATAGTATGACATGTTGGCAAAGTTCTTAAGACGAGTGTTGTTGAATTGCTCCTCCAAATAGATGGCACGCGTATGTTTGTTGTCTTGAAAGATTTCCTCTAGCCGTGTCCATAATTCGTGAGCCGAGGCACCTGTCTTCATAATAGTATGAAGTAGATCCTTGGATATGGTACCATATATCCATTGTTTGACGATAGCATCGAGCCGCTTCCACGTCGGATTGTCGATGTCGGGTGGACGGGGGTGGTGTCATCGATGTGATCAAGGACGTTGTAAGCACAAACATGTATTTGAAATAATTCGACCCACAGTGAGTATTGTCCATCCTCTTGATCAAGAACTAGAGGGATAAAGTTTTTGATATTTGCTAAGGCAAAGGCTGGATGAAAGGTGTTAGTAGGGGGTGAGGATGTGTGACGTCGTGGATGAAGGAGAAGGAAGTGGGAGAAGACATGTGGCCGCCGGAAGCAATGAAGGAGAGGTGGGTAGTGGCGGAATATTTTTAGGGTTTGTGGGAGGTATGCCGCCGGAAAATAAGAAAAGAGATGGGGGTGGCGGCCGAGTATAATTTTAGGGCAGGGAGGGTTTGACTTATGATACATGTAGAATAGTGTGATTCTCCTTGGTTGGAGGCTTCTCATTTATACAATATATATAGGTTTTACAATTACAAACCTAATTGTATAAGAATCTCTACTTTACCTAATTACATTAGAATAATAATTACTGAATATACGGAGAATATTTATTTATTCTCTATCATGTAGATCTGAATTGTGAGTGGTGACTACGAGGTACTAAGCTTAAAAGTTGCAATAGGTTTGAAATTTTCAAGTATCGCATCATGCACTCATGCAATGTACAATATCTTACAAGTCATTATCGACATGCCTCAACGAACCTTATTGGAGAATACATGAAACATAGGTTCTTGAAGGGCAAAGATCTATCCACGACAAAAATAAAAGATACAATAAAAAAGATCTGGATTGTAAGATTAGTTACTAAAATTGTTGAAGGGTAGTAAGATAGCAAAGTCTATGACAAGAGGGACACCGGTCCATGGGCATGCATTTCTAGATGCTTATCGTTATATGTTTAGGACTGTAAATGAAGGAAGAAAGACATCGCTGAAGCTTATACGAGAAAAGTTTCACAGTTGATGGACATTCTTAACATGCACTTTCGGGGGGAATTTTATTGTCTGTGATGGCACAAGATACGGAGAATCATATTGCATCTGTGTAGTAGACTCTCTTATTGGTTCAAATTCAATATTGCATGTCTCCAATAATTATTGCAGTTGTTGAAACAACTTCAGTAGTTGTTGGGACGACTATACTAGTTGTGCCAGCAACTGCAGTAATTGTGGAACAAATAAAGACAATTGTTCTAGCAACTGCACCAGTTGTTGGGGGACCTGCATGGCTGCATTCGTTTGTATTCTTAAACAATTCTTGGCTTTTTATATTTCAGGTTTGATTTAATAACCTCAAACATAGTCGTGTATGTAACTCAAAGTTAAGGGAAGAAAGATAAGTCCTCACTACTGCCATATTTGATATAAATAGGAGACGGTCAGAAAAGTTCCATAAGAGGCGGTTGACGTTCGTTAACTTCACAACTATCTTTGTCCCTTCAGCCGGAAAAAAAATAGTGAATAACTCAAATTTGGGCAGTCGGTTATTGGGCCATCAAATAGATGAAGCAATGTTCAGCGTCACCGGGCACAATGACATTAAGGTACAAAATAATATAATTCCCCGTTTCAATTTATGTGAACATACACAAAATTTAAGAAAAAGAGAAGACTTTTGAACGTGCGGGGTAAAATGAGACATTTTTGTGTGACTAAATTAATGCATAAAGGTAAATTATTTTCAAATATGAAAAGAAATCATTCTTTTTTGTACGACCTAAAAAGGAAATACGTTCACGTAAATTGAAATAGATGGGAGTAAGAACATTGAAGTATCTCATGGCACATATTACGAGTTCTCCCCAATTTGCTTTTCTCCAATAAGTTAACAAAGACATGTTTGACTTACAAATATTGCTACTTTGTACATATAATCTCATAAATGATACTCGTTACTTGAGTTTGACCTCTCCTCGCATCACTTATTCTCTTGAAGTTGGGAAAAAGAATGAGTTAAAGATTCTTGCCTCAAATCATCAATCCGTTGGCTTCTTCTTACATATTAAAAGCCCCAGAAGTGACATCCAACTAAGGGAGCTATCTTAGCCAAAGGACAACAATCAAGTATGCAAATCCCAATTTTTTGGACAGTGTGTTATATGTATATATATACATAAAAAAAAACTTTAGGTTTTGCACCCAAAGTACAAACATATCGGCATCTTAGAGAGGACACTATTACTTCTTGTAATCTTGCATTGACATTCTTTTTTAGCCGAGGGTCCATGAGAAACAACCTCTCTGCCCAACAAAAGGTATGTGTACATCCTCCCATCCCCATGCTCCACTTTGTGGGATTACACTGGGTATGTTGTTGTTGTTGTAGAGAGGCCACTATTACAGTAGTTACTGTCAGTTGTGTCAAGAGCAATTACATGCTTGTAGTACTTCTCCAAAATAGTTTTCTGAACCAAAGCTATCATGATCTATGCACCACTACTCTCCTGCAGACAAACAACAAACAACAAACAAAAAGAGAAAAGTTCAAGAACCTGGACTTTATCACTTGTGGAGACAAAAGCGATGCATCTCAATTTCCGCAAGTATAGACTAGTATGTCATCAAATATGCAGACCAAAGCAGCCTCTATTTGCTTCTACATTGACTGAACTGGTGGGAACGGAATGAGAACACTGACAAATAAAGAAACAGGGATGAGCAGAGACGGTCAATTTCAACAATCATGCTCGTATCAATATTAGTATCGAAATCATGAGAATCAAGCAAAGATTATAGATAGAAATTTAAGAGGCAGGAGAGAGAAGAACATCCACTTCATCACATTTTCATAAAGAAACAGGGATGAGCAGAGCCAGTCAATTTCAACAATCATGCCCGTATCAATATTAGTATCGAAATCATGAGAATTAAGCAAAGATTATAGATAGAAATTTAAGAAGCGGGAGAGGGAAGAACGTCCACTTCATCACATTTTCATTGTGTTTGACATTGCTTAGTTGAGAAATTAGGAAAGGTGGCTTAGGTCCGGTTAGACAAATAGGTTGTTAGATGCTCATATTATTGTTCGGGCTAGCTAACAGGCACCTCTAATCACCAGGTACTTGCTACCTCCTACTAGGACAGGTACTGGGTTTTTGCCCACCAAGGCTGAGGCAAATAGATAGAAATCACCTAGTTTGTTTTTGTCTTTCCTGGGACTTGAACCCTGGTTTCCAAAGTTTGCACTAGCTTTTTTTGACCCCTAGGCCACACCCAAGAGTATGGTCACTACTCAAGACTTACTATTGTAACACACAAAATGAGACAATAGCATATATTTGCTACCTATGGAAAGAGAACAACTAAATATGTGAATATTTCTTCTCCACAGGAGATTGGTTAGTGAAATAATTGTATTAGAAAAAATGCAGAGTTAAAAAAAAGTAAAAGGAAACACTACTATATAAAGGAGGGGACCGCATGGAAATTAATAGTACTAAAAGGATAAATCCCAAAAGCAAAATGCACTTCTCGAAGGAATTCTCATTATAAGATCGTAGAAACTTAAGTACTCAATGCAGGTAAAGGATAAGTGCATCTCCGATTCTCCGTAGAGAAAACCAGTTTTAAAAAGATACCTTTATTTGTTCTAACATATTCATACTTGAAACAGAAAGATCAAGAACTTAAGATTTTTCTACGCAGTAGAGGAAAATTTCTGTCAGTAGGATCAAACTGTGACACCTATTCTTAGAGAATTAATGTAACAAAATCAGTCATCAAGGTCAAAGAATGTAAAACTTTCTTATGCACCTTTAAGAGGCAAATTTCAGTCAGTGAGGATAAAAATGACAAATCTATCCGTAAAGAATGAGGGCAACAAAATCAGCTGTTACCAATTGAAGTCACAAAACTCGACCTGTCAGACTAAACATATAAACATGTAGGTAACTATAGTCTCTTATGTTACATAAGCAAAGCAATTTCAAATTAATCTCCAGAACAACAGCTAGATAACCAAGCCGTCAGATTACATCATGAAGGAAGCCACTACAACATTCATCTGAGGATCAAATTTAGAAAGAACAAAAGCAGTTTGAAAAAAGCGGATTAAAAAGGTAAGTTCATACCTTTGTCAGCTCAGTAAAATATGTCATTTCAGAAACTCTTCATACATGCAACTGCACAACATGATTTCCACCATGTACAGAAATCAAAACAGCATGCTTGCAACTATAGGCATAACACATCTGTCGCAATAGATTCTGAAGCAGTGGTATGAGGAACAGAACTGCTTTTCTTATGCTGAATCAAGGAGAATAATTTCTGCATCCAATCCACATCCTAAAGTCCGAAGCACATTTATGATTTCCTCAATCCTAGAATTAGAGAAACTGCCAATTGTGAACTTTTCAACAGATCCCTTCACTTCAACGAAACTATGACCAGCCTCCTTCTTTAAGCCACAGCTCTTTAACATTTTTCTTGCCTCTGCTACACTATCCCACTTCTCGTCTGAAGCGTATAAGTTTGATAACAAAACATAAGGTGAAGTAGAAACTGGCTGAAGCTGTAGGAGCTTTTTAGCCATTCTTTCCCCAATTACAACATCACCATGCAGCCGACAAGCTGAAAGTAAGCAACCTAAAACAACCGAATCATGCCCAAAGGGGTACCTTTGCATGTATTCTTCAGCATCTTTCAGCCTTCCAGCTCGTCCTAGTAAATCAATGAGGCAAGAGAAATGTTCAATGTCAGGAGTAACCCCATAAATCTCGTTCATGGTATTGAAGTAATCTAGGCCATCATTTACAAGCCCTGCATGATTGCAAGCTATTAGAAGTCCGAGAAATGTGACAGAATCGGGCTTTAAACCAACACTCTTCATCTCCTCGAACAATTTTATAACTTTTTTCACATCACCATGGTTAGCAAATCCAGCAATGACACTATTCCACGAGACAAGATTACGACAAGTCATTAACCTAAAAGCTGTATATGCATACTGAATACAGCCACATTTAGCATACATGTTCACAAGGGAATTTCCAACACCAATATCTACACTTGAGTTTGTTCTAATAAGATGAGCATGTATTTGCTGCCCGAAATGCATAGAACCCATGCCAGCACATGCAGAAAGCAGACTAGCATAGGTAAACTCATCAGGCCTTCCATCAAAATATTCCACCATCTCTTTAAACACAACCAAAGCCTTCGAATAATCATCACAACGGGAACAAGCAGCAATTAGAGTATTCCATGAAATGACATCTTTCTCTTTGATTGATCTGAAAACTTTATCAGCTTCATCTAACAAGTTTAAATTTGAGTACATTGTCATTATTATATTGCCTATAAAGGCCGTCCCGTCAAGATTGAGCTTTATTGTTTGGCTATGCAATTGCATTCCTTTCCCCAAATCATTGGTTCCTAATAAGCCCACAAAGGTGAAGCCGTCAGGAACCAATCCTTGTTGGCACATACTTTTGTAGACTACAAATGCTTTCTCTCTTTGATTACTTTCTACCAAACCCATTATGATTGTGTTGTAAGAGACATCAGTTAGATTAGGTGTTCTTGCAAAAACTGATAGAGCATCGCCACATTGACCGTTTTTCATGTACATTGAGATCAGAGAGTTGGACACAAACGAAATGAATGAACAGCCTAGTTTAATAGACTGGGCATGTATTTGTTTACCAAGTTTCAGGGCCAAGAGGTTAGCACATGAACTAAGAGCACTAGCAAGGACAAATTCATTGGGCTCTAGTGGCATTTGGGAGTAAAGGTTGATAGCCATGAGATGCTTACCATCTTGATCATAACCAGAGATCATGGCTGACCAGGTAACGAGGTTTCTTTTGGACAACTCATTAAAAACCTTACTGGCAAAGTTAATATTTCCACACTTGGCATACATGTTGAGGATGTGATTGGATATGAAAACATCACCTTGTAAGCCCGACTTGATTGCAGCAGCATGAAGAGAGACGCCATAACGGAATGCCTTGGTCTTAGAGCATTGATGCAATAGTGAACCAAGAATTTCTGGTACCATTCAAAAAGGTCCTTCACTCAAGAATTTCATCTACTAAAAAACTTAAACAGGGACGTCTCAGCAAGCATATAAACCTGCACGATAGGTTCGGTGGATAAGGGCAGAGAACAAACATGAAATTGTTGATAATTATAGTTAATTAAGTACAAGTTTCTGTTCTTTTGTCATCAGGTCAATCACATATTAGTCCCACATAACTGCAAATACTAAAAAAAAACATCTGTCACATAAAAGAAAACAATATTTTATCCAATAAAACCACTTACCCTTCTGTGTAACCTACCCTTATCCTTTTTAAATTTTCGATTGGTACACGGTAACCTACCCTTATCCTTTCTCCATTTTGTTTTCAAAAATTAGCTTCACATCAGCATTAAGTCTGAAATTAGTCATATTTTCTCCCAAATCTTCTCCAAGCAACATCACTACACTACAACAAAGAAAATAATAGCAACAAACCGAAAAAGAACAAAGGGAAAAGCAAAAGACAACCTAGTAAAGAAGGAAAGACGAAGAAATGTACATGGAGAAGTGGAAAATGTTGCAAATCAGTGCCATTCAACTTTATGAAGTTTACAATAACTAAGAAGTTTATCAAAAAGAAGCTTTATTTACCACATTGAATGCCATTTTCTCCTTTGGCAAATCAAACTTCAATATTATTCAAAATCATAACTCCTTAAACATTTTAATTACTTTTAACATGTGAAACATTGCATCTTGGCATTTCATGTAGCTTCTACATATATATAAACAACATTAAACCAAAAAACAAAAACACATTAATCATCTTACAATTTCATTCAAAAGATAGGTCAAGACAACAGTAACCAAACCAAACAACACAAGTTCTTAGAAACAGAAGTACTTATACAACTTGACCAAGTAATTCAATAAAATGCACAAGCAATATATGTAGTAGCTCTCTAACATAACATATAGGACCTGTGCTCAGTAAGATAGTAACAGTGTTATGTCATGATATTGGAGTTTATTACTCCCTCCGTCTCAAAATATTTGTCATACTTTTTTAGTCCGTTTAAAAAAAAAATTGCAACTCTTTTATTTCAAATTTACAAATATGTTTAATAAAAAGTCATTTACATTATACAAATCTTTAATTAACAAGCACAAATTTAAAAGTTTATCTGCTTTTTTAAACTCCGTAAGTAAAAAATAGACAAACATTTTAAAAAGGGCAACAAGAAAAGAATATTTCTTTGAAGCACTTATAACATAAAATATTAAAATCTTGCTAGAAAAAAAATTAGAAACTTACACAGCTAAATCTATACTTAATTAGTATAAAAAAAACATTACCTGAAAATTGGTACACTTCCAAAAAATTCTGAAAAAAAAAAACCTTTTGAATGGAACCAAGTTTGATAACCTAAAAACCTTATTTTTAGTTCCCTTTAATTTTCAAAACACAAAAGTCAAAATAAAAAAAGAAAAAAGGACAAGTTTTTCTTAAAGAGTCGAAAATCAGATCTGGACCGTATCAGTTCATTTGGATGGATTTAGGGATGGCAACGGATATGATCTGGATCGGATCCTACTAGATTCAGATTCAGATCCAGATTCATTTTTCATACCTGAATCCAGATCCGGATCCAGATCCAGCGGATCCATAAAAATCATATCCAAATCCGGATCCGCCTGATCCACGGATCGGATCTGGATCCACATGTAAAAAAAATTACCTCGCTAAAAATGTAACCTTGCTAAGAATTTTTTTTTGAACTGACAAACGATTTTTACTTAAGTAACGTTCTTGTTTTCAATTTTGAAATGTTCATATGAGATATTTTTTTCGTTGTCTCATTTTGATTGTGAGCTATTAATTAAAAATGTTGGACAATGACAATAGATGTGGAAAATGCTGACTAGTATTTCCACAATGCAGAACTTCCATGTGCTTGGAATCTTCATAAATAAAGTGAATATAATTTTAACTACTTGTCTATGGAAATGTTAGTCATTCACTAATATAACATTGATTTTATTATCGAAGTTACATCTTTATTTTTTTATTTTTGAGTTAACGCGGGAATAAATTAAACTTGTTTTGAGAATTAAACTTGCAAGGATGTGCTTAGCAATTTTAAGAAATACTTATAAAATTACATTCTAGGTTATGAATATATTTAATAAAAAATGGATCCACGGGTCGGATCTGGATCGGATACGGATCTCAAATACAAGATCCAGATCCAGATCCGATCCGTCAGAAACGGATCCGGGTCCGATCCGGATCCGTCGGGTCCAAATTTTGAAGATCCATATCCTATAAAACGGATCTGGATACACCGGATCCGGATCGAGTCCAGGATCCATTGCCATCTCTAGATGGAATGGGCTAAATGGTTGTCAACATTTAGCCCAATTCACAATATATTTTTAAGATGGAATGGGCTAAATGGGCCGTATCAGTTCATCCGGTGGATCCAGATCCGTTTTATAGGATATGAATTTTTAAAATTTGGACCCGACGGATCCGGATCGGACCCGGATCCGTTTCTGACGGATCGGATATGGATCTGGATCTTGTATTTGAGATCCGTATCCGATCCAGATCCGACCCGTGGATCCATTTTTTATTAAATATATTCATAACCTAGAATATAATTTTATAAATATTTTCTTAAAATTGCTAAGCACATCCTTGCAAGTTTAATTCTCAAAACAAGTTTAATTTATCCCCGCGTTAACTCAAAAACCAAAAAATAAAGAGTTAACTTCGATAATAAAATCAATGTTATATTAGTGAATGACTAACATCTCCATAGACAAGTAGTTAAAATTATATTCACTCCATTTGTGAAGATTCCAAGCACATGCAAGTTCTGCATTGTGGAAATACTAGTCAGCATTTTCCACAACTATTGTCATTGTCTAACATTTTCAATTAATAGCTCACAATCAAAACGAGACAACGAACAAAATACCTCATATGAACATTTCAAAATTGTAACACAGTAAACTGTTAGCTAAGTAAAAATCGTTTGTCAGTTCAAAACAAAATTCTTAGCAAGACAAATTTTTTTTACATGTGGATCCGGATTTGATTATGATTTTTATGGACCCGACGGATCCGGATCTAGATTCAGGTATGAAAAATGGATATGGATCTGGATCTAGTAGGATCCGATCCAGATCCAATCCGTTGCCATCCCTAGTCAGGATAGTGTAACCTATGATATACTTTATTTTAATTTTATTATGTAATGAATTAATACTTATTTTTTAAATTTACGTGTAATTATATTTTTTTAAAAGAAAAAACATTGGGTTTGTCTTGCACTTACAAGTTGTTTGGTAGTTGGTTAGAGTTATTTTATGTATGATTTAGTTATTCATGTATTAGTTATGTAGGTATAAAATTCTGCATAAGTAATAACACATTTAGTAGCTGGTTTGGAAGTGAGTTATGCAGGTATTAAATTATGTATAAGTAATACCATGTTTGGTAGCTGGTTAGCATGTAGTTATTCGTGTATAAAATTAATACATGTTTGATTGCAATTTAAAAACCCTCGTAACTTATAAGAATCTATGTATTATTTTATGCAGGATAGAAGGTGAAATAACTTATACATAAATAACTAAATCTTGCATAAAAATAATACATAATTTCACTCATAACTATTCAATATATTACTAATACGTGTATAACTATGATCAGCTACCAACGATCCCTTGAAGGTATATTTTGCCCTTGCTTTCATAATTCTTTTGTGTAGTTTTTTCAGTACATGTTTCCAAATGTATCTTCACTTTACTGAACTCTCAAGTTTATCAATTGCACCACTTTTTGGATCTGAAGTTTAGGAGCTTAATGGACACTCATATTCATCATATATCTATTTTTAGTAGCAAAAACTTTATTTTCTTTAAAATAAAAACATGAAAAAAAATTAATTTTATGTTTCCAATTTAGAGGTTTACTAAATTTCACTGCAAAATTAACCAATTCAACAAAAAATCGAAGATTTAGTTTTTGTAGTTCATTATGAATGTGATATGATCACTTTCACAGGAAGTCGGCGAAAAATAACACAAAATTTGTCAATCAAACGTATAGAAAATTTCGTAAAGACTTTTTATTTCATTAAAAAAAAATTGTAAGTGAGAATCCCCATCTTGTTGGACTACAAAGGGGTATGTTGTTGTTGTTATAAGTGAGCATAACATATCAATTTCTTTGCAAAAAATATATTGGATAAAGGGAAATTAATTACTCGTCATGTATCTTAGTCATATTGAAATAAAAAGATAGGACTAAATTCCAAAAATATCATCTGTACATTCTGATGTGAACAAGAAAACAATTATTTTTGTCTTTTAATTGCACAAATTAACTTTTGATGGTGTAAGGAAAGTCTGATCATAACATGGCCTAATTAGTTAGATGGGTATCACAATCCAAAATAGTACTACTAGCTAAGCCAACTAATTGATCATAGTACTATAGTATTCGCACACAATTTTCTCTTTTTCTTGTTTCTCATTTCAAATAAAAAAAAAAATTGCCTCACCTTTATTATTAACGAATTAATAGATCCTACTTCTACTAACAATACCTGCTGCTGCTTGAACTGAGATAGATAATTCGACTATTAAGCTCTTAGGGTACATTAAAGAAAAAGCTATCAATATCATTTTACTAAAACTTTGAACACAATTGTTCGCCAATTCAAGCATTATATCCCACTAAGAGAGTAGAATCTACGAAATAGGCTATAATTACAAATATCTTCCGTCAATTTTTAATTTTGAAAGAATTTGATTTTCAAGTAGCTATAAAATGTGCTTTAGACTTCAAATGTTGTTATGGACGTGTAACAACAGACAACCAATTGTTATAAAAGTAGGGAAACAGTCGGAACAAACGAGACTATTATTGACTGAATGACTCTTTCCTTTTTACAAAAAATAAAAAAATGGCAAGGTATTATTTTCATAATAGTTACTTAAAACTACTACTAATTTAAATGTGCTCAATGGAGCGTGATTGATGGGAAAAAATTATCGGCTAGTGCAAAAATCGAGTATATAAATAAATTTTTCGTGTTGAAATGGTATAAAACTTGTTTTGACTACTGGAAAATGAATTTAGAAGCGATAGCTCTTTATTGAAGAAATATGTAAGCCATTAGTTAAATTGTAGTGCCCTCGTTAATAACTAAACCATGATTTTTTAATGAAATCATATGATCCATTAATTAAATTACCCGAATTAGACCGAAACTATTACCACGTTTCAAGGAAATTTCTATGAAGAATCTGGAGGCTTTTAAACAATGACTCAACGACCATGATTACTGCTAATTCAACTTAATACTGACTACTAATCCCTCCATACGAAAATACTTATCACTTTTCCTTTTCAGAAAGTCAAATCACATGAATTTTGATTATTTTAAGATGAGAAAAATTACAACTTATAGTACATTTCATATAGTTTTCAAATATCTAAAATTTAATTTTAAAATATCGAATTAAGCTAGTCCAATTTAACTTTGAAGATTAGTCAATTTTGTTGGAAATTAGCCTTTGGCGGGGAGATGCGTCCACCCATCTTTGATGAATTAAACACTAGTGTTCCGCATGTTGGAGACCTTGTCTCTTCGCACATGCATGATCTACGAAGTGAGTAGATGACCGTAGGGCCAAGAATCGTCTAATTTCGTTGAGAAATGAAAGAGATATTGGTCCACGAAGTAAGGTGTTTAAGGCATGGAAATGTGGTGTGGGACAAATCTACCACATCGGTGGGAATAGGAAGAATTGCTCTCTATATATGTCTCAAATTGGTAAAGGGTTTGGGACCCCAAGGGGTATCCCATGTGTTTAAAGGAGGGAAGACCTAGATGTGCATGGGTTCATGGCTAAGCCCACACGCGCGCCGCCGCCGCCCGCCCGTCCCGTCCGGTCTCGGCCTGTAGGGACTTTCTGATATTATCTTTTTGGACCAGAGAACTCGGCCAGATGTACAGTTTGGACGAGAATTCTTTCATATGTACAGTTTGGTCCCTGAAGTTTCAATATTTACAGTTTGGTCCCCGAGTTTCGGGAAGGTGACGGAAGCGTAAAGCCTACCGTTGGGATCGTTTTTTGAGGAATTAATCAGCCATTACTTGGCCGATTAACTCCTCTATTAACAACCCATTAGTTGGGCAATTGAGCACCTCATTCATGGCATTAAAACCTGTCATTACAGCCTTGTTTTTCAGCTGTTGGACAGCCCCTCCTCATGCTATAAATTGAGCTTCATTTGGCAGAAAACAGGCAGAAAAATAGACGAAAAACAGCTGAAAACAGACGGGAATAACACAGCAATACAATAGCGTTTTTCGGTCACAAAAGAGCACAAAACAAGATGAGCAAAAACTGCTCGAAACAAAGTGGCTGAAAATCGGTCAAAAACGGTGACCAAACCCTCACGTATACACAAGATATACACTACGGAGACACACTATACACACAGAGACAAAAGAGAAGAGTATTGAGAAACTCTTCCTTCCTATTCCATATCTTCAAAGACAAGTCGAGTCATATTTGTTTTCTTCGACAGGCTCAACCTATTGGCTTTGTAGTGTTGAGATTAAAGTGTTGTTTTATCTTGGGAGACTATTGCCCGCTAACGTAAACGCATATATACGGGGCAATCTTGTCTTAAGGATAGAGGGTTATCCTCGACTCAACACACAACGTTGTAACCATCCAGATTTAGTTATTTCTTGATTTCAGGATATCAAGATTGAAGACACAACAAGCTTGCGGCAGTTCTCAACGTTGGCTTTGCAAGGTGATCAAGATTCAAGACACAACACCCTTGCGGCAGTTTTGAAGATTGACCATTTATTTATCCTTTCGAACACTTGTAATATTTATTTACTTCCCGTACTTCTTTACTACAATGGAAAACCAACAACTTAAGACAAGATTGTATTAGTATTAGTGTTCGAAAGATGTCGCTCAAAAGTTGTGTGACCAAATCTGGATATGGCAATGGTATTCTGGTAGAAGAGAGTGATGATGATGAACGTGTTCATGATGTCACCGCTACCAAGACTGGTTGGAACAAGCGCTCTCGAGAGCCTAGAGGATGTCAACTGGGACAAGAGGAGAAGGCGAAGATGTTATTCTATCTTGCACCGAAGGCCTATATGTGTCCCAGACAAAAGATCCGAATAATGGTAAGAAGGAAATGGACACTCAGTCTGATGAAGTGACTGAAGTGAGCCAGAATCCGAAAAGAGGATAAGTAGTTTTTCTTACTTGTCAAGAATAAAGATTAAATGATGTCTGATTAAAATTTGATTAAAGTAGGAGGAATATGAAAATAATTTATATTCCTTACGCTTTAAAAAAATCAGAAGTTTAATCTCATCTTCTTTCCCGTTTAAAGATTGGATTTTATAAACGACTTAAAAAGATCCGTTCTTTTAAGTGTAATGATTAAAAGTGTGTAAAATATGTTCGCACATACGATGGAGAGAGATCCACTAACTGTGCGAAAACTGTTACCCCTCTTAAGTAAGCGCCAAGAATTATCTGGGCACCAATCATAACGGAAGAAGTCTAAAAGTTAAAGACGTTGAGCCTGTCACACTATTTGGCAGAAGATCCTTCATAGGATGATATTGGACACTCAGTCATACAAAGCCTCCGGGTGACTGGAGTGGGCCAAAATTCCTTTGATATAATGATATTGGACACTCGGTCATATAAAGCCTCCGGCGACCGGAGTGGGGCCGAATCGTTTCACTTTGGAAAAGTAATGGACACCTAGTAAGGTGGGCCGAGTTTCCGTGTCTTAAATGATCTGAAGGCCTAAAGAAAGGCGGTGAAGAAATTGGACACTCGATGCCAAAGCAACCGCAAGGTGGGCAGTATCGCGATCACATATGATCCGGTTACACCCTAACCACGGGCAAGAGGTTGTTCATGTGAAGCAACGCCACCTCTAAAATCAAAGGGGCTGGAGAGGTTGTCCTCAATAGGACTTCAAGGAATGAGATCACTCTAAAAAGAGGTGATACATGTTCCTAACTTGGTTTAAGGGACGCTGTTGGTCAAGCTGGTTTGAGACTACTCCAACAGGTCTGTAATAACTAAGAATGGTACAGTATGTCTGTAGCCAAATGAATGATATATTTGTAATCCGTGCATCTATGTCATCATAGATTAAGACACGTTAAATAGCAAGTCATTCAAAAGTTAACGATGTAGAGATTGTTGCCTTCTGTCGACATAAACCCTCAAAATAAATGTGAGGTAGACGAAGAGGCAAAATCACCTTTCCAAATTCCGTCAAGGGAATAGCGAAAGAAGCACCGCTCCTCTAGAACTTAGACACACCTACTTGGGTGATTTGAAGTTTATACAAAATAGAGGGGGGAGACAAGTACGTTGTGATCTTCATTGATGATGGTACAACGTATGGAATCCTTTGTTTGTTGAAAAAGCAAAGATGAAGTTGTTGAAGCGGATAAGCGCTACAAAGCAGAAGTTGGAAATCAACTAAGCCTATGGATTGCGAAATTCGTAGTGATAGAGGGGGAGAATGTGAAGCATCGTTCATTAAACGACTGTTCATTTCTCACCTCAGTCCAACGGTGTTAGCCAAGCGCTAAGTCATACGCCCAAATTTTGTGGGGTGGCTTGGTAAAAGTTGGAATACCGAAACAGGTCAAGTTGTACCTAAGACTGTAGATTGCATATCCACTTGATCTGCAAATAACAGTAGTGCTCATCGCCTCTTGGTGTCAAAGAATGTTAAATTCTTTGAAGATAACTTTCCTTAAAAAGGAAAAAGAAGTAATTGCTCAAGGTTAACAAGAACCCGCCAGGGCCTTACTGTCCGAAACTAAAAATTTCGTATCTACAGGACTCGAAAGTTGCTGGCTATCCGGAACTTAATAATCCAGATCTGCAGAACTCAGGGATTCTAGATGTTGAACCGAGACGGAGCAAAGAAGGGGACAAAGACTTGTTCCAGTCCTTCTAGCTTGTATGGTTGAGAGTGAACCATGGACAATTAACAAATAATTGTCATCTCCAAAAGCGTTGCTTTGGAAAGAAGCTACAAAGAGAGAAATGGATTCCATCATATAGAACCATACTTGCGTAATGGTTGATCTTCCTCCGGAAAAAGAACCTTTGGGTTGTGAAAATGGATACTCAAATGTGAGTACAAAGTAGATGGATCTACTGTCGAGTATAAGGCCTCGGCTACTTGTACATGTGCTCCCCTCTGAGTAGCTTAACATCCATGGCCATTGTAGTCTTGTGTGGCATGGATGTTAAAACAGCCTTCCAACCGGAGAGTTGGAAGAAGAGAATCAGAGTTGGTTTGCTGGACTGTTGGGCTTCTTCCTGAACTTTCGTTTTGGTCCCTGAAATGTTTACATTTTGGTCCCGAAAGTTTAAGATAAAACGAAACAATGAATCGACCACGAAACATTGACTCGAAGTTAGAAAGCCAACAGTTGGAGAATCAACGATTCGAAAGTAAAAGTCATATTGAAACAAAGTCTCGATATGAAAGATATGGGTATCACAGATGACAACTTAGGAATTGGATTTCTAAGACATCTAACGGACTGGTCGATAGTTGACAGTCTCGTTAAAGCCACCAATGGATATGAATCATAGAACTGATTGGAATCATGGTGCACCCATAAACAAGAAGCGATATACTCAGGTCACATGTAGTTCAATGTATTGTACACACTACAATCGACCTGGTATCGTCCTACAAACCAGATCAGTTGAACTAAGATTCACTGATGATCTTCATACATGATCAATAGAAGGCGTTAAGTCGGATATGACGATATCTGAATTAGTCGCTTATCTACAAATTATAGTATTCTGGATGTCCAAATGATTCGGGAGAACACAATGATACAAACTGGACATCAGATCTGAAGAACACCAAAGCCACAAGTAAATGTGTATGGTGGGTCTTAGAAAAACCTCAAAGCAAACTTGCATCGACCGATTCATGATGGAATCGGAGTTTATCGCTTTATACAAAGCATGAAAGAAGTTGAGTAACTTCATGACTCCTTAGAGGACGTCCTTTATTGGGAGAAACCCGTGTCTTCAGCAGTTATACACTGTGGCTAGCAGGTCGGCTTCTGGAAGGACACGGATGACGGCGTCTAGGCATATCTGTCAAGAGACATAAGACCGTATGGCAGTTGATCATCACGGGTGTCACTTCCTTGTTTACTAACTAAGGGACAACCCGGAGATCAAGTGTTCTGCCTGTCTAGGGGAATGGACGTAAAACCCAAACAATACGAACCTTTGCGGTGGAAACCCAACCATACTGATTGGAGATCCCAAGAATTTGGTTCAATGGGAAAACTAAGCGGCAAAAGGTTCAGTTGAGCGCTTCGATGGAAGCAAGAAGCACTTCGGATGATGATTTATGTACGGAAACATGAATCCAAAGTTGTTCCCGCGATAGACATTAAAGTGCTACTTGTATGGAGGGTAAAGGTTAAGCTTCCAAACCTTTAATGATCCTCAAACTGTTGAGGTTAAGGTTGGGGAAACTTTTAATGATTCCTAACACTTGTGAAGTGGGGTATAGCAGGATACCTTGTAGGAGATCGCCTATTTAAGTGCGAGGATGGCCGACTCAAATGTACGCACTTAAGAATCCAAGTGTGTCCATGGCCACAACGGACAGAAACGTAAGAAGGAAAATGAATAAGAAGAGTTATTGTGTTGATATCGTTGTCTTCGCTTACACTAAACACTGACGGTTCAAGACATCACGTTCACCGTGCGGTAAGTAAGTCCGATGGTATTCAACTAGGCAAGGTTCAAAGCGAAAGCTACCGCTCCTGATGCAATATCTTTTCGCTGAAAGATTGCTGAAATGTAGGCACCTTGTGTGTGCACCACAATCTCTCTTTCATAGAGGGGATTGTTGGAAATTAGCCTTTGGCGGGGAGATGCGTCCACCCATCTTTGATGAATTAAACACTAGTGTTCCGCATGTTGGAGACCTTGTCTCTTCGCACATGCATGATCTACGAAGTGAGTAGATGACCGTAGGGCCAAGAATCGTCTAATTTCGTTGAGAAATGAAAGAGATATTGGTCCACGAAGTAAGGTGTTTAAGGCATAGAAATGTGGTGTGGGACAAATCTACCACATCGGTGGGAATAGGAAGAATTGCTCTCTATATATGTCTCAAATTGGTAAAGGGTTTGGGACCCCAAGGGGTATCCCATGTGTTTAAAGGAGGAAGACCTAGATGTGCATGGGTTCATGGCTAAGCCCACACGCGCGCCGCCGCCACCGCCGCTCGCCCGTCCCATCCGGTCTCGGGCTCGGGCTCGAGTTTCGGGTTTCGGGTTTCGGGTCACGGGTCGTGGGCTGTGGGCTGTGGGGCTGTGGGCTGTGGGGACTTTCTTCGATATTATCTTTTTGGACCGAGAACTCGCCGCCAGGATGTACGCTTTGATCCCCGAAGTTTCATATGTACAGTTTGGACCCGAATTCTTTCATATGTACGATTTGGTCCCCGAAGTTTCAATATTTACAGTTTGGTCCCCAGAGTTTCTGGGAAGGTGACGGAAGGCAGAAAGCCTACCGTTGGGACTGTTTTTTGAGGAATTAATCAGCCATTACTTGGCTGATTAACTCCTCTATTAACAACCCATTAGTTGGGCAATTGAGCACCTCATTCATGGCATTAAAACCTGTCATTACAGCCCTCCTTTAAGAGCCATTACAGCCTTGTTTTTCAGCTGTTGGACAGCCCCTCCTCATGCTATAAATTGAGCTTCATTTGGCATAAAACAGGCAGAAAAATAGACGAAAAACAGCTGAAAACAGACGGGAATAACACAGCAATACAATAGCGTTTTTCAGTCACAAAAGAGCACAAAACAGTGAGCAAAAAACTGCTCGAAACAGTGGCTGAAAATCAGTCAAAAACGGTGACCAAACCCTCACGTATACACAAGATATACACTACAGAGACACACTATACACACAGAGACAAAAGAGAAGAGTATTGAGAAACTCTTCCTTCCTATTCCATATCTTCAGCAAGTCGAGTCATATTTGTTTTCTTCGACAGGCTCAACCTATTGGCTTTGTAGTGTTGAGATTAAAGTGTTGTTTTATCTTGGGAGACTATTGTCCGCTAACGTAAACGCATATATACGGGGCAATCTTGTCTTAAGGATAGAGGGTTATCCTCGACTCAACACACAACGTTGTAACCATCCAGATTTAGTTATTTCTTGATTTCAGGATATCAAGATTGAAGACACAACAAGCTTGCGGCAGTTCTCAACGTTGGCTTTGCAAGGTGATCAAGATTCAAGACACAACACCCTTGCGGCAGATTTGAAGATTGACCATTTATTTATCCTTTCGAACATTTGTAATAGTTATTACTTCCCGTACTGCTTTATAAAGTACAATAGAGAGTACCAACAAATTTAACTCTCAAAAAATAAAATGTAACAATTATTTTGAATCGAACGGAGTATTGTACAATAAAATTGTGTTTATTGATGTGCAAAACATCAACCTTGTTTCAATTCTTGGAAAAAAAAGATGTTAATTCTTCACAAGAAAACAGTCAAAAAACTTTTTAACAAAGAATCTAAATCAAACATTAATCTGTCAACTAAATCTTAGAGCCTCTAATAGAACACCATAAACAAGTCACAACAAGATGTTCCGTACTGTGCAATTCACATTCATCTTATAAGTGAAAAATTCAAGTCACTCACGAGAAAGGTTTATACAGTGCTAAATCATCTTTACCTCCGGAAGATTTAATCATTTAGTTGTTCATTCTTTTTTATTATTTGAAATCCATATGTGTTTGATTAATTCAGATACATATCGTATAGGACATATATAGAAGAAAGCGCTCTCAATTGTGATTTTTTTCTATTTTCAGACTCGCATTTAAAATATTTGATTAAAGATGAAGGGGTCGGGTCTCATCCATCTAATCATCTCTATAACGCGTTTATCACAAGTATATAGAAGATTTTTAATTTGAGAAGATGCTCTTAAGGAAATGAAGTTTATTTTCCTAACATGTATAAGTCATGCCAATATCACTTAGGAAAGCAATTTGATCTCTTATAGGGTAGGACCTAGCAGGTCGATATCAATTACTCTGTTATCAAATCTTAGTCATTCAGACACATCTTGTGATTTACTGGTAGTAGTGATGAGGACCGGCACAATTGATGAAAAAGCCAAAAGGGTCCATGAGCCATGTCACATTGAGCTAGCAGCAATTGTTTCCCATGTTGCAATATACACTCGTGTCCTTTTCATATAAAGTTATTTGGACAAGATTGTGCTTATATCCTTTCTCCAATATCCCCTCTCTCCCCAAAAAAAAAAGTGTGAGAGAGAAAATATATTAAAAAACAAATCTGATTATTTACTCAGATAGACATTCACGAGTGTGCTCAGAGATAGGTATCATGCTGATAAAATATACTTTTAACCTACTTATGAACAGTTTTAAGGTGGAGGAAATGTCTTTAGTACAATATTTCCCTTTTTCTTCTGTTTTCCCTTTTTTGGTCCAAATTTAATTCTTTGGTGGCAATCTTTATGATCCAATTCAGGTACAGAAAAAAATAATTAAAATCAATAATAACATACCTGTTAAATAAGGCAATATACACACAATATACATGTGTATATTGCCTTATTGAGCTCTCGGATTCTGCCCATAATTGTGGTTCTCGGTTTTGGTAATTGTTAATATTAGACAAGGTAATAATATTGTATATTAGGAAAATATATGTGTAGTATATTGTAATGTATTTGTTACCGTAATTAGGAATATACACTACCATAATTGTAGAGTTAGAATTATGGTAGAATAATATTTTAGGAATAGGATTCTCCTATTTTGTATCTTATATATATACCTATTCAATTAATGAAAATAATCAAGGGGATTATTTCTTTCATGGTATCAAGAGACTACGTCTAAACAAAAGTTTTCTCTCACAACTTTTGCCTCTCTCGGCCGAGAACCCCCCCCCCGGGTTTCTCTTCCAAATTTCGTCTTCCGCTCTCAAAAACCTCTCTTAAATTTCCCCTCCTTCTTTGTTCTTTCAATATGTCTAAGAACAATTATCATCCTGCCCTTATGGTTTCTAACGTCAAGAACAGTATCCCTATTGTACTTGAAATGGAAAACGTCCAATATGCGACGTGGGCAGAATTGTTTAAAATACACGCTATCTCCCATCAAGTTATTCAACACATCATTCCTCCCGCTACACCTCTTCCCGCGGAGGATCCTCAGTTATGGATTACTCTTGATGCTACCGTTCTCCAGTGGATCTATTCCACTATTTCGGTGGACCTTCTACAGACGATTATTGAGCCGGACATATTATTGCGTGACATATTCCAAGATAACCAACATTCACGTGTCGTCACACTCGAGCAAGAATTCTCTCTAGTTCGCATGGACGAATTTCCAAATGTCTCAGCATATTGCAAGAAACTAAAGGAGTTGGCGGATCAACTCCGTAATGTTGGTTCACCTGTAACAAATAATCTTCTGGTTCTGCAATTGGTTGCCGGCCTTTCGGAGGCCTATAATGGTGTTGGAACTCTTCTTCGTCAAAGCAACCCTCTTCCCACCATTTATCAAGCCCGTTCCATGCTTACTTTGGAAGAAGCCGGTTTGGCTATAAAGGCGACTACCGGAGCAAACCCCGTCGTCATGATGGCATCCTCCCCAAGTTCTTCGGGGTTTTGTTAATAATTCGGGCCAAAACCATAATCATGGTAGCGGCAAGAATAATCGTAAGAATAATAGCAAAAACCGCAGGGGCAAACGCGGTGGTTCCGGTGGTTAGCAAGCAGGCAGTGGGGCCCGTCCAATGAACAATGGTCCACCACCCCTCTGGTCCTAGCAGTGGGGGCCATGGCAGTGGGGCTGGGGCAGTTGGCCGTGGGCCAGCAACCCCTACCTTCCGGGGAATTCCAAAGCGGCCAATGGGATGGCCGCCCTTTCGTGCCCGGCAACCGGCCAAAGATGGCGGCCCACTAGCCGGTGGCCCGGCGGCCCGGTTCCGATCGGCTACGGCCCGGTCGGTCCCATTCGGAATACTTGGGCCCAGACCTCCGCAAGCCCATCACGCAGCAGGCCCTACTCAGATCGATATCGAGGCCACGATGCACACATTGGGTTTGACTCAACCGGACCCAAATTGGTATATGGACACCGGTGCCACTACTCACATGACTTCCGATTCAGGTACTCTCTCATCTTATTCCAATTTGAGCAACCATCAGGGTATAATTATTGGTATTGGCAACTCTATTCCAATTCAAGGTTATGGTCAGAAAATGTTGTCTCCCCCCAATCCACCCTTATCTTGAAAAATACTTTACATGCCCCCAAATTGATTAAAAACTTAGTGTCTGTCCGAAAGTTCACCACTGACAATTCCGTTTCTGTTGAATTTGATCCTTTTGATTTCTCTGTGAAGGATTTCAAGACGGGGAGTCATCTCATGAGGTGTGATAGTAGGGGGATCTGTATCCTATCATGCCCGATTTCAGTCCATCGAGTCAAGCCTTGCCGTCAGCTTTTGCGGCCATTTCTCCTTCCTTGTGGCATGCTCGCCTTGGTCATCCGGGCTCTTCTATTTTATCAGTTTTAGATAAAAATAGCTTTATTTCTTGTAAGGGTAGAGTTGTACTCCACTTTGTCAATCTTGTTCATTAGGGAAAATTGTTAAGTTGCCATTTGTAGACTCCAATTCTCATACTTCAATGCCATTTGATATTATTCATAGCGATCTATGGACGTCTCATGTTCTTAGTTCATTGGGTCATCGATATTATATTCTTTTTTTAGATGATTATTCTAAATTTTTGTGGACGTTTCCAATTGTGAATAAATCACAAGTGTTTTCCGTCTTCATCAAATTTAGAGCGTTCATTCGTACCCAATTCGAAAGAGAAATAAAAAATATTCAATGCGATAATGGGAAAGAGTATGACAATAGGGAGTTTCGGGAGTTCTGTGCTAATAATGGGATCAATTTTCGTTTTTCGTGTCCTCATACATCTTCACAAAATGGGAAGACCGAACGAAAAATTCATTCCATAAATAACATTGTCCGAACTCTCTTAATTCATGCTTCCATAGCTCCATATTTTTGGCATCATGCTCTACAAATGGCCACATATCTACTTAACATAATTTCATCCAAAGGTCTGACATATTCTTCTCCCCTCTACATCCTATATAAGAAGAACCCGTTTTATTCTCATCTTCGGGTTTTTGGGTGCTTGTGTTATCTGTTGTTCTCATCCACTACAATTAACAAACTTCAGGCTCGGTCCACTCCGTGTGTATTTTTGGGTTATCCGTCTAATCATTATGGGTACAAATGTTTTGATTTATCCTCCAAGAAAATCATAATTAATCGCCATGTCATTTTTTATGAAATCCAATTTCCTTTTACGAAAGTTCATACTCCCGAGCCAAGTTCGTATCATTTTTTGAATGACCAAATAACCCCGTATATTATTCAATATTTTTCGGACATCTCCCGCACCCTAAAGTCTCAAGCGGGCCCACTGCCCGTTGGCCCCACTGGCACATCTCGGTCAGTCCTGCCCAGTAGTCACACTGGGCCAGTTTCAGTGATTGGGCCGGTCCAGCCCATCATTGGAACTGGTTCAGTTCCAGTCTTTGTTTTCGTCGACGGGACCGTTTCCAGAATTGGGCCAGCAGGCCCACTGCCTGCTGGCCAGTCCTTCCCGAGCTTAGAAAATTCCCAAAATTCACTCAATTCTTCCTCGAGTCATAGACCGGTCACTCGTAGTCAGCGGGGTATTTTTACACGTAAAAGACATTTTAATTTACATTCTGATGCCTCTAAATCCCCCTTGCCCCGTAATCTTGTGTCCACCTTAAATGACCCTAATTGGAAAATTGCTATGACTGATGAATATAATGCTCTTATTGATAATAAGGCGTGGGAGTTGGTGCCCCATCCATATGGTATTAATGTTATCAGGTCTATGTGGATTTTTGCTCATAAGGAGAATTCAGATGGTTCATTTGCTCGACATAAGGCACGGCTGGTGGGTGATGGTAAGACTCAACAGGTTGGGGTAGATTGTAGGGAAACGTTTAGTCCGGTGGTCAAGCCGGCTACTATTCGCACTGTGCTTAGCTTGGCTCTCTCAAAGACTTGGCCTATTCATCAGTTGGATGTCAAGAATGCTTCCTACATGGTGACCTCAAAAAAACAGTGTATATGCATCAGCCGTTGGGTTTCAGGGATCCCAACCGTCCTCATCATGTCTGTTTGTTGAAGAAGTCCTTATATGGGCTTAAGCAGTCTCCACGGGCCTGGTATACGAGGTATGCTGACTTTGTTTCGACTATTGGGTTCACTCACAGCAGGTCAGATAATTCCTTGTTCATCTACCATCGTGGTTCATCCTTGGCCTACATTCTGTTGTATGTGGATGATATCATTTTGACTGCTTCTTCCAATACCTTGCGCCAGTCTATCATGGCCATGCTCAGTTCTGAGTTTGCTATGAAAAACTTAGGGCCCTTGAGTTACTTTTTGGGGATTGCCGTCAAACGTCATTCATGAGGTTTGTTTTTGTCCCAAAGAAAGTATGCGGCTGAGATCATCGAGAGGGCTGTGATGTCATCATGTAAGTCCACTTCCACTCCAGTTGATGCAAAACCCAAGCTTAGTGCCATGGCAGGTGCACCATACGAGGACCCGACCCGCTATCACAGTCTTGCAGGGGCCCTCCAGTATCTTACCTTTACCAGATCGGATATTACGTATGCTGTTCAGCAGGTGTGTTTATTCATGCATGATCCCCGAGGTGAGCACCTGAATGCAATCAAACGCATCATTCGTTATATTCAGGGGACGCTGGACCACGGTTTGCACTTGTATCCTTCATCTACATCCACACTTGTCTCGTACACTGATGCGGATTGGGGTGGTTGTCCGGTCACCAGACGGTCTACGTCAGGATATTGTATGTTCCTTGACAACAACTTGGTCTCCTGGTCTGCGAAGCGTCAGGCGACTCTATCCCGCTCAAGTGCAGAGGCAGAATATCGAGTGGTAGCTAATGTGGTCTCAGAATCATGTTGGTTACGTAATTTGCTTTTAGAGCTTCATTGCCCCATTCAGAAGGCAACCTTAGTATATTGTGATAATGTTAGTGTCATCTACATCTCAGGTAATCCGGTTCAACACCAACGCACTAAGCATATCGAAATGGACATTCACTTTGTCCGTGAAAAGGTTGCTCGGGGGCAGGTACGCGTATGTCATGTCCCGTCAAGATATCAAGTTGCAGACATCTTTACAAAGGGTCTTCCCTCGGTACTCTTTGAAGATTTTAGGGGCAGTCTCAGCGTTCGAAGACCGCCATCTATGACTGCGGGGGTGTGTTAAATAAGGAAATATACACACAATATACATGTGTATATTGCCTTATTAAGCTCTCGGATTTTGCCCATAATTGTGGCTCTCGATTTTGGTAATTGTTAATATTAGACAAGGTAAGAATATTGTATATTAGGAAAATATATGTGTAGTATATTGTAATGTATTTGTTACCGTAATTAGGAATATACAGTACCATAATTGTAGAGTTAGAATTATGGTAGAATAATATTTTAGGAATAGAATAGGAATAGGATTCTTCTATTTTGTATCTTGTATATATACCTATTCAATTAATGAAAATAATCAATGGGATTATTTCTTTCAATACCCAATATAATCTCATAAGGTAAGGTCTAGAGAAATCAGAAAAGTAATTAAAATTGCTATCTTTAATCCTAATGATTGTTTGGTCATTGGTTTATTGTATATGAAAATTAGTTCAAGAACTGTTATTATGTTATAATTAATTATGTGATAATTAGTTACTTCTTCCGTTCCAAAAAATTGTCTTAGTTCATATTTGTACAGTAAAAGAATATATTTGTTTGTAATTTAGACTTTCTATTAATCACCAAAGGTGCAAAATTACAAAAACATAGCATGGTCAACACAATCAGCCCAGCTGTCTCAAAACAAACCAACAAAGACAACAGTTACAAAGGGAACAAACATTACAATAGATCAAAAGCCACTAGCAGGCATCTAGAACTGGAGCTTGGTGAAATACATCTGCAGTTTGGGCATGAC
The DNA here is from genome assembly GCA_034509755.1 of Anisodus tanguticus. Classification (NCBI taxonomy): domain Eukaryota; kingdom Viridiplantae; phylum Streptophyta; class Magnoliopsida; order Solanales; family Solanaceae; genus Anisodus; species Anisodus tanguticus. Next base: position 10,715,484 of record CM067543.1, on the reverse strand, counting down.
TCTGACAGTGCAGGTATAGGCAATTTGTTTGGCTATTGGCTCCCATCTGTTACTCTTACCTTCAAAGACTCTGGAATTTCTCTATATCCACAAAGCATGAGCACATTCAGCAAATACACTCTTGAAAGCTTGTGCAACACTGGATTTCCCCTTAGCACTCTGTGCCTCCTATTTTACATATGCATCCCGAGAGATAACGTTTTGAACTGGATGATCAAGCTAGTGGAACAATTTGTTCCATAACTATTTTGCATAAGGACAATGAACAAAGAGATCTTTCAGTGTTTCATCTTGCAACTTGCATAAAGAGCATGTAGGGTTAACTTGAATTTTGCATTTAGCTAATTTTTCCACAGTAAGTAACCTGCCATGTAGGTGTAACCACATTGTGAAGTGGGCTTTAGTCTGGCATCATTCTTGAATATCAAAGATTTCATTGTACCCTTGGCAATATTGGCAGTAGTGGAGATAGATGTTCTTGATCACACTTTGCTTGGATGATAGTAATATCTGGACAAGTTGCAAAGTGGTGGCTGCTATTATAATTTGCCTTACCATCCATGAAGCTTGTTGGGGAATAACAATTAATTACTTTTAATGTAATATATATGTATCCATTTAGGTTGCGACCTGATGCTTGAGAGAATGTAAGGAAAAAATTGTTCAAAGCAATGATAGATGAAAGACCACTTCTACTAAAATATTATGCATAATAGTGACAGATGCATAATAGTGTCCCACGTTGTAGGATTTCATTGGGTATGTTGTTGTTGTAGTGACAGATGGAAGATCACCTCTACTAAACAGTATAAGGTCATCAACAAAACACATATGGGTTATTCCTAGTTTGGCACATCTAGGATGAAATTTGAACTCTCTTGACAATTTTGGCCTATTTAAACCTACTTAAATACTCCATAATGATAGCAAATAGGAAGGGGGAGATTGGATCTCCTTGTCTTAAATCTTTTGCAACATTGAAGGGCTCAGAAGTTTCTCCATTAAACAGAACAGGCTGAGGCAAATGATATTAAGGATTTAATTGCTAATTAGTTGACTTCTATATTTATTTATTTAATCTGTTATGATAGGGGAGCATAATTTTTATTTGTTAATTTAAATTTAAAATAATCTTTCAATTCAGATTTCCAAGCAAATCACATTTAATTTTAAGACTTTATATTTTAATTACAATTCAAAAAAATAACCTCACTTAATTTTTGTTAGAAATTTGCCTTTGGCGGGGAGGTGCGTCCACCCATATTTAATGAATTAAACACTAGTGTTCCACATGTTGGAGGCTTTGTCTCTTCTCACATGCATATTCTACTAAGTGAGTAGATGACCGTAGGGCCAAGAATCGTCAAATTTCGTTGAGAAATGAAAGAGATATTGATCCACGAAGTAAGGTGTTTGAGGCATGGAAATATGGTGTGGGACAAATCTACCACATCGGTGGGAAAAGGAAGAATTGCTCTCTTTATAAGTCTCATAATTGGCTAAGGGTTTGGGACCCCAAGGGGTATCCCATGTGTTTAAAGGATGGAGGACCTAGATGTGCTTGGGTTCAAGGCTAAGCCCACACGCGCGTCGCCCCGTCCGGTCTGGGCTCGGGTCACGAGTCACGGGCTGTGGGGTGTGGGGTTGATTTTTGGGGCCTTAATGTGCTTTAACCAGCCATTACTTGGCTGATTAACTCCTCCATAATCAGCCCTCCTTCAATGGCCATGAATAGTCTCACTAATGGCCTTAAACCTGCCATTAATAAGCCCTTCTAATAGCTATTAACAACCTTGTTTTGGCAGCTAAGGAGTCCCTCCTCCATGCTATATATTGAGTTGTTTGGCTCAATTGTGCAATATACGAAATATACACAAAACATAAAGAAAAAAAAAGCACCCAAACAGCCAGCAAAAACGAGACAACATTTATATACACAGAGACAAACAGAAGAGACACTGAAATTCACTCCAAAACGTTGGGACTAAAACAGAAACTCTTCCTTCTTTTTCCATTTCTTCAGCAAGTCGATTCGTATTTGTTTTCTTCGTCAGACTCAACCTATTTGCTTTGTAGTGTTGAGATTAAAGTGTTATTTTATCTTAGGAGACTATTGCCCGCTAACGTAGAAGCATATATACGGGGCAATCTTGTCTTAAGGACAGAGTGCAATCACTCGACTCAAAGACACAAATTGTAACCATCCGTTTTAGTTGTTTCTTAATTTCAGGTTATCAAGATTCAAGACTCAACAAGCTTGCGGCAGTTCTGAACATTGCCTATTTGTTTATCCTTTCGAACACTTGTAATATTTATTTACTTCCCGTACTTCTTTACTACAATGGAAAACCAACAACTTAAGACAAGATTGTATTAGTATTAGTGTTCGAAAGATGTCGGTCAAAAGTTGTGTGACCAAATCTGGATATGGCTGTGGTTTTCTGGTAGAAGAGAGTGATGATGATGTTGTCAAAGGTCAACGTGTTCATGGTGTCACCGCTCCCAAGAGTGGTGGGAAAAAGCGCTCACGAGAGGCTGATGATGTCAACTGGGACAAGAGGAAAAGGCTGAAGATGTGGTTCTATCTTGCAGCAGAAGGCATATATCTGTCCCAGACAAAGGATCCGATTTATGGTAAGGAGGAAATGGACACTCAGTCCGATGAAGTGACTGAAGTGGGCCAGAATCCAAAATTGGAATAAGTTATTTTCTTCCTTGTCAAGAATAAAGATTAAATTATGTCTGATTAAAAATAGCTTAAAAGTAAGGAGGAATATGAAAATGTTTACGAAATAATTTATATTCCTTACGCTTTAAAATCAGAAGTTTAATCTCTTCTTCTTTCCCGTTTAAAGATTGGACTTTGTAAACGACTTAAAAAGATCCGTTCTTTTAAGTGTAATTATTAAAAATGTGTAAAGTATGTTAACACATACGATGGAGAAAGATCCACTAACTGTGCGAAAATTGTTACCACTCTTAAGTAAGCGCCAAGAATTGTCTGGCACCAATCATAACAAAAGAAGTCTAAAAGCTAAAGACGTTGAGTCTGTCACACTATTTGGCAGAAGATCCTTCATAGGATGATATTGGACACTCAGTCATACAAAGCCTCCGGGCGACTGGAGTGGGACAAAATTCCTTTGATAGGATGATATTGGACACTCAGTCATACAAAGCCTCCGGGCGACTGGAGTGGGCCAAAATACCTTTGATATGATGATATTGGACACTCAGTCATACAAAGCCTACGGGCGACTGGAGTGGGGCCAGAATTTATTTCATAGAAAAAGTAATGGACACCTAGTGTGGTGGGCCAGAGTTTCCAGGTCTTAAATGATCTGAAGGCCTAAAGAAAGGCAGTGAAGAAATTGGACACTCAGTCTGCCAAAACAACTGGAGTGGGCTAGAGTATCCATATCACATATGATCCGGTTACGCCTTAACCACGGGCAAGAGGTTGTTCATGTGAAGCAACGCCACCTCTAAAGTAGAAGGGGTTGGAGAGGTTGTCCTCAATAGGGCTTCAAAGAATGGGATCACTCTAAAATGAGGTGATACATGTCCCAAACTTGGTTTAAGGGACGATGTTGGTCAAGCTGGTTTGAGACTAGTCCAACAGGTCTATAATAACTAAGAATGATACAATATGTCTGTAGCCAAATGAATGATATATTTGTAATCCGTGCATCTATGCCATCATAGATTAAGACACGTTAAATAGAAAGTCATTCAAAAGCTAGCGAAGTTGAGATTATTTCCTTCTTTCGACATAAACCCTCAAAATAAATGTGAGGTAGGCGAAGAGGAAAAATCACCTTTCCATTCCATCAAAGAAATAGCGAAAGAAGCACCGCTCCTCTAGAACTTAGTCACACCTACTTGGGTGATTTGAAGTTAATACAAAATAGAGGGGGGAGACAAGTACGTTGTAACCTTCATTGATAATGGTACAACGTATTGTATCCTTTGTTTGTTGAAAAGCAAAGATGAAGTTGTTGAAGCGGATAAGAGCTACAATGAAAGAAGTTGAAAATCAACTAAGCCTACGGATTGAGGAATTCATAGTGATATAGGGGGAGAATGTGAAGCATCGTTCATTAAATGACTGTTCATTTCTCACCTCAGTCCAACGGTGTTAGCCAAGCGCAAAGTCGAACGCCCAAATTATGTGGGGCAAGACGATCCTTACCGCTAATGCGATTCTCAACAGAAATACGCATAAGGATAAGAATAACTCCCCGTGTGAAACATGGAAATTGGTAAAAGTTGGAATACCAAAACAGGTCAAGTTGTACCTAAGACTGTAGATTGCATATCCACTGGATTTGCAAATAACAGTAGTGCTTATCGCCTCTTGGTGTCAAAGAATGTTAAATTCTTTGAAGATAACTTTCCTTAAAAAGGAAAAAGAAGTAATTGCTCAAGGTTATCAAGAACCCGCCAGGGCCTTACTGTCCGGAACTAAAAATTTCGTATCTACAGGACTCGAAAGTTGCTGGCTATCCGAACTTAATAATCCAGATCTGCAGAACTCAGGGATTCTAGATGTTGAACCGAGACGAGCAAAGAAGGGGACAAAGACTTGTTCCAGTCCTTCTAGCTTGTATGGTTGAGAGTGAACCATGGACAATTAACAAATAATTGTCATCTCCAAAAGCGTTGCTTTGGAAAGAAGCTACAAAGAGAGAAATGGATTCCATCATATAGAACCATACTTGCGTAATGGTTGATCTTCCTCCGGAAAAAGAACCTTTGGGTTGTGAAAATGGATACTCAAATGTGAGTACAAAGTAGATGGATCTACTGTCGAGTATAAGGCCTCGGCTACTTGTACATGTGCTCCCCTGTGAGTAGCTTAACATCCATGGCCATTGCAGTCTTGCGTGGCATGGATGTTGAAATAGCCTTCTCAACCGGAGAGTTGGAAGAAGAGGATCTGAGTTGGTTTGCTGAACTGTTGGGCTTCTTCTTAAACTTTCATTTTGGTCCCTGAAATATTTACATTTTGGTCCTGAAAGTTTCAGATAAAACAGAAACAATGAATCTGACCACAGAAACATTGACTCTGAAGTTAGAAAGCCAACAGTCTGAGAATAGAAGTCATATTGAAACAAAGTCTCGATATGAAAGATATGGGTATCACATATGACATCTTAGGAATTGGATTTTTAAGACATCTAACAGACTAGTCTAACTCCAAACTCAGTTGTGAGATAGTTGACAGTCTCGTTGAAGCCACCAATGGATATGAATCATATAACTGATTGAAATCATGGTGCACCCATGGAGAAGGAGCGATATGCACAGGTCACGTGTAGTTCAATGTATTGTACACACTACAACCGATCTGGTATCAGCCTACAAACAGATCAGTTGAACTAAGGTTCACTGATGATCTTAATAAATGATCAATAAAAGCGTTAAGTCGGATATGACGATATCTGAATTATTTGCTTATCTACGGTTTATAGTATTCTGGATGTCCAGCGATTCTGGGAGAACACAATGATGCAAACTGGATATCAGATATAAAGAACACCAAAGTTACAAGTAAATGTGTATGGTGGGTCTTGGAAAATTCTCTAAGCAAACTTGCATCGATCGATTCATGATGGGATCGGAGTTTATCGCTTTATACAAAGCATGAAAGAAGTTGAGTAACTTCATGACTCCTTAGAGGACGTCCCTTATTGGGAGAAACTCGTGCCTTCAGCAGTTATACACTGTGGCTAGCCGGTCGGCTTCAGGAAGGACACGAATGACGGCGTCTGGACATATCTGTCACGATCTGTCGGAGACATAAGATCGTATGGCAGTTGATCATCACGGGTGTCACTTCCTTGTTTACTAACTAATGGACTACCCGGAGATCAAATGTTCTGCATGTTTAGGGGAATAGGCTTAAAACCCAAACAATACGAACCATTGCGGTGGTAACCCAACCATACTGATTGGAAATCCCAAGAATTTGGTTCAATGGGAAAACTAAGCTGCAAAAGGTTCAGTTGAGCGCTTCGGTGGAAGCAAGAAGCACTTCGGATGATGATTTCTGTACGGAAACATGAATCCAAAGTTGTTCCCGCGATAGACATTAAAGTGCTACATGCATGGTGGGTAAAGGTTAAGCTTCCAAACCTTTAACGATCCTCAAATAGTTGAGGTTAAGGTTGGGGAAACTTTTAATGATTCCTAACACTTGTAAAGTGGAGTATAGCAGGATACCTTGTAGGAGATCACCTATTTAAGTGCGAGGACAGGCCGCCTCAAATGTATACACTTAAGAATCCAAGTGTGTCCACGGCCACAACGGACAAAACCATAAGAATGAAAACGAATAAGGAGAGTTATTGTGTTGGTATCTTTGTCTTGGCTTACACTAAACACTGACGGTTCAAGACATCACGTTCACCGCGTAGTAAGTAAGTCCGGTGGTATTCAACTAGGGAAGGTTCAAAGCGGAAGCTACCTCTCCTGATGAAATATCTTTTCGCTGAAAGATTGCTGGAAAGTAGGCACCTTGTGTGTGCGCCAAAATCTCTCTTTCATAGAGGGGATTGTTGGAAATTTGCCTTTGGCGGGGAGGTGCGTCCACCCATATTTAATGAATTAAACAATAGTGTTCCACATGTTGGAGGCTATGTCTATTCTCACATGCATATTCTACTAAGTGAGTAGATGATTGTAGGGCCAAGAATCGTCAAATTTCGTTGAGAAATGAAAGAGATATTGGTCCACGAAGTAAGGTGTTTGAGGCATGGAAATATGGTGTAGGACAAATCTACCACATCGGTGGGAAAAGAAGAATTGCTCTCTTTATAAGTCTCATAATTGGCTAAGGGTTTGGGACCCCAAGGGGTATCCCATGTGTTTAAAGGAGGGAGGACCTAGATGTGCTTGGGTTCAAGGCTAAGCCCACACGCGCGCTGCCGCCGCCCGCCCTGTCCGGTCCGGGCTCGGGTCACGGGTTGTGGGTCTGTGGGCTGTGGGACTTTATGATATTATCTCTTTGGATCCCAAATTGTTTAATATTTACAATTTGGTTCCTAGAGTTTTTGAAAGTTGAATTTGGAACGACGGAAGGCAGAAAGTTTCTGCCTACCGTTGGAGTTGATTTTTGGGGCCTTAATGTGCTTTAACCAGCCATTACTTGGCTGATTAACTCCTCCATAATCAGCCCTCCTTCAATGGCCATGAACAACCTCACTAATGGCCTTAAACCTGCCATTAATCAGCCCTCCTAATGGCTATTAACATCCTTGTTTTGGCAGTTGAGGAGTCCCTCCTCCATGTTATATATTGAATTGTTTGGCTCAATTGTGCAACATACAAAATATACACAAAACAGGAAAAAAAAAAAAAAAAAAAACCCAAACAACCAGTAAAAACGAGACAACATTTATATACACAGAGACGAACAGAAGAGACACTGAAATTCACTCCAAAACATTGGACTAAAACAGAAACTCTTCCTTCTTTTCCCATTTCTTCAGCAAGTCGATTCGTATTTGTTTTCTTCGTCAGACTCAACCTATTTGCTTTGTAGTGTTGAGATTAAAGTGTTATTTTATCTTGGGAGACTATTGCCCGCTAACGTAAAAGCATATATACGGGTCAATCTTGTCTTAAGGACAGAGTGCAATCACTCGACTCAAAGACACGATTGTAACCATCCGATTTAGTTGTTTCTTGATTTCAGGTTATCAAGATTCAAGACTCAACAAGCTTGCGGCAGTTCTGAACATTGCCTATTTGTTTATCCTTTCGAATACTTGTAATATTTATTTACTTCACGTACTGGTTTATTACAATGGAAAACCAACAATTTTTACTATATTACCTATTAATTTCAAAAATTGTTATGTCATCTTTTATTATTAGCTTGTCACTTGACTTAAAAATCTTTACTAACTACTCTCCTTCTAGTATTGGGAAATTTAAAAGAGAACACTTTTCAATTTTTCGTTCAGAACGCTAACTTCTATTGTGATTTGAGATAATATATTTATCTCCCCTGATTTACTTATGACACTAACCTCCCTGTAAATTAATGTTCAAAGTTATTAGATTCATCATTTAATCCAAACTCAAGTTCAAATTGCCAAAAATTCAAAAGTTTCTCTCGGTTTCAAATTCAAACGTGTTTTTTTTTTGTTTTATTAGCAGTTTTTTATATATTTTAAAATAATTTTCATAAACTTAAACTTGAAATTTTATTGTAGATGACCATCCTCAACTTAGATCATGTCTTTAGCAAAATAAAGTTCATTAATCTATCTTCCTAAACAGAACAATAGATGCATACAACAAACATAATATTTTCTTTCATCTCATCCAAGTTGATTAAATCAAATCATGTGAAAACTTGACGAAGTTTTATATGCCGAAGTTTGTTTAAAATTTTATAACTTACTTTGTGACAAATAAATTATGCCTCAATTTTAGGTTGTGTACTTGACGTCGAATTTTCTTACCATCAAAAGTAGAATATAATAGTAGCATTTTTACACAAATAATAAATATCTAATAACAGAATTTTTAAAAAGAGCTCATGTGTTGGAAGTTAGATCGTATTTTGTAATAATAAAAACAAAATTTGATCCCAACTATTATTATTCTATTAATAGAGGGGAAAATGTCAACCATTTCGCAAATTTTAATTGCAATTTTGACCTTAATTTAAATTGCAATTTTGATCCTTTATAAACCAATGCTATTGCACTTATGCACGGGGACCCAGTCTGTCTTGTTCACTGGTTGTGGGGTGCACATGGCATTTAGCATATGGTTGAACACACTAGATTCCCAATAAGGAACTATTCTTGAAATTTGGAAATTGGCACACCTGGAAAAAAATATGCAGAAAACGACATAAATAAAAAAAAAGGAAAATAGAATAAAGGGTTATTTAGCGAGTCAAAAATATTTATTTTTCAACTAAAAAAAGGTTATTTAGCGAGTTAGTTGAGGTGTTTTCACCAAACTATTATTTCCGAAGATGAAAAATTAGCTTCTTCCCTTAAGCTCTTTTTGAAAGTTTAATCAAACACAAATTGATGTTTTATTATTGATAAAAGTGATTTTCAAATTGCTTAGCCAAACACATATTGCTACTGTTAAAAAATACTTTCTTTTAAAAAATACTATGATTTTTTTTTTTAATTTTAAAATAGGCAGATTTTAAAAGCTTACTATGAGCCCAACTATTGGAACAAAGTCGGAATCCGCCAATCTTTTTGTGACATTTGGGATTTTTCCCCCATTGTGTTTGGAATCTTCAAGTTTCAGTTTGTGTCCAACAAAGGAAATGGTCTAACTCAAAAGGCACATGCCATGTACAAGTATATGGACAATTGACAATCTTTTGTGGAGGATTCTAATAGATGTATTTGTTGGTATTTCTATGTACTTTATAAAGCAGTACGGGATGTAAATAACTATTACAAATGTTCGAAAGGATAAATAAATGGTCAAACTTCAAAACTGCCGCAAGTGCGTTGTGTCTTGAATCTTGATCACCTTGCAAAGCCAACTTTGAGAACTGCTAGCAAGTATGTTGTGTCTTGAATCTTGATATCCCGAAATCAAGAAACAACTAAATACGGATGGTTACAACGTTGTGTGTTGAGTCGAGGATAGCCCTCTATCCTTAAGACAAGATTGCCCCGTATATATGCTTTTACGTTAGCGGGCAATAGTCTCCCAAGATAAAACAACACTTTAATCTCAACACTACAAAGCCAATAGGTTGAGCTGTCGAAGAAAACAAATATGACTCGACTTCTTTGAAGATATGGAATAGGAAGGAAGAGTTTCTCTTTACTCTTCTCTTTTGTCTCTGTGTATATAGTGTGTCTCTGTAGTGTATATCTTGTGTATATCGTGGGTTTGCTCACTGATTTTCGTCGATTTTCGATCAAGAAAGTGCGGTTTTTCAGCTGTTTTTGTCGATTTTCGGCTGTTTTTTGCTCGTTTACGCTAGTTTCTTCCTATTCCCACCGATGTGGTAGATTTGTCCCACACCACATTTCCATGTCTCAAACACCTTACTTCGTGGACCAATATCTCTTTCATTTCTCAACGAAATTAGACGATTCTTGGCCCTACGGTCATCTACTCACTTCGTAGATCATGCATGTGCGAAGAGACAAGGTCTCCAACATGCGGAACACTAGTGTTTAATTCATCAAAGATGGGTGGACGCATCTCCCCGCCAAAGGCTAATTTCCAACAATCCCCTCTATGAAAGAGAGATTGTGGCGCACGCACAAGGTGCCTACATTTCGACAATCTTTCGTAAAACGATATTGCATCGGGAGAGGTAGCTTACGCTTTGAACCTTCCCTAGTTGAATACCATCGGACTTACTTACTTTGCGCGGTGAACGTGATGTCTTGAACCGTCAGTGTTTAGTGTAAGCCAAGACAACGATATCAACACAATAACTCTTCTTATTCATTTTCCTTCTTACGTTTCTGTCCGTTGTGGCCATGGACACACTTGGATTCTTAAGTGCGTTCATTTGAGTCGGCCATCCTCGCACTTAAATAGGTGATCTCCTACAAGGTATCTGCTATACCCCACTTCACAAGTGTTAGGAATCATTAAAAGTTCCACAACCCTAACCTCAACCGTTTGAGGATCTTTTAAAAGGTTTGGAAGCTTAACCTTTACCCACCATGCGACGGCAGACTTTAATGTCTATCGCGGGAACGACTTTGGATTCATGTTTCCGTACGAAATCATCATCCGAAGTGCTTCTTGCTTCCACCGAAGCGCTCAACCGAACCTTTTGCCGCTTAGTTTTCCCATTGAACCAAATTCTTGGGATCTCCAATCGGTATGGTTGGGTTTCCACCGCAAAGGTTCGTATTATTTGGGTTTTAAGCCAATTCCCCTAGACAAAGCGAGAACACTTGATCTCCGGGTAGTCCCTTAGTTAGTAAACAAGGATGTGACACCCGTGATGATCAACGCCATACGGTCTTATGTCTCGACGGATCCTAAAGATATGTCTAGACGCCGTCATCCGTGTCCTTCCCAAAGCCGACCGGCCAGCCACGATGTATAAGCTGCCGAAGACACGTGTATCTCCCAATAAGGGACGTCCTCTAAGGAGCCGTGAAGTTACTCAACTTCTTTCATGCTTTGTATAAAGCGATAAACTCCGATTCCATTATGAATCGGCCGATGCAAGTTTGCTTAGAGGATTTTCCAAGACCCACCATACACATTTGCTTGTGGCTTTGGTGTTCTTCGAGATCGATGTCCATTTTGCATCACTGTGTTCTCCCGAGAACATTGGACATCCGAGAATACTATAATCCGTAGATAAGCGAATAATTCGGATATCGTCATATCGACTTAACGCCTTCTATTGATCATGTATTAAGATCATCGGTGAACCTTAGTTCAAGCGATCTGTTTGTAGGACGATACCGGAGTCGGTTGTAGTGTGTACAATACATTGAACTACACATGACACGTGCATATCGCTCCTTGATAATGGGTGCACCATGATTCCAATCGGTTCTATGATTCATATCCATTGGTGGCTTCAACGAGGCTATGTCAACTATCGACCGATCATGTTAGATGTCTTAGAAATCCAATTCCTAAGATGTCATCTGTGATACCCATATCTTTCATATCGAGACTTTGTTTCAATATGACTTTTACTTTCGGATGTTGATTCTCCAATTGTTGGCTTTCTAATTTCGAGTCAATGTTTACGTGGTCGATTCATTGTTTACGTTTTATCGAAACTTTCGGGACCAAAATGTAAACATTTCAAGGACCAAAATGAAAGTTCGGGAAGAAGCCCAACAATTCGACAAATCAACTCGATTCTCTTCTTTCAACTCTACGGTTGGGAAGGCTAATTCAACACCCATGCCATGTAAGATTACAATGGCCCTGGATGTGAAGCTACTCACGAGGGGAGCACTTTTTACAACCCAAAGGTTCTTTTCCGGAGGAAGATCAACCATTACACAAGTATGGTTCTATATGATGAAATATATTTCTCTCTTTAGCTTCTTTCCAAAGCGAGCGCTTTTGGAGATAACAATTATTTGTTAATTGTCAATGGTTTATTCTCAACCATACAAGCTAGAAGGTATGGAACAAGTCTTTGTCCCCTCTTTGCTCCTTCTCGGTTCAACATCTAGAATCCCGAGTTCTGCAGACTGGAATATTTATTAAGTTCCGGATAGCCGCAACTTTCGAGTCTTGTAGATACGGAACGTCTAGTTCGGACAATCGAGCCCTCGCGGGTTCTTGTTAACCTTGAGCAATTACTCCTTTTTCCTATTTCAAGGAAAGTTATCTTCAAAGAATTCAACATTCTTTTACGTCAAGAGGCGATCGATTACTATTGTTATTTGCGGATCCGGTGGATATGCACTCTGCGATCTTAGGTACAACTTGACTGTTTCGGTATTCCAACTTTTATCAAGCCACCCCACATAGTTTGGGCGTATGACTTTGCGCTTGGCTAACACCGTTGGACTGAGGTGAGAAATGAACAGTCGTTTAATGAACGATGCTTCATTTTCTCCCCCTCTATCACTACGAATTACTCATTCCGTAGGCTTAGTTGATTTTCAACTTATGCTTTGTAGCGCTTATCCGCTTCAACAACTTCATCTTTGCTTTTTAACAAACAAAGGATTCCATACGTTGTACCATCATCAATGAAGATCACAACGTACTTGTCTCCCCTCTATTTTGTATAAACTTCAAATCACCCAAGTAAGTGTGACTAAGTTCTAGAGGAGCAGTGCTTCTTTCGCTATTCCCTTGACGGAATTTGGAAAGGTGATTTTGCCTCTTCATCTACCTCACATTTATTTTGAGGGTTTATGTCGAAGAAGGCAACAATCTCAACATCGTTAGCTTTTGAATGACTTGCTATTTAACGTGTCTTAATCTATGATGGCATAGACGCACGGATTACAAATATATCATTCATTTGGCTACGGACATCTTTGTACCATTCTTAGTTATCACGGACACTGTTGGACTAATCTCAAACCAAACTTGACCAACAACGTCCCTTAAACCAAGTTAGGAATATGTATCACATCATCTTTGAGTGATCCCAATCCATGAAGTCCTATTGAGGACAACCTCTCCAACCCCTTCTACTTTAGAGGTGGTGTTGCTTCACATGAACAACCTCTTACCCGTGGTTAGGGCGTAACCGGATCATATGTGATCCGGATATTCTGCCCACTCCGTTGCTTTGGCGGGCCAGTGTCCAATTTCTTTTCTCGCCTTTTCTTTAGGCCTTCGGATCATTTAAGACACTGAAAAGCTCGTGGCCCACCTTACTAGGTGTCCATTATTTTTCCTATGAAATGAATTCGGCACCACTCCCGATCGCCGGAGGCTTTATATGATTGAGTGTCCAATATCATCATATCAAAGGAATTTTGGCCCACTTCGATGCCGGAGGCTTTGTATGACGAGTGTCCAATATCATCCTATGAAGGATCTTCGCCAAATAATATGACAGGCTCAACGTCATCAATTTTTAGACTTCTTCCGTTAAGATTGGTGCCCAGATAATTCTTGGCGCTTACTTAAGAGTGGTAACAGTTTTCGCACAGTCAGTGGATCTTACTCCCTCGTATGTGCGAACATACTTTACACACTTTAGTAATTACACTTAAAAGAACGGATCTTCTTAAGTCGTTTACAAAATCCAATCTTTAAACGGAAAAGAAGATGAGATTAAACTTCTGATTTGTTAAAGCATAAGGAATATAAATTATTTTCATATTCCTCCTTACTTTAATCCATTTTTAATCAGACATAATTTAATCTTTATTCTTGACAAGTAAGAAAAACTACTTATCCCAATTTCGGATTACGCTCACTTCGATCACTTCATCGGACCGAGTGTCCATTTCCTTCTCACCATTATTCGGATCTTTTGTGCCGGGATAGATACGGGCCTTCCTGTTGCCAAGATAGAAGTACATCTTCGATCTTCTCCTCTTGTCCCGATTGACATCCTCGAGCTCTCGAGAGCGCTTGTTTCCACCGATCTTGGTAGCGGTGACACCATGAACACGTTCATCATCATCACTCTCTTCTACCGAAAACCATTTCCATATCCAGATTTTGTCACACAACTTTTGACCGACATCTTTCGAACACTAATAGTATTACAATACGATCTTGTCTTAAGTTGTTGGTATTTCTATGTACTTTATAAAGCAGTACGGGATGTAAATAACTATTACAAATGTTCGAAAGGATAAATAAATGGTCAAACTTCAAAAGCTACCGCAAGTGCGTTGTGTCTTGAATCTTGATCACCTTGCAAAGCCAACTTTGAGAACTGCCGCAAGTATGTTGTGTCTTGAATCTTGATATCCTGAAATCAAGAAACAACTAAATCTGGATGGTTACAACGTTGTGTGTTGAGTCGAGGATAGCCCTCTATCCTTAAGACAAGATTGCCCCGTATATATGCTTTTACGTTAGCGGGCAATAGTCTCCCAAGATAAAACAACACTTTAATCTCAACACTACAAAGCCAATAGGTTGAGCTGTCGAAGAAAACAAATATGACTCGACTTGCTTTGAAGATATGGAATAGGAAGGAAGAGTTTCTCTTTACTCTTCTCTTTTGTCTCTGTGTATATAGTGTGTCTACTGTAGTGTATATCTTGTGTATATCGTGGGTTTGCTCACCGATTTTCGTCGATTTTCGATCAAGAAAGTGCGGTTTTTCAACTGTTTTTGTCGATTTTCAGGCTTTTTCTTTGCTCGTTTCTGCTAGTTTCTTCCTATTCCCACCGATGTGGTAGATTTGTCCCACACCACATTTCCATGTCTCAAACACCTTACTTCGTGGACCAATATCTCTTTCATTTCTCAACGAAATTAGACGATTCTTGGCCCTACGGTCATCTACTCACTTCGTAGATCATGCATGTGCGAAGAGACAAGGTCTCCAACATGCGGAACACTAGTGTTTAATTCATCAAAGATGGGTGGACGCATCTCCCCGCCAAAGGCTAATTTCCAACAGTATTTCTTAAATTATTGATTGAAATGTAGTAGTAGTAGTAGTACTGATGTACTGTAGTACGTAGTTTGTGTGTTTGTCTGTGTCAGTAATTTAGTTTTTATATAAGACACCACATATGTTTTTTCTAGTTTTTCATTTTTATTTTATTCGAAGTTTTCTTTATATTTGTCATGTTCGGGTCAGTTTACAATCATGTCGGTTATTTCACTAAAGTATTTTGCTACCTTTCACTAGTCACCCGTTTAAGTAATGACAAAGCTAAAATTTTCACTAAAAAGATTCAAAATATAAAGAATTCAACACCCAAAGAAGCAAAGAGTATTCAGTATCTACTGTGTATAAAAATTTCACCCTGTAACTCCGACCATGGGTAAAGATATCGAATAATTCTATCTACTGGGCTTAGCAAATGAAAAAGAAAACACCTGTTTTTTTTTTGTTGGGATCTGAATACTAATCTACGAAATTTTAACCATGCATTGTCTGTTATGCCAGCACTTCTTTTACTCTAATGAAAACAATTAGACAATTAATACAACCTCTAATCTATGAAATATTTTATACATGAATACATTTGTACGTGTTACAAAATTTAATTATTTGATAATGCAATATTACCGTTAACAAATTCTTATGTACAAGGCTAATTGTCAGAACTCAGAACGGAAAGAAAATGCACGAATTAAATAAACACTGAAAATCTAATTATTAAAGTAAACGTAAATTAGTTAACTGATGGGGAAAAAAGGAGGACAAGTTATTAATGGGTATCACCTGGATACAGTTGGTAGAAGTGTGACTCACTTCATGTGAAGCACAGTTTTCATTAGGGAAAAGTCACATTACTTGAAATTAGCAACTTTGACCTTACATGGTACTTATTTGGATGTTTCCTTTTTATTTTGGTCCACACTTATTTGGATGCTTCAAGAGTCTTGAAATTTACAACAAACACAACACAATCAATGTAATTTCACAGGTGAGGTCTTCAGATGGTAGAACATACACAGATTTTACTTTTAACTTGTGAAAGTAATGAAGTTATTTCTGAAACTCTCTGCTCATGTAACACATGTATGTAGACATCGAAATTTTGTAGATTCTACAAAACGAGTTCAATTCATCTTCAAACTCTAAGGTCTGTTAGGATTTCTTAGAGACTACTCTACCCTAAACCCTAACTTACGCCTATATAAAGCGACATATATTCCCCTTAAAAGGCATCTCCAAAATCTCACAAATTCATGGGATATTCACAATGAGATCAAGGCATCAAATATTGCCTTTATCAAAATGTCTGACCTTCTTGAGATCAAATACATCAAGGATGTCATCATACGTTTGAGAAATACGCTACTAACCGCCCTCGAATTACGGCGAAAATAGGAGAGAAGAATCAAGGAAATACACAGATTTGTACTCACAATCTTGATATATAAAATCATTATTTTGTTTAAAATTTTGTTGCAAATAAATTGGCACGCTCAGTGGGACCAAGTCTGCTCTTCATCTCTTCTCTCACCAATCAAATCCGCAGTGAAAGATGGAAGCTCCATTCTTATGGATACTTCAAGTCTCGTCTTTGAGTTTTGATAGGTTTACACTCTGACAAGCCATGAAGTAGGGGGCATTTGTAGACATCGAAATTTTGTAGGACTCTACAAGACGAGTCCAATCCATTTTCAAACTCTAAGGTATGTTAGGGTCTCTTGGAGGCTACTCTACCATAAACTCTAACTCACGCCTATATAAAGGGACACATATTCCCCTTAAAAGGCATCTTCAAAATCCCACAAATTCATGGGATATTCACAATGAGATCAAGACATCAAATATTTCCTTTATCGAAATGTCTGACGTTCTTGAGATCAAATACATCAAGGATGTCATCCTACGTTCGAGAAATACGCTACTAACGACCCTCGAATTACGAAGAAAAATAGGAGAGAAGAATCAAGGGAATACAAAGATTGATACTCACAATCTTGATATATAAAATCATTATTTTGTGAATGCAATTTATTTTCATATTTGAATTTTTATTGCAAACAAATATCATAAATACATCATATATCAAATCTTGAATATCCCATAAATGCATGGGTATTCACATCTCAAAAGTTTCATAAACTCATAGAATAATCACACAGAGATCAAGATGTGGCCGGACTCTTCTTGACAATCAAATACTTCAAGAAGATTCACAAAATCCTTTCATGGAGATAAATCCCAAGGAGGTCTACATCATCCTAGTTCGATAACTACGCTGCTTCAGCCCTCAAATCACAGAGATATTCAGGAGAGAATAATCAAGGGAATAAATAGAATTGTACCAACATTCTTTATTAATAAATCTTTGTTTCAACATATTTTATTTGTGATTTGCAATATATTTTTCACATATCAAAATTTGTTGTAAACAAATTGGCACGCCTAGCGGGACCCGTTCTGCCCTTCATCCATTCTCTCACAAATCAAATCTGCAAAATCTGAAAGCACAAAAGATACTTCAACTTTCGTCTTTGAGTTTCACCAAGTCTACACTCCGAAAATCTTGAAGTAGGGCAAATTTGTAGACATTGAAATTTTGCAGAACTCTACCAGACGAGTCCGATCAATCTTCAAATTCTAAGGTCTAGTTTTAGTGTTTCTTGGAGGCTACTCTACCCTAACTCTAGCTCACCCCTACAAAAAGGGGCACATATTCCCTTTGAAAAATCATCTCTCAAAAGTTCTATAAACTCATGGAATAATCACAAAGAGATCAAATATGTGGTCGGACTCTTCTTGACAATCAAATACTTCAAGAAGATCCACAAAATTCTTTCATTGAGATAAATCACAAGGAGGCTTACATCATCCTAGTTCGAGAAATACGCTACTAACGACCCTCGAATTATGGAGCAAATTAAGGATAGGAGAATCAAGGGAATAAACAGAATTATACACGTAATATTTATAAATAAAATATTATGTTTCTTCATATTTTGTTTGTGGTTGCAGTTTATTATCCATACTTGAGAAAATTTATTGCAAACAAATTGGCACGCCCAGTGGGACCAAGTCTGCAATTCATCTCTTCTCTCACAAATCAAATCCGCAGTGAAAGATGGAAGCTCCATTTTATGGATACTTTAAGTCTTGTCTTTGAGTTCGCAAGCCTACACCCCAACAAGCCTTGAAGTAGGGGACATTTGTAGACATCGAAAATTTGTGAAACTCTACAAGACGAATTCAATTCATCTTCAAACTCTAAGGTCTATTAGGGTTTCTTGGAGGATGTTCTGTCATAAATCCTAGTTCACGCCTATATAAAGGGGCACATATTCCCTTGAAAAGACATCTAGATAGTTCCATAAACTCATGGAATAATCACAAATAGATCAAGATATGGCCAGGCTCTTCTTGATAATCAAATACTTCAAGAATATCCACAAAATCCTTTCATGTAGATAAATCCCAAGGAGTCCTACATCATTCTAGTTCGAGAAATACACTACTAACGACTCTCGGATCATGGAGAAATATTAGGAGAGAAGAATCAAAGAAATAAATAGAATTGTACCCGCATTCTTTATCAATAAAATATTCTTGTTTCTTCATATTTTATTTGTGGTTGTAATTTATTTTCCACAAATTGAAATTTATTGCAAACAAATTGGCGCGCCCAGTGAGACCAGTTCTGCCCTCCATCTCTTCTCTCACAAATCAAATTTGCAAAATCTGAAGACACAAATGATACTTAAACTTTCGTCTTTAAGTTTCACCAAGTCTACACTCCGACGAGCCTTGAAGTAGAGGGCATTTGTAGACATTGAAATTTTACAGAACTCTACCCTAAACCCTAGCATAGCCCTATAAAAAGAGACACATATTCCCTTTGAAAAGGCATCTCTCAAAAGTTCCATAAACTCATGGAATAAACACAAAGAGATCAAGATGTGGCCGGACTCTTCTTGACAATCAAATACTTCAAGAAGATCCAAAATTCTTTGATGGAGATAAATCCCAAGGAGGCCTACATCATCTTAGTTCGAGAAATACACTACTAACGGCCCTCGAATTATGAAGCAAATTTAGGGCAGGAGAATAAAGGGAATAAATAGAATTGTACCCGCAATATTTATAAATAAAATATAATGTTTCTTCATATTTTATTTGTGGTTGCAGTTTATTTTCCGTACTTGGGAAAATTTATTGCAAACAATATCAAAGCAGTTTAAAAAAGAAAATACATAAATAAAGAAGATATGGCAAATAATGGGGAAAGTAACAACGACAAAATAATGTTAACCGAAGCACAAGAAATAACAATAATGCTAATACTATTGATATGAAAGGAGAAACAGGTACGATGCACCAAATTACCCAAGCCTATCCCGTAGGAAAGCGAGACAACGCTCAACTACCTACTAACATTTTATCCTAATCCGCAACTTCTACGTCCTCATATCTAAGGTCATGTCCTCGGTAAGCTATAGATGCACCATGCCATGTCTAATCACATCTCTTGAATATTTCCTCTGCAAATGATATTTTTCTTTTACTAGAATTGCTCTAGGATGACATTTTCCCACTCTTACACTGTTTTTCTTTTGTTTATCACTCAGTATTGATATTTCGGGCCCGTTTGGCCATGAAATTTAGAGCTCAAATTTAAAATTTTAATTTAAAATTAATGTTTGTTTATGATATTTGAACAAAACTTTAACTTCAATTTGAAATTTTGATTTCAAATCTCAAATTCACCTAAAAGGTAGAATTTCAATACCAAATTTGTAATTTAATTTTTAAAAATTTAAAACTTGATCCATAAGTTTATATTTTGCAAAACAAACTTATATTTTAAAATTCGCAGAAAATGACTCATGCTCGACGTAAAGAGATTGATTATACTATGTGGGATGATTATATTAAGAATATCTAGTTACTGTTGTTATTGATTTATTAGAGTAGTGGATCTTTGTAAAATTACGTGCATTTGAAACTTTGTAAACATGTAATCACAAGCATTTATTTATAAAATAAACACGTAGATACATGATTTATAATGCGGTGCCTTATGATATTCTGATACTTTGTCTATGAACTATGATTTGCTCATTTGATAAGATTGTAAGAATTAAAGAAGTATTTATAGTTTTCACAAATTGTGGGAATTTCATGTTTATAAGAAAATTACAACTTTTGAGATCTAAATAAATTTCAACTTCAAATCAACCTAATTACAAATTAATGATTTAAAATCGTATCCAAACGTTTTCTTCTTTTGGAGTTTAATGAATTTGAGCTCTGCCTACCAATAGTGATTTTCAAACTCGTTAAAAATGAAGGGTATTCATCGCCTCTTTATTTGTTGTTTTTTGTATTTTCGGTTATTTCTAACTTCAGTTATTTAAGGACCAATTTCCACCACAACATGTTCATATAGCCTTCTATATGATGGTTACTGCCTGTTTGACCAAATTTTGAAAAATAATTTATTTACGAAGTATTATTTAGTAAAATAGCTTTTTAGAGAAGTATTTAAAATAATAATAATTTGTGTTTGATCAATTCAATTAAAAAGTGCTTCTTCTAATGTTTGATAATGTGATTGTGTGTGACAATCTATCCAAAAACTACTTTTGAGTCTCAAATTACTTAAAAATAGACAATATTAAGATTTATTTTATAATTTGTATTATTAAAGATAGTCTCTGTAAGAAGGACCAAAGTGAAAATATATTTATGTCCTAGAGACAATCTGTATTAGGACAAATGTATTTTATACACATTCGTATTATTATTAATGGAGATTAATATTTTGGCATTTGCAATTATTGAATTATTAGTTTATTATTTATAATATTCTATAATATGCATCCCTAGATATTACGTTGTTATTAATAATGTGAGATATTAATATTATAACGTAACTCTTAAAATAGCCTCGACTAATGATCATCGAGAATGGGATATCGATGATATGTGATAAGTCGACATGTGGCCTGCATCACATCCTTAGAGGATGTAGTATGTCTCACCTGTTGCGAGTAATGTCTACTCGTGATGGACACGTGGATACTAAAGATGTACTGGTATACCCTGTTGATATACTGTTTATTATACTTGTCTAAAGTACGATCAGCGTGTGGAAGATAGAAGTCCTTAGACTTGAGGTCAATGCGCACCTTGTCTACAGAGTAATATACTTTGATCATGTCCTAAGCTCAAATGCCTTATAGGTTGAGATACGGCTTGTATTAGGTACATTACGATGTGGATTAAAGGCGGTAGTTAAGCCAAGATTAGGATCATTCCTCGAATGTATATTCTAGAGAACACTCAGCTTCTCAATGATATTAGGTTGACTAAGTCATTGACCAACGTAATTGACATATTTAGAATATGGTCTAGTTGTCAACTAATATAGATGAGATACAATTATTAAGCCATTTGATAGACACTTGACAAATCCTAAGCTTGATCGGGTGTGTCGTGAATGAAAGGATTTTATCTTACCATATAGAGGTTAAGTTTACTGAATTCGTGTAAACGTACTTCACATATTGAGTTTGTCTTGCGGCGCCGTCTAAGAGTTCCGCGTAGACCTTAATTTGATTAATGTCGATATGTGAAGGCATGTAGGGTCACTATATGTCGATTGTCTTTTCGATCTAAGGATGTATTGAGAGAGTATTAAATATTCAATTTAGAATCGAGATATTTAAATAAATGATGATTGTTTTAATTAAGTCAAAATTGGATTTTAGATTTAATTAAGAATGTACTGAAATTTTTTGGGCCATGCCCAAGGTGAAACCCTAATCCGGTTTGACCTAATTTTTCACCTATAAATACAGACTTACACTTCATTATTCATTACACTTGATTTTCATATCATTATTCTAAGTCTTAGAGACTCAGAATCAAAACACTCTCTCAAACCTCTGCCGGATTTCCTAGTTTTCCAAAAGAGGAATACATTGAAGCTTGGAGTTTGCAATCGAAAGGGCATTCGCGTGCGCACCCACAGTTGATAAAGATTTCAGATATTGTAAACATGTAAGTACCATTCAAGTCTTATGTTTACGGTTTTAAATTACCCTATAGTCAAACAGTTCTACGTTTGTTGGGTTTAAAACAAGTTTTCAATATCCGTTGCGTACAACAACCCAACTAAACCCTACACAAAGCGCACTGAAAGAACCTATATAAAAATATTTTTCTAATCTTTTTTACGAAAAACTTAATTGAGATTTTATTTTTATTTAGTTGAAAAGTTTAAACATAAAATAAAAATATATATTAAGATTGTTAATCAATAAAAATATAGTTAAACTAAAAGCGAAGAAGAGAACCGAGAACAAAATAGTATTTATATTGCTAGATATATGGATTAAATTAGTAAAAGAGAATTTGATAAATCTATTTCTTGGTAAAGGTATTTTGTCTTAAAAAAATCATATTTTTTTGTCATTTCTACTTTTCCCCGACAATAGAAATACTAACTTTGCTGTTACTCGAAATTGTTTTTCATTTTTGGTCAAACACTTCAAAAGTTTATATTTTGTAAAAATAGATCCATAAGTTGGTAGATATTTATCAATCATGTTTACCATCATTTATATCAAATATTAAAAGATCTACAAGTTGGTAGTATATTTATAACAAATTTATTTTTACCAACCATGTGGGAGGATTATATTAAAGAGTAGTTACACTACAACTCATGTTCAATTTATCATTTTATTGAACTAAAATTTGATCAATTAATGTATTTTTTAGAAATATTTTCTAGTAGCATATTAATTTTGTTATGCATTACGACTTGATCATTTGGTAAGATTGTATAAGAATTGGGAAAGTTTTGATGATTTTCACAACTTGTGAGGTTTTTATGTCAATAAGAGAAAATATAACTTAAGAACAATGAACAGTAACCGAAGATTGTTCCGGCGTTTTTTTTTAAAAATAAATCCGAACAGTGAACAGTACCGAACACTTGCTCCGGCGTGAACAGTGGCGGCAATCACTGTTCCGGCAGGGCAGTAGCGGTTTCCGAAATTGCAATTTAGCCCTTGGGGTAAATCTGAAAATTTTAGAAGTTTATGGAATTGTAATCTGATCCCTGGAAAAGTTTTTAAAATCATTAGATTTGGTCCTTGGGGCAAGTTTGTAAATTTCAGAAAAGCAGATTTGGCCCAAGAATTTATTTAAAATTCTGGAAATTACAGACAGGTCTCTGAAATCTGAAAATATTTTCTGAAAATTAAAATTGGGTTTTCTGAATTTAAAGGGGTTCAAAATTGAAATTTTAAATTCTTGAGGGACTAAACTGTAAATTCTGAAAATCTGAACTTACAGAAATATCATGAAAATAAGTTTTTAAAATCAAAAAATGTTAAAGGGACTGTTTGGATTAGACTTAAATTTTAGAGTTTAGACAAGTTAACCCGTGATTATTATTAATTGTATATTATTGAATAATGTACGAACTATATGCTAAGTGTTTAAATGCTTTCATTTAATAATTAACATTATATCCGCTATAATTTTCTGGGCAGGCGGCACCCAATATTTGATTAAACCATCTTATATCATGCATATTGGGTTGAAGGTTTCCAACTATATGTGTCATTAGTTTTGCATGATATTAAGATGTCATATTGGATATGGCGTAAAAGAGTTGATCTTGGTTAAAATCCTGAATTAAAATGTTCCCCAAAATTTTAAATATAAGTCTAAATTAAAACGCGCCGTCCATTATAATTGTTAGAGTGCAAAATCCTTTTCGACGATACGAGTATTTATGTCAAAGCATTTGCTCTAAGTCTACGAGGACCCGGACTTTTTCATAGATGTGTTTTAAATGTAAAGGTAAACGATAAACTTTTGTGGGTATTTACACCAAAGTGTTTGCTCACAAATGCCAAATTTACTTAGATACATAAACGCAGTCGTGTAATAGGGTTGACTTGCTTAGACAAATCTTGGCGCCAAAGTGTCAGACTAATCTAAGGACGCAAAATTAAATATAATATTTGATCAACCAAGAGTTGCAAATAAGTTTTGCAATTGGTTTAGAACCTACCAAGATATGTTATTGAAGTTATCAGCCAAAGCAAACGCAGAGATAGCATAGGCTTGGATCTTGGCCCATTATGACCTCAATTAATATAGGTTTGTATTCTACCATGGGGTCGTAGAAGTATGTTAAATAGTGGGAGCTAATTAAACAAAAGACCATATTGATTAGCCTAAATAAATGTGTATAATAGAAAATAAATTTTGAGTTTGATTTCCAGTCTATCTAATTCTTCATATTATCAAAGATGTCGATCTTATCATTGAAAATGTTGATTGAAATGAACAAACTTACTGGACCTAACTACCTTGACTGGCTAAGAAATTTGTGAATAGTGCTGAGACAAGAGAAATTAGAATACGTGTTGGACACGGTGTTCCCAACAGTCCCTGCGACAGACTCTGCTGAATATGCCTCTTTTGATAAGGATGCTTACCAAAAACACCTAGATGATGCCACTTCAGCACAATGCGTGATGTTGTCTTCCATGTCTATGGAACTTCAGAGACAACATGAGAACATGGGTCCCAATGAGATGCTCGAACACTTGAAGAGTCTCTATGACTCACAATCCCAGACTATGGAATATGAGTTACTGATAGAACTTTTTAAGTGTAAGCTCAATAAAGGGGGCCAGGTCTCGCAGCATGTGTTGAAGATGATAGGACTGATAGAGAGACTTGCTTCAATTAGAACGAAGCTGCAAAAGAATGTCGCTACCATCCTCATCCTGAACTCTCTTCCTCGTTCCTTTGAAAACTTCATAGTGAATTACAATATGAATGGAACGAAGGCGAGTCTGTCGGAGCTGCACAACATGCTCAAAACCTTTGAGTCTTTCACTTCCAAAGGCAAAGTTGTGCTCATGGTGAGCTCTACTAGTCGATCCAAGCCGAAAGGTAAGGAATGGCATAAGAAGAAGGGCAAAGCAGTCGATGCGCCCTCAGCTATGAAGCCTGAGGGAGGTGTGAAGAAGAAGAAGGTGAATCCGGCTAAGGATATATGCCTCAACTGCAACAAGAAGGGACATTGGAAGAAGGATTGCACTGTACCATGAGGAGGAAAAGCACCAAGTGCTTCTACCTCTGGTGGACAAGGTATGTACGTCATTGAAATAAATATGTGTATAAATAACTCTCATTCCTGGGTATTGGATACCGCTTGTGGCTCACACATTTGTACCAATGTGTAGGGGCTAACTGATAGCAGGAAGGTTGGACCAAGAGAGGTAGACCTATGCGTTGGAAATGGAGCACGAGTGGATGCTAAGCGCGTAGAAACTTATAGATTAAATTTGCCTTCTGGCTATTGTCTAGTGTTAAATGATTGTTACTATGTACCCTCGTTAACGAGGAATATCATTTCTATCCCTGTTTTGGACATGAAGGATTTTTCCTCATATATTTATAATGGTAGTCAAGTACTGTCTTTTGATAATGTTATATATGGAACTGCTCATCTTGTGGATGGATTATATATATTTAACTGTAGTCAAGAAATATTCAATGTACAAAATAAATGAGCTAAGATAAGTAATAGAAACTCTACCTACCTATGGCATTGCAGACTTGGTCATATCAATGAATCAAGGATAACAAGGTTGAGGAAGTTAGACTACCTCGAACCATTTGACTTGGAGTCTTATGGTAACTGCGAATCTTGCTTGAGAGGAAAGATGACCAATAAACCACTTTCTGGGAAAGGTGTGCGAGCCAAAGAGGTGCTTGAGTTGGTCCATACTGATGTATGTGGGCCATTTTCGACTCAAGCTAAAGGAGGTTTCCCATACTTCATCACTTTTACTGAAGACTTCACAAGGTATGGATATGTGTATCTTATGAGACATAAATTCGAGGCTTTTGATAAGTTCAAAGAGTACAAGTCGGAAGTAGAGAAGCAACTTGCAACAAGTATCAAGACCCTTCGATCGGATCGAGGAGGTGAATACTTGAGCAAAGATTTTCTAGATTACTTAAAGATACATGAAGTCCAATCAGAGTGGACACCTCCTGGAACACCATAGATGAATGGTGTTGCTGAAAGGAGACACCGAACCTTATTAGATATGGTTTGATCCATGATGAGCTTCTTAGCTCTACCGACATACCTTTGGGGACATGTTATACAAACCTCAATACATGTTCTAAACAGGGTTCCTTCCAAGTCAGTAGAAAAGACACCCTGTGAGATATGGTGTGGCAAGAAGCCAACTCTTAAACATATGAGACTCTGGGGGTGCCCTGCATATGTTAAGAAGATGCTCACTGACAAGTTGGAATCCAAAAGTGAGAAATGTTACTTCGTGTGGTATCCATAGGAAACTAAGGGATACTACTTCTATCTTCCTAGAGAGCGTAAGGTCATTATTTCCAGGAACGCAACTTTACTTGAAGAAGAATATGTCTACAAGGAACATAGTTGCACAGAGATAGAACTTGAAGAAATTCAAGAACCGCAAGATAACATAGATGTTGAATTCTTGCCGAATGACCAAGGCAAGAATTCAGTAGGAGTATTTGGCGAAGATCGGGTACTTCAAGTACGCCCTTCGGCCATTGGGAGTGTTAAGAGGAACAATTCAGAAATGCAAAATCCTCCTACACAACCTTTGGGAGTAGATGCAGTGGTGGCACCTCCTCCCATTCAGGAAATACATGAAAATGATATTCCTGAAAGCTCTCAAGTTAGTGGATTATCCAACACACAAGAACCCTCTCACAGTCATAATATACCAAGCACTTAACTGCAAAACAATCAACTCCGTAGGTCCACTAGGACTCATCGTCCTCCTGAAAAACTAAATCTACTTGTGGAAACACACAGTGAGATAGATATTTCCGATAACGATGAGCCTACAACCTATAACGAAGCAATGTTGAACATTGATTCGAAGAGATGGCAAGAAGCCATAAAATTCGAAATGGAATCTATGTACATCAATCTAGTGTGGAACTTGGTTGATTTGCCAGATGGGATTAAACCCATAGGATGCAAATGGGTCTTCAAGAAGAAGATCGATGCATTTGGAAATATACAGACTTATAAAATAAGGTTGGTGGCTAAAGGTTATAATCAACGGCCTGGGGTCGATTATAATAAAACATTTTCACTTGTTGCTAAGATTAAGTCCATTCGGATTTTACTTGCAATAGCTGCATATTATGACTATGACATTTGGCAGATGGACGTTAAAACTGCTTTCCTTAATGGTAATCTAGTTGAGGAGGTGTATATGAAACAACCTGAGGGTTTTTCGCTTGAGTTCAAACCAAATGTTGTATGGAAGCTACAAAATTCATTTATGGGCTTAGGCAAGCCTCGAGGAGTTGGAACATTTGCTTTGACAAGGCTATCAAGTCATTTGATTTCGTCAGAAGCAAAGAGGATCCCTGTGTTTATAGTAAACGCAAGGATGAGAGTATTGCCTTCATTATTATATTTGTGGATGACATATTGATAATAGGAGACAATAAGACTCTCATGCAGTTAGTCAAGGAGTGGTTGTCCAGTACCTTCATGATGAAGGATTTAGGTGAAGCCTGCTACATTCTGGGAATTAGGATCTATAGAGATAGACCTAATAGATTGTTGGGGCTGTCACAGTCAGTCTACATAGACAAAGTGCTTAGATGTTTTTCTATGGAAATTCCAAGAAAGACGGTCTACCTATGGGACAAGGCATCAAGTTATCTAAGAAGGACAATCCTTCTAATACTATAGAACTTGAACGCATGAAGATGATCCCATATGCTTCGGCTATAGGATCGATAATGTATGTCATGACATGTACTAGGCCAGATGTGGCCTTTGCACTTAGTATGACTTGCAAATTCCAGTAGAATCCTAGGGAAGAACACTGGAAAGCAGTCAAGAGTATTCTTAAGTATCTTAGACGAACTAAAGATTACTTCTTAGTCTATGGTGGGGAATAAAAGCTAGCTGCTACTGGGTACACTGATGCTAGCTTCCAGACGGATCTTGATGACTTCAAATCTCAGTCTGGGTACACGTTCATTTTCAATGGTGGAGCAGTGAGCTGGAAAAGTTACAAATAAGCTACAACTGCTGATTCAATAACAGAAGCTGAGTACATTGATGGATCGAAAGCTTGTAAAGAAGATGTCGCGATTTCTGAGTTCCTGAAGGAACTAAGGGTAGTTCTGAGTGCCAGTTGTCCAATAACTATTTATTGTGACAACACTGGTGCGATTGCACAGGCTAAGGAACCAAGATCAATAAACAGAAACAAACATGTACCAAAGAAGTACCACATACTCAGGGAGATGGTGGAGACTGAAGAGATTAGATTAGACTATGTTTCTACAGACGATAATTTAGCTGACCCATTCACTAAACCATTAAGCTTAGTCAAGCATAATGGTCATTTTGAGAATATGGGCATTATATATGTTGGAGATTGGCTCTAGGCCAAGTGGGAGATTGAAAGTGTATTTATGTCCTAGTGACAATCTGTATTAGGACAAATGTACTTTATACACATTCGTATTATTATTAATGGAGATTAATATTATGGCATTTGCAATTATTAAAATTATTAGTTGATTGTTTATAATATTCTATAATATGCATCCTAGAGGTTATATTGTTATTAATAATGTGAGATATTAATATTATAACGTAACTCTTAAAATAGCCTCGACTAATGATCATCGAGAATGGGATATCGATGAGAAGTGATAAGTTGACATGTGGTCTGCATCACATCCTTAGAGGATGTAGTATCTCTCACCTGCTGCGAGTAATGTCTACTCGTGATGGACACGTGGATACTAAAGATGTACTGGTATACCCTGTTGATATACTGTTTGTTATACTTGTCTAAAGTACGATCAGCGTGTGGAAGATAGAAGTCCTTAGACTTGAGGTCAATGCGCACCTTGTCTATAGAGTAATATACTTTGATCCTGTCCTAAGCTCAAATGCCTTATAGGTTGAGATACGGCTTGTATTGGGTACATTACGATGTGGATTAAAGGTGGTAGTTGAGCCAAGATTAGGATTCATTTCTCGAATGTATATTCTAGAGAACACTCAACTTCTCAGTGATATTAGGTTGACTAGGTCATTGGCCAACGCAATGGACATATTTAGAATATGGTCTAGTTGTCAACTAATATAGATGAGATACAATTATTAAGCCATTTGGATAGACACTTGACAAATCCTAAGCTTGATCGGGTGTGTCGTGAATGAAAGAATTTTATCTTACCACATAGAAGTTAAGTTTACTGAATTCGTGTAAACGTACTTCACATATTGAGTTCGTCTTGCGGCGCCGTCTAGGAGTTCCGCGTAGACCTTAATTTGATTAATGTCGATATGTGAAGGCATGTAGGGTCACAATATGTCGATTGTCTTTTCGATCTAAGGATGTATTGAGAGAGTATTAAATATTCGATTTAGAATCGAGATATTTAAATGAATGATGATTGTTTTAATTAAGTCAAAATTGGATTTTGGATTTAATTAAGAATGTGCTGAATTTTTTTGGGCCCAAGGTCAAACCCTAATCCGATTTGACCTAATTTTTCACTTATAAATACAGACCTACACTTCATTATTCATTACACTTGATTTTCATATCATTATTCTAAGTCTTAGAGACTCAGAATCAAAACACTCTCTCGAACCTCTGCCGGATTTCCTAGTTTTCCAAAGGAGGAATACATTGAAGCTTGGAGCTTGCAATCGAAAGGGCATTCGCGTGCGCACCCACATTTGATAAATATTTCAGATATTGTAAACATGCAAGTACCATTCAAGTCTTATGTTTACGGTTTTAAATTACCCTATAGTCAAACAGTTCTACGTTTGTTGGATTTGAAACAAGTTTTCAATATCCGTTGCGTACAACAACCCAACTAAACCCTACACAAAGCGCACTGAAAGAACCTATATAAAAATATTTTTCTAATCTTTTTATGAAAAACTTAATTGAGATTTTATTTTTATTTAGTTGAAAAGTTTAAACATAAAATAAAAATATATATTAAGATTGTTAATCAATAAAAATATAGTTAAACTAAAAGCGAAGAAGAGAACTGAGAACAAAATAGTATTTATATTGCTAGATATATGGATTAAATTAGTAAAAGAGAATTTGATAAATCTATTTCTTGGTAAAGGTATTTTGTCTTAAAAAATCATATGTTTTTGTCATTTCTACTTTTCCCCAACAATAGAAATACTAACTTTGCTGTTACTCGAAATTGTTTTTCATTTTTGATCAAACACTTCAAAAGTTTATATTTTGTAAAAATAGATCCATAAATTGGTAGATATTTATCAATCATGTTTACCAACTAATTATATCAAATATTAAAAGATCTACAAGTTGGTAGTATATTTATAACAAATTTATTTTTACCAACCATGTGAGAGGATTATATTAAAGAGTAGTTACACTACAACTCATGTTCAATTTATCATTTTATTGAACTAAAATTTGATCAATTAATGTATTTTATAGAAATATTTTCTAATAGCGTATTAATTTTGTTATGCATTATGACCTGATCATTTGGTAAGATTGTATAAGAATTGGGAAAGTTTTGATGATTTTCACAACTTATGAGGTTTTTATGTCAATAAAAGAAAATACAACTTAAGAAATTCAAATTGCATGTCCAAACAAAACTCCAACTTCAAATTATCATGATTTCAAATCATGTCCAAACGGCACCTAAGAACGTTGTATGTCCGAATGAGCGTACATCATCATTATAATTCAGCTTAAAAATATTCTTTCTCAGGAATATCCATGCAAGAACGAAATTGAAAACTTAACTAAATTATGAGTTTTAAGCTTCTAGGAATTTTAAAAAACACAAACATGATCTAGATAGAAAGACATCCCTGAAAAATGTCTTTGGATACCAGAAGTTTAGCTAAACAAATTATTAAATAATCTTACTAACACTACTCGTGAGAAAATGACAAAAATAGTCTATTACCTTTGAAATAGGTTCAAACTTCAAAGTAATCTTTCAATTATTTCTGAGCAATTTTAATCTTTTAAGATTGACAAAAGTGAGTACATTTTAATTTTCATGAAATATGTTAACAAATTTATCTGTTAGATTTGTGGGGCATTGTGAATATATTTTTTAATCAGAAACACTAGAAAAGTCCCATCAAATTCTAAAAATTGCAATACAAAAACTGTATTGAAACACCAAAAATAGCAGAAATTGCACCTCAAAAAATTACACCAAACTTGAAAAATATATTAAAAATAACAGAAATTATAAAAAAATGCACCTCTGAATGTGGATATCCACCAAATTCATTTTCTTCATATTTTCCGACAAATCTAACAAATAGAATTTATTAAATATTTGATGGAGTCCAAAAATACTCACTTTTGCCAAAATTAAAATACCAAAACTGCTCAAAGATATATAGGGACCATTTTTGTTAATTCATCCGATGGTTACACTTCTTTCTTCAATCGAAAAAGGAAAATATACATTTTTAAAGTTGTGACATGAGTTTTTTTCTTAAACCAGTAAAAATTTAAATATGTAATATCTATTCTGGATCAAATTCTCCCTTGTACTAGTTTGTAGCACCTTTTAATTAACATTAATTTCGAAAACTAATGTCATGTCAACTCTTTTCTCTTTACTAAAAACATTGTAAAGCTTTCAACAATGAGATACTAAAATGCTACAATATTCTATATCATTAATCAAACCGAAAGCAACGTAGTAAATCATGAATAAATAGACTCTCCATAGACGTAACTAATTGTCTTTAAAGAACACTAAAGTCTCCACTGTTGAAAAACAAAGTAAATTAAAGAGAGAACACATACAAATTAATGCAATTCTCGAATTAAGGATATAAAAAAACTTAGGTAAGTGTTTTCTTAAAGTAGAAACTAATAAAGTAATAATAATACAAAAATCAAGTCACAATCTATTGTAGGGACTAGGGACTCAATTCAAGTTCTTTAACAAGTGTGTACCGGTTCTTTTTGTATAATCAAAGCACATGAAATAATAACCACTCTTCAATAAATTAAATCCAACTGGAGAAGGGGGTCCAATTTAATTTTTAACTTTGTTATTATGCCATTCCTACCATGTGTTTACGAGGTTCATTATTTTTTAAAAAGAAATCCTAGTTTGGAAAAATTATTAGGAAGAAATTTTAATACCATCAAATTATCCTCAAGGCCTACATAAACAGTGAAGAGACTTTTAAAAAATACCTTAGATTTCAGTTTTTCTTTGTCACATTTTTGCATTTTGATTAGAAGATTTATAGAAAAATATATATTGGTATACTACAAAAATGCAGTATTAACTAATGTTGAATTGAGAGACAATTAAGATGGTTACAGTTTAACCTATGATAATCAGAGCAGATTAAAGTTTTAAGTTCATGTCTCACACTGTTGCCATAATTTATGAAAAAAATTAGACATGTGCTAATGAGGCATGTTGAGGACATAATTAAATAATTAAAGTGTATCATTTTTAATAACTTAAGTTTTTAAATGGGTGGTTACATAATTCACGAAATATGACTTAAATATAAGTTACCTTTTTATAATAAGAAAAATAGCTTAAATTTTTTAGAACATTAACTTTATGACTTAGACTAAACATGCCAATTGTTTGTAATTTATTTTCTTAGCAATAGGTACAACAACAACATATCCAGTGAAGTCCCACATCGTGGGGTCTGGAGAGGGTAGAGTGTACGCAGACCTTATCTCTACTAGGTAAGTAGAGATGTTGTTTCCGAAAGACCATCGGCTCAAGAAAAAGCATAAGCACAAGCAAAGCAAGAGAAACGGTCAGACCCGGACAAGAAATTTAAAGCAGTATAAAAATGAAGGTAACAAAAGCGAATAAACCATGATAAAACATCCTGAAAAAAGAAGCAGTAACCAACACAAGTAAATAATATAAATAAAATACATGAAAGAACATACATCACCAGAAATCAAAGGACTGGGGACTATAAAACAATATTGCGTCTACTAGTATGATAGGCTAAACAAGGCAATAATAATAACACTACAACTACCAGTATGTAAGTGTAAGTAGTACTACGCTCAACTACCTACTACCCTTCTACCGTAATTCGTGTCCTCCACAACCCCTATCTAAGGTCATGTCCTCAGTAAATTGCACATGAGTCATATCTCATCTAATCACCTCTCCCTAATACTTCTTCGGCCTACTTCTATCCCTACTGAACCCGTCCATAGCCAACCTTTCACACCTCCGTACTGGGGCATTTGTGCCTCTCCTCTGCACATGCCGAATCATCTCAACCTCGTTTCTCGCATCTTATACTCCACCGAGGCCACTCCCACTCCGTCCCAGATATCATCATTTCTAATCATATCCCTCCTTGTATGCCCACACATCCATCTCAGTATCCGCATCTCCACAACTTTCATATTTTAGATGTACGAAGTCTTTACTAGACAACACTCCGCCCCATATAACATAGTCGGCCTAACCACCACCCTATAAAACTTGCCTTTACATTTTGGTGGCATATTTTTATCGCATAAGACTCCAGATGTGTGCCTCCATTTCATCCACCCTGCACCAATACGATGTGTGACATCGTCATCAATCTCTTCATTCCCTTGGATAATAGACCCGAGATACTTGAAGCTTCCTCTATTTGGAATGACCTGGTATCAAGCATCACCTCTACTCCTGTCTCATGGTCGCTCCCGTCACTGAACTTGCACTCCAAGTATTTTGTCTTGGTCTTACTCAGCCTAAACCATTTAGACTCCAGAGTCTATCTCCAAACCTCTAGCTTAGCATTTACTCCGCTGCGAGTCTCATCAATCGGGACTATGTCGTCTGCGAATAACATACACCATGACACTTCTCCATAAATTTGTCGCGTCAGTCCATCCATCACTAAGGCAAATAAGAATGGGCTAAGAGATGATCCATGGTGTAGCCCCATCATCACTGAAAAGTGCTCCGAGTCTCCTCTTACCGTTCGTATCATGGTCTTGGCTCCATCATACATATCCTTGATCGCCCTAGTGTAAATCACAAGTACACATCTAACCTCCAAACATCTCCATAGAACCTCCCTATGGACTTTGTCGTATGTCTTCTCGAGGTCGATGAAAACCATATGTAAGTCTCTCTTCTTCTCCCTATACTGTTCCACCAATTTCATAATAAGATGGATGACTTCTATAGTTGAATGCCACGA
This sequence comes from Anisodus tanguticus, assembly GCA_034509755.1. Classification (NCBI taxonomy): domain Eukaryota; kingdom Viridiplantae; phylum Streptophyta; class Magnoliopsida; order Solanales; family Solanaceae; genus Anisodus; species Anisodus tanguticus. The sequence goes on along the minus strand of CM067543.1, from coordinate 10,681,141 downwards.
CATAAATCCAAATTAGTTCTCAAAAATAGACACGCATCTTCTTACCCTCATCTCCACGACCGTTTCCCAAACTTTCATAGTGTGGCTTAGCAGCTTGGATACCCCTATAGTTGTTGCAATTCATGATGTCACATTTGTTCTTGCACAAAGGAATCATTGTACTCCACCTCCATTCTTCGGGCATTATTGCCGTAATAAAAATGACATTAAACAACTCAGTCAGCCACTCCAAACATGTCTTGCTTGCGTTCTTCCAAAATCTAACTGGGATCTTATCAGGCCCGGTCGCGCATCCCCTCTGCGAATAACACCCTTAACCTCCTCAACCTTAATACTTCTACAATATCCAAAATCTAGTACCCTCCAATTGCTCCAGATCTCCCAGCACAATGTCTTTATCTCTTTTTTTGTTCAAGAGTAAATGGAAGTAAGACTGCCACCTCCATCTAATACGCGCGTCCTCCACCAGTACTTTGTCTTCCTCGTCCTTGATGCACCTCACGTGATCCAAGTGACGGGTCTTTCTCTCCCTCGCCTTGGCTAGTCTATACAACTTGTTATCCCCGTATTTTCCCTCTAATTCTACATACATGTGTTCAAAAGCCACCATTTTTGCCACCGTAACCGCTAGTTTTGCCTCCATACTCACCATCTTATATAATTTCCTATTCGTCCAATTTTCACCTCATCTTTGGTTTCTACAAATTTTGCATACGCCACTTTCTTTGCTTCCAACAAATAACTTCTCAGTGGGTGGTATACCTCACACCACCTCGTTTAAATCCTCCCAAAAGTGCCTATTCTCCCCCTCCTCGTCAAGCCCGCCTACGATGCGTAAGCATTAATAATGTTCATAGTGAACCCTCCAACTACCAACTTAATCGCCATCATCCTGTCATTGACCCTCCTAATCTCTACCACCTGATCCCTTAACTCGTTGTCTACCAAATTACCTACCTCATTCCTATACATCGACCTACCCGAGAACCATAACTTATATCCATCCACATCATTAGCCTTAGGTCCTACCCATTTGGTCTCCTGGACACAAGCTATATTAATCCTCCGTTTCTTAAGAATCTTAACTAGCTCTTTGGACTTCCCCATTAAAGTCCTAATGTTCCAAGACCCTATTCTCAGCCTAGCACATCCCCCTTACCCACCTAACCCGTTGCCCTCGTCCCCGATCGAGAACATGACCCTAGTCTACCATTATTCACCAAAGCCACTAGAGCAGTCAAATGTTAACGCTAACACACATGGGAACCAATACTAGAGCACAAGTTAGCAAGAATCTAGAGGCAAGTTAGGCTTCTACATACCAGAATGATAAAACAAAGGACGAGAATGTAATGTCAAGATTCAGCAAGGCGTAACAAACAAATTTAACAACAAAGATGAATGACAAAACCAATAAGGGCAATCGGAGGTACCAACTCCATGTGAATAGAACTTGTTCCCTGAAGAAGAACTTCACCGTCGGAGACTACTGTTCACCGCCGGAAGTCAAAAACTATTGTTTACCACCGGAATCGGAGAAATAGATACCGGATGTTAGGCGTTGCTGCTCGTTAGTGTGTCACGACAGATCTGGTCTCATTGATGCCTCAGATATATAGCTGGTGGTACTGCAAAAACACAGCAAGGGAACAAAAAAAGGGGGAAAAGGGAAGAGAAACAGGGAGGAGTTCCGCCTGAGAGCTGCCGGAGAAAAACTTCTGGCGAAGCAATGTGATCGGAGCGAGGGCTGCTGGCGAGGAGCAGTCAATAACCCAGACCAGTGGATTTCGATCTGAAGTCGTGACTTCGCCGGAAATGATTCGACTAGATGAACCTCAAGAGTCCTTCGTCGGGAACTCAAAGAGTCGCCGAAAAACACAGAAAGACAGAGAGAATGAAAGATTGGCGGGGTGGAAGAAGAAAGTCCCCTAGAGAAGAAGCAAAAAGAGAAAGATGGCTCGCAATGGAGGTCTCATATGCTCGCTAATAGAGGAAGGAGATATAGGAGAACTAGATGGAGAGAGAGGGGGAGGGAGAGCGAGACTAGAAGCCCCTTACCTGGTCGCCGGAGAGAAGGTCTCGCCAGCTGGGAGCAGGTTACCGCTATCAGTTCTGAGAGAGAGATCAGAGAGAAGAGAGACCATTTTAAGACCCATTCAAAATTTCTTAGTAATAGATTCATTCAATTATAAAAAATTATTTTAATGTGATTGTGACTAAATGGTAAATCTTCCCCTTCAATGTAATTAATAAAAACTCCATTTTCAACCCGCCAAAATGGGAAATGAGAATCCAACTGCTTACACCCCAAAATTCTTCACATTTTTTATTCTTACTTTTTTGACTCCATAAATCAAAAAGTAAAGTAAAATAAAATAAACAATTGTCTCTTATTACTCAATCTTCAAAAGTATGTGCCATGATGAAATGACATTTTGAAGAATAAATTAGTGGCGTGAACTTTTTACAGCTATGCCAAAGATTAAATTTCCAATTGTGTGCCCTAATTTTTTCTTAAATGTCATAACAGTCCCTTAATATATTTAAATTTGTAATCAGGTATGGGAAGCAAACTTTTATTAGTATTTACTATTTAGCTAATTGATTTGTAAGGTTTATGGAATTTCAAATATTTGTGGTTATATGATTACGTACTGATTAAATTATTCCTTAAGATAGCCTATACAATTGAGTAAGTGTTAAAATTCTAAATCTTTGTTTTTACGCTCTAATTAAATGTATTGCTTTTATTTGAAATAAATAAATTAATTAAGTCACTAAAAGTAAACCATCTCTTGAAGTATGAGGGAGAAAAAAGTTGTTCCACTGATCTGGCAGTCGAGAGGAAAACCTGAAGTATGAGGGAGAAAAAAGTTACTCACGGGCGTTGTTCCACTGCTCTGGCAGGGGGACGAAGTTGGTGCACTGAAGGTGATGGGTAGGAATCATTACGAACTGATCATACCACCCCCTGTTATGATCGTCCTCAGCATTTGTAATGAGGGCCATGGAGCCTCAGAAAGCAAAGTTAATTAATCCCCCACGAAGTATCCGAGGGGAATAAATGTGGATTAGGTGATCTAGAGTAAATGGGAGATGGGTGAGATCCACCAAATGTTGGGTGATACTAGTGTTGGATGGAGGGGGGAAACATCAATGTTCAAGCCCCATCCACTATCGATGCGAACTTGGGGAAGGATAGAGTCGTCGATTAAAGATAGTATGTCTTCCATAAATTCAAGACGGAGGTTGGCATGAAAATCCCTTTCAAAATAGAAGTTGGTAGGGATGATCTCGGAAGCAGTAGAACCCAAATCAATGACATGGGTAACATTAGATGACGATGGTCGACGGCGGGAAGGACCCAACTCTACCGCCATTCTAGCAAGAGTTAGACCATCAGAAGTACCAGACGTCGAAGAGGAAGAAATAGACATTTTTCTGGAAAGTAAGAGGAAAGAAAGGTCGAAAATTAAAGTTGCAATAAGAAGGTTGGAAATAAGAGTGAAGAAGGACGATCGAGACTGTTGGTTTAAATAGCCGAAGGGATAATCATTACCCTTGGAAATTAGAGAGGCGGGTCTTGTCAGAAAGCGTTAATTGGCATCTCCGAAGAGGTGTCGTCGATTTTGTGTCTAAACCCATTTAATGTGTAACTGACAGAGTGTTGATGGCGAAAGGATGTGACATTTCGGTTCCTATGAAAATGTCATTTTTGAAAAGGCGTGTGAAGCTCTTCCACTTCCCGGCTCTTTTAGTTCAAGAGTCCTGAAAAGTGGGGGACTATTTGTATTGGGTAGAAAGACACCCTGGAGCGTTATGCGTAAGCAAGAAACTTTGTGGCTCCGAAGACTCTAACGGATCCTTACAGTTGTCTCCCACTCCCAACAACTCCCGTCACATCAACCAACCTAGATTAGAACGTTGCAGTGCGCATGAGAGTAGTGACATCAGGATGCGTACGTCACCACAGCCCCTAGGGTCATAATAGTCTAAGTTTTGACTTTTATATGCAAGGCTTAGAAGAGAAAGAGGACACATTGTATTCTCTCTCTAAGCACACATTTTTGTAACTCAGATCTCTCTCAAACTACGATTCTCAGCTTTGGTTCATATTCGATCCATAGTTTATTTTCAAATCTTATTCATCACTTTCTAGTTATTTACTTATTCATATTATTATATTTAAACATCATATATTCGTAACCTAAATCTCAATCCCGGACTCAATCAAGAGGGCCTCCTGATCGAATACGATCTACTTGTCTTTAAATCCTTGAAATACAAATCTCTAACTGCGTTTTTGATAGATATCATTTTTACCGAAAAACATATATTTAGTTTGAAGTGTCATTTACACTTGTCGGATGTCCTCGAAGAAACATTTCAAATCCTAAATAAATGCTATGAAATACAATTAGTACTTTGTTATAAATATGAAGTTTAGCTAAGACCCAGCATTAAAAGTCACATGATATGGCTTTAAGCTTACTTATTCCTATAGTGACTTTTAATCTTTAACAGTAAATTATGTCATTAGTGTATTGCCCAAGAATCAAAATCCGATTGTTGATTAGAAAATCCCTTTAACTGTAAATTTAACTCTTTTCACGCCCATTATGAAAATAATAAATAAAAGGACAGTCCGGTGAACTAAGCTCCCGCTATGTGCGGGGTCCGGAAAAGGGCCGGACCACAAGGGTCTAAATGTACACAGTCTTACCTTGCATTTCTGAAAGATGTTATTTCCACGGTTTGAATCCATGACCTCCTGATTACATGACACCAACTTTTTACCTGTTACTCCAACACTCCCTTCTATAAAATATAAATATAAGGTATTTATAAGTTATATTTTAATAAAAGTATAATGATTGTTTTCTCTTAAATTCTGGGCATTCTTCTTTAATTAACTGTATAATTGGAAACAAGTGCAAATTTTATTCTTGAATTTCTAAAATAATAATTATTTTGAGTTAAAGTGATTATTAATTTGGGGCGGTGGGAGTATCTGTTTGTTTGTTATTCTCTTTCTTATATGGTGGCTTTTAGAAGATTTATGTCCTTATATTATCATGTCTATCTTTTCATGGGTAAAAAATGTTATTTCGTAAAAGAAAGATGGCCCTGTCGTAATTATTACAAAAATCTTTTTTTTTTTTTTGGTTAATAATGATTTCATAAAGGACTCCTCCATCTTCGGTGATTTTGTCTAAAGCGCGTTTCTACAGTCAAACAGATAAAAACATCACAAATATGTTTCTTACATTTCAATTCAAATCAGTAGGGAAGCCAGTAATATAAATTATTTGTTTAAGTTAAAATATATATTAAATATTTAAAATATCTACTTATGCTTTGTAAAAGCCACATATGTGTAAAAGAATTATACGATATTATCATTTAAAATTAGATAAACAATATCTAATATTTGCTGAAAAAGTTGCTATTTTGATCGTCCTACTTCGAAGCACGGTTCATTTTGGTAAGGATGAATACATTGATAGTCCTTTAAATTTGTTATTAAATTTTATTTAGATATTTGACTTACATCTGCTCTCATTGAGTAAGTTTTTGCGATTGACCTTCAAATGTGCTGATCTTTAATTTCGTCCCTCATATATGTGGTTTTTTTTTTAGCTTTGCCCTTGTTACTTATGTAATGAAAATATTCAGAGCTGCTTCGCTCGACATTAGTTCTGTAACATTTTTATCTTTGGAAGTTGAACTTTTGCCTCACTCGGCACAAGTTCTATGGTATAAGTTGTGTAGTATTATTCAGATTTGAGTGTTGAAAATTTTGCCGTGTTCAACATAACTTGTGTGGATGTTAAGATATATATGCCGAGCGAAATGTAAACTTTGACGAGTGAAATCTTAACTTATGTCATTTTTCAGATTATGCTGAGTGTTGAAAGTTTGTTGTGTATAACATAACTTGTGTGGATGTTGTGATACATATGGCAAGCTAAAGGTAACTTGCCGAGCGAAAGAAAAGTCATGCCGCGCAAAAGTGCTGGAGGTCAAAAAATTAAAGATCACTAATTTGAGGAGCAAAATTAAAAACCACTCCAGAATAGGGTCATTTGTGCGAATGAGCCCTGATTGAGCACCTAAACACGTGATACAATATTTGTTGTTAAACACTTCCAAATTAAAATTTTAGATTCTTTTTACGCATGTTCTCAAGCGCCATTATATACATAAGTTAATCACTTAGACATGTTCTAATTATTGTTGATGTGTATATTTTAGGAGGAGGCATAAATTATGTGAACTTATATACGTAATGGACACTTGAGAACACCTGCATAAACTTTTATGAACAAGAAGTGTTTAAATGAAATTTATCTGTAAATTTAAGACACTAACTTTTGGTAACTAAAACGAATTAAAGAACAACAACATACATAGTGTAATCTAACAAGTGAAATATGGGGTAATGTGTAGGCAGACCTTATCACTATCTTGAGAGGTAGAAAGACTGTTTCAAATAGATTCTCAGCTCAAAGAAAATATTTTAAAACAACTCAAAAAATAATTGCGAAAAAGAATAACTCATGATAAATAATAAAGAAAGCGTGACAAAATATTTTTAAAAAAGAATCAGTAATTATAATAAAATAATATGATAAGCAAAATACAATAAACAACAAATAATAACAGAATTTAAAGAAGAAGATTCTACAAAAGTAATACTATTACTGTATATAAGAAAAAAAATAACGTTCAATTACTTATTAGCATTCTATTATAATATTTGTGCTCCTTAACCTGCTATTGCTAAAAGAATTAAGCAGAGAAAAGTAAAAATAACGAGAAAATTGAAAATGAACCCTAATTACCTCCACCACAACAGTCCATTAAAAAAAAATAAAATTCGGTGCATTAAACTTTCGCTATGTATGAATTTGGGAAGATGACGGACTACAAGGTATATTTTATCTGCACAAAGTTGTATTATTTTCACTTCTCTCCCTCTACAAATAGATACATTATTCTGTATCTATAGGTTTAGCATTCCCTACTCTTTTACTCTCTTGAGTGGCCCTCCAAAAAAGTAACACATCATTGTGTGATCCTTATTCCATTTTCATGGCTCCTCTCTTGCTTTTCCCTTAGACACACATAAACAACAAAAGTATAATACTATACATTTTCCCATTTTTATCTTTTCCTTTTCTTTTTTCCTTGCTTACCCTTTGCTTTGTCTGCTTAAAAAAGAGTTCATATTTACTATTTTTGTTGATTTGATTCTTTTCTTGTACATCATTTTGATAATAATAATAAAGATCTCAGCTTTATTTCTTTTCCTAGTATTTTTTCTAAGTAAACACAATATTTCCAGCAATGTGGAGAAAGAAGGGGTTTGCTTCAACTTTTTGATCAACTTATTAGTGTAATATGTACTTGCAAATTTTTTATCATTTATGTTTTGAATGTAGAGATGAATATTTGCATTATCTAGCTAATTTGGCATCTGGGTATTTTTGATTTTTGATTTTTTGGAGTATTTGGATTTACTTAGTTTAGTTGTGAATGCCCTTTTAAGTTTCTTGAACTGGAGAGACCTCAGTGCTCTGTATTTTGCTTGCTTTATTAGGTGGGTACAAGGGGTGATGCATAGAGTACAACACAAGGTTACTACACAGTTAGCTTGCTTAGTTGTAGTACAATAATAATAATTTATCTTATTTGACATCTGGGGTTTTAGTGTGATTTCTTGATTTTGTGAGGTGTGTACAAGAAATGATGCATAGAGTATTAACACTAGTTTGCTCAGTATTTGTCTTAGTAAATACTAAATACCAAAGTTACAAGTGTGTGTGTGCTATTGTTTGTTTATGTGAAACTTTGGATAATTCATAATTGTGTTATTTTTGTTAGTTTGGTGAATATTTAATGATTTTTGTGTGGATTGATTGGAACAGATACTGTAGGCATCTTGGACTTGGAGGTGTCTGAAGAGACTGTGCTAAAATGGGAATTAGTGTTGTTATTGTGTTGTTATTATTGGTTATATTGAATGTTGGGAAGGCTGAAATCTATATAGTGACAGTTGAAGGAGAGCCTGTCATAAGTTATAAAGGTGACATTGATGGTTTTGAAGCCACTGCTGTAGAGGATTCTGACGAGAAAATTGATACCACAAGGTATGACCACTTCTTTTTTGTTATTTTACCCTTTTCCCCTTCAGGTGTTTGAACATCATGCATTAAGGGCAGGTGAAGTGTGGAAACAACAGTTGATTAGTCTGTCTATGCGGTTACATGGTTCATTTGATGTTTTTTTGCTGACTATTTATACTTGATGAGTGTGTTCGGTACGAATGAAATAAGTAGGTTTCTTACTTATTTTATAGTGTTTGATAAGTAAGCAAAAAAAATATTATCCCAAGAGCATTTATATGTAATCTAGCTGACTACTATGCGGGTGGGGATTGGGGGTTCGGGGATGGCGGGGAAGGGATGGTCAAGAGGTGGGGGTTGGAGGCGTTGGGTGGGTGGGGAGGAGACAATGAACTTGGAGTATCACGTTTGGAACCTGTTTTCCTACTTCCATTAGGGAAGTCATTTTTCTCATTTTTAAGAAACTTGTTTTCCAAAACATTTTGACCAACCAAACATGGTAAAATTGAAAAATATTTTCTGGTTTTCCTCCATACCAAACAAGACGTTAGTCGCTACAATTGTAGAATTGTCACCTTGCAAATTTCTATTTGTTCGAGTATAAATTGCAACCCTTGATGAAATAAATAAATAATCTTGTAAAAGCTGTTAGGTGCCACCTCAGTTTCCAATATTCTTTTTAGAAGGTGCTTATGGACTATGGTTGAGTTGATAACTTCTTAAAACTTTTTTTGACTTTTTCTCAAGTTGATGGATTAATGGCTTATTTTTTTTTTTAATGTTAATGATCGATGCTGATGTAACTAACATCTAGTATCTTTTATTCAAGGAAACAAAATTCTTCAGGAATTAACAGTTGATAAGAGGAAAAAGAAAAAGAAAAATATATTACATTTGCATTTGTTTGGAGCTAAACTGGAGTACCTAGGGGCTAGGAGAGATTGCAAAAACTGTTGCATGACTATTTTTCAGTCAGTGAAATTTTCTTGGACTCGGCTGCTGAACTAAGCTAAGTTTTAATTAATGTTGTTCAGTTTTAGGTGTATGTTAGAAAGGAATGCGGTGTTAGTGTGTTACAATTGGTTGTGAGAAAAAATGTGTTAGTTTTGAATGTAGAACTTGGTAATATAATCAATATGACATTGTAATGTTACTGCTTTGAGATTCATTTTTACACGAATGTTTAATTCTCTATGCATGTGCATTTTGTACAATGTTCACTTCGTCCCACAATGCTCACTTCCTCCCACAATGCGCACTTGTAAACAAAACATGACGTACCTAAAAAGAAAAAGATGAAAGCAGGAAATTTGAGTTTGATATGAAGTGAAACATTTACCTCGAAAATGATTTCCTGGAAATTATTGTCCTTGAAAATGTTTTCTAGTGTTCGGTTAGTCAGTAGAAAGGAAAATCCTTTAGTTCTCTCTTTCAGATGACTGTCTATGATGGTGAAACCTTATATGCTTACTCTTATTTCCATTGTGCTTTCAGTGAATTGGTTACATCCTATGCGAAACATCTGGTAAAGAAGCATGATATGCTTCTAGCTTTGCTATTTGACCGTGGGACCTACAAGAAAATCTACAGCTACCATCATCTAATTAATGGCTTCGCAGCTCATATTTCACATGAGCAGGTGACACTCTGCTCTTTCAGAGACTGCTCTTCTGTTTCCTTCTATTTATTGTTGAGCATGATCAGTATTTTTCTACCTGTATTTTCTTACATAAAGAATATATTAGTAGGCAGAAATCCTCAGACGAACTCCTGGTGTGAAGTCTGTGGAGAGAGATTGGAAGGTCAGGAGGCTTACAACTCACACGCCACAGTTTTTGGGCCTTCCTACAGGAGTATGGCCAACGGGTGGTGGATTTGACCGGGCAGGCGAGGATATCGTAATAGGTTTCATCGACACTGGCATCTATCCACACCATCCAAGTTTTGCAAGCCACAACACTGAACCCTATGGACCTCTTCCAAAATATAGAGGAAAATGTGAAATTGATCCTAACACCAAGAAAGACTATTGCAATGGGAAGATTATAGGTGCTCAACATTTTGCGGAAGCTGCAAAAGCAGCTGGTTCATTTAATCCTGCAGTTGATTTTGATTCTCCTCTAGACGGTGATGGACACGGAAGGTTTGAGCTTAATTATTTATGATGTTAACTTCATTGTTTTTGAAAAGCTAAGTATTGGTGTTTTCCAACTGCCATTCTGTTGGGTAAATTTCAAGTTTTCTTGGCAATGGCATACAATTGCAGATGCTAAAAGAAAACTAGCACTTTGTGAGAGTTGAGAAGTAGCTATGTTCACTTAAGAAACTGCAAAGTTTTCAGTGTGTACTAGGACCAAAGTACCTTTGATTGTCAAATTGCCAAAATGATATAGACTTGGTGATAACTAACAACAAACCATTATTGTCATCTTCTGGAACTTCAATTTTTTCCTCTCTTTTCCAACATCAATACATAGAACTACTTTAATGGGAAATCATTCTAATGATATCGTCATTTTGAACTGATAAAAACGTGCTTCAATGCAAAGTGGAATTGCTTTATAAGACTGATTTCCCTAGATGTTTTTCATAGAGCCTCTGTGTTTGAAAGATACTTTTCACTACTGTATTTCGACAATATATGTGTCCAGACTGACATCAGTAACGTGCTTCAATGCAAAGTGGAATTGCTTTATAAGACTGATTTCCCCAGATTTTTTTCATAGAGCCTCTGTATTTGAAAGCTACTTTTCACTACTGTCTTTCGACAATATATGTATCCAGACTGACATCAGTGGTGCTTTTTGCCAGCCACACGGCAGCTATTGCTGCTGGAAACAATGGGATTCCTGTCAGAATGCACGGATTTGAGTTTGGACGAGCAAGTGGTATGGCACCTCGTGCGAGGTAAGTTAAAGTCACTCTTCCAAGATTTGATTAGCATATTGTCTGGCTTCTTTAGTATTAGAAAGTCGTCTAAAAATTGAAATTCTTACTCCTTGTAGAATTGCTGTATACAAGGCACTATACAGGCTATTTGGAGGGTTTGTTGCAGATGTAGTTGCTGCTATTGAACAGGTATGACCAATGGAAAATGATTAATTTAATATAGATAAACATTATGCATGTAAACTTTAACTTAGGAATTGTTGGGTATTATAATCAACATATTTGAGTTCAGCACAGTGGAGATGAGGACATTTGGGTGACCTTTATATAAAAAAAGAGTTCGCTTGGGCAATTGGTTATCCTCTGTGGCTCAGACACTTCTTGTGTGCCCTTAAAGTAAAATAATCACAAAGGTACCCATTTTCTTTCTCACATGGTCTCTCCCTTTATATAGTAATCCAAAAAGATTAACAAACAGTTTTAATGATAAAGCCAAGGAAGATTAGCTCTAGAATCTTGTCCACAGGATTAACAAACAGTTTTAATGATAAAGCCAAGGAAGATTAGCTCTAGAATCTTGTCCACAGCCGAAGTTTATACAAGTTGAGACTAAAAGTCTTGTAAGCATCAACTAGATAAAAGAATTAGATTGGAAAATTCAAATTGATATCAGTTGGAGAAGTGCAGGATATTCACATTGGCAGGATATATGGGCTCAAAAGCGCTACAATACCTATTAGGTACTTGAAAATGCCTCTAGGATGAGAATTTATAAACAAAAGCCCTCTTTGGTACCTGGTGCTTGAGGCGGCGACAACAACACCTCAATCCCAAACACATTGGGTCAGCAATATGGATAATCATCTCCATCTAGCATCTTCAAATATTTCACGTCCTATATATACCATCACTAGTCGCAAATCAATTGGGAGAGTCGATGAGAGGCTTCCAATAGGACGGAAGGACGGGTAGAAAAAAATATCACCTGGTCTAATGAGGAAATAGACAATATCCATGTTGGCGATTCTGTGGTTGAGTATTTCAACAAGGCTTTGTCACTGTTTAATATCAATTGTTTGTTACGGAAAATGGTTATGGAAGCAGTGAGAGTTGGAGATTCCAAAAATCAGGCAGAGGAAAGCTGCTTGAGAAGCAACACCGTTCTGCATTTTCTGGGTACGGAATGAGAGGAACTAAAAAAGATTTGTACCATAGAAAGGGATATGGGGTACTACTAATAGTTTTCTTTTGGTATAAAGAGAAAATACCTTTATGTGTTAGTTGGTTAGATCCATTATAAGAATGAGATCTGCTCTAAGTCCAACTTCAACATGTATATTCTTTTGACATCATCCTAGTGTTTTATTAATGAAATTTACTGAATTACAAAAAAGAAGAAGAGACGATAAAGGTTTTGTAAAACATACGTACAATTTTTAGAAGAATTGATGCAACAGAACTTGTACGTTTTTAAACTATAAATTGAAAGAGTAAAATATGTACCAGTGTTTTAAAGAGTGCGAGAAGTGACTTGAAGCGAAAAAGTGAAGTGAAGAAAAGTGCACAATTACAAAAAAATTATAAATACCAAAAATATATTAGTTCTGTACTATTTAATGAAATTGCAACTAAAATAACTAATTCAGCATAAAATAATGCCGATATTAATTCAACTCCTCTAAGTTGAGATTCAAAGAACTAACTGCAACTCGTTAAGGATTACTTTATGTTCAAACTTCTCCAAAGCGCATGGCTTCACCTATGAAAAGATTACCCTTTGTTTCACATTCTTTCATCACTTTAAGCAACAACGGGATAGCTTTTAATAACACCGCGTACAACTCGTTAATTCAAAGCATATCAGAAGTCAACTTGGTATTGTAAATTGAGGCATGATTTAGTGTGTACTCATTTCGAAAGTTGTAAATAAAACTTACAAATTTGCTCGAATTTGATAATTGATTGGTCTTGCAGTGACAGCGTCATCTTTTACACTGTAAAACTAATAAAAGAGTACTTCTATTTACAGGCTGTTCATGATGGTGTGGACATTCTTAATCTCTCTGTAGGGCCAAACAGTCCACCAGCAACTACAAAGACAACATTTTTGAACCCTTTTGATGCTACACTTCTTTCAGCTGTGAAAGCCGGTGTATTTGTTGCACAGGCTGCTGGAAATGGAGGTCCTTTCCCCAAAACTTTGTTGTCTTATAGTCCGTGGATAGCATCAGTGGCTGCTGCAGTTGATGATCGTAGATACAAAAATCATTTGACATTGGGAAACGGGAAAATCTTATCTGGAATTGGTCTATCACGTAAGCTATTTATGCCTTTTGACATACTCTAACTGGTGCACCTCAATCAGTTGATCTTGCTCTGGTTCGTTTATTAAAAGTCTAAGTCATCTTTAGACACCATCACTCTTTACCTAAACTGCAAATGGCCGATTCATCTATGTTTGATCCAGAAACTTTTACATATTCGGTCTTACAGGAAATTTAAGATTGCTGAAGTTTCAAGATGTCTTTATAACTCTTCTGTTGTGATTGGGTCATATTTCTTTCTTTCTTTTTTTTTGTTCTTCTTTGTTTATTATTTCCTCGATAATGTCCTTAATTTATCTACTTGTCAGAGTAATGATCAATTTATGGTCCTTGTGTTTAAGTAGCACATCCGGTTTAAGAGCACCATACAGAATAGCTTAGCAGCTGCTTTGCCAGTAGCTGACATCTTTTCCTTGTAATCCACCTTCCATAAGTTTTTAGTCGTCATGACTTCATGCAATGAAGGCTAATCCATGTCCTTAATTGCCATGTCATTGATATTGTGTAACATCAGACTTGCTCTTCATGTAATATCCTCTTCTCCGTTTCTGGCTTCACAAAGTTCAGTGGCTTTTGAAACTTCAGATCCCCAAAAATAATGTAATGAACTGAATGAAGCAAAATATAATTTTTTAAAAAAAGAAAGAAATGAAGGGAATAATCAGATACTTATTGATGATGAGATGTAAGATCTTTATTAATGGGATGCTGCTGTGCGGTGTTATATCTTGACCATTTTTAAAGTCATGCTACTATAGAGACTTAGTTTCTGTATTAAATCTCTACCAGTACTAAACAAACTTCTGGGTTTTCTACAGCTTCCACACATCCAAACCGGACATTCACTATGGTTGCAGCAAATGATGTTCTTTTAGATTCTTCGGTTACGAAGTACAGTCCTGCTGACTGTCAAAGGCCAGAAGTTTTAAACAAGAATTTGGTGGAGGGAAACATCCTTCTTTGTGGCTATTCTTTCAATTTCGTAGTTGGTACTGCGTCGATTAAAAAAGTCGCAGAAACAGCAAAAGCTCTTGGTGCAGCTGGCTTTGTTCTTGCTGTAGAAAATGCTTCACCAGGAACAAAGTTTGACCCGGTTCCTGTTAGACTTCCTGGGATTCTCATAACAGATGTTTCCATGTCAATGGCAAGTATCAACACAGAGTACTCTTTTTTTGGTGTCATTGCTATTGTCTTTTAGCTTTCGGTGTAGGAATATCATTATCTTTATTGTTACATCCAGCAACTTCCAGTATATGCGATGTTGGAATCTTTGAAAATTGTCAAACAAAAGATATGAAGTACATAGTGCATTGAACTCAAAGATACCTAATCACATATATTGATGAAGTTTCTGAATGTGACAATAAAGATTAAGAAAATGTTTTAGTTAGTTTCAAGAGCTAGAAATCGTGTATAATAAGATAGATATTTCTTGGTTAATAATATTTTCTTGATTATATGAAATATCATGTCTATAAAATGGTAGTTCTGTCTCCTGCTTGTATGATGCCCCACTACATTCTAGTGAGATGTATGATTTGTGTGTCTTTGTCCAACGCAAAACTAGTCTTTGTGTCTCTACCACTACGGAGAATAGAATCACACATCTTGAAAAAAAAACTGGTCTCTTTTCATACATAGCATCCGAAGGAAAAAAAGTAATAGCTGTCCGTTCTAAATTCTAATGACTTAAATCAGTGTTTGGTTCAACTTGTGGTCTCATTAAATGCTATTTCAATTAGCTTGTATAGGTAAAACTCTGTTTTTGCTTACGTTTTTTGAAGTTGTATGCTTGTCTCTATTTTCAGGAGCTTGTAAATTACTACAACATCACCACTTCAAGAGATTGGACTGGACGAGTTAGAGCTTTAAATCAGCAGGAAGCATTGGGAATGGGTTGAGGCCAATACTCCACAAGTCTGCACCTCAAGTAGCTGTGTTCTCTGCTAGAGGACCTAATATCAAAGATTACAGTTTCCAAGATGCTGATCTCCTGAAACCTGATATTCTGGCTCCTGGTTCTCTTATTTGGGCTGCCTGGGCTCCCAATGGGACAGATGAAGCCAACTATTGTGGTATGTGTAGCCTTCATATTATTGTTTATAGGTAAATCAATTAAAATGTTTGTGTTTCCTGTTAGACGGAGTACCATTTTTGTGAAAGAGAAAGAATTAGATGCCTAGATGGTAGATTTATATCTTTAAAAAAGTCATGTTTATTTTATTTTCAATTTTCAAGCCTATTTTAGACTTGGCCAATGGCCACAAACAATGTACTGGCAGTTGAGTTTGTGGCTTCTTTTCCTATTTATAAATATAAAAGATGGCCTTGTATCCTGAATTTTATGCTCCTCTTTCTTAATGGTCTTAAATTATAATCTGATACCAAGAAAATTGATCATTTATGTCCATTTGGTTGGCTTTTAAGTTCAGACTATATAACAATAAATGATTTAAAGTGATAGTGGGAAAGGAAAGCTTCGAGCAAGAACATAAGTTGCATAGTCAAAATGTATTACACATACTTCAAAAAAATTGCTTGAATCAGGTGAAGGATTTGCAATGATCTCCGGAACCAGCATGGCAGCACCCCATATAGCAGGAATAGCAGCCCTTATCAAGCAGCACCACCCTCATTGGAGCCCTGCTGCTATTAAATCAGCATTGATGACAACTTCATCAACTATTGATAGGGCGGAGAGACCGCTTCAAGCACAACAGTATTCTGGATCTGAGACCTTGACGCTCGTTCCAGCTACTCCATTTGACTATGGAAGTGGACATGTTAATCCTAGAGCAGCTCTGGATCCTGGACTCATTTTTGATGCAGGTGATCTTCTGTTCCTCTTTCCATCTAGTGTTATATAGCTTATTGTTTCTAACCAGATTTAAATCCTACTTACATAATCCTCTTGCTAACTGGGAACAGTAAGTGCCTTTAACAACTACTAAAGCTGGGGATATCCTATTTGGTTAATTTCTTTTGATACACTTGAGTTGTATAGTCCGAGTTACAAAATTTTCATCTCTCTGTGTTTCCTTTCAAACTTGGAATGATACGGGAGCACATGACGTGACTGCACTCTCACTCAATTTGTGATAATTTTTCACTCTACTCCCCAAGAGTCTGGTCTGGTGGTAAGAGTGCGACACGTAATGTGTGGGTTAGGCGCACATTACAGGTTCGAACCTTGCCATAGACAAAATCCTGATACTTACGTGGAGAAGTGTAGAGGGACGGACTCATTATTTCACCGAATTGTGGACCTTGTGCCACAGGTCTTCAGGGATTTCAAGGTTTTAAAAATATTATTTTGTTTCACTGTAGCTTTGTGACGAAAAGTTTTCAGCTTCCTCATACCAACCACCGTAGATTTTGTCTCCTGCTTTGCAATTATTTTTGGTTGGCTGAAGTCGAATTTGACATTTTGGTTATGTGCTGTTGTCATTTCTATTGACTTGCAGTCTGAAGGTTGACATTTATGTGCCTCTTGTCTTCTCTATGGCCTTGTCTAAACGTCTTCCCGGAAAAGAGTAAAGTAGAGTTCAAGAAATGTAAATGCATATAAGAAATTTTAGTGGCCAAATCTGCATGTAAGAAACTTATATGGACAGAAGAAGTACAGGAAACTTAAAATAGTATAATGGAAGATTGTATTCTCGCAAACTTGCGAGAGTTATGATAGTTCTTTTGTTTTCCAGGAATGTTATAAAATGTAGTTCTTTATCAAAACCTTTGGAGCTCTATAGTTCAAACTTATAGGCGCATTAGTGTTTTGTATTGCCATGTAGTTTGATTCATGCTACTATGTGTTCTTTAGTGTAACTTGTTTATCTTATTTAGTTGTGTTAGCTAATGCTCCCTGTTTTTAGAATGCACTACCATGTCGTATTCGATTTTATTATATGTATGTTCAAAATGCTTTAATTTCTCGTCTGAATCTGAACGTTTCTCTTGCTTTGCTTTGCTTTGCCTGTGATTATGCTTTGTCTTGAGCCGAGGGTCTCCCGGAAACAGCCGCTCTACCTATCAAGGTGGAGGTAAGGTTTGTGTACACTCTACCCTCCCCAGACCTCACGTTGTGAGATTTTACTGGGTATGTTGTTGTTTGGAGCTCTATAGTTGGTGTAACATTATACCGGGTTGAATACCACTGCAAACACGTCTCTGAGCTGCATTCTAACTCTTGATGACAAAGTTTTCAATATGTTTGTAATTGCTTTAGGTTTTGTTTGATTGATTTTAGGTTATCAAGATTATTTGGGGTTCTTGTGCACTATGCCTGGAATTGATGCTCACGAAATAAAGAACATCATGCATTCCCCATGCAACTACACACTTGGCCACCCATCAAATTTCAACTCACCCTCAATCGCAGTTTCACACCTTGTGGGAACTCAAACAGTCACACGCACAGTGACAAATGTTGCCGAGGAAGAAACTTATGTTGTAACAGCCAGAATGGCTCCAGAAATTGCCATCGAAACTAATCCTCCTGCAATGACTTTAAGGCATGGTGCGTCAAGGAAATTCACGATAACACTCACTGTCCGATCAGTCAGCGGGGCCTACAGCTTCGGAGAGGTTTTACTGAAAGGTAGCAGAGGGCACAAAGTCAGGATCCCTGTTGTAGCTATGGGTTATGATCGATAGGCCGGTGTTTGTTGCTTTATCCAAAGTTGAAATATCTCGTTTGCTACGTATTCTTTGGATCTGTGAGAATAAGAATGCATATGGGTTAGATGTGGTTTCTCCAAATATATAAGGTATGAAGTGAAAATCATGTAAAGTTTAATAGTATGAAGGGAGAAGGTAGTTTCTTCTTCCCATCTTAAGTTTTGCTAATTCTGTTGTAACATGGTGGAATGCCTTTTATCCCCCTTCTGGGATGTATGGCATATAGGCCCTCAAGCCTTTTTTAAGAGTTAGAAAAAGGGAAGATAGGTAGGTTTGTATCTTCCTAAGTTTATTTTTGACTTCCTCTTGTATAAGTTAATCAAAGCTTCCAATTTATTGCATTTAATTATTTGCATAAGAAGTATCTTTTCATCTTGAGTTGATTTGGTAACTGAACTCTAGCTTACTAGTCTACTATTCTCTCTTTTTATTTTTTTTATAATGACTGAGATCTCCAAGGGCCAGTTGTAGCACAGTCGGAACATTAGTGAATAATAAGTCCGTTCTTCTACCTTTCTCTACTTAAATACTAGAGTTTTGTTAGATAGAGAATTTGGACTTGTGATGTGCGCCTAATTATACATCGCACTGCTCTAGTGCTCTTACCGGAGAACCAAAGCCTTGGGGTTACTAGCGTACTATTCTTTTGCATTGTAGTTCTTGCTTTCCCCCTTTTCTGTAACAAGTCCAATGATATTGCTAGAGTAGAAATAGTCTTCCTGGAGCAATTTGTGGAATGTGAGTGTTGTACATGGTGCTATTTTGTATTGGCATGATAGTTTGTTTTCAGCATAATCGACTCCCTTGAACTGATACTATTGAAAAACCTTGCAATTCTGAGGTTGGACACTAACTTTAAAAACTGTTAAAGAATATTGAATTGAGTGAAAATAATGCTCAAGACCAAAATATTTTGGCTAGCTACATTCTCATCTTGACTTACAAAATGAAAAAATTATGGACTCAACCATTTGCACATTCTCCACCAAAAGGACTTAAAAGAAAAAGATATGTACTCAACCAGTAGTGGAAGTACCAGATGTGAACCCAGATTAGTCAAATCTAGTTTCATATATCAGATGCCTAAATGAATTTCTGAAGTAGGCGTTTGACCATAGAAACAGAAAAAATCACTTTTTTTTTGAATTTTTAAAGTTGGAGTTGGAGTTTGTGTTTGATCATAGTTTTTGCAAATAATATTTAGTTATCGGAATGTACTTTTTCTTAAAAGTATGAAATATTATACCCTCAATTTTTAAAACTAGCAAAATCACTCAAAACAATTAATAGACATAACCAGTGCATAAACATTGTCCATCAATCATTTTCTATTACATTAAACATGATTTATATAGACTTTCTTTAATACAGAGTTATAATAAAGTTCACAATTTTGGCATCTTCAACAGTACCGTATCGTCATTAGACCAAACATTTCTCTAGTATTTCCTAGTTCAAGTCTTCGATTGTCTTCTTCCTCCATTTTCCACGAAATTGCATTCCATCTCCCAATAGTTAATTTCAATTATCAATTTTCCTAGACAATAAATTCATAGTCCATCAATGCCTACTACTACTACTACTTATATCCAACTTAAACAAGAAAATCATTCTATGTGTAATATTCCTCTTGAACCAAGAAAATGACACTCAAAATTCTTACAACCCTTGGCTCAACAATAACACAATATTATCACTTCAAGGCGAATATAATGCACGTGCATAGGCTTGTTCATTGATGCATACGAGCTACATAACTAAAATGACTCGGTGCATTTCTTTTCGCCTACAAGCTACTATATACTATTACACTTCGACAATTCTAAATATTATTACAAAGATTCATTAGTAATAAAAATCAACAACACTAGTAATAACTATTCTTTAACATAATTATCCCACATTGTGTGAACAATATGTTCTTCTCTATCATGCTTTTCCCGATCAGCTGAATTAAATGGGTCAAATTTATAAAAATAAAAATGTAGAATAAATTTGAAAAACAAAAGACAAAAGCAACAACCAAAAATAAAAAGGTAAATTTATAAAAATAAGGTTTGGGGTGTTATCGATATTTGAAATTTTCATGGCCAAATACTAATTTTGAGAAAAAGTGAAAAATTCTCATGACAATTTATGTATTTTTCAGAAAATCACAAAATAAGTATATTTTTTAATAGGATTTCCAACTTGTGTTTGACTAAATTTTAGTATTTCATTTTGATTTTTTTTAACACACAAAACAAACTTATGTAAAAAAAACTAGACATAACTACCTACCTATACACATACATAAAACTTTGTTTCGTCCTTAATAAAAAAGAAAATTAAAAAGAGTGCACATTTTTCCAAATGTGATCAAACATAGCAGCTATATTAAACTCTAGAAATAGATAAAAAATAATTGCAAAACTATATCTCCAACTCTAATGATAAATTCCCACTAAATCCTTTTTCTTCAATGTTTCATACTACTATAATATTTGATGGAAGACGAAAAGTAATCACAAACTTCAAGGACCAAAACTATTCAAAACATAGTTTAGGGACTATGTTTGAACCTACCCAAACATAGGAGACCATTTTGTTCTTTTCTTCTTCTTCTTCCTGCAAAACCCTACATATCCACTTGTTAATTTTGGTGTTTTCTTGTATCAGTGTTGTTATGGAGGATCAATCATTCTTTAGCAACTTCCTTCGTTCCTCTTGCAAGTAACTTTTTTTTTTCTATCATAGTTTGATGGGATGTGAAACAGTGGTTTCAATCTTATTTGTATGTTTACTTTCACTTGTATCATTGGTTGATCTTTGTTAAACAATATTTCTTTTGCTTAGCCTTTGTATGCTGCTTTTGCTTAAGGGGCAAAGCTACCTTGGAGAAAGGGGGTTCAATTGAATCCCCCCGCGGAAAATTATACTTTGCAACAACAACAACAACAACATACCTAGTGGTGGTGAGGGTAGAGGTAGTACGCAGACCTTACCTCTACGTTGGTAGAATACATAATCACAAGCAACGCAAAGTAAATCAAGAGAAATGCGTACAAAGGAAAATTATACTTTGCAAATAGGCTAAAAACTAGTTTTTCTTTTTTGGTCATATAGGTTGCTCAATTCCCTTGACATGAGGTAAAATTCTAGTATAATTAAAAAATTGCTTTAGGTCACAGGTTCAGATCACATGCATGGTATAAAATTCTGGCTTTGCACTGTTTTGCTTTATATGAATCGGATGATATTTTACGCCTGGTTAACTTTTTCTTTGGTATTTGAAGGTATTACACAGGCTATCCTAAGGATCTTGGGCCATCGAGGGTTATTCACTTTACCTCGGAACGGGAATTTGTCCAACTTCTTCATCAAGGCTACCCGGTAGTTGTTGCATTTACGATCAAGTAATATGAGTTCATAGTTTCTCTCTTCTCTCATGTCTTTAGTACTTTTATCGCATTAATCCCTGGATGCTGTAGGAGTAACTACAGCAAGCATCTTGACAAAGTTTTAGAGGAGTCTGCAGCTGAGTTTTATCCACATGTAAAATTCTTACGTGTAAGACACTTTTTGAACTTCTCATTCAAGTGTAGATAGAATGTAATTGCTAGTATGGTACAAAAAAGGTCTTTTCAGTCATCCTTGATGTGGGGGTCTACGAGTTTATTTTCTCTGATGGAAATATGGAAAACACCTCAACAACAACTACAACATACCTAGTGAAAACACCTCATTGTTTTGAATTGAGTTTTGATAGCATAAAATATTTCCCCAGCTCATGCATAATATTGTCCATGTTTTTATTATTATTTTGTATTGTTCAGGTCGAATGCCCAAAGTATCCTGGGTTTTGCATAACAAGACAAAAGAAAGAATATCCATTTGTTGAGATATTTCATAGTCCAGAACAGGTACTTCTGTTGAGTCGCGGCATTATATGTTTATACTAAGTGTGACTTACGAGTGCTTGATAGACGGAGGTAGAGAATAAGATGCATTTGCTACAATCTAATTAGAAATTACTGTTTTCATCTAATTACAGCTTAATTTCTTCCTCCTTTTCAAAAAATTGAGAATGCTCAAATTTGGCCTACATAACTGAAGGGGGGTGGGTGATGTTGAATTTTTTAAACAAGATACAAACTGCTGCGGAAGGATTTATGCCCCTCATAATAAATTGCAAGATGGAGAAGAGGCTTCCATGGGTGCACACTGTGTTAAAGTAGGGAGAATCTACTGGATTTACTTTGTGATTGAACTTATAGTAGGTAACTAATAGAGCGTAATATCAGGCTATATTGAATACAATGGGTGAAGAGAGGGAGTGTCAGAACTTGTGTGCAGCTGAAGCATGATAGGTTGTCATATGTTTTTTATGCTGCTGCGGAGGCTTGACTTAGTAGAATATTAAGAGGTTCAAACATGTCTTATCTTATGCATAATTCTGCAGCAATTAAAGGGGTGGGGTTTTTTGTTGTGTCTAATCCCTACCCGACAACCTCAAGTTATTTCCAGCCGAGAAAAGATGACGTGCCTGACCTCAAAAGTGCCACTAGCATGTAATCACGAGCTCGGTGACTTGCATCAAGCTTTTGAATAATCTAGCTGAAGCACAAGTGCACAACCAACCACAAGCTAATGACAAGCATGTAACTACCAACTCAAGTACAGACAGCAAAACATGAGCAAAAAGCATCCTTCTGTGTGCATGTTATTTCCATGACATTCCAAGAGTTACTCCCCCCCCTTTAATTTTTCCCTTTCTATCTCTCTCTGTCCAAGCAATAGTTTTGAACTTTTAAGAGGTACATCTTACTTGGTATCATAGAGACATGATTGAATAAGAGTTATATTGCTTGCTCTATTTTTTCTATCTGTAGTTTCAGGGCATAAAAACAGTTACTCGCTTATCCCTCTATACGTTACATAGTTTAATTTGGGGACAAAAGATTAAGAGGAAAATCTTACTTAGTATCATAGGGACATGATTGAATAATCATAAGGTTTTCTTAGTGAGGAAACCTGTTCAACCAATTTGACTTACTGGAACTTTTTGTAGGGTTTACCTCTTTGCTATTACTTGTAGAAGTGGTCTACTGTTCAATTATTTCCAGAAGTGGGAGTGTGTGATTTCTTTTGTTTCTTTCTTATCTTTTCCGTTTTTAATTAATGCTACTTTAGTTTAGTCTATTATTTGTCTCTGATGTGTATTGAATTTGTCTCTGCTACACTGTTTGATATGTTTCACAGTACGTCAATAACAAAGGCTTGGTGCTTGGATGTTTGTCAGCTTTGTGTCTTCACATAGCCATAAATTTCCTTATTTTATCGTCTTCAACTAAGTGATTCTGGTTTGCTCTCTGCTAGGCAGCTGCTCAGGGCAAGGTTGCTGATCCTAATATTACCAAATACTCTGTCAAAGTTTTACCTGTAAGTTGTCATGTTTGTGAGTTTCTGTAGAGAAATGATAATTAATATTTGCTTTTGTCCTTGAAATTTTATGTGCAAAATTATATCGTAATGAATATTGAAGTATCTGTGAAGAAACGATAATAATATTTGCTTGTCTTTGACATTTTATGTGCAAATTGTATCGTAGTGATTGTTTTGCTGTATCTACATTGAAATTTCAGTTAGTGGCATTTGATATCATATTTTATAAAAACAAAATATATTTTGTGTCATTTGTTCCATTAGTTTTTTTAATAAGGTAAAAGTAATATTAAAGATGGGAGAATTTACAAGCTCTGCATTATAGCGTTAAGGAGTCTGAAAAATCCAAAAAAGTGTCATTCCATCCTTGCCCTTACGCCAAAATAAATTTTGCAAACATCTTAACTTTACAAAAGAAATGTGTTCTATCTTCCCTTCAAAACATCTTGTTCCTTTCTAGACAAATAGTCCATGAAATGCAACATGATGAATAGTCTTCCATATCCACTTCCATTTGTTGCCCAGTGCTTCCTAAAGCGAAAAGCGCCAAAGAAGCGGCAAAGCCCATGGAACTTGAGAAAAATGAGAAGGTGAAGTGCATGTTTCTCCGAAGTGCGGCACACAAGTTACGGAAAATTAGAAAGAACCAAACATATATGGATTTAGTAGTTTAATAATCTATTGCGATTGAACAACTAATTTTAACCAATTTGCACATATGTTGATATGAATCCAACTCCTTAAAGTTGAGATTCAAAGAATCGGTTGCTACTAACATAGCATGTCATTGTTTGAGGTGCGCTCTTTTTTGAAGTGCATAGCTTTCCCCATGAAGCGATAACCCATCGCTTCACAACTATGCTCGGACTCTTTAAAAATGTTGATAGGTGTGTGTCAGATCTTCCAAAAGTAGTGTTTTTTTTAGGATCCGGCACGGGTGCTGCAACATTTTTGGAAAGTCCGAACAAAATAGCTTCACATCGCTTCATCCTTTATGCGATGCGGTGTGGCTTTTAATAACATTGCTGCTACCTATCTTCTTTGTTTCCTTAGCTTGCGATGATGCTTGCACTTGAAAATTGTGACCACCATAAGCTATCGGCACATCAGGATGCAGAGTTGTTAGACTTTCTTAATTTTACCTTACAGTTGGCTTTGTTCGTTTTTCCTTTTTTTTAAAAAAAAATCTTATTACTAACTATTGACATTCTTTTTTTTTTAAAACTTGGTACTGTTTGACATTCTACAATTCTTATGGATGACTTTATTGTTATCAAAGCAAAAGATTCATTACAGTTATATGTACAGTTTCTTAAGGTTATAGGTACCAGAAAATTCCCTCGTTTATTCTAGCGGAAATTGAAGTCTTATAAAGTCGACAACTTAGCAAGTAAAACAATATTATTAGTTGCATGTTCCAGATTCACCTATGAACAGAAATGTTTCCCAGACTCTTCAAAAATGTCGACGGGAGCGTGTCGGATTCTCCAAAGTTAGTGCATTTTTGGAGGATCCTATGTGGGTGCGGCAATATTTTTGGAGAGTCCGAGCAACATAGATTAACGGAGCCACCAGATACCCAATAAGTCCATGACCAATTTTGTTCCAGGTGTAATGTTGTCAGGTTCAATATTCTGGTTAATAAGATCCTCTCGTAAAGGAGAAACCCAACCATACAGACCAAAATTTTGCTCAAGAACAGCGAAGTCCTGCGTTGCAAAGTGGATACAAGTGTCCCCTTGCTTGTCCTGCATTTTCATGCATGTCTTCATTGCAACATTACCTAGCACAAGAAGAATGGTCATCACTGCTGTTACTAGTGAGTCCATATTTGTTACTAGTGGAGTATTTTATAACGTCTAGTATCGAGTTCACAAAACTTATATCGTGCCACTTCCTACATGTCCATCACTTGCTTCATTTTCCATCTGCTAGATAAGTTGTCTGCATGGTGGAAAGTTATTGTGGAAACCGAACTCGGCTTGTATTTGAAGTGCTTCTGATCATTAATATTTTTTAATTTCAGTTCAACTATGACGTAAGTGCTTATGGATTTCGTGAGTTCTTCAAACGGCATGGAGTCCGATCATCAGATTCAAATTAAAAGTTAAGGAGTATCCAACATGGTATATCCTCGTTTCATTTAAAATTATATGCTTTTTACCTGCTGTTCTGAACTAATTGCCCTTGCTTTCTTTTAAATTATCAAAGCGTATTGAGGAAAATGCTGTTTCCAAACAAGATTTGCTTTGCTCTCTAGCACTGCTTAATATTTTGTTCCTTAACCCCCCCCCCAAAAAAAAATGAAATATAGTCATTTATTCTTTCGTGAATTTTTTGGTGTAGAACCTGATCACAGTATTAAGCTGCTTAGGCGACACAAGCTGGTAGAACATGATGAACAAATTAATTTGAAGCTGAGCTAATAATCATGGGCTTAGTCAGAGACGGATAAAAATTCTAGTGAAAGATATCATGGAATCCAGTAGCTATCAGAGATGATATGACCAATGCCGACAACTATGGTTGAGTTACTGAGTTATGAACTAGTTTCTTGCACAACTTGTAAAGAATAATGTTCTGTTTTGCCTCCAGTCGCAGTACCCTTTTTGGATACCTTGGTTTACTAATTAGAATTTCAGACTTCTGCACATTGCAACTAGTGTTTTGACCTCTATCTAGTCATTATTCACACAATTGGTTAGTCTACTCCATGTGTATCTGTACACATATACATATACTATAAGGATGTACGACAGTGAAGAAACATTTGTTCATCGTCTGAATACAAGCAGAAATGAATGATGTGGATGGTTTATGCTTATGGATGCATGCATAGAACGATCTTGGCTTGAACTGGTTGGAGCAAATAAGTTTCTGGTCAGCACTACAGGAGAGCACAAGTTCATCATAAGAGGAGGAGTCCTTTCTTGAGGGAAAACTTCTGCTAAATTTCTTATAAGTCACGCCAAATGAGCCTTAATTATAAAGTGTTACTACCTCAAATATCCTAAATTATTGGAAGCTTTTCTTTCATAAAGTTAAAAATCTTTTTAACAACTAAGCTTCAATCACAAAGTATTAACTATGAATTCTCAATATATATTTAGTTTCACTTGAACTGCTTTCATGTTGTAACGACGTGATCAGGATACCATATTCTACTGTATTCAATAATGTGAGGACTTTTTCATAAACACCCTTCCCTCAAGTAATCCACTTCTCTACATTACGACATTTAACTATGCAGGAGTCTTATCACCCTCCTGAACAGCTTCAAAGAAGTACTAATATTTTCCTTCTTCTCGGTCTAAGTTTAGTTTCAAAAAAGGAGGTGAACAATCATTGGTTGCGACGTGTCTACTTCATTAGAAAAACTGTTTTTTTTTCCTTTCCTAGTTATGGTTTTTTTCTTCAAAATTCTTCATTTTTCTTTTCCTCTTTTCCCTTTCCCTTTCCCTTTCTTACATAATGGTGGCCACATAGCATAATTGACATCAATGATGCCACCGAACGATGTTGGATGTGGGGTACTATTTAATAGAATATTTGAATTTCAAATATTCTTTTTATTAATGGTATATATCTTATTTTATGTAGAATTATACTCCTATTGTAATTAGGTCTCCTATTTTAGTAGACTTATATTTCCTATTATAATTAGATGGATTAGTTACCTAATTTAAATATTCTTGTACTACTATATTTATTGTACATTATTGATGAATATAATCAATGAACATATTCATTTATGGTATTAGTAGCCTAAAAATACTTCCATCGCCGCCGACCATAGCTCTTGGCCGCCACCCCCACGGAACCCTAGTGTTTTTTCTTCAGCCATTCTCTCTCCTTCTCCTCCTAAATTTCATCTTCCATGGCTGACAAAACCAAATTCCATCATGCACTTGTAGTAAACAACATCAAAAACATCATCCCTATCACCCTTGAGATGGAAAATGGTCAATACTCCTCGTTGGCAGAGCTTTTTAAGATCCATTGTAGTGTTTACAAAGTTATCAACCACATCATCCCTCCAACACTGAAGTCCACATACCTACCCTCGACTTCGACTTTTGATGATGCACTCTGGTCTCGTTTGGAAGTAGTCGTCCTCCAGTGGATATACGACACGATATCTAATGATCTGTTGTACACCATTATTGAGATCGATGCCACTGCCCGCCAAACGTAGGAACGTTTGGACAGTATTTTCCACGACAACAAAACTCAACGAGCGTTATACCTTGAAAATTAGTTCAAGGACGTTCATCAGGACGATTTAACAAACATGTCTGCCTATTGTCAAGAACTCAAGATGCTTGCCGACCAACTCTCCAACGTCGGCACACCAGTTACTAATCAGCGATTGGTCATGCAACTTATTGCAAGTTTGAACGAATTCTATGACGGCGTTGCCACCATCCTTCAGCAATACACGCAGTTACCTCCATTTTATAAGGCTCGTTCGAAGCTTATCCTTGAGGAAACTCAGAAAATCAAGTGCATCACCACTCGGGCCAGCATTGCCGACGCCTCCCTCACCACCACCGTCGGGCCCTCTGCCGATTGCAGGGCCTCCCGGTCCGGCAACCAGAACCGTCGGCCAAAGGACCCACAATAGTCCGTTTTATCTCGTAACAACCGCCGGAGCAGGCAGTCCGGTAAGGGCCGCGACAGAAGAAATTCCGGCAACAACAACGACATAAAGAGGCAGTCCCCACTGGTCAGAAATAGCCAGCAGCGACCGCGGCAGTGGTAACAACCTTCGCCGTGGGCTGCGTGGGCTCCACCATCATGGGCCTCCCCTCCTTGCCCGTATACGACATTCTCATGGACTCCACCTCAGAATCGATAGTCCTAACCTGGCATACTTGGCCCACGTCCACAACAAGCCTACACAACACGGGCCCCCCCGACATCAACTTATGCACCAACTGACATTGAGGCAGCTATGAGCACAATGTCACTTAACATTCCAGACAAAAATTGGTATAAGGACACATGCGCCATATCTCACATGATGACATCCACAAGGTACTCTCTCGTCTTATTTCAATTTGAGTAATTTAAATCGGATTACTATTGTTAGTAGTGGACAAGGAATTCCCATTCGCAGTTTTGGTCATTCATCCTTATCC
This sequence comes from Anisodus tanguticus, assembly GCA_034509755.1. Classification (NCBI taxonomy): domain Eukaryota; kingdom Viridiplantae; phylum Streptophyta; class Magnoliopsida; order Solanales; family Solanaceae; genus Anisodus; species Anisodus tanguticus. Next base: position 10,652,557 of record CM067543.1, on the reverse strand, counting down.
CCACCACATCTACCACTAATCTTAAAATATATCCTCCATGCCCCTAACCTCATTAAGAATCTAATATCTGTGCGACGTTTCACAACTGATAATAATGTTTCCCTTGACTTTGATCCTTTGGTTGTTTTGTGAAATATTTTACGACAGGGAGACAAATAGTGAGATGTGACAGCACCGGAGATCTCTACCATATTTCAAACGCCGTTAACAATCCAGCCTCAGTTCCATCAACCTTTGCTGCTCTTTCGTCTTCCTTATGACACTCTAGATTAGGACATCCAGGAGATTCTGTTTTACGCTCCCTTAGAAAAAATAATTTTATTAATTGCAACCATATTTCTAGGACTCCTATATGTGAATCCTGCATTTTTGGGAAACATGTTAAATTATCATTTTCTGCATCCACAAATTGTACTTTACTACCTTTCGATATCATACATAGTGATTTGTGGACGTCCCCTATTTTAAGTACGGCGGCCATCGATATTATGTGTTGTTTTTGGATGATTATTCCAACTTTCTATGAATTTTTTCAATTGGCAATAAATCCCAGATCTACCCCATTTTTTTCTCATTTAGTGCTCTTGTGAAAACACAATTTGAAAAGAGCATTAAATGTTTTCAATGTGACTATGACATGAAATTCAATAATAATCAATTCAAACAGTTTTGCTCCAATAACGGTCTTATCTTTCATTTTTCATGCCCTCACACCTCCTCCCAAAATGGTAAGGCCGAATGGAAAATCTGAACCATAAACAACCTAATTCGTGCCCTACTTGATCACGCCTCAATTCCCATAAATTCTGGCATTATACACTCTCCATGGCCACATATCTCCTAAATATAATCCCAAACAAGTCTCTCGTTCAACGGTCGTCCATTCAAGTTCTGTTTCGTAGGAACCCCTACTACCAACACTTGCGTATCTTTGGATGTCTCTGTTATCCTCTCCATCCGACCACTCATAAACTATAACCCTAGTCTTCCCCATGTGTGTTTCTGGGTTACCTCACCAATCATCATGGTTACTCGTGCTATGACTTGTCAAGCCGTAAAATTATTATTTCACGTCATGTCCTATTTGATGAGTCTCAATTCCCCTTTGCCTCCCTAAATTCACCACCTCGGCATTCCTACGACTTTCTAGATGATGGCCTGAATCCTCTTCTAATTCATCATTTACATAGTTCATCGTCCCAGACCCCGGCAGTCGCCTACACCTCAAACAGTCCGGGACATACTGCCCACCCGGTTTTGCCGACGGTGGACCGAAATAGCCCACCTCAGGGTGATTCTGTAGCTACCTCTCGGCAAACTGAGCATCGGTCAGCCAAACCCGCCACCCCTACCCTTCCCCTCTTTCTGGCAGTCCCGTGGCACACCCCTCTCCTCTCCCCCATCCCGAGATACGCTCTCAAACCATGGAAACCCGTGCCATACACAAAATTCATAAACCTAAACGGCTATTTAATATATCCATTTCAGTTGTCTCTTCCCCTGTCCCTCGAAATCCGAAGGATGCCTTGTCCGACCCTAATTGGAAAGTCACAATGATTGACGAATATAATGCTCTTATTGATAATAAAACACGGGACCTAGTTCCCCGTCATCCTGATGCTAACATTATTCGTTCTATATGGATTTTTAGACATAAAAAGAAATTTGATGGTTCTTTTGAGAGGTACAAGGCTCGTCTTTGTAACACCCCGTACTTTCGGGCGATGTTTTAAATGACTAGACGTATGCAAGTAGACCCGAGCCTTGGAGGAATTTATGTCATATTCACGTATGCAAATAAAGAATCTTGGTATATAAAAGGATGCAGTCCCGAAATAATTTTGGACGTAACAAATGTGATGACGGAAATTGAGAATAATATTTTATGCATACCGAAAGAGTCTACATACTAACGTTATATCATATGACCATGATAATGGATATACGAAGTGTGCTAAATGATTACTATTTAAGTGAATTAGCATCAAGAATTAATTATGTGTGTAATTGGGCAAATATTGAATTATAATGGAAGGCATTGTCATAAGTTGTGATTATAAGGACAATGGATATGTGTATTGAGTTACACGTGGTTACTAATTATGTTGGGTGTAATTAGCAGTAACACACGACACAATATGATTCCAAGTCATGGCATAAAGGGTGTGAGGACCCTGTGACTCACAGAGAGACAATGATGAGGTTTTACACAATTATTGCATTTGGTTTCTACCTAAACTAATTCATATTAGTTCCATATCTCTTTTAATGAATGTTCAAGGAGAAGGAAACAACAATACACACATACGTATTGATGGTTTATTCCATCTTAGGGAGATAGGAAATTTCATTCTACAATTGACACAAGGGTCGTTGATGGAAGCAAATAAAGACAATAAGCCATTTTTTCGACGAATAGTAGAGGGATTATGGAATATCCTCTCTCTTGGAAAATTAGATTGGGGTGCATTACGAGCTGCTTTAGTTGTATTGTGGACACAAAATAGCTAAGGTATGTTAAGGCAAATCCTTCTTTCTTTTGGCATGTTCTAAATTACGAAACATAAACGTAATACTGTCCCATAAATGATTCTACTCTTAGAAGTTAAGGATGTTCATGTTATTTATTCCTATGTTAAAAGCATGCCTAAATATGTTCCTAAATCCTTATTGAGGTATATGGGAAAAATATTAATATTCCCAATGTTAGCCGAAGGTACAAGGATATTGTGTCACGCGATAAGTTCAGAATATTTTATTGTCATTCATACATTTTATTCATGTATTACCCTGTACCATATACTGGGGATTGAAAATGGAATACGCAAACCACCTGATCAGCTGGGATATGGAAATTAAATGATGCCCGCAGAGGCTGAAATGATATGATGCCCACAGAGGTTGTTATGAAAAGGAAGATGCCCGATGAAGGGCCAATATGTATGTATGTATGTTTTGGGAAGGAAGATGCCCGATGAGGCCAATGTATATATGTATACCACATTGTGCATGATATTCAGGCGTATTATGGCTTCAGAGGCTTTCACTATTGTCAGCTGTTGCTATCAGCTAATTTTATCGGATGTTTCTGTTTATTGTTATATCCATATTATGCTACTGTTTATGTCTGACAAACTCGGTACGTTAGTCGTACTGACGTCCCTTTTGTCGGGGGACGTTGTGTTTCATGGCCGCAGGTTCACGTAGGCGAGGCGACGACCCGCATTAGTAGATTGCAGACTCAGTGGTTATTGGGACACTCCCCTTGTTTTGGAGTGTCGGTCTAATCTTGGTACGATATTTTTGCATGTATATATGGGTATGGCGGGGGGGGGGGGGGGGTCCTGTCCAGATCTTATGATATTACGTACTCTATAGAGGCTTGTAGACATGTATCCTGTGTATAGTAGTCATGTACGGCCTTGTCGGCCTTGATGTGTATATGTATATAGGTTGGCCTTTCTGTTTATAAGATTTCATATGGCCTTTTTTTACTTTATGATTTATTTGTATCGGCAGAGTACCGGGTGACGGCTGTTGTGGCCTTGTGTAATTATGATTAGACGTTGACTGTATGATTAGTGGTACTCGGCAGGTAAGGTCCGGCTGCCCGTCATGACCCTCCGATTTGGGTCATGACAAACTTGGTATCAGAGCAGGTCTGTCTTAGGGAGCCTACAAGCCGTGTCTAGTAGAGTCTTGTTTATGGGTGTGTTGTGCACCACACTTATAGACAGGAGGCTACGGGGCATTTAGGATAATTGTTACCTTCCTTCTTGATCTAGAATCATGCTATAGAGTTGAGTTGTAAGACTTCTCTTTGTAAAGCTTATCGTGTTTATGATTACAACAATGCCTTCCTCCAACGGGGCTATAATTAGCAGGGAGATTGAGTTTCGGTTGTATGTAAACGCGAGTAGTATGCTCTCTATTGAGACAGATCCGTCAAAGGATATGAGTAAGTTGCTTTCCCAGGTATCGACGAATCTAGTAGTACCAGAGGAGTTAAAGGGAAGCTCTCATACCATCAGTCCTACCACCGGCTCCGTCTGATAAGGATGTAAGGAGAGCGATGCGGGTATTGAATCAATTGGTTGCTTCCCAGACACAACTTCAGCCTAGAGCATCTAATAGAGATAGGCCTTTGAGGGGTCAGGGAGCTCATAACATAGGGAATTTATTAGTCAGGGATCACCGATATTTAAAGATATATGTCAAACGATAATGACACTATAATGAAGATAAAATGTCAGGTAAATACATATGTCTATGAACATTTTTTTGAACTGACCAAAGGTTCTATGAGATAGATAAAGTAATGGGTTTACAGCTTAACAAGATCAAGGAAATCTTTTCCCAAAGCTCCATTGACAGAAAGTCTTAGCCATGAGCCAAGTGAAGGAATTTGAATAGGTTTGGATATAGTAGGCCAGCGTCATGTAATGCAAATTCTTCAGATAGTAACGCTAAGGATTGGAATCAGGAGCAATGTTTGAGAGTACGTATGTATACCAGAATATTTTAAAATTAAGACGAGTACGACAAGTAAGAAAATGAGTGAAAAAGTGTCAAAAAAAGTAAATAAAGGAAATTGTTTATAATTACGAGTAATGAGAAGGTACAAAAAAAGGAAAAAAAGAAAAGAAAAAGAGAGATTATTTTCAGATCATGAATAAGAGTTAACTGCGATGATACGCGCACTTCAGATTCGATGACACTGTCCATAAAGTGTTCACGATTGAGATACTACAAATATTAGAGTTTTCAGCACACCAGTTAGTAGGCAAAGCTAAGTTGACAATAGAATCATTCACCCACAAGCGATTTGACTAATGTGAGGACGAAAGAAGTTGACTTGAGGGAACACATCAGTTAGCTAAGTGGGAGTGCGGTTGGAGGATTCAGATAGTGATAGCCCTATGACTTATAATACAGCAAGGTCATCCCTCATACTGGAAAAGAAGGAACGTCATGATAAAGATTTAATTTTTAGAGAAGATTGGGAAGGATATTTAACAAAATAGAACCGCAACCTTCGAGTATAATGGGAAAGGGACCCCAGGTGTAAGGTCCATTTGTGTATTCCCAATGTAGCGGGATTGTGAGGCAAGACTATGATGGAGGTCTATTGCTCAAAATATTCCATTCACCCTGGATCTACTAAGATATATAATGATCTCAAAGGTATGTATTGGTGGAACGACATGAAGAGGAACATTGCGGAGTTTGTAGCTCAGTGTCTTGATGGTCAACCAGTAAAAGTAGAGCACCATAAATCCCGACGGCCTGACTCAAAATATTGAAATTCCGATGTGGAAATGGGAAATGATTGTTGGGTGATTGTTGATAGACTGACCAAATCAATTCAATTCCTGGCGGTCAAAACTACCTACATAGCCAAAGACTACGTAAAGTTATACGTTAAGGAGACTGTTCGCCCTCATGGTATGCCTAGTTCTATTATGTCTGACCGAGATGCGCAATTCACAGCTAACTTCTAGAAATCATTTCAAAAAGGTTTAGGTACTCAAGTTAATCTTAGCACAACTTTTCACCCTCAGACAGACGGGCAGACCGAGAGTTCGATTCAAACGCTCGATGACATGCTACGAGTTGGTATATTAGACCTTAAGGGAAGTTGGAATGATCATTTACCCCTTATTGAATTTGCGTACAATAACAATTATTATGCTAGCATTAAAATGGCACCATATGAGGCTTTGTATGGACGGAAATGTAAATCTCCTATCGGATGGTTCGAGGTAGGCGAATTAGAATTATTTGGGCCTGACGTAGTGTACCAAGCTATAGAGAATGTGAAGCTTATCCAAGACGGCAGTTAATCGCTCAGAGTTGTTAGAAGTCGTATTCAGATGAGCGGGGCGGGACTCAGAGTTCCAAGTGGATGACTGGGTCTTCTTGAAGACTTTTCCTAAAAAGGGTTTAATGAGGTTTGGGAAAAAGGGAAAGCTCAGCCAAGTTATGTTGGATCATTTCGTATAATTCGACGAATCAGACAAGTGACTTACGAATTGGACCTACCTCATGAGTTAGAATTTTTTCATCCGATTTTCCATGTTTATATGTTGAGAGCGTGTATTGGAATCCTTCCCGGATTGTACCGATTGACGATGTGAAGGTTACAGAGGACCTATCATAGGAAGAGGTTCCTATTGCTATCGTAGATCGACAAGTCCGCTAGTTGAGGACTAAATAAGTAGCCTCCATGAAAGTAACACAAATATCCCTACCTATTTCATACCAACGCCGAGGTTCCAAGAGAAGCATATAGTGAGTTCTATTTCAGACTATTATCATTAATGCTTGATGACCATGTGAGGTCCGACATAAGGATAAACATTATATTATATGGCACGTGAAGCGGTGATTGTGTTTGCTAGTTACGTGATGGGGATTAGATATATCACCCCAACATTCGAGGACTAATGTTTCTAAGGGGGAAAGGATGTAACACCCCGTACTTTCGGGCGATGTTTTAAACGGCTAGACGTATGCAAGTAGACCCGAGCCTTGGAGGAATTTATGTCATATTGGCGTATGCAAATAAAGAAGTTTGGTATATAAAAGGATGCGGTCCCGAAATAATTTTGGACGTAAAAAATGTGATGACGGAAATTGAGAATAATATTTTATACATACCGAAAAAGGCTACAGACTAACGTTATATCATATGACCATGATAATGGATATACGAAGTGTGCTAAATGATTACTATTTAAGTGAATTAGGATCAAGAATTAATTATGTGTGTAATTGGGCAAATGTTGAATAATAGTGGAAGGCATTGTCATAAGTTGTGATTATAAGGACAAGGGATATGTGTATTGAGTTACACGTGGTTACTAATTATGTTGGGTGTAATTAGTAGTAACACACGACACAATATGGTTCTAAGTCGTGGCATAAAGGGTGTGAGGACCCCGTGACTCACAGAGATACAATGATGATGTTTTACACAATTATTGCATTTGGTTTCTACCTAAACTAATTCATATTAGTTCCATATCTCTTTTAATGAATGTTCAAGAAGAAGGAAACAACAATACATACGTACGTACGTATTGATGGTATATTCCATCTTAGGGAGATAGGAAATTTCATTCTACAATTGACACAAGGGTCGTTGATGGAAGCAAATAAAGGCAGCAAACCATTTTTTCGACGAGCAGTAGAGGGATTATGGAATATCCTCTCTCTTGAAAAATTAGATTGGGGTGCATTACGGGCTGCTTTAGTTGTATTGTGGACACAAATGGCTAAGGTATATTAAGGCAAATCCTTCTTTCTTTTGGCATGTTCTAAATTACGAAACGTAAACGTAATACTATCCCATAAATGATTCTACTCTTAGTAGTTAAGGATGTTCATGTTATTTATTCCTATGTTAAAAGCATGCCTAAATATGTTCCTAAATCCTTATTGAGGTATATGGGAAAGATGTTAATATTTCCAATGTTAGCCGAAGGTACAAAGATATTGTGTCACACAATAAGTTCAGAATGTTTTATTGTCATTCATACATTTTATTCATGTATTACCCTGGACCATATATTGGGGATGGGAAATGGGATACGCAAACCACCTGATCAGCTGGGATATGGAAATGAAATGATGCCCGCAGAGGCTGAAATGATATGATGCCCACAGAGGCTGTTATGAAAAGGAAGATGCCTGATGAAGGGCCAACATGTATGTATAAATGTATGTTATGGGAAGGAAGATGCCCGATGAGGCCAATGTATATATGTATACCACATTGTGCATGATATTTAGGCGTATTATGGCTTCAGAGGCTTTCACTACTGTCAGCTTGTTGCTATCAGCTAATTTTATCGGATGTTTCTCTTTATTGTTATATCCCTATTATGCTAATGTCTATGCCTGACAAACTCGGTACATAAGTCGTACTAACGTTCCTTTTGTCGGGGGACACTGCGTTTTATGCCCGCAGGTTCACGTAGGCGAGACGACAACCCGCATTAGTAGATTGCAGACTCAATGGATATTGGGACACTCCCCTTGTTTTGGAGTGTCGGTCTAATCTTGGTACGGTATTTTTGCATGTATATATGGGTATGGCGGGGTCCTGTCCCGATCTTATGATATTACGTACTCTATAGAGGCTTGTAGACATGTGTCATGTGTGTAATATTCATGTACGGTCTTGTCGGCCTTGATGTGTATATGTATATATGTTGGCCCTTCTGTTTATAAGATTTTACATGGCATCATTTTAGTTTATGACTTATTTGTATCGGCAGAGTACCGGGTGACGGCCCTTGTGGCCGTGTGTAATTATGATTAGACGTTGATTGTATGATTAGTGGTACTCGACAGGTAAGGTCCGGGTGCCCGTCATGATCCTCCGATTTGGGTCGTGACAGTCTTGTAGGTGATGGCTGGTCTCAACAGGTGGGAGTGGACTGTGATAAAATGTTCAGCCCAGTCGTAAAGCCCGCAACCATCCAGACCGTCCTCAACATTGCTCTATCCAAGTCTTAGCTCATTCATCAGCTTGATGTCAATAATGCCTTCTTACATGAGGATCTTCATGAAATGGTATATATGCATCAACCTATGTGTTTCAGGGATTCTATTCATCCAAATTATGTGTGTCTATTGCTGAAATCACTCTATGGACTGAAATAGGCTCCTCCAGCATGGTACCAGCGGTTCGCAGATTATGTCTCCTCTTTCGGTTTTTCACACAACAGATCTGATCATTCTCTGTTCATCTACATCAAGGGTACATACATGTCTTACCTATTATTATATGTTGATGACATCATCCTCACCATATCATATGATGCTCTCCGTCGGTCCATTATGTCTCTCATTTCCTCTGAGTTTGCTATGAATGATCTGGGTCCCCTGATTTATTTTTTGGACATCTCTGTAGTTGATATTCTGGTGGCCTATTTCCGTGTCAGAAGAAGTATGCCGAAGAGATCCTTGACCGTGCATGCATGACATCTTGCAAACCATACCGCATGCCAGTAGACACCAATTCCAAGCTTAGTGCTGATTCCGGCCTCCCATATTCAGACCCGACTCACTATCGTAGCCTTACTGGGCCCTGCAGTACCTCATATTCACGAGATCTGACATATCCTATGCCATGCAACAAATCTGCCTACACATGCACAATCCAATGGAAGCACACATGCATGCCCTCAAACGTATTTTTCGATACGTCCAAGGTACACTTCAGTTTGGATTACATCTATACAGGTCATCGTTCACTGGTCTCACTACTTATTCTGATGCTGACTGGGGTGGATGTACTGACACCCGACGCTCCACGTCTGGTTACTGTATTTTCCTCGGAGATAACCTATTGTCTTGGTCTGCCAAAAGGCAACCTATACTATCCCGATCCAGTGCCGAAGTAGAGTACAGAGGTGTCGCCAACATCATCTCTGAGTCTTGTTGGATTCGTAACCTTCTACTTGAGCTTCACTGCCCGATTCAAAAGGCAATACTGGTCTACTGCGATAATATTAGTGTGATATATCTTTACGGCAATCCCGTCCAACATCAGCGCACAAAATACATTGAGATGGACATTCATTTCGTTCGTGAAAAAGTGGCTCGTGGTCAAGTTCGTGTCCTTCATGTTCCTTCCAGATATCAGATTGCTGACATCTTCACCAAAGGACTTCCGCTCATTTGATGATTTTCGAGCCAGTCTCAGTGTTCGTGAACCTCCCGCTTCGACTGCGGGGGTGTAATAGAGTATTTTCTGAATATTATTTTATTAATTGTATATCTCTTATTTTAGGTAGAATTGTATTCTATTGTAATTATGTCTCCTATTTTAGGTAGAATTATATTTTCTATTGTAATTAAGTTGATTAGTTAACTAGTTTAAATATTCTTGTACTACTATATATATTTTATATTATTGATGAATACAATCAAGGAACACATTTTAACATTGCCCTTTCATTGGCTATAAATTGAGAGGTTTTATCTCAAATTTAAGATATCAATTCTTCGACTTCTATCTCCCTTCTAAAATGTTCTCTGTATTTGTTTTTAAAACAGAAAAAGGTTTTCGTGTGATTTTCTCCTCCGGTTGAATTCGCAGAAATTTTGTAATTTAAATTGTCACTATAACAAAATAGTTTATTGTGTTCTATTCTGGAAGGAATTAATTCAAAATTTTAGACAACAGTAAAGAGATTAAATTTCTTAAGGACACACAATAAATTATGTGGACATGAAATTATATTTTATTTTATTTCATGTTAACATTTTTTGTATTCATCTTACTTTCTATTTTTTTAAGACTAAAATCTTGTGATGTTTTACTGCGATTTGTTACTCGCTTTAAAAATACAAAACCTTCCTTTTTATTAAAAATCTGATTAAAAAACAGGAAGATAACATAATTTCATCGGACATAAGATTTAACGTGTCTTTTTGTTAGCGAACTCTTTACCAAAGTAGAGGGTGCGACAGCTCGGATTTAACTTGTTTCCATACACTAGTTTTCCAACTTTTGTGTTTGTTTGGAAAAATCTGGTATGTTCCATTCTGTCTTCAGGCGGAAAAAACTTAGCTATTACTGGTGCTTACTCTAAATCCCGTTAAGATAATATGATTAAGTAACATATTGAGATAAGAACACACCATTTAACTATAATTAAGTGATAAAATTGTATGTAAAGAATCGCGTCATTTGTTCATTAATTTAGTCTAAATCGAATACTAGTAAAAAAATTTCCTTAGGTGTGTGATTAGCTGATGACTTGCAAATTCTAGCCTTCTTAGCAAGTTACCATGTTTTAAAGCTATTTATACACCCCTTTCTCCATAACCTGCTGCTCCATTATGTAAAAGTAGAACACGTTTGATGCAGTCATGATAAAATAGACAATTGCATGAAATTGTCGTTGTTTGGTGTAATCGTAAGTGCATTAAGTTTTTCTTCCAAAAACAAGATATCATGCTACCACGTTACAAAGCTAGACCCTATATGCACCACATTACGGAGCTTGGCCTGCTTTCGCATAAACTTGTCATTTGGTGATTTGGTTCATAGCAGTCCAAGTATATTCAGAAGTTCTTTTTACACCTATGCTATTCTCGGCCCAACCTCAAGATTTAAATTAGTTGGTGTTTGGTATTATTGCATTTTTTTTGTGATAATATGTACCAATTCAATTTGATAAGATATATTTTTAAAAGCTTCCAACCATACATAAAATGGTACGAGGCGAAGACATATACTGAATTAGAGGTGCCTGAAAGCTTTCTCAGTTGACTTGGAACTAGACTGAGTATTATGCATTATCTTTTCGTTTCATAAAAAAAAAATCTAAAATATCTACATTCTGACATTTTTTATACCACAAACTTCACTTTGGAATTCAACACAAAATACTAAGTAATGCTTTTTCCACGAAGCAAATCATTGGATATCGACTTGGAGACTTTTCCTAGTTAATGTATTAGCTACCTAATACCTAAGTGGATCCCCTCACAGTTATCAGAATTTAAGAATCAATGGTACAATTTGGTCATGATCTACTTATTACTTATAATTAATATGATGTGAGAGGAGTGTTCGGTTATGAGTTATGACTATAAAAAAAGGTAATTACACGTAAAAAAATTTAAAAATAAATATTAATTAACCTGATAAAAAATAATTGACTTGTTATAGGAGGTTAAATAGCAATAGTAATAGTGTAAAGTTGCAATAGTAATAGTGTAAAAAAACTTTACACTTTCGGTATATATAATTTAATCCTTTATAATTTAGGTAGATGACCATTAGAATGTGAAGGGGATTACAAGGTGAGAAATCGAACCCTCATCACCAATGTGAAAGTTTAGGTAGTCAACCAATTGAGCTGCTAAGATACCTCGTATACTTGGCTTTTTTATTATTTCTAAAGCATGTTATCCAACTTGATCGGAATACCATTCTAATGCAGTAAGAGCACCATTATAGCAAATGCCGAAGTGTTTTGTATATTTAAAATATCTAAGTGAAAGAGAATAATTCCTTACTGATTTCATTAATGTAAATAGTTTATATATATGATATACAATAGTAATTTTAGGTTATAATTACGGAAATTAAGTATTCACCTAACTAATACAAAATATTGCTACAATAATTACAGATATACAAAATCACTAATTATACCAAAATAATATATTTGCATATATTCTATCACACCCCCGCAGACGTAGCGGGCGATCGTCGTACGCTGAGACTGTCCCTAAAATCTTCAAACAAAACTAAGGGAAGGCCCTTAGTAAATATGTCATCAATTTGATAACGTGAGGGGACATGCAAAACACGTACTTGTCCACGAGCTACCTTTTCACGAACAAAGTGAATATCCATCTCGATATGTTTAGTGTGCTGACATTGGACATGATACCCCGAGAGATATATTGCACTAACATTATCGCAATAGACCAAGGTAGCTTTCCGAATAGGAAAATGAAGCTCTAAGAGGAGGTTACGCAACTAATAGGACTCAGACACCACATTGGCTACCCCTCGATATTCGGCCTCAGCGCTGGAGCGCGACAAAGTAGCTTGTCGTTTAGCCGACCAAGAGACCAAGTTATCACCACGAAACATACAATAACCAGATGTCGAACGCCTGGTATCTGGACATCCACCCCAATCAACATATGTATAAGATATGATAGTAGATACCGATGATGGATATAAGTGTAAACCATAATCAAGAGTGCCATGAATGTAACACAATGCGTTTGAGAGCGTGCATGTGTTCTTCCCTCGGATCATGCATGAACAAACACACTTGTTGCACTGCATAAGTAATATCGGGCCTCGTAAACGTGAGATATTGAACAACCTCCACAAGACTACGATAGTGGGAGGATCCTCATATGGTTTGCTAGAAGTAGCACTCAACTTCGGTTTAGTGTCAACCGTAGGAGATGACTTACAGGATGACATGCCAACCCGTTCAATAATCTCTGCTGCATACTTCCTCTGAGATAGAAATAGACCACCTGCATGACGAGTTACAACTTTACCCAAAATATAACTCAAAGGCCCTAAGTATTTCATAGCAAATTCGAAGCTAAGAAGAGATATGATAGACTTGCGAAGTTTATCAGAGGAAGCAGTCAATATAATATTATCCACATATAATAGAATGTATTCCATAGAAGTACCGTGACGGTAGATGAACAAAGAATGATCAGACATGATATGAGAAAACCTAAGAGTAGACAAATAATCTGCAAATCTTTTGTACTAGGCCCGAGGAGCCTGTTTTAGGCCATACAAGGATTTCTTCAGAAAGCACACATGATTAGGATGAGCGGGGTCCCTCAAACCCAAGGGATGATGTATGTATTCGATTTTCTTGAGTTCGCTGTGTAAGAACAAATTTTTTACGTCCAGCTGATGAATGGGCCATGCTTTTGAGAGATCTAGATTGAGAACAATGCGAATAGTTACTGGTTTAACCATCAGACTAAATGTTTCTCCACAATCCATGACAACATGTTGAGTTTTGCCATCACCTACAAGACGGGCCTTATGCCTCTCAAAACAAACATCAAATATTTCTTATGAGTAAAAATCCACATAGAACGGATCATATTAACACCAGGTGGACGTGGTACCAATTTCCACATCTTATTTTCAATAAGAGCATTGTATTAATCATTCATAGCCATTTTCCAATTAGGGTCACGAAGGGCAAACACATGGTTATGGGGTAGAAGAGATTTAGTACCAGTATAGTTGAGATTAAATTGTCGCTTTGGTCTAAAAATACCCCATTGGCTGCAAGTAACTGGCCCTGGTCCCAAAATTGAAGTGGGCTGAGTTGTGTCGGATTCGGGTTGGAGAGGCAGTGTGGGTCGAGGGTTAGGGGTGGCTGGGTTTTGTCTAGAAGTTGTTGGGCCAGTAGGCAGTGGGTCTGCTGGCAGAAGTTGTGGACCGGGGGGAATTGGGCCGGTAGGCAGTGGGCCTGACTTGTGCCAAATGGTGGACCACATACAGTGCTAGCCCATCATCCAAAAATTCATAGGACTTGGATGCAGAATTATGCAACTTAGCAAACGAAAATTGGGTTTCATAAAAAATGACATAGCGACTAATAATAATTTTATTAGAGGATAAATTAAAACATTTGTAACTACGATGATTAGATAGGTAACCCTAAAACATACAAGCGGTAAAGCGGGCTTGAAGTTTGTTAATGGTAGTGGAGGGGAATAGAGGATAATATAAACACCCAAACACCCTAAGATGAGAATATGAAGGGTCTTTTTGATAAAGAATTTTGAGTGGAAATTGGTAAGCTAATGCTTTGCTAGGGAGTATGTTAAGAAGGTAAGTCACCATTTTGTAATGCATGATGCCAAAATGAAGGTGGTAATGATACATGTGCTAGTAATGTACAAATAATATTATTAATAGTGCAGATTTTTCTCGACTTTCCCATTTGTGATGACGTATATGGACATGAAACCAAAAATATATACCATTAACCCTACAAAATTCTCTAAATGACCCATTATCAAATTCTCTTCCATTATCACATTAAATGTTCTTAATTTCCCGTTCAAATTGAGTACAAATGAATGCTCTAAATGATAGGAATGTGGAATAAACTTGAGACTTTTTAGATAACAGAAATGTTCACAAAAAATTAGAATAATCATCCAATAACAAAACATAATAATGGTGGCCCGAAGAGCTCAAAACGGGAGACGTCCAAAGATCACCATGAATAATATCAAATGGCAACATAGTACTAGAATTTGAGGCAACAAAAGGCAATTTAACATATTTTCCAAGTGGACAAGAGGGACAAACATTAGCACTACTAGTGTTATTACACTCAATAAATTTATTGTTTTTAAGGGATGAAAAAACAGACGCTCCCGAATGACCCAAACGTGCATGCCATAAGGAAGGTGCTAAAGAAGAAAAATTGAGGGTGTGGATTATTTTGTGGTGATGGTGGTGGTGATGGGATAGAGCTCATCCCGACTATCACATCTCATTAGATGTATCCCTATCTAGAAATCCTTCACAGAAAATCTAAAAGGATCAAATTCAACAGAAACTGAATTATTAGTTGTAAATTTCTGAACAGACACCAAATTTTTAATTAATTGAGGAGCATGAAAGACATTTTTCAAGGCTAAAAACGGGTTTGGGGGAGACAAATTTCTGTGACCATAGCCACGAATTGGAATTGAATGACCATTACCAACAATGATGCCATGATTAAAATAAGATGAGAGATTAACTTGCGCAAATGTCATATGAGAAGTAGCACCCGTATCCATGTACCAATTTGCATAAGGAGGATTTAGCCCAAGCGTATGCATCGCTGCCTAGATATCCGTATGGGTTGGGGAATTAGTTGGGCCTGCAGTAGCGAAAGCCTGCTGTAGCCGAGGCCCAAGCAGGCCAGTGATGCCAGGCTGGATGTTGTCGAGGCCCAACTGGGGCATTCTACTGCTGGTGCTTTCTGTTGGGCTTGGCCCAGTTTGGTGTAAGATAAGGGTAGGGCGGCATGGGCCACTGCCCACTGGCCCAGGCTTGCCGTGGACCGGCCCCCTACTGGCCGCCACTGCCGCAACCACATCCTCCACTTCAGCCACCGTTGCCACCACCGTTGCCACTGCCGTGGCCGTCGCCACCACCCTTGCCACTGCCGCGGCCGTCGCTGTAGTTTTTGCCAGGATTTTAACCCTTTTTTCCACCCCCGTTGTTACAGTTTTGACCATAATTTTTGGAGAGTGATTGAGAGTCATTAGTTTCTCGGGATGTGGCCACCATTATGGCAGAATGGGCTTCGGTTGCAGCCTTTTTAGACAATTATGCTTCTTCTAGGGTGAGCATAGAATGTGTTTGGTTGAATGGTGGGAGATGATTGCTTTGGCGAAGAAGAGTTCCAACTCTATTATACACCTCAGAGAGGCCCACAACCATCTGAAGAACGAGATGATCATTTGTGACGAGCGCGCCGACGTTCTTGAGTTGATCCAAAAATTCCTTGAGCCTTTGACAATAAGTGGAGACATTCAGAAAATCCTCCATATTTATGTGAGAGAATCTTTGTTCAAGGGTTACGACACGAGAATTTTTGTTATCTTGGAATATATCACGTAACCTATTCCAAGCTTCCATTGTTGTGGCATCGGCTTCAATAATTGTCTATAAAAGGTCTGTAGAGATGGTGGAATAAATCCATTGGAGGACCGTAGTATCAAGAGTTGCCCATAACTCTATTTCATCATCGGTGGAAGGCACATTCTTCTTGCCTTATTCCGGTTTGACGATGTGATGGAGGACTCTTTGAGACCTTGCGTGAATTTTAAAAAGTTCCGCCCACATCACGTATTAGACGTTCTCCATTTCAAGGATGATAGAGATGTTGTTCTTGATGTTGGAGACCGCAAGAGCAGGATGAAAGATATTCTTTGTGTTAGACATGATGGAGGAATAAGAGGAGAATTGGGGTGGCGGAAAAAATTGAAGGGAGGGACGACTGAGAGAGGGCGGTAGAAATAGTATTATACCAAAAGAATATATTTGCATATATTCTATCACTAAGTACTCTAGTTATTACTTTTTAATGATTATTATTTGGATTACTAGTAAACCTTGAAACTTTACGAACAACAAATATTATATTAGGTCTCTCATATGCAATGTATATATCATACTACGTGTGACACTCACAACCTTAGTTGTGCTTTGCCCTATTAGTATTTTTAGTTAGCTCGATACTAAACTCGTAAGGACTATTAAATTCCTTTATACCTAAATGATTGAATTTGTTAAGTATTTGATCAATATAATGTGATTAAGAAAAAAATCAATCGCTCTTTTAGTATCTCTTCTGACTTTGATATAAAAAATAGTATCTATTTCATTCAAGTCTTTCATCTTGAAAAGTTGAAGTTAAATACTTCTTGATTTAAGAAACATATATCCACACAAAAAATCAACATGTCATCAACAAATAATTAATGATAATTTCATATTCTTTTATGAATTTAGAATAGATATATTTGTCTATGAGATTGTGTATGATCCATTTGACAGTGCTCTTACATTTTTTTTTGCTTTCACATCTTCAGAATCTTCTGTGTTAGAATTGATGCAATCAACAATGATAGCAGTGCAACACCATTGTTGGAGCTTCAGTGTTCATGCAGATGTTTTAGTTGCAAACTAGAACTCAAAGTTTAGAGAGAGAAAATGTTAAATGAGAGCATTTCATTTCTATAACTTGCAGAATGAAAAAGTGAGTAACAATTACAAAGATCATGTACTTATACTGATATGTTCATTAGGTAAAATATCTAAACTCTCTGCCAGGTAGGATAACTACATATTAGCAAAGTAAAGTTACTCTTAACTAACTAACCGATTGGTTCTACTAATTACAAATGTGCCATTTGACTATCTTGACCAACTAACTAAGCTATTGCAAATAATTAATTACATAAACTCAACACTCTGAAGTGGGTTCTGGCAGGGTTGGATATTGCAGATTAAGAATATAATTTTTTCTATAGCGATCAGTAAGAAAATCATCATGTCCTTCCAGCGAGTGAAATTTCATATGTCAAAGCGGTCGAATGTAATGATGTCTTTTGAATTTTCAACAACCGATAAAATGTTCTCCATACATGCTAACTAAGTAACCACTCACAAATCTTCTTGAATTCGGGCAAGCAGCCCAATCTGAATCAAAGTATGATGACACAGTGTAGTCAGGTTTGTTGGAGATGAAAATTCCCAGAGTAGGATCTTGTTTGAGATATCTAAAAACATGGAATGCAGTTTTAAGATGTGGCTCTCTGGGAGATTGCATGAACTGACTTAGGTGTTGAAAACTGTATGCTATGTACATCCTAGTATTAGTAAGAAAATTCAATTTCTCTACTAACTTCCTATAGTATGTAAGATCACTCAACAGTTCCCCATCTGTGGCTTTGAGTTCTTGAACTGGATTAAGTGGAGAATATGTGATTCTGTAGTTCATTGAATCAAATTGTCTCAAAAGATCAGTAGCAAATTTTCTCTGAGAAATGAGTACTCCATCCTTTCTGTATTAAATATTTAGTCCCAAGAAATAATGTAACTTGCCAAAATCTTTGATCTTGAATTGATCATGCAAGTACGCTTTTAATGCAGTGATCTCCCCCATATCATTCCCAGTCAAAATGACATCATCAATATAAATGACAACAAACACAAGAGATTGTTCTCTCTTTCTGTAGAAAAGGAAAATAATCACTTGCTGAATGTGAATATTTCTTAGAGACCAAACAACTAGCTAGTTTATCATACCACTGTCTACTATCCTGTTTAAAATTATAAAGGAACTTCTTAAGTCTGCAAACAAGGCCATTAGTATCTACTATGAGACCCTGTGATAAACTCATGTACACTTCCTCATGTAAGTCTCCATGGAGAAATGCATTGTTAATATCAAGTTGGTATAAATCACACCCCCTCTTAACAACCAAACATATTAAAGTTCTAATAGTGGTCATTTTTACTACGGTAGAAAATATCTCAATATAGTCAATCCCGGTTTGATGTGTATAACCTTTAACTACAATCCTAACTTTATACCTTTCGACACTGCCATCAATCTTATGTTTGATTTTGTACATCCATTTATACTCAATGGCCCTTTTTCCTTCAGACAGAGGTACCAAGTCCCAAGTATCATTAGAATATAAGGCTTCAAACTCCTGTGTCATGGCCACTTGCCAAGCAGGGTTCATGACTGCTTCTTCATATGAGTCAAGTTCACATTCATGAGAAATGGCCTTAACCAACTGCTGACTATCAGGACATTGGGTGGTGAAACTGACATGGTGGTCATTGGTTAAAAGTGTGTTGAGAGAGTGAGGTAAAGAGTTTGAGGTACTAGGTATGTTAGGTGTAGGTGGTTGTAAGATTGACAGGCTATACTTATACTCTTTAAGGTAATTGGGAATGTGATAGGATCTGGATGTTCTCCTAGGTGCAAGGGTAGGTTCATTTTGATTAGAAATAGGTGGTGGATTGTCAGATGAGCAAGGAGCAGAAACATGAGAACCCTTAGAGGTAGGTTCTAAATTAGGTTCCAAAGTATGAAAAATGTCAAAGGTAGATTCTAAGGCTTGGTTATGAGGTATTGTGTCAGTTAAAGTAGTGGCATTTGTATCAGGTATAACTGTAAGATCATCTCTAACTGTAGTTGTGGCATTCCTATCCAGCAATGAATCATTAATAAAGTTATTGTATGAACTATTGATTTGAATAGATTTATGAACAAAGAGATTTAAAATGAAATTAAAAGTGGAACCAGTGGGAGCAATAACAAAAGAAAAAATATTTTCATGAAATAAAACATCTCTAGAAACATGAATTCTTCTGGTAGCTAAGTCTAAAACCTTATAGCCTTTTGTATTGAAGGGATATCCAACAAAGATGTGTGATATTGTTCTAGGTTCAAATTTATCCTTATTAGTCTTTAAAATGGTAGAAAAGAAAAGGCATCCAAAAGCTCTAAGGTCCGAGTAAATTGATTTCTTTTGGTATAGTATTTCATAGGGTGACTTATTTTGAAGGATTTTGGTGGGTAATCTATTTATCAAGTAGGTTGATATCACAACACATTCTCCCCAATATCTCATAGGTAGTTTTGATTGGAACAGAAGTGCTCTTGCTGTTTCTAACAAGTGTGTGTTTATGTTGGAAATTAGCCTTTGGCGGGAGTTGCGACCGACCAACTTTAACGGCTTAAACACTAGTGTTACGTATGTTGGAGAATCCGGTTCTTCACACATGCATGATGTACTAAGTACGTAGATAACCGTAGGGCCAAGAATCGTCAAATTTCATTGAGAAATGAAAGAGATATTGGTTCACGAAGTAAGGTGTTTGAAGCATGGAAAAGTGTGGTGTGTGATCAATTCTCCCTCATCGGTAGAGGAAGAAAGAATTGTTGTGTATATAAGACTCGAAGTTGGTTTGGGGTTTGGGACCCCAAGGGGTATCTCATGTGTTTAAAGGAGGGAGGACCTAGATGTGCTTCGGTTCGAGGAAAGACCACACGCGCGCCGGCCGCCCGTCCGGTCCGGTTCGGGCTCCGGCTCCGGGCTCCGGGGTCACGGGCCTTCTGATATTATCTTTTTGGGCCAGAAATCCCAGAAGTTTCAGATGTGCAGTTTGGTCCCTGAAGTTTCAAGATGTACAGTTTGGTCCCTGAAGTTTTCAGAAAGTCAGAATTTCGACTCAATTCAGCCATTTATTTTGGCTGAATTACACCTCCTATAATGACCAATCCGTTGGCAATTTTCTCCATTTATTTGGTGGCTTTACTATCTCTATAATGGTCATTATTTGGCCAATAATGGCTGTTATGGAGGCAGTCAAACAGTCCCTCTTCCTCCTATATAAACACCCCTTACACCATTGTTGAGGCACACTTGATATACACGAAAATACACAAAGCAGAAAGCAAAGCAGTTTCTTCCTAATCTTCCAAGCATCATTTCGTTATTCAATATTCTTCACGGTAGCTTTTGAGTTTCCTTTGCTCAATAGTTCCATTCTTTTTTTATCTTGGGAGACGAATTGTCCGGGACGTATAAAGGATACATACGGGGCAATATTGTCTTAAGGACGAGTGCCACACTCGACTCGGCAAAAACAACTTTCCGAGTTTTCTTGATCAACAAAATAGTAATTTCAGTTTGTTGTTATATTGTAATTTTCAGTTTTAGAGTTGAATTATAATTTCAATTCTTACATAAGCAGTTACTTGTAATTTCCGTTTCCTGCAAATCCTTTGTAATACCCAACAAACTTAAGACAATATCTTGCTTACGGTAACTGCAATAACATGGCTGGAAATATGACCGATGTTGCTTGCTATCTGCTGCGCCTCTCGAGGCAACGTTGTTTGCCTTCCCGCCCCACGCCGCTGCGGCCAAGGCAGTAACTCCACCGCCTTCACTGCTGCTGCTGCGGCTCCTGCTCAAGGCAGTACACTGCTGCCTTCCCGACTGTTGGAGCTCCACCCTCTTCATCACACCACCATGATCGCCCTGAAAAATTCATGGGATCGGGAATTCAAAAGATGGCGGCAAAAGATGCTATTTTACTTAACGATTATGGGCATGGCCCGTTCCTTACGGAAGATCCTCCACAAGTTGGAGATGAAATGGACTCTTCGCCCAATGAAATGGGTGAAGGGGGCCTTGGTATCCATGTCATTAATGGCATGAAGATGGTTCGTGACGCATGGAATCATAGCGATTTCATGTGCAAGAACTATATCTTGAATCGCTTGCGAGACCCTCTCTACACGGTCTATTGCACTTGTTGCACTTTGCCAAAGAGCGTGGGAAAAAGCGCAAAAGAAGTACAACTCACAAGATGCGGGTACTAAGAAGTTCATCGTTGGGAAATTTCTAAAATTCCAAATGGTGGACGGTAAGACGATGATGTCCCAAGTCCGGGAATTCCAAATGATTTTACATCACCTGGATTTGGAAGGACCGAAACCAAATGAGCGAGTTTTTGGTTGCATCGGCGATTGAAAAGTCACCTCCTTCATGGAATGAGTTTATGAGTTACTTGAAACTCAAGACAAAGGAGATGACCTTTGAAGAGCTTGTTATCAAGCGCAAATCCGGGAAGATAATAAGAAGACCTTACCAAAGGGTAGACAACATGCTTTGAGGCAAAGGCAAATCTGGCGAGGCCAAAGGGAAAACAAGCAACAAGCGGAAGTTCCACAAAGATGGCAAAGCCCCCGCGGCGGAGACGTTCGAGAGGTAACCGTGTCATCCTTGTGGGAAACCTGGTCATAGGATCAAGGAATGCCGCAAGCTCAAGGCCGAGCAACAACGAAAGCCAAGTCGAAAGGCAAGGCTCAAGCTAACGTCGTCAAGGACACGCTCCTGGATGACATGATTGAGGATCTCTCAGCCGTGGTGCTAGAAGCCAACTTGGTTGAGAATCCGATGCAGTGGTGGGTGGACACAGGTGCAATAAGACACATCTGTTCCAACAAAGATACCTTCTCCACGTACACTCCGGTCTCCGACAAGAAGCTGTTCATGGGCAACAACGCTTCCTCGGACGTGCTAGGGGTTGGAAAGGTGGTCTTGAAGATGACTTCCGGCAAGGAACTCACTCTGAAGGAGGTGATGCACGTCCCAGAGATTAGAAGAAATCTAGTTTCTGGACCTTTATTGGTTAATGCTGGTTTTAGTCTAGTGTTTGAATCAAATAAATTTGTACTCACTAAAAATGGCACATTTGTGGGGAGGGGCTTCGTCTGTGAAGGCCTCTTCAAAGTGAATGCCATGTCTGTATTGCGTCAAGGAAATAAAGTTGAGTCTTCTTCTTATTTGCTTGAGTCTTCTAATTTATGGCATCATAGATTAGGACACGTAAACTACAAGTCTATTCAAAGGCTAGTAAAGATGGAGTTGTTGCCTTCTATCGACATAAACCCTCAACATAAGTGTGAGGTGTGCGCAGAGGCAAAACTCACCAAGCTTCCTTTTCGATCCGTCGAAAGGAATACCGCTCCTCTAGGACTTATTCACACGGATATATGTGATTTGAAGTTTGCACAAACTAGAGGGGGAACAAGTACTTTGTGACATTTATAGATGATAGCACAAGGTATTGTTACCTTTACTTGTTGAAAAGTAAGGATGAAGCCTTTGAAGCGTTCCGACGTTACAAAGCGAAGTTGAGAATCAACTTAGCCTACGGATTAAATCCATTCGTAGCGATAGAGGGGAGAATATGTAGCGCCTTTTGAGGAATACGTGCCCAAGAAGGCATTATTCATCAAACGACGGCTCCATACTCACCTCAATCAAACGGTGTGGCGGAACGTAAGAACCGCACATTAAAAAAATGATGAATGCCTTGCTTATCAATTCTGGACTTCCCCAAAACATGTGGGGAGAAGCCGTCCTTACCGCTAATACGATTCTTAACGAGTCCCACATAAGGGTAAGGACAAAACTCCATATGAATCATGGAAAGGAAAGAAACCCACCTACAAGTATTTTAAGGTGTGGGGTTGTACGGCAAAGGTTGAAGTACCTAAGCCAAAGCGAGGTCAAGATTGGGCCTAAGACGTGATTGCATATTCATCGGATATGCAAATAACGATAGTGCTTATCGCTTCTTAGTGCATAAGTCGGATATTCCGGATATCCACCGGGGTACAATAATGGAATCAAGGAATGCTCTATTCTTTGAAAGTACCTTTCCTAGAAAGGAGAAAAACATAACCTCTCGCAAACGAAGTTATGCACAAAGCTCTCAAGAACCGGAGTCCTTGACCGCCCGGATCTAAATGGTTCGATCTAGCGAATCTCGAGGTGGTGAACATCGGAATCTAATGTTCCTGATTCTCGAACTTTGAGACTCCGAGAGATGGATCTAAGGCGAAGTAAAAGGGCCGGGAAGGATACATCCTTCGGTCCTGACTTTGTAGCTTATATGGTTAATGATGAACCAAGGACAATTGCTCAGGCGTTGTCAACTCCAGAAGCACCGCTCTGGAAAGAAGCTATTGAGAGTGAAATAAGCTCCATTCTGCATAACCATACTTGGGAGTTGGTTGATCTTCCTCCGGAAATAAACCGTTGGGTTGTAAATGGATACTCAAACGGAAATACAAGGCGAGATGGGTCTATAGACAAGTACAAGGCCGGGTTGGTAGTCAAGGGCTATCGACAGACAGAAGGCTTTGACTACTTTGACACATACTCTCCGATATCCCGGATGACATCCATACGGGTATTTATTGCGATCGCAGCTTTGCGTGACCTTGAGATACACACCAGATGGATGTTAAGACAGCCTTCCTAAACGATGATTTGGAAGAAGAAATTTATATGGACCAACCCGAGGGGTACGTGGTTCAAGGGCAAGAGAAGAAAGTCTGTCGACTTATCAAATCTCTGTACGGGCTGAAACAAGCCCCGAAGCAATGGTACGAAAAATTTGATAGTACTCTACTATCGAAGGGGTTCGCCATTAATGAGTGTGATAAATGTGTTTACACGAAAGGTAACTCTGACTCATTTGTTATGATATGCACGTATGTAGACGACATGTTGATCACAGGAAGCAGTCCTAGGGTAATCCTAGAGACTTAGAACATGTTGAAATAATGCTTCGACATGAAAGATATGGGTATCGCGAGATGTCATCCTAGGGATTAAAATCTCTAAGACGTCGACGGATGGTCTTATCTCGGTCTCACTACATCAAGGATGTTTTGAGAAAGTTCAAGATGTTAGACAGGTTCTCCGATAGCGTCACCAATGGATACAAATCAAAAGCTTGATAAAAACCTTGGTGCACACAGTATACCGGGAGCGATATGCACGGGTGTCGGTAGTTTGATGTATATCACAAAGCGCACCCGACACGATATTGCTTATGCGATCAATAAGTTGGCTAGGTTCACCCGTAATCCAAGTGATAATCACTAGAAGGCGTTGAATCGGGTATTACAATACCGAAATAAACGTTAAATTTTGGGTTGCACTATTCGAGATATCCAGTTTGTACTAGAGGGGTACGGTGATGCAAACTGGATATCGATATAGAGAACACCAAGTCCACCGGTGGGTATATATTTACAATTGGTGGTGGGGATGTGTCTTGGAAATCCTCTAAGCAAACTTGCATCGCCCGATCCACGATGGAATCGGAGTTTATCGCTTTAGACAAAGCGGGAGAAGAAGGTTTGAGTGGCTTCATGACTTCTTAGAGGATGTTCCGTGTTAGAACAAACCCGTACCTTCGGTAATGATCCACCGCGCGCGGTCGGTCGGCTCTAGGAAGGGCACGGAATGCTATGTACAATGGCAAGTCTCGTCACATTCGACGGAGGCATAAGACCGTTAGGCAACCGATCACCACGGGTATAATATCCATTGATTACATTAAGTCAAAGGATAATATAGCGGACCCATTGACAAAGGGCTTACCCAAAGATCGGATGGCTTGCTGTCTAGGGGAATGGGCTTAAAACCCAAAATATAAGGACCAATACGGTGGTAACCCAACCTTACGAACGGAGATCCCGGTAATTTGGTTCAATGGGAAAACGAAGTTGTAGAGGTTCGATTGATCGCTTCGGTTGGAAGTATGAGCACTTCGAGATAGTGATTTACGAAAAGAAACACTAAATCCAAAGCCGTTCCGCGATAGACGTTAAGTGCTATCTGCAGTATGGGTAAATGTTAAGTTTTCAAAACTGTAATGATCCTCAACGGTTGAGGTTAGGTTCTTGGGAAACTTTTAATGGTTCCTAACACTTGTGAAGTGGGGTATAGCGGGATACCTTGTAGGAGACCACCTATTTAAGTGCGAGGACAGCCGCCTCAAAATGAACGCACTTAAGAATCCAAGACGTTGTCCATGGCCAAAACGGACAAAACATTACGAAGAAGAGAGTAAGGGAATTTGTTGTGTTGGTATCATTGTCTTGGCTTACACTAAACAACGACGGTTCAAGACATCACGTTCACCGCGCGATAAGTAAGTCCGATGGTATTCAACTATGGAAGGTTCAAAGCCGAGGCTACCTCTCCTTATGCAATATCGGTCCGCTGAAATATTGCTGGAAATGAAAAGACACCATGTGAGTGCGCCAAAATCTCTTTCAAGAGGGGATTGTTGGAAATTAGCCTTTGGCGGGAGTTGCGACCGACCAACTTTAACGGCTTAAATATTAGTGTTACGTATGTTGGAAAATCCGGTTCTTCACACATGCATGATGTACTAAGTACGTAGATAACCGTAGGGCCAAGAATCGTCAAATTTCATTGAGAAATGAAAGAGATATTGGTTCACGAAGTAAGGTGTTTGAAGCATGGAAAAGTGTGGTGTGTGATCAATTCTCCCTCATCGGTAGAGGAAGAAAGAATTGTTGTGTATATAAGACTCGAAGTTGGTTTGGGGTTTGGGGTTTGGGACCCCAAGGGGTATCCCATGTGTTTAAAGGAGGGAGGACCTAGATGTGCTTCGGTTCGAGGAAAGACCACACGCGCGCCGGCCGCCCATCCGGTCCGGTTCCGGGCTCCGGGCTCCGGGGTCACGGGCCTTCTGATATTATCTTTTTGGGCCAGAAATCCCAGAAGTTTCAGATGTGCAGTTTGGTCCCTGAAGTTTCAAGATGTACAGTTTGGTCCCTGAAGTTTTCAGAAAGTCAGAATTTCGACTCAATTCAGCCATTTATTTTGGCTGAACACCTCCTATAATGGCCAATCCGTTGGCAATTTTCTCCATTTATTTGGTGGCTTTACTACCTCCATAATGGTCATTATTTGGCCAATAATGGTACATTATGGAGGCGATCAAACAGATCCCTCTTCCTCCTATATAAACACCCCTTACACCATTGTTGAGGCACACTTGATATACACGAAAATACACAAAGCAGAAAGCAAAGCAGTTTCTTCCTAATCTTCCAAGCATCATTTCGTTATTCAATATTCTTCAAGGTAGCTTTTGAGTTTCCTTTGCTCAATAGTTCCATTGCTGTTTTATCTTGGGAGACGAATTGTCCAGGACGTATAGAGGATACATACGGGGCAATATTGTCTTAAGGACAGAGTGCCACACTCGACTCAAAAAAAAACAACTTTCCGGTTTTCTTGATCAACAAAATAGTAATTTCAGTTTGTTGTTATATTGTAATTTTCAGTTTTAGAGTTGAATTATAATTTCAATTCTTACATAAGCAGTTACTTGTAATTTCCGTTTCCTGCAAATCCTTTGTAATACCCAACAGTTTCCTCTCTACAACACCATTTTATTGTGGTGTGTATGTCAAAATCTTTGATCGATAATTCCTTTTTCTTTAAAAAATTTGGTGGATTCATTATTAGTGAATTCCAGACCATTATCAGATCTAATGATTTTGAAGCTTGTTTGGAATTGATTTTATATTAGGGAAATGAAAGCTTTCACAGTTTGTAAAGCATTGCTTTTATATTTAAATAGCTGAGTCCATGTTGAACTACTGTGATCATCAATCATGGTAAAAAAATAGTTGTAGCCATCATGAGTGGGCATATGATATGACCCTCATAAATCTATGTGTAGTATCTCAAAAATTTTAATAGTTGAAGTGGTGCTTTCTGGAAATGGCATTCTACTTTGCCTTGCCATTGGGCATATGGTACAGGTGAAAGGTTGCTTAGGTGAGAATTGAATAGGTATGATAGAAATATCCTTCATCTTTACAAAAGGTACATGTCCTAGTCTAATAAACCACAAGTGTTCAATGTTATTCTTATGAGATGCAAAAAATGATGAAGGTGAAGAAACATGTAAAATAGCAGAACAAACTTCTTTATTATTTGTCCGAGGATATTTTATAATAGGAATAAATGATAGTGAAGCATGTCTATCACAACTAGTAAGGGTAGGACAATGAGAAGAATTGCAGTAAATATGGGATGGACATGAAACAGAAATGAGACTGTTGCCAAAATTAGGTGAATTACAACTGTGGCAATTTGATCAAAGAAAATACAGGACCATTCCTTGCTTTACCAACTCCCATAGGGCCCTTTAGAGAAGGGACCTACAAGTACATGAAAATTGTCAAAATTGACTATGCCTTTAAGTTGTAAGGCCAAACAATGAACATATATCAAATTAAATTTGAAACTAGGTACAAATAAAACTCTGTGTAGAGTCAAGCTGGATTAAGGGAGGCATCTCCAATTTTAGTTACTTTAAACTTAGGCTTTGGGGATATAGCATGAAATAAAAGAAAGTTTATCTTCTATCTCTTTCTCTTGCGTTGTTGTGCTTGCTTCACTTGTGATTATACTTTGTCTTGAGCCGATGGTCTTCCAGAAATAGCCGCTCTACCTACTAAGGTAGAGGTAAGGTCTGCGTACACTCTACCCTCCCCAGACTCTATATTATGAGATTTCACTGGGTATGTTATTGTTTAGAAACTAAATGTAAAAGTAAACAGAAGGAATACTGAATTATAGAGACTTTTTCTTAAGTTTTATTAATGTACTAACCACCTAATACCCTAGTGGATCCCATCCGAGGTATAATAATTTATTGATTTAATAATACGTGCTTCAATTTGGTAATCTACTTATAAATATGATGTGGGAGGAGCATCTTTTTCAGTTGATTATTTCTTACAACAAAGGGTACAAGTCATTTTCCAATTCAAACTAGACTTGACAGTTGGACTATTTCAATATATGAAATTATTTTAATACTTTTTTAGTAGTACAAAATTGAGATAATTAGATGAAGAGAATTTATAAATTAATATTATCTATACCGTGGAGAAATTTTGATAAGTATAGTTACCAGATTCCATTGATAGTGGCAGCTAGTAATTAATCGAGTGAATGGTCAAGATATGTACAATAAGATAGACACAATGATTAGATAATAAAAAAAGAAATCAAATAAATATATATTTATAAAATTTTATTAACTAAGTTTAAGGACTTTTTTTAAAGTTGATTTTAGACTATCAATTTTATTGAGTTGTCCCTAAAAATAAATTTAAAATTTAAAGTTTATAAATTCATATAACGATCTTAAATTAATACTACAACAATAATTGAGGTTATTACCAACAAATATTTATAAATATATATTAAATCTAGATAAAAAATACTCAACTCACGTAATGTGATCTATAACCAACCCTCTAAATTTACCCCAATTATATTCTCATAGTAAATGAAAGAGTAAATTAGAACATGTAGCACCATACGGAACAATCGAAAGTGCATGTAATTAAAGTACTCATGTTATAAACACCAAATACAAGTAAATAGTTATCATATCATTATTGATGCACTATCGAACTGCATGCACAACTATTCGTAGACGCGTAGGATGCCTTCTGAAAGAATAGTATGGCCAACAGAAAAGAAAAGTCATATCAATAAAAAATACAACTCTTAAAATTTTTTATAATTGAGTTTTGTGCATTAATGATATAAGAATAATTTACGCAATCAAGTAACATGTAAGATAATTACATGTAAATTTCAACAAGTATTAATTAACCTGATAAACAAATTAATTAACTTGCTATAAGAGGTTAAATAACAATAATGATGTTGTAAAACTCCTTTACATTATTATCAATATATACAATTTAATCCTTTATAATTCAGCTAGCTGCTCGTTACAACGTGATTTTGGCGCATGTGATCATGATTCACGCATCTTATTAGCTTTCTACTTGTCGTTTTATTAGCTCTAATTTCATTTTTGGCAAAGCAATGTCAGAACAATGTAAATATTATGTATGGTTCAGGTAAGAATGAAATAATTTCCCCTAGGTATTTCTTTCATTAATTACAATATATATAGTTGTACAAAGGTTAATTTCTAATACAATACGAATCTTAACTTACCTTAAATGGTTGATTCCTAATATAATAAGAATCCTAAGTTACATTAAATATACATCTATCATAATTACAAAATATACTGTAAATATTCGGAGAATATTCGCTAATACTCCCCCTCAGTCGGAGTGGGAGGAGGCCGAACGCTAAGGCTGATTCGAAAGTCGGTGAAGAGCTGTCTCGGTAGTCTCTTTGTGAAAATATCTGCATACTGATAGGAGGAAGGCACGTATAATATTTTGACCTGACCAAGGGCAACCTTCTCTCGTACAAAGTGAATATCCATCTCAATATGCTTAGTCCGCTGATGTTGGACCGGATTG
The DNA here is from genome assembly GCA_034509755.1 of Anisodus tanguticus. Taxonomy (NCBI): domain Eukaryota; kingdom Viridiplantae; phylum Streptophyta; class Magnoliopsida; order Solanales; family Solanaceae; genus Anisodus; species Anisodus tanguticus. Next base: position 10,622,774 of record CM067543.1, on the reverse strand, counting down.
TGAGACATATAGATGGCAGATATGTTGTCACAATAGACTATAGACGCTTTTCACAGTGGACACTGGAGCTCCAAAAGAAGATTTCGGAGCCAACAGATCTCAACAATGACATTAGTAACTCCGCGATACTCTGCTTCAGCACTCGAACGGGATAGCGTGGTCTGCCGCTTGGCGGACCATGAAATAAGATTATCCCCAAGAAATACACAGTAGCCTGAGGTGGAGCGACGTGTGTCTGGGCATCCTGCCCAATCTGCATCCGTGTAGGAGAGTAACTTGTTTGGGGCAGAGGGGTAGAGATGTAGTCCAAAGTCTAGCGTGCCCTTAACGTATCTGATAATACGTTTGAAGGCCGCAAAATGGGACTCTCGAGGGTCATGCATAAACAGACACACCTTCTGAACGACATATGCAATATCAGGCCTAGTGAATGTAAGATACTGAATGGCACCTGTAAGGCTCCGATATAGAGTGGGATCAGAAACTGGCGCACCCTAATTGGCACTGAGCTTGGATTTCGAGTCAACCGGAGTTGGCATAATTTTACAATTAGTCATCTTAGCCATGTACACTATATCTTCTACATATTTGCACTGACACAAGAACATATTAGCTGCAGATCTGGTCACTGTTATACCCAAGAAATAACTTAGCTTGCCCAAGTCGGTCATAGCAAATTCAGTTTTAAGTAGAGCAATGATTTCATTCTTCAAACCGTCAAATGAGGCAGTAAGAACAATGTCATCCACATATAATAGCAAGTAAGCAGTGCTGCTACCTCGATGAAAAGTGAAGAGAGAGTTATCACATCTGCTACATACAAATCTGATCTACATAAGATACATGGCAAATCGATCATACCAAGCGCGGGGTGCCTGTTTCAAGCCATACAATGATTTCCTGAGATGACATACAAACTGCGGAACTACGGGATGAACAAAGCTAGGGGGCTGATGCATGTACACAGTTTCTTTCAAAACCCCATGAAGAAATGAATTCTTGACATCAAGTTGATGAATCGACCAATGCATGCCCATAGCAATACTGAGAACAATCCGAATAGTACCGGTTTGACAACCGGACTGAATGTCTCACCACAATCAATACCCTCATGTTGATTAGTGTCATTGGCAACTAGTCTTGCCTTATACCATTCCAAGTCATCACTGTCTCTGAACTTGTGACGAAATAGCCACATACACCGGATAACAGTCACACCATCTGGTCTAGGTACCAAATCCCAAGTGTTCTGCTTGGTTAAAATGTTAAAATCCTCGCATATGGCCGCATTCCAATTAGGGTCCAGTTTGGCTAGTTTTGGATTTTTTGGAATGGGTGATAAGGTTTGTGTGGAGAGGTTGAAGAGAATCTTAGGTTTGAAGATCCCGTGTTGGGCACGAGTCTCCATGTGGTGGGTAGGTAGCAGTGGGAGGTCTGGATTGGGAAGCTGCAGGCTTATGGGTTCTAGAGGCAACAGTGCTGCTAGAGGGGCAGGAGACGTGGTTGGAGGCAGCAAGGGTACTGGTGGGGTGTTCGACCTAGAGCATGGAGTTGTTTGGTGGGAGATGGTGCCGGACAGTGGTGGGGACGAAGCTGCAGGCTCTGTCGGAACAGTGGGCTGCTGGTGGTACAGAGATTGGATAGCCGGGGACAGACTCGGTTCATCGAGAAAGGTGTAATCGGTGGTCTGAAATTTTTGGAGATTTGAAAAAGGAAAGGTCGTCTCGTCAAAGGTGACATGACGAGAGATGATGATTTTGCGAGTGACAATGTCATAGCACAGGTAGCCCCGATGAGTAGGAGAGAGACTAACGAAGACACAGGGCAAGGTGCGAGGGGCAAGTTTGTGAGGTGCAGTGGAGGCTATGTTGGGGTAGCATAAGCAGCCGTAAATATGAAGATGGTCATAATATGGGAACCTACAGTATAAGATTTCGATAGGGGTCTTGTTTTGGAGAGTGCTAGTTGGTAAAATATTAAGAAGGGATTCTACCATTTTAACAGCATAGACCAAAAAGGCGGTGGAGACAGGTATGAAACAGAAGGGTGTGAACCATGTTATTGATGGTACGTATAATTCGTTCAGCCTTTCCATTTTGGGAGGAAGTATAGGGACAGGAAAAACGGAAAACCATGCATTGTTTAGAGCAGAAAGTGTGAAATGCCAAGTTATTAAATTCACGTCTATTATCACATTGGAATGATTTGACAGATTTTTCAAACTGTGTTTTATTGAATTTTTGAAATTTAAGGAATTTGGCAAAAACTTTAGATTTGAATTTCAGTGGGTAAATCCAGACAAAATGTGAAAAATCATCTAAGAATACTACATAAAATTTGTGACCCAAAGAGCTAACAACCGGAGATGTCCACAAATCAGCATGAACAATATCAAAAGGAGAAAAAGTAACACTGTTTGATGACATAAATGGAAGACGAGTATGCTTGCCGAGAGGTAAGAAAAACAGTATTGGGCAAGTTTCCCATTATTACATTGAATACGCTTAGTAGTCCTAAGAAAAGTAAAAACAGGGTCTCCGGAGTGTCCGAGTCTATTGTGTCAAGTTAAGGGAGAGATAGCCGCAAGGGATAGAGGTGATTGCGGTCTGACAACGGAAGATTGAGTGAAGGGGTAGAGGTCTCTCACACTATTGCAGCGCGTAAGAATTTTTCTTGTATTGAAATCCTTCACAGAAAAACCAAAAGGGTCAAACTTGACTGACACATAATTATTAAGAGTGAATTTTCTAACAGAGATTAAGTTTTTAATGATGTTAGGGGTGTAGAGGACGTGATTTAGGGCGAAAGGCGGGGTGGGGATGTTTGGTATGTGTGTTACCATAATCTTCAATTGGAATGCGATGACCATTGCCGACAGTAATAAATTGAAGACACTTTAGCCGAAGTAGTTGAGATAAGTTACCTGACGACCGGGTGAGGTGAGATGTGGCTCCGGTGTCCATGTACCAATTTTCGTCGGGCAGTTGAAGGTTCACGATGCGAAGGCACAGCCCAAATCGGTGGGGGCCAGGCTGTTGCCTTGCGGGTGCTGCTGGACTGAGACTATGTGGGCCTGCTGCTGCTGCGAGTGGGCCTGCCTGTTGGCTGAGGCGGAGCCGCCGTCAATGGCTAATGTCTTATGATTGTGCTCCTCTTGTTTGGCACGACGGGTCTCTTCTAACAAAAGTTATGAACGTGCTTTGTTGAAACTTGGGAGGGGGTCGACCTGTTGAATCATCGTTGCGAGTGTATCATATTCACCTTTCGGTAAACCAGCAACTAGTTGAAGCACCATCTTGGTTTCTGACAAAGAAGTCCCTACGTTGGAAAGTTGGTCGGTTATGAGTTTCAGTTGTTTACAATATTCGGACATGTTAAAATTCTCGAGATGTGTATTGTTGAACTGCTCTTCCAAATAGGGCCCGAGTATTTTTATTATCCTAAAAAATTTCTTCTAGCCGGACCCAAAGTTCACGTGCCGTAGCACCTGCTTTCATGATAGTGCACAACAAGTCTTTAGAGATGGTGCCGTAGATCCATTGTTTGACGATGGCGTCAAGGCGACGCTATGTTGAGTCTGCAACATCGGTGGGACGAGGAACAAAATCATCAATATGGTCAAGCACATTGTATGCACATCATTGAATATAGAACAGTTCCATCCACATGGAATATTGACAGTCTTCTTGGTAAAGAATTATAGGTAGAAAATTCTTGATGTTGTTAACGGCGAATGCCGGATGAAAAGAAGACAATGAACGTTGAGAGGGGTTGTCAAGTGTGCCAGTGGATGAACCAAAATTAGTGGGGGAAGACATGGTGGCAACCTTGTTGCCGCCGGCCGAGAGGAAGGGAATTTGGGTGGTGGTCGGTCGAGAGAAAATAGTAGAGAGGGGTAGGGATTAAGGTTTGGCTCTGATACCATGTAAGAATGGAATAATTTCCCTTAGAGATTCCTTTCATTAATAATATTATATATAGTTGTACAGAGGTTGATCCTAATACAATAAGAATTTAACTTACCTTAAATAGTTGATTCCTAATACAATAAGAATCCTAAGTTACCTTAAATATACATCTATCATAATTACAAAATATACTGTGAATATTAGGAGAATATTCACTAATAGTTCATAGTTTGAGGGGTGTAATAATCGGTTAGGTCATTTTGAGTTCTAGGTCCCTTTTTCCCTAAATGACCCTTTTCTTATCTTTGAAATGATGTTTTGGACTTGCGAGGATGAGCGACACTATTCCCAAAGCTATCGGGTGTGTATCGGAGTGGAAATAGTAAAATTTAGAAATCCTTAAGTCAAGAAATGGAAATGGTTGACCAAAGTAAAGGTCGGGGGTTAACGAATCCGTATGAATATTTGGACAGTTTTGTTAGGCCAGAAATGTGATTTTTGACTTAGTCAGATGGTTGGAACAGAGCTCGAGTGCGTTTTGGACTCTTGGCGAAGAAACTAGTTAAAATAAGAAAATGAAGTTGACCACGGTCCACATTAGCTCAGGACGACTCCTTTTGGATGTTTCGAGTGCGCGAGTAGGTTCGTAGCCTGTTTTATGATTGAAATGCATATATGGTTAGTGTCTGGGGGATTCTGGATGAGTTCCAACGGTTTGAAACCAAAATTCGAGGACTTAGAGAAATTCTACTTCAACTGGTGTTCGGTGTGATTGCACCTGTGCAAAAGGAAGCCCACTTGCGGAGCCGCAGGTGCGAGATTTTGTGAAGTAGTGTTGGTGCGCATCTGTGGAAGACTCTCCGCATCAGCGATGTCTCAAGTGCAAGACTTCCTCTGCATCGGCGGCTTTTGGAGACTTAAGTGGAACCCGCACCTGCAATGACTTTTCCGCAGGTGCGGCATCGCATATGTGATGGGTTGTTCGCAGGTACCTAGCAGTGTTAAGATATTTTTTTTCCCAAATCGATTACATTGTGCAAACTACGAATTTGGGAGATAGAGATCTTGATTTTGAGAGATTTTGAGATTTCCATCGCGGGGGTAAGAATCTAACATCCCTATTATAATTATATTATGAATTTTCTTAATTGATGATCCTTTTAATCATGTTTTGGATGGAGAAACGAAGATTTTGCCCTAGAATTGAAACTTAGTAAATCTTTGATTTGACCATAGATTAGTGATCAAAATTAGATAATTTTTTAGATTCATGACATTTGAACCTTGGGTAAGTTGGTTCTATAGAAAAATTACAGTTTTGCCTTACGAGGTTCGGGATTGTCTTTTTGGGTGACTTTTTTATTCAGAATTATAATATAGCAATATGGGTATCTACAGACTCGTTTGCTTACGTAGATTTCATATTTGAACATATTAGGATCGCCCGGAATCTCTACGAAAGGACAATACTTTATTGTGATAGTTGGGCTTCAAAATTATGCAAGTTGAGACCTTACTTAACTCTATTTAAAACGCAGTTGATAAATTATAAAAAGGGAGTAGTGGAGAATAAGGGGGTCCCGAGGTGACGAGCACTTGTTCGGATAGCGATGCCATGATGTGAGAATCTGTCTCATATTCGAGTCATTATGCTCGTGGTCAGAATGCCAAAGCAGGTGAGTATTAATTGGTAGTTGGTAATGACTAATTGATTATTATAATTTGGGCCCGAATTAATTATTTACTTACTTATGTGATATGTCGATTTCTTACTTGTTGATTATGTGATCTCATCACTCCAAGATGTTCGTCTAATGATTAAAAGGAATTACGAGGAGCTCTTACTTTATAAACGTGTTTCTTATCGTGTGTGCATGTGATATTTATGCTTTCATATGGTATGTCATGCATATTACACTTGAGGATACATAGGTGATGTCCGATGGAAAATGATTCAGGACAGAGTGATGTGAATGATAGCCGAAAATGAACTAAGTGTTTAGATCGAGAGCCGAATTGACCAAGTGTTAAGAGCCTAAATGGCTAAGAACCCATTGAGAGTTATTTCGGGTGGTGTATGGATCTCGCAAGTCCCCATGAGTCACGTATTCCATATTACGAGTGTGTGTATACCGATGATTAATGACCTTTGCATTGCATTTGCATGTCATTTCATATCATTTCATTGATGCTTTATTGTTGGATCTACTTGTAGACTTGTTTGGAATGTACTAGTATCGTTCGACGAACTACATAAATACTTGTTGAAGTGAGATTTTCTGATCTTTACTTTTTGAATTGAGACTATGACCTATGAACTAATAGTGGATAACTGTAGAAGTAAGCATTCGGAAGACCAACCCTCGTCACTGTTGTAGTTTAGGGTCGGTTGGCGATGCTACTGAGTAGACGTTGATTTCTCATACTCACTCTACACTTGGTGCATCTTTTTGTGTGCATGTTCTGACTCGAATACTAGTAGTGGCCGAGTTATCGCCGATCGTCGGGGAGTGCTTTTGGAGTTGTCAAGTTGCGTTATTGGCTGTTTTGCTGTACCAAACTTCATCTCTATTTTAATTTCTGTCTTTATATTTCGGAGAACTTTGTAGACTTTCATACTAGTATTCCGTATTTGTAGCTCTTGTACTTTTGACTCCAGATTTTGGGAGGTGTATGACTTAGTTTCCATATAGTTGAGTATCCGAGACACTTTTGTTGACTTATGCCTTATGTTTATTTTATTTCCGCTTAATAATTGATTTAAGGACTTGTAAATTGACTTGGGTTCGCCTACGAGATTGGGTAGGTGCCTTCACGGCTATATGGATAATTTGGATCGTGACAAGGAGTCGTAGGTTTTAATAGCATGTAGAACTTGCTCATGTTTTTTCTTTCTTTTTCACTCAATGTATGACATCTATATTTGAGCCTCGACGAATTCACATTGAATTCACGTAAGACCCATTAAAAAGGAATCGCTCCTTATCATGATTTAAATATCCAAACTTGAATTCGAGGCTTCTTATTAATAAAGGTGAACGAATTCTACACATTCCACCACAACGGCACCTTCTTTTGGCAAATGTGCCTCAATTTTCTTTTGTGGCTCGAATTTCATCGGTATTTTAGTCTACTTTTCAAGCTAACTTAATTCGATTTGACTTGCACCTATAATTTGCACATTTATGATGAACTAAAAGAGAAAAGCAGATTGTAAACATAGGTTTGTGAGTATTCAGGTGCTTAATACAAATTAGACCTATTAAGACCTTTTGAAAGAATATTAAGACCAACAATATAAAAGAAAAACGCAGATCAATAATTTACTACTTTCACAATATTCTATAATATTTATTTTTTGCACAAACGGTGTAAAACTTATATACATAATCATCAAGTAACATGCAAAGATTACACGTAAATTTCAACAATAAGATAAGTATTATAAGTATTAATTAATCTGATAAAAATAAAAAATACACCCTCCGTCCTAATTTAAGTGTCTTAGTATAAGAAATAAAGAGAGATTTTTGAATCTTGTGATATTAAATTAAGAATGTGTGGTTTTTTTAAAAAAATTTATGGTCTTAAACTTGCCTTGGAATTGGAAAACTTACTAAACATAAAAGAGAAACTCTTTTTGGGACAGATTAAAAAGAAAAGTAAGACACTTAAAATAAAACGGAGGGAGTAACTTGCTATATATAGGAGGTTAAAGAACAGTAGTGACGGTATATAAAATCTTTAGTACTAGTCAATGTATATAACTTTGTATTTATAATTTTGCCAGCTGCCCATTAGAACGTGATTTTGGTGCATGTACTCATGATGCATGGAGGACATGTTGTTTGCTCTATACTTCGCATTTATTAGCTCTAATTTCCTTTGTTGGAAAAGCAATGAACACAACACCGTATTTTATTACTAATTTTTTATTTATTTATAACAAAGATGTCGGATTCAGCTTGCTCTCGCCTCGTCTATTTTACAAAATATTTGCTATCTCTGACTAACACGAACTGATAAACATCAGACAATTTTGTTCCAAACATTAGATTTTTTGGCTCTGCATATAGTGAGTACATTTGTATTGAGGACGCAAAGTTGCGACATACATTTAAGTATTATGTAAGCCTCGTGGTTTTGAGGAGCTGTACTAGGTTGTATTTAAGGCTCTGCATATAGTGAATACATTTATTATGTGTTTGTAAGTAGGTTCATTTGCAAATAATGATGTTTCAACTTGCAAATTGACTTTTATTTGCAAAAAGTTGAGAACACAATTTCAATTGATCATTTTAAAAAAATATTTATTATTATTCCGGCTGTTCGAGAGAGGTTTAATAAATTTATTCATGTTTAGTCTTGTGTACTTATGGTAAATATAAGATCTCTATTGTATGAGAATTCTACATTGTACACCCTATATATATTTGTATTAATGAAAAAAGCTCCCCAAGGGTATATTAATACAATCTAATATTATATCAGAAGCCAAAACCTAAATCCTAAATATTGTCCTCAGCCTCAGAACCCCCTAGGTCTCTGCGCCGTGCTCTGTCCGAGACACTGCCACCTGTACCCTTTCTCTGTTACCCAGAAAAGCTTAACACTCTTTTTTCCTTTTCCAAAAAAAGGTGGAACTCCCACCCCAGGAGTCCCCACACCCCGGTCCGACAGGTCTGTGAAGGAGGTAAATCATGGTGACTCAATTGATTTCAAAGGTTAGACCAGTACCACGCTGCGCACAAGGGGCCCTCCTTTATTTCAAGAAGTAACCCGCACACTGCCGCTGACGGGATTCGATCCTTGACCATTTTCCAAATATCCCCCTTGATAACCAATTGAGCTGCCCAAACAGATTTTTTCTTTTGGTTGCTTTTTACTTTGTTTTCCTTTTGGTTGCTTTTTCCTCTGTTTTCCTTTTCGTTGTCTGCCCGAGAAACCAAACATTTTCCTCTTTGTTTTTCTTTTGTTTTCTGCACGAAAATAGTAAGTGTCAATTTTTTTCCTTTCCAGAGAGAAATCAAAAGCACCAATTTTTGTTTTGTCTTGTTCTCGAGAAATTTTATTCTCTATTCAATATATATATATATATATATATTCATGACATCATCGACACAACACTGTCCATCATTCAGGGACATGAAGTCAACAGCCGCGCCCCACCAACAGTTGGGACTACAGCCGCGGCCCAACCTCTGGCAGCCTAATAGTCCATGTTCTGGAAACCAATCTTGGGTCCAATTTCAAGCAACCTCCGTACTGGAAAACTTTGATCCTTTTGGATTTTTTGTAACGGACCTCCGTACCGGAAAATTCCTTACGAGATGCAATACTGAAGGGGACCTATATCATTTCCTACCCACATCATCCGCTGCTAGCGTTACTCCTCCCACCGTTCTAACAACCATATCTCCCTCAATATGGCATAGTAGACTTGGTCATCCGGGTTCTCACGTTTTTTATTCTCTTAGAAACCGAAATTTGATCCAATGTAATACAGGGAATCTTTCTCATAGTTGCTCCTCTTGTCAGTTAGGAAAACACGTTAGACTACCATTTACAACTTCTATGAGTACTACTTTCTCTCCCTTTGATATTATTCACGCTGATTTATGGACATCTCCCATAACTAGCAACTTATGCCACAAATATTATCTGGTATTTTTGGATGATTTCTCTCACTTTCTTTGGGTGTACCCACTTAAACTCAAATCTCAAGTGTTCTCCAAATTTGTTGAGTTTCGTACACTGATCAAAATGCAATTTGAGAAAGACATAAAATCGTTTCAATGTGATAATGGTCGTGAGTTTATTAATTCCTTATTTCATAAATTATGTGCGGCTAATGGCATGGTTTTTCATTTCTCGTGCCCATATACCTCCCCTCAAAATGGTAAAGCCGAAAGAATTCTCTGAATCATTAATAATATGTTGCTTACCCTCATTTTTCATGTATCTCTCCCTTTTACTTTTTGGGTATATGCACTAAAAATGGTAGAATACATTCTCAATATTTTACCAACTCGTGCGATTCAAAATAGGACACCCACCGAAATTCTCTACCGTCGGATCCCTACCTACGACCATCTTAGAATTTTTAATTGTCTGTGTTACCCTAATCTAACATCCACGCCCCCCACAAATAGACACCTAGATCAACTCCGTGCGCCTTCCTAGGTTTCCCGTCAAACCATAGGGGATACATGTGCTATGAGCTCTCCACCGACAAAAATATAATTTCTCGCCACGTCATTTTTGTTGAGTATGTTTTCCCATTTGACAATATTGAAAATTGTTGAGTCACTAATTACTAATTTCTCGAAGATTCAGACCCATCACCGCTTGTCCAACAATCAATCCGTCAGACTGCCACTATTTCGGCGGCAGCGGCAAGTGCACAAACTGCCACCACCGACAGTCCGGCCATCAACTCTCCATCTCCTCCAGTCCGATTTTCCACCACCACTGCTCCGTCACACCCTGGTTAGGGCACTGCCACCTCTAACAGCCCAGTTATCCCTATTGCCTCTCCGTCACAGTCACCGCAGTTTACCACTCTCATCGCCAATCGGCCCGTCACCACATTCTCCCCAACGGTCACCATCCCCTCCTATGTATCGACATCGCAACCCCCCCAATACCCTGCAACTAGATTTCCACCACCAAACTAGAACATCGGTCCCTCCCCACCACCGTCACCGTCCCCCACATCATCGACCCCAGCCACTGTTCCCGGTCTCGACCCACCCAGATCGGAAACGACACCCCTTCCCTCTACTACAACCAGTCCCCTGACCAACTACCTATACCAACACCCGATTCAAAATCCACACAGTGGACCCAACCTGGCACCCAACAATCGTACCTAGCCAGCACCCTCACACCGTATGGAAACCCGTGCCCAACACGGAATTTTCAAACCCAAAGTCCAATTTAACATGTCTACACAAAACCATAACCCCAATAGCCTAAAATTAGCCAAACTAGATCCTAATTGGAATACGACTATGTCTGAGGAATTTAATGCTTTAACGAAACAACATATATGAGATTTGGTTCCTAGACCAGAGGGGTTGAATGTGATCCGTTGCATGTGACTTTTTCGTTACAAATACAGAGACAATGGTGATCTAGAGAGGTATAAGGCGAGATTTGTGGCTAATGGCACAAATCAGCAGGAGGGTATTGATTGTGGTGAGACATTCAGTCCGATTGTTAAACCGGCTACCATTCGCACAGTTCTAAGTATAGCCATGGGCAAGAATTGGTCGATTCATCAGTTTATGTGAAAAATGCGTTTCTATATGAGGACTTGAAAGAAAAGGTTTACATGCACCATCCACCTGGCTTTGTCCATCTAGCAGCCCCTCACTATGTATGTCGTCTCCGTAAGTCACTGTATGGTTTAAAACAAGCCCCTAGAGCGTGGTATGATCACTTTGCACAATACATTATGCGAATTGGGTTCTCATGCAGCAAGTGTGATAACTATTTATTTATTTTTCATAGAGGTAGCAACATTGCTTATTTATTGTTATATATGGATGACATTGTTCTTACTGCCTCTTCTGATGTGTTGAAAAATGAGATCATTGGACTGCTTAAAATCGAATTTGCTATGACTGACTTGAGGAAGCTGAGTTATTTTTTGGGGATATCAGTGACTAGGGTTGCAGACACTATGTTTCTTTGCCAGCGTAAGTATGCAGAAGAGATTGTGTACAAGGCTAAGATGGCTAATTGCAAAATCATGTCCACTCCGATTGACTCTAAATCGAAGCTTAGTGCAGTTAATGGTGATCCAGTGGCAGATCCCACTCTTTATAGGAGTCTAGCAGGTGCACTTCAGTACCTCACTTTCACCAGGCTTGATATTGCTTATGATGTTCAATAGGTATTCTTATTCATGCATGCCCTAGGGAGCCACATTTTACTACCCTAAAACGTATTATTCGATACGTTAAGGGCACCCTTGATTATGGATTGCATCTATACACCTCATCACTGACCAGTTTATTGTCATATACGGATGCTGATTAGGCAGGCTGTCCGGACACGCGACTATCCACCTCAGGCTATTGTGTGTTCTTAGGGGATAACCTCATCTCTTGGTCTGACAAGAGAAAAACCACATTATCCCGTTCAAGTGCAGAAGCAGAATACATAGGTGTTGCTAATGTTGTTGTTGAGGTATGTTGGCTCCGAAACCTTCTTTTGGAGCTTCAGTGTCCATTACGTAAGGCGTATTTGGTTTATTGTGATAACATATCCGCCATATATCTATCTCATAATCCGGTTCAGCATCATCGAACCAAGCACATTGAGATGGACATCCACTTAGTTCATGAGAAGGTTACTCTAGGTCATGTCAAGGTATTGCATGTGCCTTCTTCATATCAGTATGCGGATATATTCACAAAAGGCCTTCCTAGACAGCTCTTCCTCGACTTCAGATCCAGTCTTAGCGTCCAACCTCCTCCCGCTCCGACTGAGGGGGTGTAGTAGCACGTGTATATTTAATATATTTAGCCATGTTTAGTCTCGTGTAGTTATGTCAAATATAGGATCCCTATTGTATGAGGATTCTACATTGTACACCCTATATATATATATATATATATATATATATATATATATATATATATATATATATATATATATATATTATATTATTATTAATGAGAAAGGCTCCCCATGGGGAGATTAATAAAATGTAACAGTTTCAACTATCTTGAAGAAGGTAAAATTATGTGCATCTAGCCCTAAATAGTTTATTGTATTTCTAATAGCATGTAGAACTCACTCCTATTTTTTTTACTCGGTGTTCGATATCTGTATCTAGGCCTTAAATTAATCCGTCTTCACACCGCGTAAAATCTGTTAAAGAAAAAATTGCTCCCTATCATGAATTAATATCCAAACTTGAATTGGAAACATTTAATTAAATGTGAACGAATTCTACTCATTTGCCCAGCTCCCCGAAAATAATGTTCGACTTGCATGTGTTAAACATATAGCTAGTGTTCCTTATGAGCCAGGATCAAACTCTTCTTTTGAGTATCACATTTGGTAAAGATTTATGATATGTGTATAGGATATATTCAATGTGTCCGAGCCTGCTATTTCATCTTCTCTTAGATAGACTATCTTCCGATTCAACGCCATCAATGAATGAGTTATGTACTTAGTAATGAATGTTGTAATTATGACTTCTGTTCTCTAGAAGTTTCTTAAATTAATTCCACTTCTCTTGAAAAGGTGAAGAAAGCTCGGTTACACAACAGGCTAAGTCAGAAAGGAAGAGAGATTGCTATTGTTGTTAGCAGTTACAACAGAGACATAGAAATATGTTGGATATGTAAAGCAATACAGGAAGTAAATAAATATTATAAGTGTTCGAAAGGATAAACAAATAGCCAATATTCAGAACTCCCGCAAGCTTGTTGAATGTTGAATCTTGACAACCTGAAATCAAGAAACACTAAATCTGGATTGTTACAACTGTGGCTGGGTCGAGAGATGACTCTCTGTCTATAAGACAAGATTGCCCCGTATATATGCTTTTACGTTAATGGGCAATAGTCTCCAAAGATAAAATAGCAACTAATCAACACTACAAAGCAAATAGGTTGATTCTGACGAAGAAAACAAATACGGAACGACTTGCTGAAGAATGGAAAATGAAGGAAGAGTTTTATGTTTTCGTCCACTATTTCTACTCACGTTTTGGACAGAATTTGTGTTATTCTCTCTTCTGTTTGTCTCTGTGTAGTATATTGTAGTATTCTCAACAATTGAGCCAAAAGGCATCAATATATAGCATAAGGGGAGGGACTTCTCAACTGCCAAGTAATGGTTGTTTATGGCCAAGTAATGGCCATTAGTGAGGGAGTTAATCAACCAAGTAATGGATGTCTACCGGAGCACCGCGATGCCTCGCAGGCAGCGCCGTGGTGCTAATTGGGTGGCCAGTCACTGGAGCAGCGGCGCTGCATCGCTAATTCACAGAGCCGTGGTGCTTAGGAGGTAGAATGCTACAACAGGAAGTTGGAAAGTTCTGACCTTTGGGCTGGTTTTGGAGCATTGAATATCCATTACTTGGCACATGAATTCAGCCATTATTTGGTTGAATGTAACCCCTCAATAAGTGTCATTACATTGGCTATTGAAGGCTATTAGTTGGCTAGTTGAGGGGTCATCTACTTACACTATAAATTGAGGTCGTTGGCTGAATTCATCTTCTTCCTCTCTACCAAGTTTACTATACTCAAAGTTCTTCAACAGTAACACTTGAGTTTCCTTTGCTCAATTGTTAAGTTGTTGTTGTATCTTGGGAGACTATTGCCCGACAATGTAAAAGGAGATTACGGGGCAATCTTGTCTTAAAGACAGAGTGTCATCACTCGACTCAGCATATCACACAAGGAGTTTGTTTCATTCTTGATTTCTACTTTTGTTGTAATCTTTAGATTATCCTTTCTAGCAATTGTAATATTTACTTACTTCCCGTTCCGTACAATTGTTGTATCCCATAATTTTAAGACAAGATTTGTTGTAAGTGTTAGAAAGATGACTGGAAGAGAACAACTCTCTTCTGATTCTGCAGTTACTGCTACCCAAGGCAACCCCTCTGCCTTCCCTACTGCTCAAGGCACACCAAATGCATTTCCGGTTGCTCAAGGCTCATTCAATGCCTTTTCTGCTGCTCAAGGGAACACTCACGTTCCTCCACCCACTGGATTCCACCATGAATACCCTGAAAAGTTCATGGGCTCCAACTTCAAGAGATGGCAGCAGAAGATGCGCTTTTATCTGACTGTTATGGGAATGGCTCATTTCCTAACAGAAGATCCTCCACAAGCTGGAGATAAAATGGACCCTTCGCCTACTGAAATAGCTGAAGGGGCCAAGGTATCCATATCATTAATAGCATGAAGATGGTTCTTGATGCATGGAGTCATAGTGATTTCATGTGTAAGAACTATATTCTAAACTGCATGTCAGACCCACTCTACACGGTATATTGCACCGTAGGCACCGCCAAAGTGTTATGGGAGAAACTGCAGAAGAAGTACAACGCACAAGATGGTGGTACTAAGAAATTCATCATTGGAAAATTCCTGAAATTTCAAATGGTGGATAGTAAAACAGTGATGTCCCAAGTCCAGGAATTCCAAATGATTCTATATCACCTAAATTTGGAAGGTATGAAACCAAACGAGCAGTTTTTGGTTGCATCACTGATTGAAAAGTTACCTCCCTCGTGGAATGAGTTACTTAAAACTCAAGACAAAGGAGATGACCTTTGAAGGACTTATTATCAAACTCCAGATTCAGGAAGATAATAAGAAGGCCTTGCCTAGGGGAAAGCAACCCGCTGAGGCAAAGGCAAATCTGGCTGAGGCCAAAGAAAACCTAAGCAAGAAGCGCAAGTTTAAGAAAGACGGCAATACCCAAGTGGTGGAGAAGCTCAAAGGAAACTATCACTACTATGGGAAACCTGGTCACATGATCAAAGACTGCCGCAAGCTCAAGACCGAGCAACAAGAGAAGGCTAAGGCCAAAGGCAAGGCTCAGGCTAGCATCGTCAAAGACAGGCTTTAGGATGACATAATTGAGGTGTTCTCAACGGTGGTACTTGAAGCAAACCTTATTGAGAATCCCATGCAATGGTGGATGGACACATGTGCTACAAGACACATCTGTTCCAATAGAGATGCCTTCTCCAGTTATACACCAGTTACTAACAAGAAGTTGTTCATAGGTAATAACGCTTCCTCTGATGTGCTGGGGGTATGAAAGGTAGTCCTGAAAATGACTTCTGAAAAAGAGCTCACTATGAAGGAGGTGATGTATGTTCTTGAGATTAGAAAAAATTTAATTTCAGGTCATTTATTGGTTAATGCTGGTTTTAGGCTAGTATTTGAGTCCAATAAGTTTGTAATCACCAAGAATAGAACCTTTGTAGGAAGAGGCTTCGTCTGTGAAGGCCTCTTCAAGGTTAACGCCATGTCTGTAATACGTGCAAGCAATAATATTGAAGCTTATTCTTACTTGCTTGTGTCCTCTAATTTATGGCATCATAGATTAGAACATGTTAACTATATGTCCATCTAAATGTTGGTTAAGTTGGAGTTGTTACCGTCTATCGACGTAAACCCTCAACATAAGTGTGAGGTGTGCGTAGAGGCAAAACTCACAAAGCTTTCTTTTCGATCTGTCGAAAGGAATACCGCTCCGCTAGAACTTATTCACACAAATATATATGATTTGAAGTTTGCACGAACTAGGGGGAACAAGTACTTTGTGATATTCATTAATGATAACACAAGGTATTGTTACCTTTACTTGTTGAAAAGTAAAGATGAAGCCTTTGAAGCATTCCGACGTTACAAAGCAGAAGTTGAGAACCAACTAAGCATGCAGATTAAATCCATTCGTAGCGATAGAGGGGGAGTATATGTAGCGCCATTTGATGAATATTGTGCCCAATTAGGCATTGTTCATCAAACGACAGCTCCATACTCACCTCAGTCGAACGGTGTGGAGAAACGTAAGAACCACACATTGAAGGAAATGATGAATGCCTTGCTCACCCGACCTGATATTGCTTATGCAGTCAACTAGTTGGCTAGTTGAGGGGTCATCTCCTTACACTATAAATTGAGGCCTTTGGCTCAATTGTTCACTACACTTAGAAAAATACTACAATTTTTTTGAATTCATCTTCTTCCTCTCTAGCAAGTTTACTATACTCAAAGTTCTTCAACAGTAACACTTGAGTTTCCTTTGCTCAATTGTTAAGTTGTTGTTGTATCTTGGGAGACTATTGCCCGACAACGTAAAAGGAGATATACGGGGAAATCTTGTCTTAAAGATAGAGCGCCATCACTCGATTCAGCAAATCACACAAGGAGTTTTTTTCATTCTTGATTTCCAGTTTTGTTGTAATCTTTAGATTATCTTTTCTAGCAATTGTAATATTTACTTACTTCCCGTTCCCTGCAATTGTTGTATCCCATAGAAATTTTATGCTTTTTTGGGAAAAATAATAATCTAAGGCCATGTAAGTTGAGATCTTCTCTGATCTCTTGCCGGACTCCACCAGATACTGCACCTCCTCAGATAGTTTTGACTACAATTTAGAATCCGTCACGAACCTCATATGCTAAGACACTAGTTAGTTCAATTTGAAACCATGTTAAAATCGAGATAGGGACGAGAATTTAGAGAGACAAAAATAATGGAAGAATCCTATTCTAATAAACCCAGCTCGAGGTTTGCTTCGATTCTTGGTCAGACCACTATTTTTAAAGGGAAGAAGATAGTGTTCTTTAAAGAAAATGACTACTATGATGTAGTAGGATAGAAATGCAAACTTACTTCAATTGGTAGGTTCTCATCTGGAGGACCTAAACTGGATCAAGAAGATTAGATCTAGATTACAAGCCTAATTTTCAGTTCGAGGTCAGGTGAAAAATCACAACTAAAAACATGTCTAAAATTAATGATCAAAACTGGAAATCGAGGAAAACCCGACTAGTTTGATAATGTAGGAAAATAGTAGGTCAGAAGAATAAAATCAACGGGCTCCGTCGGTTTAAACCGTGAGAGAAAATCGGCTATTTAAAAATATAAATCTCGATTTGTATAGTCAAACCAGTAAAAAATCTATTGCCCATGTCAATTTATTTAAATAAATATATTTTAATTTAATTAGTCTATCATTTTAATTTTTATCTAAACCAATGATGTTTGTCAGTTTGTTATGTGTCTAAGATCAAACCAGCAGGTTGTTTCAATTTTTTGGGTTTTTGTTAATATTTTTGAATAAACTGGCGGACATTCTCAGTTAGTCCGTCGATTTTCTAGATTAAAATTGGCAGCAACAACTTGCTTTTTAGCAGCACACCTGCCAAATAAAACACACACGTACATATATACAGATAAAACCAACACTAATATTTCCAATCAACCAAGAACGTCCTCAAACATTACCAAATCCACAATATACATCACTACTTAAGAACATCCAACCATCTTCCGTTAACATAAATAAAAAACATCTAAAAAGTCCAAGAAAGTGTAACAATTCTAGACATTCAATAGTACCAAATGATATTAGGAACTATCAACATATTAACAATCTACCACAACAACAACATACTTATATAGTCTAATTAAAGAAACTTCTATGGTGTTTGATCCCCATCTCCAACATTAGAAGGGTATTCATTCCGTTCAGAAGATAGTGATTGATGTTAGGTATATTTATACGACTTTCCGTCGTACTTTACCCAATTTATATCTTGTCTTGATAGCTAAATACACCTAACTATTATATACTTTATGATATCGAGCTAATATGCGCGTTTGTTATTTGTGATATCGAGCTAATATATGTGTTTGTTATTAGTGAATCTAGGTACTTTATGTTGAAAATGCTCCGTTTCGGAGAAGAGGAGATCATAATTGGCTAAGTATGGAATGAGATCATCGAGACCTTGACGAACAAATCCCAAAGCAAGCACTGAAGCTCGCTCGACGAGCAGAAATTATCAAGCATGGAAAATTCAATGTCATACCCTAACTTAGGGGGGTGTGGCTGGCACTCGGTGCCTAACTAGGCCCTAACGTACCAAGCTGAACTCTCAATCTGAGTCTTGAAGGGAAACTAGGCCCTTGAGTCCCTACTGTAAAAGCAATTTCAACTTAGGCCGACAAGGCTGGACTTGTTTTTACTATACGTTGTTGTGGGCCGAGTAAAGCCTCTACTGGTTAAACTCAATAAAACATGCAACGAGGGCCGATCATGCCACTAACAACTGTATATACTGAATCTATATCTACAAAGCCTCTATATATAATTGACATCAAATGTGGTCGGGGACATGGCCCCATCCTACCCATAGCCTATGCAAAAGTCTGATACCTAAACTCTGGCCTCGATTGCACTCTGAAAGAGATGGAGTCTTACTGATCCTTCACTGAATCCCAAACTGCTCCACTTAGTGAACTCGTCGAACTGATTACCTATATATGCAGGCATGAAATGCAACACCCCAATAATGGGATGTTAGTACAAAGAAATGTATCAAGTATGTAAGGAAGAAAATAATCTGAATATTTGTAAACTCTGAAGCTGAAGAACATGAATGAATATGCTGGAAATCTCTACTGAAAAGTAAGGGCAGGGGTGGACTGACCATAACCTATCGGTCAACTTACCTAGTCGCTGTCACTTAGACCGCTTGGCCCCTATGTTTATCTATACGATCTATTATGTTTCTGCTCTAGCATACAACTTGAACACAATATTTCGGCCTCACAAGGGATCCTGTGTGTAAGTGCATGGCCCCGAAGGCAAGTGTATTTGAATGGGCCCGAAGGCAATCTATATATGTATAGCCCCAAAGGCAAGTGCATATCTGTATAGCCCTGCATGCAATCTATATTTTTATAGCCCTAAAGGCAAGCGCGTGTTTTTATAGCCCCGCAAGCAATCTGTATGACTAATAGCCCCGAAGGCAATCTGTATAGCCCCGAAGGCAATCTGTATAGCCCCGAAGGCAGTGTCAACAGCCATGAAGGCAACAACATATCCCCGAAGGCAAGTACATACATACAACATCAAGAAATCATCTGTAAACTAAGTACAAGCGTACATAACTCATAGCTCGTCTAGCACTTTCTGTAACCTACGATCCATACTTACTATCTCGTGAGCTACTCTATTAGATTTTATGGAGTCTTGTACCATCTTAGCTCTCATCCAACTATCTCGTTATACTAATTAATTCCTCTTTAACTCGCATATCTCTTCCTTTCTTAGGTCTGAGGCGTACTTTATATACTCATGTGGTATATCCTTCTATATGACTTATTCTGTCGTGTTTTGTACTCTATTTCTCTTGGTTTTAGAGAGTATCATAGTCCTCTTTGAATAGGAGTATCCTCTTATCTTGCTCGGCTATTACAACTTGATCTTCTAGCTAGTGCAATATCATCATCGCTTTACTTATATTCTAGTACTAGTTTACTAGCTCGTCCCTTCGAGTCTATTTCTATCCGGAACGCTTAGCTTATATGTAGATATCTTAAGAATGTCTTAGAGGTGATACTAACTCTGCTTCTTAGGACTCACACGAGAACTCTACTCAAGTCAACTCCTTCACTCTTAGACGGTCTCAATCCGTCATTAAGGAACGCAGGGGAGAACCAACCCCCTTTGGCTAAATAATAAAAAAACACATCTACGGATTCATGCCAGAAAGAAAAAAGGATAGCCCTTACATACCTTAGAAGGCAATCTTCGATGATGACGGTGCAATCTGTCTTCTTCTCATCCATCTATAACAACAAACAACACTTATGTTAATAAGGAGGGACATACTTCTAGCTATCGAGTGAAAAACTAGTTTTACGACAAGTCAGACATCCCCTGAATTCATACTTCCTCCATATCAAGGACAACAACCACAACAACAACAAAGATAACTTAGTCTTCACTATTTCCAGCCATCACATCTCAAGAAATTACTTCCAAACAACTCATACTCCTAAGGTCATAAAACTCAACTTTCATATGCTTTCTAATTACTCTTTCCTTTAGATCATGATGAAATTATCAATATTCAATACCAACAATCAATTTACTGATCAACATCAACTCATAATTCAAGCAAAATAGCCCACAACTCAACATATCATGATTTCCTAGGTTTACGGGTTTCGATTAAGAAAATCCTTTCACAACTTACTCCAAATCATCAATTAATCGCATATAGATAAAGGAGGATAATTCTTACATAAACGCATCCAGATCTTCTTAAAACAATAGCTTGCCCTAATTTCTAGGGTTTCCAAATTCGGCTTAATATGAGGAAGATGATTTCTATGATTACCGCGGGAATTATCACGTAAATCTTACGTGATTTGTCTTTGGATTAACATTGGGTCAAAGTAATATTAGAGAGCGTTTTGAGAGCAATTGGAAGGCTGTTCATAGAGAAAATAAAGCCCCAAATCGTTATACCCGAATTTGATCCCATTAAATTTTTCCACCGCCATAATTTGACGGTGGGATTGTGTCACGACCCAAACCGGAGGGTCATGACGGACACTCGGACCTTGTCGAGTACTACTAAACATATATTTAACATCTAACCATAATTAATCATGGGCCACAAGGGCCGCCACTAAGTACCCTGCTGACACAAAGAAATGATAAACTGGAAAGGAGTTACGTAAAATCTTACAAATAGAAGAACCTAACTTATGCATATATACATACTAATTTCGACAAGATGACTACCACACACATGACATCTGTCTACAAGCCTCTAAAGAGTACGTGACACTGTAAGGTCGGGACATAGCCCCACCATACCCCTATGCATATCAAGAATATCGTACCAAGACTAGACTGCAACTCTGGAACAAGTAGAGTACTCCAATATCAGCTGAACCAGCAAATTACTAGAGCGGACCGTCACCCTGTCTACCTGAGCCTACGGGCATGAAACGTAGCGTCCCCCATCAAAAGGGACGTCAGTACGACTGATGTACCGAGTATGTCAGGCATGAAGAATAGCATAATAGAGACCTGAAAGTAACATGAGGCAAGAAACAACCAACCAGTAGAAAATGCCTCTGAGGGCCATAATATGCTTAAGTACCATGTCTGTGCAGAATGCCTCTGAGGGCCATAATATGCCTAAATGGCATGCACAATGCGGTCATACATATACATATGAGTATATAACACCATCAAGCCTCTGTGGGCATCCCATCATATCATATCGGCCTCTGTGGGCATAGTCATTATCGTGTATATCTGTACCAGCTGCAGATGGTGTGCGTATATAACGCCTTCCCTTTTCCCATCCCCATACATATATAATGCATACATATAGTAGAGTATATAACTTCTTTGCGGTCAAGGGTAATACATGAATATAATGCATGAATGATAATAAGACACTCTGAGTTTGTCGGAGTGGCATAAAGTCGTTTCACCGCCGATTAACATTATGAATACTGACATCTTTTCCATATACCTCAATAAGGATTTAGGAACATATTTATACATGCTTTGAAAAAAAGGAATGAATAACATGAACATCCTTAACTACTAAGAGTAGAATCATTTATGGAACAATATTACGTTTACGTTTCGTACTTAGAACATGCCAAATGAAAGAAGGATTTGCCTTAACATACCTCGATCAACGACGCTTCAACCAACTACGACGAATTAACCGTCCCTTATAAGATTAATCTTAACTAATGATAGAAGCAGTTCACTTTGCCCGAACTTACAAGAACCGAGCAAATTCTTGAAATGGAATACAAAATTATCAAATATTTTGCTGCCCCGAAGCACGTTGCTGTCTCTAATCCTTGATAAAATCACCCAATTTAAGAATATGTTGATCCTTACTCCCTTTAACTCACCATGTCGTCATTTGTTATTGACTTAAGCTTGAGAATATTTATTACTACTCTCTTTGCTGAATCATACCAAATTGATTTGCCTGTGCACACTTTGGTTGCTGCCTCTCCATTACTTCGCCAAACATATAACCCCTTAATAACATATACCAATTTAAAGCATGGACTTCTTTACCATAGTGGATAATGGGTCCCACTTTATAGAGATTACTTTTGCCAAAGAATTCTCTTAACATGTCACCTTGCTACTTAATTACTTAGTCATGTCTATACTTAGTTCAACTTTTTCTTTCTTGCTTCCACGTGGGGATGATGTTCTCATTTGTTGCTTATCCATAATCCGTATTAGTTTATTAATAATCCACTGAAAATTTAATAATTAACCAATTACACACATAATTAATTCTTGATCCTAATTCACTTAATTGGTAATTATTTTAGCACACTTTATATCTCCATTATCATAGTCATGTGCTATAACACTAGTTCGTAGCCTCTTTTTCCATACACAAAATATCATTTCTAGTCATCGTTGTCACACTTTTAAAATCTTAAATTATTTCGGAACCGCATCCTTGTATATACTAAGCTCTTTATTTGCATACGTGCATATAACATAAATCCTCCAAGGCTCAGGTATACTTGTATACGTCTAGTTGTTTAAAACATCGCCTGAAAGGTACGGGGTGTTACAGATTGATGGTCCATCGAATGATCGACGGTCCGTCTATCCTGATCGTTAATCTGCCTCCTGAGAGCAGAAATTCTCAAGGAACTTTGACAGTCTACCATGGTAGTTTGGCGGTCCATCAATCACTTCGACGGTCTGTCAATTGTCCCGTCAAACTTCCATTGTCCCTGATTTTGACTAAACGTATTTCCTTTGATCCTCTTGGTCTACGAAGTGAGGTGTTTGAAGCATGGAAAAAAGGTGGTAAAGACCAATCCTCCCTCATTGGTGGGGGAAGAAAGATTTGTTTAGTTTATAAGTCTCAAAGTTGGCTTTGGGTTTGGGACCTCAAGGGGTATCCCATGTGTTTAAAGGAGGGAGGACCAAGATGTGCTTGGGTTCGAGGATAAGCCCACACGCGCGCCGCCGCCCGTCCGGTTCGGGTTGTGGGCTGTGCTTCTTCTGATATTATCCTTTGGACCAGATTTCTTTCATATGTACAGTTTGGTCCCTGAAGTTTCAATACGTATAGTTTGGTCCATGTAGTTTCAATACGTACAGAGCGTAGAAAGGATATATACGGAGCAATCTTGTCTTAAAGACATAGTGTCATCACTGGACCCAGCATATCAAACTGTTCCAGTTTCTTGTTCTAGTTTACTGAAATTTCAATTGTTGTAATTTCATTTGTTGTAATACTTAGCAGTTACTTATTTCCGTGTCCTGAACCTTTGTAACCAACAAATTTAAGACAAGATTAGCTTGCTGTAACTGCTTCCAAACATGGCTGGAAACATGAATGATTCTGCTGCTGCCACTCAAGGCAACAATTCTGCCATCCTTCCTGCTGCCGCTACTGTTCATGGCAACTCCTCTGCCTTTCCCACTATTGCCCAAGGCACGTCCAGTGCCTTTACTGCTCAAACTTCTGCCTTCCACCACGAACGCCCAAAAAAATTCATGGGCTCCAACTTTAAGAGATGGCAGCAAAAAATGATGTTCTACTTGACTGTTATGGGTATGGCCCGGTTCCTAATGGAAGATCCTCCAAATTCTGGAGATGAAATGGACCATTCGCCTACTGAAACGGCTGAAGGGGGCCTTAGTATCCATGTCATTAATGGAATGAAGATGGTTCTTGATGCATGGAATCATAGTGATTTCATGTGTAAGAATTACATATTGAACTGCTTGGCAGACCCTATCTACACGGTCTATTGCACCGTTGGCACTGCTAAAGAGATGTGGGAAAAACTGCAAAAGAAGTACAATGCACAAGATGCAGGTACTAAGAAATTCATCATTGGAAAATTTCTAAAATTTCAAATGGTGGATAGTAAGACAGTGATGTCCCAAGTCCAGGAATTCCAAATGATTCTACATCACTTGGATTTGGAAGGAATGAAACCAAATGAGCAGTTTTTGGTTGCATCGCTGATTGAAAATTTACCTCCTTCGTGGAATGATTTATGAGCTACTAAAAGCTCAAGACAAAGGAGATGACCTTTGAAGAACTTATTATCAAACTCCAAATTCAGGAAGATAATAAGAAGGCCTTGCCAAGGGGTAAACAACCTGCTGAGGCAATGGCAAATCTGGCTGAGGCCAAAGGGAACCCAAGCAAGAAGTGGAAGTTCCAGAAAGACGGTAAGACCCAAGCAACGGAGAAGTTCAGAGGTAACTGTCACCACTGTGGGAAACCTAGTCATATGATCAAGGAATGCCGCAAGCTCAAGTCTGAGCAACAAGAGAAAGCCAAGGCTAAAGGCAAGGCGCATGCTAACGTCGTCAAGGACACGCTTCTGGACGACATGATTGAGGAGTTCTCAGCGGTGGTGCTTGAAGCAAACCTGGTTGAGAATCCCATGCAGTGGCGGATGGACACAGGTGCTACCAGACACATCTGTTCCAACAGAAATGCCTTCTCCACGTATACACCGGTCACCGACAAGAAGTTATTGATGGGCAACAACGCTTTCTCTGACGTGCTGGGGGTAGGAAAGGTGGTCCGAAAGATGACTTCTGGAAAGGAGCTCACTCTAAAGGAAGTGATGCATGTCCCTGAGATTAGGAGAAATTTAATTTCAGGACCTTTATTGGTTAATGCTGGTTTTAGGCTAGTGTTTGAATCCAATAAATTTGTACTCACTAAGAATGACACTTTTGTGGGGAGAGGCTTCGACTGTGAAGGCCTCTTCAAAGTTAACACTATGTCTGTAATGCGTTCAAGTAATAAAGTTGAAGCTTCTTCTTATTTTCTTGAGTCTTATAATTTATAGCATCATAGATTAGGACACATTAACTACAAATCCATCCAAAGGTTGGTAAAGTTGGAGTTGTTGCTGTCTATCGACGTAAACCCTCAACATAAGTGTGAGGTGTGCGTAGAGGCAAAACTCACAAAGCTTCCTTTTCGATCCGTCGAAAGGAATACCGCTCCTCTAGAACTTATTCACACATATATATGTGATTTGAAGTTCGCACAAACTAGAGGGGGGAACAAGTACTTTGTGACATTCATTGATGATAGCACAAGGTATTGTTACCTTTACTTGTTGAAAAGTAAGGATGAAGCCTTTGAAGCGTTCCGACGTTACAAAGCAGAAGTTGAGAACCAACTAAGCCTGCGAATTAAATCCATTCGTAGCGATAGAGGGGGAGAATACGTAGCGCCATTTGAGGAATATTGTGCCCAAGAAGGCATTGTTCATCAAACGACGGCTCCATACTCACCTCAATCAAACGGTGAGGCGGAACGCAAGAACAACACATTGAAGGATATGATGAATGCCTTGCTAATCAATTCCAATCTTCCCCAAAATATGTGGGGAGAAGCCGTCCCTACCGCTAATACGATTCTTAACAGAGTCCAACATAAGGGTAAGGATAAAACTCCATATGAATCATGGCAGGGAAAGAAACCCACCTACAAATATTTAAAGGTATGGGGTTGTCTGACAAAGGTTGAAGTACCCAGGCCAAAGCAGGTCAAGATTGGGCCTAAGACTGTAGATTGCATATTCATCGGATATGCAAATAACAGTAGTGCTTATCGCTTCTTAGTGCATAAGTCAGATATTCCAAATATCAACGGGGGTACAATCATGGAATCAAGGAATGCTCAATTCTTTGAAAGTATCTTTCCTAGAAAGGAAAAAGACATAACCTCTCGCATACGAAGTTATGAACAAAACTCTCAAGAACCGGGATTCGTTGACGGCTCGGATCTAGATGGTTAAGATCTAGTGGATCTCGAAGTGGCTGAATATCCAGAATCTAGTGTTCCAGATTCTCAGAACTTGGAGACTCCAGAGATGGATCTAAGGCGAAGTAAAAGGGCCAGGAAGGATAAATCCTTAGGTCCTGACTTTGTAGCTTATATGGTCGATAATGAACCAAGGACAATTGCTAAAGCATTGTCAACTCCAGAGGCACCGCTCTGGAAAGAAGCTATTGAGAGTGAAATAGGCTCCATTCTGCATAACCATACTTGAGAGTTAGTTGATCTTCCTCCGGGAAATAAACTGTTGGGTTGTAAGTGGATACTCAAACGAAAATATAAAGCAGATGAGTCTATAGATAAGTACAAGGCCATGTTGGTAGTCAAGGGCTATCGGCAGAAAGAAGGTCTTGACTACTTTGATACGTACTCCCCGGTATCTCGGATGACGTCCATACGAGTATTCATTGCTATCGCAGCTTTGCGTGACCTTGAGATACATCAAATGGATGTCAAGATAGCCTTCCTAAATGGTGATTTGGAAGAAGAAATTTATATGGACCAACCCGAAGGGTATGTGGCTCCAGGGCAAGAGAAGAAAGTCAGTCGGCTTGTCAAATCTATGTACGGGCTGAAACAAGCCTCGAAGCAATTAAACAAAAAGTTTGATAGTACTCTACTATCAAATGGTTTCTATTAACGAGTGTGACAAATGTGTCTACACGAAAGGTAACTCTGACTCATTCGTCATGATATGCATGTATGTAGATGACATGTTGATCACAGGAAGCAGTCCTAGGGTAATCCTAGAGACTAAGAACATGTTGAAACAATGCTTCGACATGAAGGATATGGGTATAGTGATGCGAACGGATATCGATATAGAGAACACCAAGTCCACCAAAGGTGGGTATGTATTTACAATTGGTGGTGGGGGGTTTGTGTCTTGGAAATCCTCTAAGCAAACTTGCATCGCCCAATCCACTATGGAAGCGAGTTTATCACTTTAGATAAAGCGGGGAGAAGAAGGCGAGTGGCTTCACGACTTCTTAGAGTATGTTTCTTGTTGGGAAAAACCCGTACCTTCGTAATGATCCACCGCGATAGCCGATCGGCTCTAGGAAGGGCACATAATGCAATGTACAATGGCAAGTCTCGTCATATTCGACGGAGGCATAATACCATTAGGCAGCTGATCACCACGGGTATAATATCCATTGATTACATAAAGTCAAAGGATAATATAGCAGACCCGTTGACAAAGGGCTTACCCAAGGATCAGATGTTCGTAAATCTAGGGGAATGGGCTTAAAACCCAAAGTATAAGGACCAATACGGTGGTAACCCAACCTTACTGACTGAGATCCTAGGAATTTGGTTCAATGGGAAAACTAAGCTGTAAAGGTTCAGTTGATCGCTTTGGTGGAAGCATGAGCACTTCGGATAGTGATTTATGTAAAGAAACACCAAGTCCAAAGTCGTTCCCGCGATAGACGTTAAGTGCTATCTGCAGTGTGGGTAAAGGTTAAGTTTCCAAAACCTTTGACGATCCTCATAGGTTGAGGTTAGGTTTGGGGAAACTTTTAATGGTTCCTAACACTTGTGAAGTAGGGTATAGCAGGATACCTTGTAGGAGACCACCTATTTAAGTGTGAGAACATGCCGCCTCAAATGAACGTACTTAAGAATCCAAGAAGTGTCCACGGCCACAACGGACAAAACATTACGAAGAAAAGAGTAAGGGAATTTGTTGTGTTGGTACTGTTGACTTGGCTTACACTAAACACTTACGGTTCAAGGCATCACGTTCACCGCGCAGTAAGTAAGTCCGATGATATTTAACTATGGAAGGTTAAAACCTGGAGCTACCTCTCCTTATGCAACATCGGTCCGCTGAAATATTGCTGGAAAAAAGGCACCATGTGAGTGCGCCAAAATCTCTTTCAAGAGGGGATTGTTGAAAATTTGCCTTTGGCGAGAGTTGCGTCCAACCATCTTTAATGGCTTAAACACTAGAGTTCCGCATGTTGGAGACTTTGATTCTTCACATGTGCATAATCTACTAAGTAAGTAGATGACCGTAGAGCGAAAGATCGTCAAATTTCGTTGAGAAATGATAGAGATATTGGTCCACGAAGTGAGGTGTTTGGGCTGTGGGCTTCTGATATTATCTTTTTGGACACAAATTGTTTTATATTTACAGTTTAGTCCCTGAAGTTTTAGGTAAGTCAAAATTGGGCAGAGAACTTTGTTGTTGGTTTTGGAACGTTAACCAACATTAATTTGCACTCAATTCAGTCATTTATTTTGGCTGAATAACTCTCCCTAAAAGCTCTAATCCGCTGTACATCAATTCATCATTTATTTTGGCTGAATTACTACCTCCATAATTGTCATTACTTGGCCAGTAAAAGCAATTATGTGGGCAGTAAGTCCTCTCCTAACAACTATATAAGAAGCCTTTGGTTCACTTGTTGAGACTACACAAACACACAAACGAAATCAGATTCTTCCTACAACTTTCCATCATCATTTCTTACTCAAAGTTCTTCAAAGTAACACTTGAGTTTCCTTTGCTCAATTGTTGAGTTGTTGTATTATCTTGGGAGACTATTGTCCAGAACGTAGAAAGGATATATACGAGGCAATCTTGTCTTAAAGACATAGTGTCATCACTCGACCCAGCATATCAAACTGTTCCAGTTTCTTGTTCTAGTTTACTGAAATTTCAATTGTTGTAATTTCATTTGTTGTAATACTTAGCAGTTACTTATTTCCGTGTCCTGAACCTTTGTAACCAACAAATTTAAGACAAGATTAGCTTGCTGTAACTGCTTCCAAACATGGCTGGAAACATGAATGATTCTGCTGCTGCCACTCAAGGCAACAATTCTGCCATCCCTCCTGCTGCCGCTACTGTTCATGGCAACTCCTCTGCCTTTCCCACTATTGCCCAAGGCACGTCCGGTGCCTTTACTGCTCAAACTTCTGCCTTCCACCACGAACGCCCAAAAAAATTCATGGGCTCCAACTTTAAGAGATGGCAGCAAAAAATGATGTTCTACTTGACTGTTATGGGTATGGCCCGGTTCCTAATGGAAGATCCTCCAAATTCTGGAGATGAAATGGACCCTTCGCCTACTGAAACGGCTGAAGGGGGCCTTAGTATCCATGTCATTAATGGAATGAAGATGGTTCTTGATGCATGGAATCATAGTGATTTCATGTGTAAGAATTACATATTGAACTGCTTGCCAGACCCTATCTACACGGTCTATTGCACCGTTGGCACTGCTAAAGAGATGTGGGAAAAACTGCAAAAGAAGTACAATGCACAAGATGCAGGTACTAAGAAATTCATCATTGGAAAATTTCTAAAATTTCAAATGGTGGATAGTAAGACAGTGATGTCCCAAGTCCAGGAATTCCAAATGATTCTACATCACTTGGATTTGGAAGGAATGAAACCAAATGAGCAGTTTTTGGTTGCATCGCTGATTGAAAATTTACCTCCTTCGTGGAATGATTTATGAGCTACTTAAAGCTCAAGATAAAGGAGATGACCTTTGAAGAACTTATTATCAAACTCCAAATTCAGGAAGATAATAAGAAGGCCTTGCCAAGGGGTAAACAACCTGCTGAGGCAAAGGCAAATCTGGCTGAGGCCAAAGGGAACCCAAGCAAGAAGTGGAAGTTCCAGAAAGACGGCAAGACCCAAGCAGCGGAGAAGTTCAGAGGTAACTGTCACCACTGTGGGAAACCTAGTCATATGATCAAGGAATGCCGCAAGCTCAAGTCTGAGCAACAAGAGAAAGCCAAGGCTAAAGGCAAGGCGCATGCTAACGTCGTCAAGGACACGCTTCTGGACGACATGATTGAGGAGTTCTCAGCGGTGGTGCTTGAAGCAAACCTGGTTGAGAATCCCATGCAGTGGCGGATGGACACATGTGCTACTACACACATCTGTTCCAACAGAAATGCCTTCTCCACATATACACCGGTCACCGACAAGAAGTTGTTGATGGGCAACAACGCTTTCTCTGACGTGCTGGGGGTAGGAAAGGTGGTCCGAAAGATGACTTCTGGAAATGAGCTCACTCTAAAGGAAGTGATGCATGTCCCTGAGATTAGGAGAAATTTAATTTCAGGACCTTTATTGGTTAATGCTGGTTTTAGGCTAGTGTTTGAATCCAATAAATTTGTACTCACTAAGAATGACACTTTTGTGGGGAGAGGCTTCGACTGTGAAGGCCTCTTCAAAGTTAACACTATGTCTGTAATGCGTTCAAGTAATAAAGTTGAAGCTTCTTCTTATTTTCTTGAGTCTTATAATTTATAGCATCATAGATTAGGACACATTAACTACAAATCCATCCAAAGGTTGGTAAAGTTGGAGTTGTTGCTGTCTATCGACGTAAACCCTCAACATAAGTGTGAGGTGTGCGTAGAGGCAAAACTCACAAAGCTTCCTTTTCGATCCATCGAAAGGAATACCGCTCCTCTAGAACTTATTCACACATATATATGTGATTTGAAGTTCGCACAAACTAGAGGGGGGAACAAGTACTTTGTGACATTCATTGATGATAGCACAAGGTATTGTTACCTTTACTTGTTGAAAAGTAAGGATGAAGCCTTTGAAGCGTTCCGACGTTACAAAGCAGAAGTTGAGAACCAACTAAGCCTGCGAATTAAATCCATTCGTAGCGATAGAGGGGGAGAATACGTAGCGCCATTTGAGGAATATTGTGCCCAAGAAGGCATTGTTCATCAAACGACGGCTCCATACTCACCTCAATCAAACGGTGAGGCGGAACGCAAGAACAACACATTGAAGGATATGATGAATGCCTTGCTAATCAATTCCAATCTTCCCCAAAATATGTGGGGAGAAGCCGTCCCTACCGCTAATACGATTCTTAACAGAGTCCAACATAAGGGTAAGGATAAAACTCCATATGAATCATGGCAGGGAAAGAAACCCACCTACAAATATTTAAAGGTATGGGGTTGTCTGACAAAGGTTGAAGTACCCAGGCCAAAGCAGGTCAAGATTGGGCCTAAGACTATAGATTGCATATTCATCGGATATGCAAATAACAGTAGTGCTTATCGCTTCTTAGAGCATAAGTAAGATATTCCAAATATCAACGGGGGTACAATCATGGAATCAAGGAATGCTCAATTCTTTGAAAGTATCTTTCCTAGAAAGGAAAAAGACATAACCTCTCGCAAACGAAGTTATGAACAAAACTCTCAAGAATCGGGATTCGTTGACGGCTCGGATCTAGATGGTTAAGATCTAGTGGATCTCGAAGTGGCTGAATATCCGGAATCTAGTGTTCCAGATTCTCAGAACTTGGAGACTTCAGAGATGGAACTAAGGCGAAGTAAAAGGGCCAGGAAGGATAAATCCTTAGGTCCTGACTTTGTAGCTTATATGGTCGATAATGAACCAAGGACAATTGCTAAAGCATTGTCAACTCCAGAGGCACCGCTCTGGAAAGAAGCTATTGAGAGTGAAATAGGCTCCATTCTGCATAACCATACTTGAGAGTTAGTTGATCTTCCTCCGGGAAATAAACTGTTGGGTTGTAAGTGGATACTCAAATGAAAATATAAAGTAGATGAGTCTATAGATAAGTACAAGGCCATGTTGGTAGTCAAGGGCTATCGGCAGAAAGAAGGTCTTGACTACTTTGATACGTACTTCTCGGTATCTCGGATGACGTCCATACGAGTATTCATTGCTATCGCAGCTTTGCGTGACCTTGAGATACATCAAATGGATGTCAAGATAGCCTTCCTAAATGGTGATTTGGAAGAAGAAATTTATATGGACCAACCCGAAGGGTATGTGGCTCCAGGGCAAGAGAAGAAAGTCTGTCGGCTTGTCAAATCTATGTACGGGCTGAAACAAGCCCCGAAGCAATTAAACAAAAAGTTTGATAGTACTCTACTATCAAATGGTTTCTATTAACGAGTGTGACAAATGTGTCTACACGAAAGGTAACTCTGACTCATTCGTCATGATATGCATGTATGTAGATGACATGTTGATCATAGGAAGCAGTCCTAGGGTAATCCTAGAGACTAAGAACATGTTGAAACAATGCTTCGACATGAAGGATATGGGTATAGTGATGCGAACTGGATATCTGATATAGAGAACACCAAGTCCACCAGTGGGTATGTATTTACAATTGGTGGTGGGGCTGTGTCTTGGAAATCCTCTAAGCAAACTTGCATCGCCCAATCCACTATGGAAGCAGAGTTTATCGCTTTAGATAAAGCAGGAGAAGAAGCTGAGTGGCTTCACGACTTCTTAGAGTATGTTTCTTGTTGGGATAAACCCGTACCTTCTGTAATGATCCACTGCGATAGCCAGTCGGCTCTAGGAAGGGCACATAATGCAATGTACAATGGCAAGTCTCGTCATATTCGACGGAGGCATAATACCATTAGGCAGCTGATCACCACGGGTATAATATCCATTGATTACATAAAGTCAAAGGATAATATAGCAGACCCGTTGACAAAGGGCTTACCCAAGGATCAGATGTTCTGTCTGTCTAGGGGAATGGGCTTAAAACCCAAAGTATAAGGACCAATACGGTGGTAACCCAACCTTACCGACTGGAGATCCTAGGAATTTGGTTCAATGGGAAAACTAAGCTGTAAAGGTTCAGTTGATCGCTTTGGTGGAAGCATGAGCACTTCGGATAGTGATTTATGTAAAGAAACACCAAGTCCAAAGTCGTTCCCGCGATAGACGTTAAGTGCTATCTGCAGTGTGGGTAAATGTTAAGTTTCCAAAACCTTTGACGATCCTCATAGGTTGAGGTTAGGTTTGGGGAAACTTTTAATGGTTCCTAACACTTATGAAGTAGGGTATAGCAGGATACCTTGTAGGAGACCACCTATTTAAGTGTGAGAACATGCCGCCTCAAATGAACGTACTTAAGAATCCAAGAAGTGTCCACGGCCACAACGGACAAAACATTACGAAGAAAAGAGTAAGGGAATTTGTTGTGTTGGTACTGTTGACTTGGCTTACACTAAACACTTACGGTTCAAGGCATCACGTTCACCGCGCAGTAAGTAAGTCCGATGATATTTAACTATGGAAGGTTAAAACCTGAAGCTACCTCTCCTTATGCAACATCGGTCCGCTGAAATATTGCTAGAAAAAAGGCACCATGTGAGTGCGCCAAAATCTCTTTCAAGAGGGGATTGTTGAAAATTTGCCTTTGGCGGGAGTTGCGTCCAACCATCTTTAATGGCTTAAACACTAGAGTTCCGCATGTTGGAGACTTTGATTCTTCACATGTGCATAATCTACTAAGTAAGTAGATGACCGTAGAGCGAAAGATCGTCAAATTTCGTTGAGAAATGATAGAGATATTGGTCCACGAAGTGAGGTGTTTGGGCTGTGGGCTTCTGATATTATCTTTTTGGACACAAATTGTTTTATATTTACAGTTTAGTCCCTGAAGTTTTAGGTAAGTCAAAATTGGGCAGAGAACTTTGTTGTTGGTTTTGGAACGTTAACCAACATTAATTTGCACTCAATTCAGTCATTTATTTTGGCTGAATAACTCTCCCTAAAAGCTCTAATCCGTTGTACATCAATTCATCATTTATTTTGGCTGAATTACTACCTCCATAATTGTCAATACTTGGCCAGTAAAAGCAATTATGTGGGCAGTAAGTCCTCTCCTAACAACTATATAAGAAGCCTTTGGTTCACTTGTTGAGACTACACAAACACACAAACGAAATCAGATTCTTCATACAACTTTCCATCATCATTTCTTACTCAAAGTTCTTCAAAGTAACACTTGAGTTTCCTTTGCTCAATTGTTGAGTTGTTGTATTATCTTGGGAGACTATTGTCCAGAACGTAGAAAGGATATATACGAGGCAATCTTGTTTTAAAGACAGAGTGTCATCACTCGACCCAGCATATCAAACTGTTCCAGTTTCTTGTTCTAGTTTACTGAAATTTCAATTGTTGTAATTTCAATTGTTGTAATACTTAGCAGTTACTTATTTCCGTGTCCTGAACCTTTGTAACCAACAAATTTAAGACAAGATTAGCTTGCTGTAACTGCTTCCAAATATGGCTGGAAACATGAATGATTCTGTTGCTGCCACTCAAGGCAACAATTCTGCCATCCCTCCTGCTGCTTCTACTGTTCATGGCAACTCCTCTGCCTTTCCCACTATTGCCCAAGGCACGTCCAGTGCCTTTACTGCTCAAACTTCTGCCTTCCACCATGAATGTTTTGTTAGTCAAACGTCCGAGGGATGTAACTTGAACCGGGTAATAAATTTTTTGTTAGTCATACGAGACGCAGTTTCCGACGATGGATGGATGACGACCGTCTTGAAGGAACATTTATCCTTATGTAGGAGGTAAGAGAGGAGAGTCGTTAAGGACATTTGAATGCTAGGTACTTTAGATTAGGTGCACTATTGAAAACATGAGCGATTTTGAAACATTTGAAAGTAAAAATGTGCATAAAAGGTTAAGGAATTCTTTCAAGACACCTAGGCTCTTCTATTTTACTCTTGTATACATTTGTTGGTTGAAAAATGTTTGCATTGAATTCGTGCTATTATTTACTAAGTAGAGGTCAATATGAATCCGTCTTGAACCATTAGTGTGCCATGTGTGGTGAGTATTTTCCCCCTATTATTCCATGTCTCATATTGATGTCTAGAACTTGCTCGGTGTGTGTATAATGTGAAACTAGATGTGTTGAGTTTAGGAGATGCTATAGACATTTCTTTGTTAGCCATGATTTTTATCTGTCTCTTTACCTACCCGTATGTGATGTTCTCAGTTAACCCCTTCGAGTCGTTAGCCTATTTTCTTTGATAGCCAAGTCTTGAGCCTATTCCCTTTGTTTGATGTAACTTAAAAATTTGATCATGAACTTCTAAAGCACTTTAGAAATTGAGCGCATAGAAGCAAGTGGGAAGTTGATATAAGGGAAGTTGAAGCAGAAATTAGAAAAAAGAGGTTACGGGTTACACTTGTTTAAAATTGCTAAGTACATGTTGTTAGTATGGAGCGGAAAAAGAAAAGAAAAATGTCTGTCACTTGAAAAAAAAATAAGAACAATTCTCCTTGCTAGTGATGTATGAATTAAATTAAAGAGTATGTTTAATGAAAAGGGGGACATAAGGGAAATGAAAAAGAATGGTTGAAAATTTGGTGAAGCAACGAAAGCACGTGAGTGTAAATTAAGTGTGATGTCTTAAAAGTGCTTAGGTAGATTAGTCACTATTCATCCAAATAATTCCTACCATCCCGTAGCCGACATTACAACCCTTTAAGTCCTATTTTATCAAATACTCGGTGTTCTTATGTTAATAGAGTATAACACTAAGGGCAAGTATACAACATATCTTATGTGCATGTGAAGTTTCTTGTCGAGAGTGGGTGTAATTCTTTCTATCTTCATTCCCTTAATGTTACTTGTTTTCATTGAAAAATAGTTGGCAACTATCGTATGTATTGACTGGTGATGGCACATGATTGGTAAGAGATAGGTGATATGTTGAGTTTTTTTTCTAGGCGTCATGGTAATTTTTGCCTTCATTTATATTGATGAGTCAGTCTTAGAGGCTATGTTATTTTGAAGAAATTATTGACATGCTTGAAATTGATGTGATGCATAAGATACTTGAGAGTTTGCTCGCACGTGTTTACATAGTTGTAGTGGCCATAACCTGAGTAATCCTATTCAAATTGGCGTGTTGGTAAGGGTTTTTTAGAAGTGGGTGTGTTTAGTTGTTTGTCCTAGTATGAACAAAGGTTTAAGTGTGGGGTGGTGATCTTAGATTTACTCATGTTTCTACCTTGTTTTGAGTGATAAATGCACTAAATACACCTAAATATTATTTACTTTGCGATATTGGGATAATATGTGCATTATTTGTGAATCTAGGTAGTTTATGTTTAATATTCTCCATTTTGGAGAAGAGGAGGTCAATATCGGCTAAGGATGGAATGAGCTCATCGGGCCCTTGCCGAGCGAATCTCAAAGAAAGCAGTGAGCTTGCCTTGGAGCTTGCTCGGTGAGCAGAAAATATCAAGCATGGAAAATTCCCACTAAATACAAAACTTGGCATCCCTCGTCGGTCGAAGCCTATATCGAGCAATGTGCTGGCATTGGAGCTTGCTCGGCGATCTCTCTCTGTCGACGTGAAATGCTCACTAAGTCCTTAATAGGTTTGGATGGGCCTTTTAGGATTATTCCCAACACTATAAATAGACCCTGTGTATGGTTTTTAGAGGGAATTTTTGACGTAAAGCGAACGAAGAGCCGTTGTGGAGGCCGGAGATTATTGAGTTTTACTTTTTCTTTTTTCATACTA
This sequence comes from Anisodus tanguticus, assembly GCA_034509755.1. Taxonomy (NCBI): domain Eukaryota; kingdom Viridiplantae; phylum Streptophyta; class Magnoliopsida; order Solanales; family Solanaceae; genus Anisodus; species Anisodus tanguticus. The sequence continues at coordinate 10,586,128 of CM067543.1, read as the reverse complement.
CAAGTTTTTATATTTTTTTGGATGATTTGTTGTATTTTCTTCATGTCTATGTGGAGCTAAACTTCTCATTCTAGGGTTATGGTTCTTTCATGAAAACATTTTTATTTAAATATTAATTTCAATTAATTAGCTTAGTGTATTAGTTTATTTATTTAATCCCGAGCTTAATTATTTGGTCGCTTGATCACCAATCGTATACTATCTACGAATCTTAACTTGAACTCGAGAGAAGAATTCTAAGATAGCAATATGGTTAAATAGAGCAGGATCTCAACCTTGGCCATCGGGGAGCAAATTTGCATCTAGGATAGAGATATACCTAATTCGTCTTGCTTGGTTAATATACAGAAAATATAAATGCATTTGTGTAAAAGTTCATGACTATAAAGATATAAGGTTGAAAGTAATATGAATAGGCGACTAAGGACTCGAAAGATTCTTATTCGTAATATTAATCCTGTTAGTCAGTAAATTAGATAAAATTTTGTAGTTGAATCAATTGAAGAATATAACATGATTGTTAAATCGCCCTAATCGATTTCATCTCATCGATAATATAAAAACCCGTTATTTCTTGATTGAAGTTCATTATTTGTTTTCTTTTTAATAAAAGTTAGTTTATAATGATAACCTTTGGATTTAATTTCTTGTTTAGATAATTAGCATTAGTCTAATTTAGTTGACGATTAATCATAAGTCCCTGTTTGGTTGCTGAAAAATCATAATTATGCGTGAAGTTAGGAAATACAGTCAATTTAAGTCGCGGGTCGGGTCAGTTTAGTCTCGAATTTAACAACAAAAACCCCCTCACTGGGGCTGAATTCTCTCTTCAGAATCTTCTTGTCATGGAAATGCTTCATGCGGGCCTTGTAGAGTGATGATCTCTCATAAGCTTGAAGTAGGAATTCATCCAACTCATTCAATTTCTCCATCCTCAAGTGTGAGGCATCACCCTAATCAAGATTCAACTTTGTAAGGCCCACATCGCCTTGTGCTCAATTCCACTGGGAGATGACAAGCCTTACCAAACACTAACCGATAAGGAGACATGCCAATTGGTGTCTTATATGCAGTCAGGTATGTCCATGTCATATCATATAACTTTCATAACCAATCAGTCCTATTAGCATTCACCGTTTTGTACAAGATGCTCTTGATATCCCTATTTGACACTTCCTTGCCCATTTGTTTTGGGATGATAGGGTGTTGCAAACTTGTGTTTGACTCCATATTTTTTAAGAAGAGCATCAAACAACCTGTTATAAAAGTGGGAATCCATGTGGCTAATGATATCCCTTGAAGTACCAAACCTTGAGAATATGTTATTTTTCAAGAACATGGTAACACTCTTTCCTTCATTATTTGGAAGCTCAACGACCTCCACCCACGTGGATACAAAGTCAACTACAACAAGGATATACTTGATGTTATAATAACTCACAAATAGATCCATGAAATCAATTCCATAAACATCAAATAGCTCCACCTCAAGAATCAATGACATAGGTAACTCATGACGCCTTGAGATGCCCCCATGTCTTCGACATTGATCACACATTTTCACAAAATCATGGGCATCTTGATAGATGGTCGGCCAGTAGAAACCACTTTGAAGAAATTTAGCCATCATCCGCGAACTACTTTGATGGACACCAACGGGTGAGGACTGACAAGCCTTAATGATAGACATCATTTCAACTTCGGGAATGCACCTCCTTATGATGTTATCAGCACACATCCCGAAGAGAAATGGATCATCCCAATAGAACTTCTAGACATCATTCAAGAACTTCTTCATTTGGTGGAAATTCAAATGTCTTGGCATGATATCACTAGCATGGTAATTGACAAAGTCGACATACTATTGCACCAAATCTTGAGAAGCCGCCAACACTTGCTTGTCGGAAAAGGACTCATTGATTTCAAGATCATCTTTTGGTCTCCCCTTTTCTTTAAGTCATGACAAATGATCCGCCACTTGATTTTCATACCCTTTTCTATCCTTGACCTCAAAGTCAAATTCTTGTCAGAGGAGCACCCAATGTATCAACATTGGCTTATCATATTTCTTTTACATGAGGTACCAGAGATCCGCATGATCGGTGTGGACTATAACATGAGTCCCTAACAAATAAGCTCGAACCTTTTCAAAATGTATAGACGATTGCAAACAACTCTTGTTCGATGATAGTGTAATTTATTTGAGCCTAATTGAGATCTTTACTAGCATAATAAATGGGATGAAAACTCTTTTCAAGTTTGTCCTAGAACAGCTCCTATATATACACCACTAGCATCACATATGAGCTCAAATGGGTTTGACCAATCCGGAACGATAATGATCGGAGCCGAGATGAGCTTTACTTTCAAACATTCAAATGCCTTGAGACATGGATCGTCAAACACAAATTTGGATTCCTTTTCTAACAACTTGCACAATGGATTAGCCACTTTTGAGAAGTATTTGATGAATTTTCTATAGAAACCGGCATGACCCAAAAGACTCTGAACACCTCTTACGGTAATGGGATGAGGAAGCTTTGATTGAGCCATTAATTTCATCTCTCTTCTTCCTTCATGATTTCCTCAAATGATAATACTCTAGAAAGATCTCCTCTAACGATTTTCGTCTCTCTAGTGTGCCAAGCCTCATTGGTCTGGGTCAACTTATCGAGTAGAGCACTCACCATATCAAATGAATTTTCCATGATGGACCCTTCCGCCACATTGTTAGCCGCTGACTTGTTTACCGAATCAAGTAACCTATAAAATATTTAGAGAAAAAACATAATCGGGAAGCCCGTGCTTAGGATAATTCTTAATCTTCTTCTTGAACCCAGTCTAAGCCTCGTGTAGAGTCTTATTTAGAAGTTAACAAAAGTTGTTAATTTGATTATGGAGTTGTAACATCCGGGATGGAGGGAAAAACTTATCAATGAATGCTTCTTTTAATTCCTCCCAAGTTGAGATGGACCTGGCTGGAAGATCATCCAACCAAACAGTGGCATCTCCCATGAGAGAAAACATGAAGAGTCGTAGTTTGACCACCTCACTAGAGACATTGGGTTGGCGGTTGGTGACACACACTCCGAGAAAATTTTTGAGTTGCCTATTTAGGTCATCGATTGTCGTAACCCCAAATAAGTCCTTGGTGCTGAGCAAGTACAACTAGTGGTGTTGAGATAAAAACTTGTATTTCCCTTAATAGGGGTGGTTGGATTGCATTAGCAAATCTGATGCCCCATAAATTTCCATCATCAGAGCCGGGGTCAAACATGTCACCTAAAACAACATAAACAAAGAAAGTAATATGAAAAAATAAAGACTAAAGGTAGATATTTACACTAATTGGTAAATTATTAGACCGTATTTCCCAATAACGGTCCGCCAAAATTACATCTTTTAAATAGGTATAATGTGGTGGTTGTTCAAATATAGAACCCAACGAGGCTGAGATCCAATCCCACAGAGAATACAATGAATAAATGCACTTGTTAAGTGTAACGCACGACTGTTAGTCTTAGTTTCTAGGGATAGGGGGAATAAATGTTTGTTTGTAATTGAAATACTAGTAATTGCTTAAGAGAGTTCAAATGACGATTTGTGAAGATTGGAAAAACAACTAGGGTTGTTGTCCTAAATGGAAAGTAATGCAATTGGTTCTACAATTTAACTCACTTATATGCCTAGATGTTCTAAACAATAGTTTCTTTTAAGTTCACCGAAAGTTTTCCAACCAAATCAGTGAAATTCATTACTAAGCTTTTCCAAGCCTTAGAATGTGAAAATGTGAACAACAACAACAACATACCCAGTGAAATCCCACACCGTGGGGTCTAGGGAGGGTAGAGTGTACACAGACCTTACCTCCACATTGGTAGGTAGAGCGGCTATATCTGGGAGACCCTCGGCTCAAGACAAAGCTTAATCACAAATAAGACAATCAAAACAAAGCAAGAGTAAAGAGTAAAGAGTAAAACAAGATAAATGGTCAGACCCAGATAAGGGATTAAAGTAGTATAAAGTGTGTTCGAACAAAAGGGAGTAGTAGCTAACACAACTAAATAACCTAAACAAAATACCCTAAAGAACACATAACAACATAAATCAAACTACAGTGGAGTATAAAGCAATAATGTGCCTATAAGTGTGATAGGATAATCGGGCCTACAGTAATAACACTACAACTACCAATTTGTAAGCATAAATAAGAATACGCCCGAGTACCTACTACTCTTCCACCCTAATTCGTGTCCTCCACAACCCCTTATCTAAGGTCATGTCCTCAGTAAGCTGCACCTGCACCATATTCAGTCTAATTACCTCTCTCTAATACTTCTTTGGCCTACCTCTACCCCTCCTGAACCCCTCCACAGCCAACATATCACACCTCCACACTGGGGCATCTGTGTCTCTCCTCTGCACATGCCCGAACCATCTTAACCTCGCTTCCCGCATCTTGTCATCCACCGAAGCCACTTCCACTTTCTCCCGGATATCATCATTTCTAATCCTATCTCTCCTTGTATGCCCATACATCTATCTCAGCATCTTCATCTCCGCAACTTTCATCTTTTATATGTGCGAAGTCTTGACTGGCCAATACTCCGCCCCATACAACATAGTCGGTCTAACCACCACCCTATAGAACTTGCCTTTAAGTTTTGGTGGCATTTTTTTGTAGCATAAGACTCCAAACGCGAGCCTCTATTTCATCCACCCTGCACCAATACGATGTGTGACATTATCATCAATATCTCTATTCCCTTGGATAATAGACCCTAGGTACTTGAAGCTTACTTTCTTTGGAATGACCTGAGAACCAAGCCTTACCTCCATGCCTGTCTCAGGGTCGCTCACATTGCTAAACTTGCACTCTAAATACTCTGCCTTGGTCCTACTCAACCGAACCCTTTATACTCCAGAGTCTATCTCTAAACCTCTAGCTTGGCGTTCACTCCTCTGCGAGTCTCATCAATCAAGACTATGTCATCTACGAATAACATACACTATGGTACCTCCCATTGGATTTTTCGCGTCAGTCCGTCTATCACCAAGACAAATAAGAATGAGCTAAGAGTTGATCCCTGGTGCAGCCCCATGATCACTGGAAAGTACTCTGAGTCTCCTCCTACTGTCTGTACTCTAGTCTTGGCTCCATCATACATATCCTTGATAGCCCTAGTATACGCCATAGGTACACATCTAACCTCTAAACATCCCTATGTATTTTGTCGTATGCATTCTCGATGTCGATGAAAATTATATGTAAGTCTTTCTTTATCTCTCTATACTGCTCCACCAACCTCCTAATAAGATGAATGGCTTCGGTAGTCGAACGCCCCGGCATGAACCAAACTGGTTCTTGGAAATAGACACACCTCTCCTCACCCTCATCTCTACGACTTTTTTCCAAACTTTCATAGAGTGGCTCAACAGCTTGATACCCCTATAGTTGTTGCAACTCTGGATATCACCTTTGTTTTTGTACAAGGGAATCATTGTACTCCACCTCCATTCTTCGGGCATTCTTGCCGTCTTAAAAATAACGTTAAATAACTCAGTTAGCCACTCCAAACCAGCCCTGCCTGCGCTCTTTCAAAATTCAACTGGATCTCATCATGCCATGTCGCTCGTCCCCTGCGCATCCTGCGAATAACACCCGTAACCTCCTCAACCTTAATGCTTCTACAATACCCAAAATCCCCGTGCCTACCAGAATGCTCCAGATCTCCCAGCATAATGTCTCCCTCTCCTTTTTTGTTCAAGAGTTTGTGAAAGTAAGACTGCCAACTCCGCCTAATATGTGCTTCCTCCACCAGTACTTTGTCGTCCTCGTCCTTGATGCACCTCACTTGATCCAAGTCACGGACCCTCCTCTCGCTTGTCTCGACTAGTCTGTACAACTTCTTATCCTTGTCTTTCTCCTCTAATTCCACATACAGACGTTCGAAACCCGCTATTTTCGCTGCCGTAACCGCTAGCTTTGCCTCCTTCCCCGCCATTTTTATTTTGAGTTAGCTTGACTATTCCTAGCTCAAGCTATTAGATAGGATTTAAATCCCCAAATCCTCGCTAATTACTCATTTCCTAATCTTTACTTTTTTTTCTCAAGCAAAACAAATATGTCTAGGCATGATTAATGTTGGCCACCATTAAAAGACATTTAAGCTCATAGAGTAACTAGAAAAAATCCATGACAAATAAATAAAATTTAAATATCAAGACCCAATTACATAACTAACATATTTTAATCCCACAACCCTAGCTAATAAGATTAGTTGCTCATATTCATTAAGTGAAAGCATTAATTATTGAAATATTCATTGAAAACTTACAAAATGTCGAAGAAGGAGACAAAAAGGTGAAGAATCCTTCTTAAAAGCTTCAATGACCGCTAACTTTTGTTTTCAATGAAGAGAGACAAAATTTGAACTTGGAATAAATGAGTTGAAAACCCTTGAAGAGTATTTATACATCCCAAAAATGTGCACCCAAAATTAGATAAAAATACTCCCACGTGCCCTTCTGCGAATCACAGATGATGATGCAGGCGTGACCTGTGACTCGCAGGCCGCTCTTCCGTATCCCAGGATGCACATTTCAAAGATTCAGGAACTCGTCATCCATCACGTCATGCGTCAGGGGTGCGACTCATGCGTGTTGCTTCTATTCTTCCAGCTTCTCTTCAAAACTGTCAGCTCTTGCGGCAGCCCTGTGATTCGCAGGTTGTGTTTTCTTGTGTCCTTAGCTTCTTTTTGCTCGTTCCTGATATTTGAACATCTTACACTATAAAACAACACAAACACATAATAAATGATATACAATGTACTTAATTAGTTGCAAAAACTTAAGAAAACAATATCAAATGTGTCGTAATTTTACGACACGTCAGCAGGACCTAGATCAGCTTCAACTCACCGAGGACATTACCCTTGATAGGAAAGTTTGGAGGTCGAGAATTAGGGTATAAGGTTAGTAGGTAGTTGAGCGTATTTCTATCCCATTCTCAGAGTATTTGTTTTATTTTTGTATTTCCTTATTTTAGATTACTATTACTACAATTTGTTCCTTAAGCCTCGGTTGTCTTATTATCTTGTTATTATTTCTGCTTATTGCTACGGCCTCTTTTTCAGCGTTGTTTGAGCCGAGGGTCTATCGAAAACAACATCTTTACCTTCTCAAGGTAGGGATAAGACTTGCATACACATTTTCCTCTACAAACCTCATCTATGGAATTACGATTGGCTTATTGTTGTTGTTGTTGTTATATAATTAAATAATAAATTTATACATTTTCTTAGATTGGACGCTTCTTGACGCATGTCATGCAGCATTTGAAGACATTGAAGTGAAATTCTAATTCCGTTAGAGAAATTCTAAAGAGTTTGTTTTTACTCAAAAAGTCATAGCAGGAAATGAAGCAACATATTAGGATATATGACGTTCGATTCACTTAATTTTTCCGGGTGTGCATCGGATGTAAGAAAGTATTTTTCGTTCTATCCACCATCCAACTCATATTCGAAATATGAATTAATCAGTTCGGAACGTGTGTGTATATATTTTATACACTATTATAAAAGACTAGCAAATACAGTAAATTTGGCAATTTATAAAAGAATGGACATGAAATTTTTTAAGAAAAAATAAATTTCCAAATAATTGTTGATTATATATAGTACTGATTGTTTGAAAATATAAAGATGAGATTTAAATTTTTTAAAATATAAAGTGATTTTGACCATCTTTTTACGTAAAATATTTTTCACTCACAATTTTTTTTTCAAGTTAAATTCATATCAAAACACAACTTCAACTTTAGCTTTGGTGCAAGAGCTCGATCCACATAAACTTCAGCGACGATGACCTTTATGTCATCATTTTCAAATGTCTTTCATTTTCCTATCACCTTCTCGATTTATTAGTATTAATTTTTGTTGGATACAAAGATGCAAGAAACGAAAATTACAAGTAATTGTTAAGTATTACAAGAACTGAAATTACACTTGAAGAATAAACTGGAACAGTTTTTGGTATGCTGAGTCGAGTGTTTGCACTTTGTCTTTAAGACAATATTGCCCCATACTTTCTACGTCCTGGACAATTGTCTCCCAAGATAAAACAGCAAGTGAACAAATGAGCAAAGAAAACTCAAGTGCTACCGTGAAGAATTTTGAGTAATGAAATGATGTTGGAAGGTTGTAGGAAGACTGATTTCGTTTCTGTTTGTGTGTTAAGTGTAGCTCAACAATGGTGACAAAGGGTCCTTTATATAATTGAAGGAGAGGCGCATGAACTGCCCACATAAGTGTCATTACTGGCCAAGTAATGGCAATTATGGAGGTAATAATTCACCATTATGTGCAACAGATGGCATTTAGGAAAAATTGAGTGCTGGTTGACGTTCTGTTCTCTGCCCAATCTGACTTTCTTGAAACTTCAGGAACCAAACTGTACATATTGAAACTTCAGGGACCAAACTGTACATATTGAAACTTCAGGGACCAAACTGTACATATTGAAACTTCAGGGACCAAACTATACGTATTGAAACTTCAGGGACCAAACTGTACATATGAAAGAAATCTGGTCCAAAGGATAATATCAGAAGAAGCACAGCCCACAACCCGAACCGGACGGGCGGCGGCGCGCGTGTGGGCTTTCCTCGAACCGAAGCACATCTAGGTCCTCCCTCCTTTAAACACATGGGATACCCTTGGGGTCCCAAACCCCAAGCCAACCTTGAGACTTATAAACAAAACAATTCTTTCTTCCTCCACCGATGAGGGAGAATTGATGTCAATACCACACTTTTCCATGATTCAAACACCTCACTTCGTGAACCAATATCTCTTTCATTTCTCAATGAAATTTGACGATCCTTGGATCTACGGTTATCTACTTACTTAGTAGATTATGCACGTGTGAAGAACCGGATTCTCCAATATGCGGAACACTAGTGTTTAAGCCGTTAAAGTTGGTCGGACGCAACTCCCGCCAAAGACAAATTTCCAACAATTTTTGCTAATAATTCAGTACGAAATCAAGTAACTTGATTAATTTTTATAGTATCAAAAGAGGTAAATGTATGATTTTTATTAAATATCATATGAAGCCGACAGAAGAAACAATGATGTTTGAAGATCGAATCTACTGTTGAATTCAAAGAATTAGTTGCGGCTTAAATATCAAATTTTATTTCATTTAAAATATGTAATAATGAAAAGGACAAATTGGTTATATTGTAATTATCTTGTCTTAGTAATAATTAAGTCAAATAAATGTTGTATCAAAAGAGGTAACGATTTATATATATATATGAAAGAAATAATCTCCTTTATTATTCTCATTAATGAAGATGTATTTATATACAATATACAATTCCTAATTATGTAAAATCTTATATCTACTATAACAATAAATAGAAAGTTCTATTCCTATTATAACAATAAATACTAATTACACTTATACAATAATTCTTCAACTATGATAAGTTTACACTAAAACTTGAACTCGGGTACACATGTATATCACGTGTATACTCCTTTTGTCATACCCCCGCAGTCATAGCGGACGGTTGTCGTACGCTGAGACTGTCCCTAAAATCTTCAAATAGAACTGAGGGAAGACCCTTAGTAAAGATGTCAGCAATTTAGTACCTGGAAGGGACATGCAAAACGCATACTTGTCCACGAGCTACCTTTTCGCGAACAAAGTGAATAACCATCCCGATATGCTTAGTGCGCTGATGTTGGATCGGATTTTCAGAATTATAGACTGCACTAACATTATCACAATAGGCCAAGGTAGCTTACTGAATAGGCAAGTGAAGTTCTAATAGAAGATTACGCAGCAAACATGATTCAGACACCACATTGGCTACCCCTCGATACTCGGCCTCTGCACTGGATCGCGATAATGTCGCCTGGCGTTTTGCAGACCAAGATACCAAGTTATCACCCATAAACATACAATAACCAGAGATCGAGCATCTGGTATCAGGACATCCACCCCAATCAACATCTGTATAATACACGAGAGTAGAAATGGTGGATGGATATAAATGCAATGCTTAATCAAATGTGCCCTGTATGTATCGTATACTGCGTTTGAGCTCATGCACATGCTCAATCTGTGGATCATGTATAAACAAACACACCTGCTGCACTGCATAAGTAATATCAAGTCTCATGAAAGTCAGATCCTGAAGTGCTCCTGCAAGACTGCGATAGTGGGTGTGATCCTCGTATGGGGTGCCAGACGTAGCACTCAACTTCGGTTTGGTGTCCACTGGAGTACAAGTAGACTTACAAGATGACATGCTAGCTTTCTCAATAATCTCTGCCGCATATTTTTTCTGAGATAAAAATAGACCATTTGCATGACGAGTGACTGCTACGCCAAAAAAATAGCTTAAGCCCCCCAAGTCTTTCATAGTAAATTCTGAACTGAGAAGGGACATGATAGACTTGCGTAGAATATCTGATGAGGCAGTCAATATACTATCATCAACATATAACAACATGTATGCTAGAGAAGTACTACGCCGATAGATGAACAGTGAATGATCAGACATGCTGTGAGAAAACCTAATAGTAGACAGATAATCTGCAAACCTTTTATACCAAGCTCGTGGGGCCTGCTTAAGCCCATACAAGGACTTTTTTCAGCAAAAGACATGATGAGGATAACTGGGGTCCCTAAAACCCAAGGGTTGATGCATGTAAACTGTCTCCTTAAGATCACCGTGTAAGAAAGTATTTTTCACATCCAGTTGGTGAATGGGCCATGCCTTCGAGAGAGCTAGACTGAGCACAATGCGAATGGTTTCCAGTTTGACCACCTGACTAAATGTCTCTCCACAATCTACGCCAATCTGTTGTGTTTTACCATCACTTACAAGACGGACCTTATGCCTCTCAAAAGAACCGTCAGAATTTTCTTTATGAGTAAAAATCCACATAGACCGAATAATATTAACACCAGGTGGACGGGGCACCAACTCCCACCTTTATGAGGGAGGATGTTAAGTAGATATGTAACCATTTGTAATGCATGATGCCAAAAAGAAGGTGGTAATGAATAATGGGCAAGCAAGGTACGGACAATATTATTTATGGAACGAATTTTTCTCTCGGCTTTCCCATTTTGTGAGGAGGTATGTGGATAAGAAAACCGAAAAGATATGTCATTAGTGTCACAAAACTCTCAAAAAAAGTCCATTACCCCTGCCATTATCACATTAAATATTTTTAATTTTCCATTCGAATTGGGTACGGATGAATGCTCTAAATTTTTAAAAGGTGAAAAAAACCTGAGATTTTTGGATAAAGGAAAGGTCCACAAAAAATTAGAATAATTATTCAAAAATAAGACATAATAACGATGGCCCAAAGAACTTAAAACGGGAGATGTCCATAAATCATTATGAATAATGTCAAAAGACATCAAAGTACGAGAAGTAGAGGCTACAAACGGTAATCTAACATATTTCCCTAATAGACAAGAAGGACAAAGTGGAGTACTACGCGTACCCTTACAAATAATAAAAATATTTTTATGCAGAGAAGAAATAATAGATGACCCCGGATGTCCCAAATGTTCATGCCACAAGGAAGGAGCAAGAGCGGCAAAGGTAGAAGCTGTGGCTTGACTCGCAGAAATGGTGGTGAGTGGATAAATCTCCCCCTTCACAGAAAATCCAAAAGGATCAAAATTAACAAAATCCCAACTATCAGTGGTGAATTTTCGGACAAACACCAATTTTTTAATTAAATTAGGGGCATGAAGAACATTTTTTAAGACAAGAGGTGGATGTGGGGGAGACAATTTCATAAGACCATAACTACGAATTGGAATTGAGTTGTCATTACCAACAATAATGCCACGATTTTTGCTCAAATTGAAATAAAATGAGAGATTATCTTGTACGGACATCATATGAGAAGTGGCTCCGGTGTCCATGTACCAATTCGAGTCTGGGGGATTAATCCGAGTGTATGCATTGCGGCCTCAATATCCGTAGGTGTCGGGACAAGAGCCTGACCCGCAGTAGTGAAGGCTTGCTGCCCCGACCCAGCACTGTATCATGATGCACTGTTCGGGAAACTGGGCCTGGAGGCCGACTAGAATTGGGCCCAGTTTCCAGGATAGGGCGTTGGTGGATAATAAGGGTTATTGGGCCAATAACCACTAGCCCAGCCCCACGGCCAAAAGGCCCAAGACTGCGTCCAGTTGGCATGCGGTCCACTGTTCCAAGCCCCACTACTTCCGCCACTACTGTTCTGGCCACTGCCGTTGTTACCACCGCGACTGCCACCACGATTTTTGCCATTATTTTTACAATTTGATCCATTTTTTCGCAATCGTTGATACGATTTTGGCTCGAATTTTCGAAAAAATGAGTGAGAATTTTCTGACGTGGCCATCATCATGACGGAATTTGCGCTGGTAGCCGCTTTCTTAGCCAAATCGGCTTCTTCCAACGTAAGCACGGAATGTGCCTGATAAAATGGCGGGAGAGGATTACATTGATGAAGCAGTGTCCCAACTCCATTATAGGCCTCGGATAGACCTGCAACCATCTGAAGAACAAGATGATCATTGATAACGGGCGTACCAACGCTTCAGAGTTGATACGCCAATTCCTTCAGCCTTTTACAATAGGCTGAGACGTTCGGAAAATCTTCCATGTTGACATGGGAAAATTCCTGCTCAAGCGTGACAACACGATAATTTTTGTTATCTTGGAATATATTACGCACCCTATTCCAAGTTTACATCGCCGTAGCGTCGGGTTCAATAATCATCTACAATAGGTGTGTAGAGATAGTGGAATAAATCCACTAGAGAACGGTAGCATCAATAGTCATCCATAACCTATGATCATCCTCGGGGGTAGGCACTTTCTCCTTGCCAGTTACCGAGGGGATGATGTGATGGAGGACTTGATGAGAGTGTGCGTGAACATCGAATAATTTCGCCCACGTCGCGTATTAGACGTTTTCCATCTCAAGAACTATAGGGATGTGGTTCTTGATGTTGGAGACTGTAAGTGCAGGATGAAACATGTTCTTTGATGTAGACATAACGAAAGAACAATAGGAGAATTAGAGATTTGGAAGAAAATTTGGGAAGAGAGGAAGTAATTGCACAGAAACTAAGGATGAATCACGGAATCCGAGATGGGAGAATGTATTTTAGCCTTAGACTTCTGATACCATGAAAGAAATAATCTCCTTGATATTCTCATTAATGAAGAGGTATTTATATACAATATACAATCCCTAATTAAACTTGTACAAGAATTCTTCAACTATGATAAATTTACACTAAAACTTAAACTCGGATATACGTGTATATCACGTGTATACTCCTTCTGTCAATATATATATATATATATATATATATAAGCCAATAGAAGAAATAATGATGTTTGAAGATCAAATCTATAACTGTTAAATTTAAAGAATTAGTTGGGGGTTAAATTTTAAATTTTTATTTAATTTAAAATGTATAATATTGAAAAGAACAAATTGATCATATTATAATTATATTGACTTAATAATAATTAAGTTAAAAATATATTACAAAGAAATCAAAATATAAGAGGCGAACAAATAGTAAAAACTACAAAGAAGGTTAGTTGATGAAGCTAAACCCGAATGGTTCTCTCAAATTATTCTTATATATAAGGCCTCTGATACAGATGAGGGGTTTTGATTTCAGAGCTTTTCCCTTCACAGAGAGAAAATCAAAAGGTTTTTTTTTACTTGAAAAGTCATAGCAGAAAATGAAGCAACATAGTAAGGCATGACATTCGCTACCCTTAATTATTTTGCACCGGATGTAAGAAAATATTTTCATCCTACCCATCATCCAACTCATTCGAAATATGAGTTAATCGGTTTGGAATGTATGTGTATGTATATTTTGTACACTATTATAAAAGACTAGCAAGTACAATAAACTTGAAAATTTAAAAAAGAATAGACATATTTTGTTTTTCTTTAAAAAGAAATTTTAAAATAGCGGTTGGTCATATATTGGACCATTCCAAAAAAAATGAAGATGAGTTTTAAATTTATAAAATTTGTTTTGACCATTTTTCACTCATAAAACTTCTATTATTTTCAAATTATATTCATGTCAAACAGCTTCAACTTTCAGATATTTTTATTCAATTTTTTTATTATTACATTTATTTATATTCAAATACCTACTAAATCCTTTGTTGATCAAAACAAATCTGAAACAATAATATATTCAGTGTAATCTCATACGATGAGTTATGAGAGGGTAGAGTGTACGCAGAATTTATCTCTACCTTGAAAGGTAGAGAAGTTGTTTCCGAAAAATCTTCCGCTCAAGAGAAAACTTGACAAAGAATATCAGATAAGGCACAATGAAAGTAAAGTGAAGTATGGCAAAAAAATTTCGAAAAAGAAGTAAAAAGAAGCCACGTAGCCCTCTTTCCTCTCAAAAGGAAAAAAAGAACATTAAATTAAAAACGTTTTAGAAGAGGAAAGGACGGTAGAAAAAGAACATTTTCAGCCGCGTAGCCTGCAGTCCAAAAGGCATATATTTAAGCTTCCTTTTGCTTTGTTATTCACACCACAATTCCTCTCATACATCATTCTTTCTTTCTCTCTGTTTATCTGAAGAAGAATATCTCACCCAACTGAATATATCATCATCTGCTTCAATGGTATTTCTTCTTCTTTTTCTCTCTTTATATTATTTAAATCGTATCTTTAAATTTCAGACTTTTATTTCTCTGATTAAAGAACTATTATTCTTTGTTATCCATTTAAAAATATCTGAAGAAACCCCATTACAACTAGCAGAGGAAAAGTCATTTTAAGGGTGAATGTTTTTCGTGAAAAATGTTTTTAATTTGGACTAACCAAAGAGTTTCTTATTTAATTATTTTCTAATGTTTGGTAAGTAAGAAAAAAATATCATCTCAAGAGCATTTATATATAATCTAACAAATATTATAGGGTAGGATGGGGTGGGGAGTAATGAGGGTTCAGTAGTGATGAAACTTGTTTTCTTATTTTAATTTATCAAGTCATTTTCTTCATTTTTAAAGAATTTAATTTTCTTGAGAAAATATTGTTCATAACATTTTGACCAACCACACATGAGAAACTTCCGTAAATGTTGTTTTTCCACACCAAACACACCCTTCATTTACGCCGGAGCTAGTATATATCATTGAAAATCAAGTTAGTTTTCTGGCGAATATACATATATGAACACATAGTATAATTATTCGGATATGTCTTTAAAGATATATACTCTATGTATCATTCTTATTCCTTTTTGGACTAATCAATTCTCGCCAAAGAATATTAATAAAGGGATAGAAGAAAAGTTGGTATAATCTCAATCATTCATAAATATCTTCTTTTTTTTCATTTTCTCTTTCTTTGCCGTTAAGCTATAATACATACCACATGACATATTAATTAGTAGGAATCGCGTCTTAAACAAAGAGCTTAATTTTTTCTAAATTATATTTTAAAGTATTTTCACCAGATTGCTTTCATCATACATTGGGTGTACCTAGCTTACAAAATAGTGACTTCACGCGGCTTTTGATTAAATTCTGTGTCTATATTAAAAATTAAATGTATCTATGAATATTTGAGTGTAAATCGAATTATTATTATTGTATATTGACTTGAAATTACTATAAAGCCCATAAATTTTAAATTTTAAATTCTAAATCCGTTTGAAAGAGTGTTCATAGAGTGTTGTACGCACTACTAAGAAAATAGGAATTAGTGATGGATAAATTCTATAGCTAAATGAAAACACATTGCTAATCTTACTTAGTGATAATTAGCAATATATTATAAAAAAATTGTTAGCTACGAGTATTTTAACAATGAAGTTCGTAGCTAATCTTAACTTCTTTATACTTATTTTTCCTAGCTTTCTCTACGACATTATTGATTAATGTTTAAAGACAATACTTATAATTTTTACAAAGTTAATATTTTGCAACTGAAAGAGTAAATAGCTTTTTTCTTTTTCCTCCTTTTGATGGGTTCTTTTTAGTTTCAACTTTTTCTTGTGTTGCTGATCTCCATTTCCTTTTTTGGAGAAAAAAGTTTGATACCCTTTTTGATTTTTTAAAAAAGTTTAATATCCTTTAATTGCTTTTCTATTTTTTCTTCCCTTTATTTGACGGTGAGTAGATGATTTAAAATAGCTAAAACATTAGGCAATTTTTCAAAAAAAACTCAAATTTAAAGTAGTGACCACAATGCTTTATAGAATAAGCGCAGGAAAAATCATTTAGTTTAAAAAGAAGACATCATTTTGATACCGTTGGATATTAATTGGTATAATTACATTATTTTTTATACTGTAGTAGTTTTCAAGGAACAATGTGTTGTAATGATTGATAATAACGAATAATTTTTATTTAATTTGTGCCTCACATAACTGACACTAGTTATTATGAGATTTCTTTTTGTCACACAAAAACATTAGATATCTAAGATTAGGATCCACAAACTTATGAAATTGAAAGAAGTCTTACACAATATCAGTTAGGCGAGATACAAATAAAGTTTCTCTATAATAATGGGTTGATATTACGGAGCTAGAATAATGTTAGAGTATGGTACAATTACCAATAGGCCAATATATAATATGCTTATTCAACTGGAAGGGGTGGCCAGTGGGCCGGGCTCGGGTCTAGCGGGGTCGGGGTCAGGGCGGGACTAGCCAGGGGGTCGGGGTCGGGTCTAGCAGGCATAGCGGGGTCGGGTCTGGGCGGGACCTGCTCCGGTCCCGTCCCGATCCCGTCGGTATCGGGGCGGGGCGAGGTCGGGTCGGGTCGGGCTCGGGGCGGGGTACGGTCGGGTTTTCCTTTTCTTTTTTTTTAAATAACATATGTATAAAAAAAACTCAATAAACAAAACAAGATAGTGTAATAAAAATATCCAAGGCTGTTTTTGTGCCTCTTATATTATTTAATAGACATATGATTTTTTTGTAATACAAATACAATTGTCTAAAATCTAAATTGCAACTTTGTGGTGTTGTCCAAAAGTTGCAAATTACATAATAAAATTGCAATTAAAAAAATTACATTTTCAAAAAAACCTATTCTAATTGCTTGATGATTTCATGTGGTTCTTCGGTTGGAATTGGTATTTGTTGGTCAAATTGATCCACGTCGCTTCCACTACCTTCGGTTAAGATTTCGTTGTAGTTTTCATCATCTTCTTCGTTGATCTCCGGTTGACCGCACCTTCTCCGCTCCGCTCGCATCCAATCTCTCGATAATACCGCAATTTCCAAGTCGTCTCCCGCCAATGAGTGTCTGTGGTCTCCTATTTGATATCTGCCTGCGAAAAAGCGCTTTCCGACGCGAGCTTGATGACGCTTGAATGTTCAAAACATCTCGAGCCATCAATGAAAGTGTCGGAAAGGTCTTCTCATTCCCCCTCCAAAGTATTTCAAAGTCTTCTTGTCCATCTTCATTGATAACTTCTTGATACGGTACAGAACCCTGCAAAACAAAAATATCCAACTCGCTAATTTGGTTAGTAGTAGAGGTACGGCCGCACATTCTATTTTTGAGGCTTTCAATACTAGCCGCAGAAACAGCATGTCTTTTGTGAGGTTGTGTTGAAGATGAAGAAGATGGTATGGAAGTCGGTAAGTTACTAGCATTTTCTTGTTGATAAAATCTATATATATTTTTGCATTGGTGTTCTACGCTAGACACCGCTTCTTCTTTAGTTTGTTCAATAGGTGGTGGGTGATTTAGATTTTTGGAACTTGGAGGTGGTAGTACTTCTATACAATCGTAAATAGTTTCAATTAGTGATTTAGTACCGTCTATTTTAATTGTAGGATTTAATACAGAACCAATACTATAAATAGAGGGAATAAGAATAAAATATTTTTTAATTTTGACAAACATTTTTTTAATAGCTGCCTTATAAGTTTGGTTTTTCCATATATTCACTAAGTAATAAAAATATTAGAGTTATATAAAATAACATAGTTGAAATAGTAGGATAATATATACCGGAAAATTCTTTTGTTGCTTGAAAAAATTTCTCTAAAAATACAATAAGTTCGGAAATTTTTACCCAATCACTATCTAAAATCATATCAGATGGCTTTTTATTATGAGAGTTAAAAAATAAAGTTATAGGTAATTTATAGTCATAAGCAACAAGTAGTTGCTCGTATAAAGAATTCCACCTAGTGGATACTTCTTGTGGAATTCTTCTATAAGGTAGTCCACAATCGTGACAAGTTTTTTTATATTCTTTTCTACGTTGTACTTTATTACTTTTAAAAATAAAGTTTATAGCAAATTGTATTTTACTAAGAATGTCTTCAAAAAGTGATAGACCATCCTTTACAATTAAGTTATATATATGGCACACACATTTTATATGAAAATGGTCTGGAAAAGATGGAGTTAAACTATTTTTTAACACTGTAATTGCGTAATTGTTATTAGAAGCGTTATCTAATGTAATAGTCATAATTTTATCGGTAATTCCGTAGTAATCGCACACTTGATAAATATTTTCTGCAATAAAAGTACCAGTGTGCCTATCATCTATATATCTATACTCTAAAATACGTTTTTGCATAGACCATTTATAATCTATCCAATGACAAGTTACAGTTAAATAATCATGGTCATTAGTACTACGACCTATATCGGACGTGATAGATACTTTGCCATTAAAATGATATAATGAAAAACGTAAATATTGTTAATATTCATGCGCGAATTTAAATACATCTCTCTTAACGAGTTGATCTAGGAAAATCGTTAAAAGCGAGGATTATATATATCTCTAATGTAATGAATAAAACCGGAGATGAAGGAAATGAAAAAGGCAAACCCTCCACAAAGAACTAATTTTGATATTGCTTCCCTATCTCTATGTTTATTGTATTTAGAGCCTACAATTCCCCCGTCATAGGGTTAATTTGACCACTGTACTTGGTCCGGGACAATATCGGTATGTGAACCTTGTCCCGATGGAGCGAGCGTTTGCGCACCCGGTTTTGAAGCCCGGTATTGGGCATACCTAGGCCGGATGAGCACTTACTACGTGTCTAATTAAACCCCCGTCCCACCGTGACCTTTTCCGCTTTTAAATTTTAAAACATTTTTACAAATTTTACATATGGCTACTTGATTCTCTACGTCCCTATCAAAAAATGTCCATGCATCTGATTTTAATGGTCGTTTTGCTGGACCTCGTCTCATACTAGGGGGAATAGGAGGTATTTCAGTTGAAGGTGCACTAGTGGGTGTGTTGTCATCAACATTAGTGGGTATATCATCTAGACCATCGTCTAAATTAAAGTCTTCTTGAGTTCCAGAAAATAGCTCCTGGTCTAAATCTAATGGTATTGTAGGAAAATGTTGAGTATCAACAAAATCATCCTGTGTAGGAATAAGATGACTAGAAGAAGTACCCTTGCCCTGGTTGCCCCTACTAGAAGAAGCACTCTTACCCTTACCCTTAAACATACCTTTTAATTCTTCCATTTTAATTATGATAATAAATAATTAAAGACAATAAAGTTAAGTGCGCTAAATAAAAATATAAAATAAACAGACAATAATAATTTAATGAAGGAACGAATGTACCAAACGCCGACGTAACGTCGACGTGTAATCGAGAGGTTGAAAATTGAAACTTTGCTCGATGGAACATCCTCAAGCTAGTTGCCAACTTCACTCCCAATTCCCAAATGAATTAATAAAATTGAATATTTAGCAAACAATGTAGAGAGAGATATTGAGAAATTAGAGAGATTGTAGGAAGATTTGTGAGAAAGATGAAGAGAAAATGAGTTATTTATAGTTGAAAAATTGGGTTAAAGTGTAAATATAATAACTTATGGGTTAAAAATAAATATTAAGGGGTAGGGGGGTTGGGGGAGGGGGGCCTAAAATGGCCGTTGGCCAACGGCCATAATCTAAAATGGCCGTTGATGCAACAGCCATTTTTGCAAAGGGGGGAAAAGGGCGGGGCCGGGGTCGGGACGGGCTCGGGGCGGTCTCGGGTCAGGCGGGCCTGGGGCGGGCTCGGGTCTGGCGGGACGAGACATCGTCCCGTCCCGAGTTCGAGTCCCGCCCCCGTTAATTTTTTTTTTTTAAAGCGGGACCGGGGGGGCTCGGAACGGGTCGGGGTCGGGCCGTCACGGCCCACTGGCCAGCCCTAACTGGAATGATTTATGCTTGGATAAAAACACTAATATTAAGTGCAGTACTAATTAGTGTTTTGTTTAATTTCTACTCGAAGTTAGTGATATTTTAATTTATTTTGCTTCTTTTTGTGGGTATTTCTCCAGCAATCAAGCTCTTCCACTAATGCTAATCACTTTTTAGATATGATTGATTATCTTTCGGCAGAGCTGGCACAGTAACCTAGTTGTATTATTCAGCTTAGAAAATTTGAAACTATTTTTTTTAAAAATATCATGAAGTATTTTTACATTATTATTATATCTTAAAATATTGTAATCGATAATCTGTCTTATTTTTAGGTTATTAGTCTAATTTATTGTATCAATGTACGATTGATTACCTCTAAATATCATTTAGATAACCTAATCATGTAAAAATGTTATTTATACTCACTAGAAAAATAGGAATCAACTATCAAATTCGTCGCTGATTTGTCGATAGATAGCCTATAATTAGCATGAATTTTTGATAATTTATTACTATTTTATCGTTAAACAAAATTAACGATGTATTTTTATTGTTTAGCAATAAAAGTTATCCGTCACTATATCTTTTAGTAACTGTGTCGTACATAAAACTTAGACTTAATGAAACATAGTGATTCCTTCTTGTGGCTACAAGAACGTTTCTCGTTTTTATCCCTTTGATGTATCTTCTTAGTAATTATTCTTGTTTCATTGTTTGTGACCTAATTAATTTGACATTAGTGATCCTTTATGGTGGAGTTGGTGATAGTGATAAATTGAGATGCAAACAAAGTAGGAAGATTCTAATTTCTCTCTGTTTCTGATATTTTCTATTTGGCCTTCTGTGGACAGTACTTGCACTAAAGTCCTTTTTCCAATGATAGAGAACATAATTGATGTTTGGAAAAACAATTTCTTTGTTCTATAATTTAGATATGCTTTAGTAAGCATTTGCAATATCCTACCAAAAAAAAATTGCAATAATTTTATATTACGATAAAATTAAGCGAACGATTTTCTCTATAAACATGTAGTTTTTTTTTCTTATCAACCTTCAATGAGGGACTTGAACTAATTAAATTCTACATGATCCATCACCATAATTTTTGGGCTTGCCCGGAGATTCGCTATGTTTTATTTGTGACCATGCCTACAACTTATTTTTTTGTATATACATCTCCAAGCTACAAGTAAAGGTAGTGAACCGATCGCAAATTGACCCTATAAAAACTGAAATTAGCTATGGATTTCATTGCTAGTCTATCGCTAAATTGCTCGTAGCTTTTTGATAATGTCTTTAATCCATCGCTAAATAGAATTAACACTGTATTTTACTATTTAGTTATAAATTTTTCCGTTGTTAATTCCAGTTATTTTAGTAGTGGGGCAAAGACACTAAGTCGAGTCTCACGTCATTACTCTGTCATCTCCACACATCGTATCAATCATTAGTTCTGATAGAAGTTGTTGGGCTAAGTCACCCAAAAGATGTTTTTACATTGTATGATATTGCTCGTTTTGGGTCATTTTCGCACGGTTTTCCCAAAAGGTCTCACACCATTAAGAGTTTCAATCCTTATTTTTTAATCAATTTTTAATATGAGACTTTGTTCGCACATGCAACAAAATCAACTAGACAAGTAGTGATACTATGCTCACACTGATTTAAATTTCTTTTATGGAAAATTTATAAAACTATATTTAAATTTTGAAAGAATAAAATTTGTATGGGTTTGGTATGTTTGGATGTAGGTTACAGAAGGAGAAGTGGGGCCAAGGGTTGTTCTAACAGCACCCCTATCATTGGAGGAGGAATCAGATGTTGCTGATTACAGAGCTCCTAATCTGCTCCAACGCATTTTAAGCCTTTTTAGTAGTGTACGGCCAGGATCCGATCTCATCCGTATCCAGGCAAGTATTTTTTTCTTTTTATTTTTCCTATTTATTTATTTATTCTCTTGCTTTACTCTTGCTTTGTTTTGATTGTCTTGCTTGTCATTATGCTTTGTCTTGAGCCGAGAGTCTCCCGAAAACAGTCGCTCTACCTACTAAGGTGGAGGTAAGGTCTCTGTACACTTTACCCTCCCTAGATCCCATGATATGAGATTTCACTGGGTATGTTGTTGTTGTTGCCCTATATTCCGAAACCATGCTTCTGGAATTTGTTGATACTATGACTTGCTTGGAATTTTCTTTTCTTTAAAAATATATATTTAGAGTATTGAATTTCGTGTTTAGAAGTTTAATAGATTATATTTTTAGAGACATTTTTTTATTTAAAAGTAATTGTCATATTCTGCTTTGAGAGTCAATTCTTTGAAAATTTTGCCACAATTAGAGAAAATTGATACTTCCTCTATACCAATTTAATTGTCTTAATTTGACTAGCCACGAAGTTTAAGAAATAAAGGGAGATTCTGAATCTTGTGATCTAAAATTAAGGATGTGTGAGGTCTTTTAAATCTTGTGTTCTTAAACTTGCCTTGAGATTACCTTGAGATTAAAAAGCTTACTAAATATAAAAAAAGACACTATTTTTGGGTCAGATCAAAAAAGAAAGTAAGACACTTAAAATGAAACGGAAAGAGTAATATTTAAAAGAGAAGCTACATTTATTTTTGATGGAATATTTTAATTATTATCTCTATTATGTAATGAATTAATCCATATCAAATTCAAAAAGTTGATCAAAACGCCCTTAAGAACATTGACTCGCAAAAACTTTTGGGACGATTAGTTACCAGTTACCACTTTGAATTGATATAGACGAAAAGGCTAAAGAAAACTATGGTAAATGAACAATTTTTTTTTGTTGAAAAAAAATGAACACTTTTTTTTCAAAAGTAAAATAAATATTGGAACAATATTTTTTCAACTCTGTTAGAAGATAATCAAGTAGTAGTAATATGTAGTTGGAGTAATTTAGTTTTAATACCGCAAAAAGTCAAAATTGCATAATTTAAATTGTCAAATTTTATGTTCTTTCTAATTTATATTTTGAGGACAACTAGTTTCAGGTTTTTGTTATTTTTATATTTATTGGTGAGGTAATTCTCAATTTATCTATTACAATGATGAAAAGCACAGTATCTTTTTAGTTGTTTCAATTCACTAAATAGAAAAAAGAAATAGAAATTATCAATTAGGACACGCAATCTTTTAGTTTGTTCCCCAATTTGATTTTTTTTTCAAGTATCTGCTTCAATTGTTTATGTTGAGAATCATTTGTTGGCAAGGAAAGAGGAACACATAATGAAAAAGCTATTAATGTACCTAATCCATAACAATCACTGTCATTAAAGTTTGTTGAAATTGCAGTTTACTTTAAACCAAACAATAATAGAGCATGTTAAATGTTAGCCAGAAAACATAAAAAAATTGTAAGCATGGTGACTATAAATTAATTTGAATCGGTTGTTAACATGGGAGATATTTGATGTTAGTTTAAAAATAATAAAAGAAAGACTGGAATATAACGATAGTCCCTTGTCAGTATATTTCATTTAAACGCTCGAGTTGCGACTTATTTCAATTAAGCACCTGAATACATGATAAAATATACCTATCAAATACTTCCGGCTAAAATTTTGAAAATGCTTCTGCGTGGTTCTCGAACTCCTATTATGTGGATAATTAGTTAACCACATATAATATGCACATCAGGCTCAATTTGAACATTCAATTACTACCACAAGAAAGTCGTCGCCTATCTTCTAAAGGGGCCGTCGAACGGCGAAGGGTGGGAAGCGAAAGGCGTTTTCTGATCACCCTTGAACTGGGGCCCCACAACTTTGTGCTTAGTCCCATTCATCTTTAGTGTAAGAGCGCTGGATCAGTGAGCTATATTACACTCTTTTTAGGGTGATTATTTCTAGGCAAACCTCCCAGTGGTCTCTACACTCAATACTTCTTTTATCACTAAGCGATCATTTAGGAGGACTTAACTGGTTGTCTGAGATTTTTCAGCTGATTTTGTTGATAATTAACCTATCCTTTGTTTTCATTTTTTGAAATGTAATTTCAGCTACCTCCGTTATTCAACCTCCCAAAATCACAGCTGCAATGTTATGGGGAATCAGTGTATTGTATCAACAATGACATGTTAAGCAAGTGTGGCAAAGGGGAGAGTTCACTTGAAAGAATGAGATCAGTGGTGGCATGGAGCATATCCACTCTGAGGCCATTGATGTTTGGTGTGGCTCCTTATAATCCCATCCTTGGTGAGACTCACCATGTCTCTAGAGTCTCTCTCAATGTCCTCTTGGAACAGGTACACAATATTCTCTTTTAATTGATTTTAATATGTGAATGCTTTACATATATTTTGAAGTGTTTTTTGTTTTTGTTTTGAGATATCCCAATAGTCATTTAGATTATTTTGAGGAGCTTGGGAAGATAAGTAAAAATTGTTGTAAAAATAGTACTTTATGGAGTATATAATTAGCTTGAGGCATGTCAAGGATATTGTCCTTAAGGACATTTCATCCACACATCGAATACAATAATTAGATGTATCACCTCAGAATCTATAAGTGCATTCAGTAAACTGAAAATAAAAACTCAAGAATGAAAACCCAGTGTACAAGAAGAGATAGGAGAAAGAACAACGACTTAGAAGAATTTTGACTACAAGTCTTCAAAATATTTCGAGTATACAGTAAAACCTCTATAAATTAATAACATTGGGACCATGAAATTTTATTAATTTAGAGAGATATTAATATATCGATAAATTAATATTTTATTAATTAAAAGAGAGACTTTTTAAATTCAGCAAATTTAGTACATACATATGTATTGAAAATAAATGAATTCATATATGTTTCATTGATTATATTCATGCATCAACCAATTCTTTGTAACTAATTAAATATATTCATGTATAATATCAATTCATTGTATACAATTAACTATTATATTCATGGACGCATGTATCAATTCATTGGAATTACTTAAATAATGTATACATGTTTACATTAATTCGTTGCACTTAAATAACTATTATAGCCAATTAAATATATTCATGCATGATGAATGAAACATATACTATATAAATCTCAATATGGAAATAAAACAATTCATAATACCCAACCATGTTTTCTCATCTAAAAGGCATCGCAAAATCATCCATGAATGATCAAATGCGTAAAGCATTATGTGAGTATAAGAGAGACCATCCCACATGCACTCAAAAAGATTTACAAGAGTGGGTTGATGAAAAATATCGTTTGAAAGTTAGTCAAGGTACAATATCAAACACTCTCAAGAGATCATCGGAGTACCTTTCAGCCAACTTTGAGAAGGGTGGGGATATTAAGCGACACAAATCGGCGAAATATTCAGATATGAAGAAGGTTCTTTATGAATGGTTTCTTCAGTACCAAGATCGAGTCAACATGACCGGAGAGCTTATTTTGGAGAAAGCAAAGGATATAATGAAGCTTTTGCATCCTCAACACCCTCATGAACATCAATTTTCTCAAGGTTGGCTTGAAAAATCCAAGGTAAGACATGGTATTAAATCATTCCGTCGCTTTGGAGAAAGTGGTTCGGTTGACATGCAGGACATGGAAATGAAACTGGAGGCTATAAGGGAGAAAATAAATCAATTTCCCATTAAAGATGTTTTTAATTTGGATGAAACAGGTCTGTTTTACAGGTTACAAGCTGATCACTCTCTTGCAACCAAGCAACTTGAGGGAACCAACATCCTTGAGAAAATTATGGGAAATTGAGGGAACCAACATCCCAAATTAAAAACATCTTTAATTAAAAACATCTTTGAGAAAATTATAATAAAAAAAGAGTTGTTTGACTCTCCAAACTGATCAACCTTCAAACAATTTGGGATGGAGGGATTACTAGTAATTTCATTCTTTTTATTTGAGCTGGTCTAGTTCTCTTTGCAATTGAATTAGCTTTGGGAATAACTGAAATAACCGTTCTTAGAGGTCTCGTATCCGCGGTTGGAGACATATCAGCTCTTAGGTTGAGACAGAATCGAATTAAGTGGAACAGAATTGACTGGAGAGTCGTGGAAATACTTCTTTCTTCCATATTTTGGACCGGAACAATATTTTAGCAATAAAATATGGAAGAATTGAGCAAGGGCTAGCTTTTCAACCGGCGAAGAAAGGAATTTTATTTAGGATGCTTTTGATAAATGTAAATTTTAAAGGGCTGTGGCATGAACATTCCAAAATCTAGGGGGTATTGGAAAAGTTTCATTACCCATGAGGTGGTGGGCTTTGTTGCAGCTGGGCTTAGTTTTTGACGTTGTCTTCATTCTGCAAAGGTAATTACAAAAAATTGCGTCGCTTATTCTTCATACGGGCTGGTCTTTAATTTTTTTCCTCTCAATTCACTGGTCTTTAATTTTTGTCTCTATTTCTCATTTAATAAAAATTTATGGACCAAAATATCCTTTATTCGCGGGTCTACTAAATCAAAAAAAAATTGTTCGAATTCAAGCGTAGACAAAAAAAGAAAAAAATTCACAAGGCAAAATTTTCATAGAAATTATGCCTATTCGGCCAAAGTTATATATAGAGTATGCCCTTAGAGGTCATAGTTTCAATGTAACTAAATTTTTCCTTCAGACATAGTTACATAGAAACTATGTTCCTTAAGACATAATTCCTATACAACTTTGACCGAATAGATATGATTTCTATGAAATTTGCCTTGCAATATTTTTTTATTTTTGATTGTTGTGATTTGAACCCACAACTTTAGAGATATTTTCAGAAGCATAATTACATAAGGCATAATTTCTTATACAACTTTTGCCGAATAGACATATTTTCTAATGAAATCTTGTCTTGCGATTTTTTTTCTTTTTGACTCTGCTGAGATTCGAACAAAAAATTTCAAGGATATTTTCGGTCATTTTATAGCCGAAGGGAAAAAAATTAAAGATCACCGATTTGAGGGTCAAAAATTAAAGATCACCCTAAAATAGAATCCTGTGAATTGCCCTAAAGAAAATACTAATGGGTTGATTACTAACCCAAATCAATTAGGCCAGAGTTGCTGGGTCAGGCCCATTATGTTAGAATTAGGCTGGGCTGAAATGTTTAGCCCATTAGTACATGGCATCTGCCAATAAAAATATTAAAATGTAAAATTTTCGTGAAACAACCTATTTTGCTTAGAGCTATTTAAGGTACAGGCATTTTTATTTTGTTTCATCCATAACCACTTAATGGCCTGAGTTCCTGAAGCAATACAGCTGCCGGACCAATTATTATGCGAATTGCGAAAGTTGCTTGCACATTCAATATGCCAAAATTCAGATAAAATTTGTAACTTTAGATGCGAGTTTTTGCATCGTCAATGCCGTCTGTCTGAAGTGGTTGTACTTGCAAAAATTATGAACTTAGGCCTTGGGTTAAATAGGGGGCCCAAAATTGGTTATCTGTGCACTTCTTCCCAATTAAAATAGCACTACATTACTAATTTTACGTGCTCATAATTGAAGTTTAAGAAAGTTTAGTAAAAGAATCTCACATTTTGTACTTATAAAATGTATATTCTGTCTCATAAATTGAAAGAAAAAACATTTTTATTACAAATTAAGTTTTGAAAAATCTAATTTTTATGTTTTTTTTCTTTCTAATTTTAGGTATCCCATCATCCACCAGTGACTGCCCTTCATGCAACTGATGAGAAGGAGAACATTGAAATGATATGGTGCCATAATCCTGTCCCAAAGTTCTACGGTACTATTAATTATTTAGCAAATATTTATTCATTTAAGTCAATTTCACTTTTTAATATTTACTATTCTCGTTTTATATGATATAGTTCGGACTTTGAGAGTTAAACAAGAATATTTTTTACTGTGATTTATTGTATGCTCTTTAAATATTTTAAATTATTAATTCCTGTGACTAATTGGTACATTTTATTTAGTTTCTAAATGTGTATGCAAATGATTTTTCAAAAATTTTAAAGATTGCATGTCCGAATGCACGATCAAAGTAAAAAATTTTGACTCTCGAAATTCGAACAATGTCATATAAATTCGGACAGAGAAAGTAATATACCTGAAAGAAATAATCCCTTGATTATTCTTATTAATGAAGAGGTATTTATATACAATATACAATCCTTAATTATGGAAAATCCTATTCCTACTATAACAATAAATGGAAAGTCCTATTCTTATTATAACAATAAATCTTAATTACACTTGTACAAGAACTCGGATACATGTGTATATCACGTGTATACTCCTTCTATCACACCCCCGTAGTCATAGCGGGCGGTTGTCAGATGCTGAGACTGTCCCTAAAATCTTCAAATAGAACCGAGTGAAGACCCTTAGTAAAGATGTCAGCAATTTGGTACCTGGAAGGGACATGCAAGACGTGTACTTGTCCACGAGCAACCTTTTCACGAAAAAAGTGAATATCAATCTCAATATGCTTAGTGCGCTGATGTTGGACCGGATATCCAGAAAGATAGACTGCACTAACATTATCACAGTAGATCAAGGTAGCTTTCTGAATAGGAAAGTGAAGTTTTAATAGAAGATTATGCAGTCAACATGATAGACTTGCGTAGAATGTCCGATGAGGCAGTCAATATAATATCATCAACATATAACAGAATGTATGTCAGAGAAGTACCACGCCGATAGATGAACAATGAATGATCAGACTTGCTGTGAGAAAACCACATAGTAGACACATAATCTGCAAACCTTTTATACCAAGCCCGTGATACCTTCTTAAGCCCATACAAGGACTTTTTCAAAGATAATTGGGGTCCCCAAAACCCACGGGCTGATGCATGTAAACTGTCTCCTTAAGATCACCGTGTAAGAAAGCATTTTTCACATTCAGATGGTGAATGGGCCATGCCTTCGAGAGAGCTAGACTAAGCACAGTGCGAATGGTTGTCAGTTTAACTACCGGACTAAATGTCTCCACAATCTACGCCAACCTATTGTGTTTTACCATCACCTACAAGACGAGGCCTTATTCCGCTCAAACGAACCGTCAGAATTTTCTTTATCAGTAAAAATCCACATAGACCGAATAATATTAACACCAGGTGGACGGGGCACCAACTCCTACGTCTTATTTTCAATAAGAGCATTATATTCGTCATTCATAGCCAATTTCCAATTTGAGTCATGAAGGGCAGACACTGGGTTACGTGGTAGGAGATATTTAGTGACATTAGAATTAAGATTAAAATGTCGTTTTGGTTTAATAATACCTCTTTGGCTACGAGTAACGGGCCCTTGACGTGAGGTAGAACTGGACGTGAGTTGGGCGTTTCTCGGATTGGCAGTGGGCCTGCTGACGGATTGGGGTCACGGGACATCTCGGACAAATGGTGGATAATATATTGTGAGATCTCATCATCCAAAAAAGTATATGAACTAGACACGGAACTACACAATTTAGTAAATGGAAATTGGGTTTTATCAAAGATAACATGGCGACTAATGATGATTTTGTTAGAGGATAAATCAAAATATTTGTAACCACGATGATTAGATGGATAACCCAAAAACACACAAGCGGTAGAACGAGCTTGAAGGTTGTTACGGAAAAAGTGGATAGCATAAACACCCAAACACCATAAGATGTGAATACGAAGGATCTTTATTGTAAATTTTTTTAAGTGAGAATTAATATGCTAAGCCTTTATGAGGGAAGATGTTAAGTAGATATATAGTCATTTGTAATGCATGATGTCAAAAAGGTGGTAATGAAGCATGAGCGAGCAAGGTACGAACAATATTATTTATAGAACGATTTTTTGCTCTTGGTCTTCCCATTTTGTGAGGACGTATGTGGACAAGAAAATCGAAAAGATATGCCATTAGTGTCAAAAAAACTCTCAAAACGACCTATTATCATATTCCCTGTCATTATCACATTGAATATTTTAAATATCACATTCGAATTGGGTACGGATGAATGTTCTAAATTTTAAGGTGGAAAAAACCTGAGATTTTTTGGATAAAGGAAAGATCCACACAAAAATAGAATAATCATAAAAAAAATAAGACATAATAACGATGGCCCAAAGAACTTAAAACGAGAGATGTCCATAAATCACTATAAATAATGTCAAAGGCATTAAAGTACGAGAAGTAGAGGCTACAAACGGTAATCTAACATATTTCCCTAATGGACAAGAAGGACAAAGTGGAGTACTACGCGTACCCTTACAAGTAATAAAATTATTTTTATGCAGAGAATAAATAATAGATTACCCAGATGTCCCAAATGTGCATGCCACAAGGAAGGAGCAAAAGCGACAAATGTATAAGGTGTGGCTTGACTCGCGGAAATGGAGGTGAATGGATAAAGCTCCCCCCTACTATTACATCTCATTAGAAGTATCCCCGTAGTGAAATCTTTCACAGAAAATCCAAAAGGATCAAAATTAACAGAAACCTAATTATCAGTGGTGAATTTTCGGACATACACCAATTTTTTAATTAAGTTAGGGGCATGAAGAATATGTTTTAAGACAAGAGGTGGATATGGGGGATACAATTTCGTATGACCATAACCGCGAATTAGAATTGATTTTCCATTACCAACAATAATATGACGATTTTTACTCAAATTGAAATAAGACAGAGAGATTACCTTGTGCGAACGTCATATGAGAAGTGGCTCCGATATCCATGTACCAATTAGGGTCCAGAGGATGTAATCCGAGTGTATGTATTGCGACCTCAATATCCGTAGGTGTCGGGACTCTAGCTGGGCCCATAGCAGTGAAGGCCTACTGAGGCTGAGGTCCAAGCAGGCTGGCCTGCTACCCCGCGAATTAGAATTGAGTTGCCATTACCAACAATAATGCCACAATTTTTACTGAAATTGAAGTAAGACGAGAGATTACCTTGTGCGGAAGTCATATGAGAAGTGGTTTCGATGTCCATGTACCAATTCGGGTCCAGAGGATGTGATCCGAGTGTATGCATTGCGATCGGGCCCACAGCAGTGAAGGTTTGTTGAGGCTGAGGCCCAAACAGGCCGGCCTGCTACCACGACCCAATAATATATCGTGATGTATTGTTCGGGAAACTGTGCCTGGAAGCCGATTGGAATTGGGCCTAGTTTCCAGGATATGGCGTTGGTGGATAATAAAGGCTATTGGGCTAATGGCCACTGGCCCAACCCCACAGATAGAAGGCCCAAGGCGCGGCCAATTGTCATGCGATCCAATGTTCCGATCCCCACTGCTGCCACTGCCACTGTTCGGGCCACCACCACCGCCGTTGTTACCACCATGACTGCCACAACGGTTCTTGCCATTATTTTAATGATTTTTACCCTTTCCGCCACTGTTGGTACG
The DNA here is from genome assembly GCA_034509755.1 of Anisodus tanguticus. Classification (NCBI taxonomy): domain Eukaryota; kingdom Viridiplantae; phylum Streptophyta; class Magnoliopsida; order Solanales; family Solanaceae; genus Anisodus; species Anisodus tanguticus. The sequence continues at coordinate 10,554,571 of CM067543.1, read as the reverse complement.
ATTTTGGCCTTAATTTTCGGAGAATGAGTGAGGGTTGTCTGACGTGGCCATCATCATGACGGAATTTGCGCCGGTAACCACCTTCTTAGCCAAACTGGATTCTTCCAATTTGAGCATGGAACAGGCCTGATAAAATGGCGGGAGAGGATTACTTTGATGAAGCAGTGTCCCAACTCCATTATATGCCTCAGATAGGCCTGAAACCATATGAAGAACAAGACGGCCATTTGTAACGGGCGCACCAATGTTTCAGAGTTGATCCGCCAATTCCTTCAGCCTTTTACAATAGACTGAGACGTTCAAAAAATCTTTCATGTTGACATGGAAAATTCCTGCTCAAGCGTGACAGCACGAAATTTTTTGTTATCTTGAAATATATCACGCACCCTATTCCAAGTTTCCATCTTCGTAACATCGGGTTCAATAATCGTCTGCAAGAGGTTTGTAGAGATAATGGAATAAATCCACTCGAGAACGGTAGCATCAAGGGTCGTCCATAACGTAAGATCATCCTCGAGGGTAGGCACCTTTTCCTTGCCAGTGACCGAGGGGATGATGTGATGGAGGACTTGATGTGAGCGTGCGTGAACTTTGAATAATTTCACCCACGTCGCGTTTTGGACGTTTTCCATCTCAAGAACAATAGGGATGTGGTTCTTGATGTTGGAGACTGTAAGGGCAGGGTGTAACATGTTCTTTGATGTAGACATAACGAAAGAACAATAGGTGAATTAGGGGATTGGAAGAAAATTTGGGAAGAGAGGAAGAACTTGCACGGAAATCGAGGATGAATCACAGAATCCGAGACGGGAGAAAAGGGCGGCTGAAGGTTTTTTTGGCGAAGGTATTTTAGACCTAGACTTCTGATATCATGAAAGAAATAATCCCTTGATTATTCTCATTAATGAAGAGGTATTTATATTCAATACACAATCTCTAATTATGGAAAATCCTATTCCTACTATAACAATAAATGAAAAGTCACATTCCTATTATAACAATAAATCCTAATTACACTTGTACACGAATTCTTCAACTATGGTAAGTTTACACTAAAACTTGAACTCGGATACACGTGTATACTCCTTCTGTCAATACCAATGAATACGTACATGCATTAGAGTTTTTTTTTCCTCTGAACTCTAACTAGGGAATGGCAAGAATGTAATTTTATAAAGAGAGAGTAATTTTAAGTGCAAAATGAAGAAAAAAATTAGAACTCCTTTTTATTTACATAATTAACATGCAAATAAGGAATTGGAAATTATTTTGAATAATGGCTTGGCTACTTAATAATAATAAAAAAAAACAGTCTGGTGCACTAAGCTTTCGCTATGCGCGGTGCGAAAAGAGTTGGACCATAAAGATTTATCGTAAGCGGACTCAATAGCTTGGCTACTTAATAATTTAAGGAAATCTTTTTACAGAGTTCATCTAAAAATTGTACTTTGGTGATTCAAAAAATATTCTTTAAGTTAGCCCTATATATTAATTATGGGCCCTGTTGGGCCATAATATTCTCCCAGTGGCAGACATTCTCTAAGGTGATGAAAAATATAAGAAAGTAAACCCACTAAAAAGGTAAGGGGATCCAATATTTAGATATATACCGTATAAAAGATAATCTTGACCTAGTGTATATCCAATATAATTTTTCAATAAAGAAAGTTTAACTCAATCAAATACTTGCTCGAGTTTCGTCTTATAACAATGGAATTGCTTATACACTAGATAGTTGCGCTTATATAACCATTTTACTAAAAGACTGTTTTTTATTCTAATAATTTTTCAATTACCGTCAGAGCTCTCTATTATAACCATCCTTTATTACAACAATCATGTTTTTTGTAGTACCGATCTTTCATGTTATGTTATATTATATATTATCTATAATAGTGTTTCGCTAATTTATTGTTATCCCAAACATCTATTTTGAAGTGAAGCAACTTCGTTAATTTCCAAGAACGCAGCTAAAAAATATCTGAATAAACAATGTCGTTACAAAAAGATTTTACTTATCTTGATTTCAATTGTCTCAGGAACAAAAATAGAAACTGAGGTGCATGGAAAAAGGGAGTTGAAGCTTCTAAATAGACAAGAAACTTATGTAATGAACTCACCAAGGCTAGTAATCAGACTTCTCCCATTTCCTGGTGTTGATTGGGTTGGAAATGTAACAATTAAGTGTGAAGATACTGATCTTCAAGCTAATTTATATTACAAAGGATGTTCTTTCTTAAGCAACAAAGGAAATAGATCTGTTAAAGGCAAGATTTTTGTGCCTTCAACCTCAAAGACAATTTGTGAGATCAATGGCCATTGGGATAGGTAAACTTCCACGTTAGATTATAAAGTCCTTCCTCCTTCCCATTATTTTAAAAATATTTTAGAGAAACCAAAAAAAGAAAAGAAAGAAAAGATGTGTATAGTAATAGGATTTGGGGTGTGTTTGGTAGAAGGAAAGTGTTTTTCACGAAAAATGTGTGAATTTTTTACCTATTTTCTTGTGTTTGGTAAGTCTGCTGAAAATATATTGTTTATAATCTAGGAAAACATTATGGAACTGGGGTGATGGGGATGGGAGCTATGGCGGTGGGGTGAGGGTGGGGTGTGTTGGAGGGTCGGAGGAGACAATAATTGTGAAATGTCATTTAATTTATAGAACTTGTTTTCCTTACTTCCACTAATAAAATCATTTTTATCATTTTTAAGGAACTTATTTTCCTAGAAGAAAATATTTTTCAAAATTTTGACCGACCAAACATGAAAAAATTGAGAAACATTTCTAAAAATGTTTTTCGCCATACCAAACACACCCTTAGATATGAATTTTAGAAAAGCTAGGTGCTGAAGAAAGATTTTGGTAAATCTAATCGATATTCTGAAGTACCAGAAATGTTTGTACCGTTGTTTTAATTCCCATACACTTCTTGTCTATTTATAGTATGTTTTCCTACTTTTTATTAAGTATCTTTTTAAATGTTTCATTTTGATTCTTTTTGGTTTATTGTCCACAGAACTGTTACAATCAAGGATATAACTACGGGAAAAGTGAATGAAATTTACAATGCAAAGGAAGCACTGTCTGGGATGAAGACTCCTACTGTGAAAGATCCAAAGGTAAAATACTTGATTCTAATAAAAATGGATATTCTTTTTATAAGAGTTTGGGATAATATTATGTTTTTCCAAGTTCTGGGAAGCCAAAAATATTTTTTTTAAAGTTTCATGAAATAGTTGCTTTCATCTGGAATGTTAATAAAATACATTCAATCAAAGTGTATCGGCAGGGGCGCACTCTTATTCTTCGTCATTAGAAATATACCCTAGATCTCTTGAATCTCGTGTCAGAGAGGGAGGAGCGCCGACTACTACTAAGAACCTAATCGAGTTGTTTGACCAATTTTTTTTTTAAAAAATTAAGTATTTTTGAGTAGTAATAGAAACTATTTTTATAAGTTGAAAAAAATAATTTTTCCTATAAGCACTTTTGGAATCTTACTCAAGCACAAATTGTTGTTTTATAGTAGCAAAAAGATTTTTAAATTAATTAGTCCAACACAAACTGCTACTCTCCAAAAGACTTCCCTGAAAATACTTTTGATGAAAATATTTTTTCAAATAAGTAGATTTTAAAAGTTTGACCAAACAATTTACATCCACGACATTTTAATAGTTTCTTAAGGCAACCAATATGAGATATTTAAATAGTACTCCATTCGATCCAAATTATCTACTACTAGATATGGCACACTGAAAAATGAGTCTGTTTGAGAATAAAATTATGACAGTTTTATTACATAAACATAATTACAATTTAAATAATATTTTGTTATAGTCTTATATCTAATGGGTTGAGCCCTAAATTTGGTGAGCTCTCTGCCTTTCACGGTTGAAGTGAAGGGTCAAATCTCATTAGTCGCGTATAATTTCTTTTCCTTATTTCCTCTCTCTCACCAACTATATTTTAATCCCTTTTTTCGAAATATGTGTACACACATTTTAGTATTTTTGGGCTCAGTCTAAATCCTCCTTTTTCTTTTAATTTCTTATGTTAATTTCTTTAAGTTTAGCTATACTATTTTATAAATTTTTTATGACTCAATTTCGGATATACCCCTCATATTTTAATATCAAAAACTTATATCTTCTATACTATGGAAATTCTACGCCTGCACCCTCTATGAGGTATATCTGACTATATGTAACTAAGTATATTAAAATATAATTATTAAAAATAAATTTAAATTATTAGTTAGAAGCTTTTATGTATTGAATATCTATATTCATATATATGACTAAAATAGAGAACAAAATATTTTGAAACATGAACCTTTCGAAACTAATTATTAGGAAATGAATACAACTTACTTAATAAGATATCGAGTATTCATAATTATTTCCTACACTTCAAACAAAAAATTATTTGTATATTTATTAATAGATATAAAATCTTTTAAATATTATTAACACATTTTTATTATTCTATTAATTTCATACAATAACCAGATGTGCAATTAAAGTTAATTATATCTTATCTCTGAAAATTTCTTTCGGATGAAATAAAATATATAAAAAAACTTACGTTAATATTTACATTATGCTTAAATAAATGAAACAATAATTGATGCCATAAAAAAAACAACAAAAAGTGTACCCAAAGAAAAGAATGGCTGGTGGCAATATGGGTTCCACGAAGAATATTACTGCATCATAGAGGAACCTATTTATGACTTCTCTTGAAATGGCTAAACTACCCTTAAAACGAATTTTAATGTCACACAACTGACATGTCGATCCTTGGGCCTCATTCACTCTTCTATATAAGTTAATATTTTAATTTCTTGCATACTCTTTAAGAAGAACATGTAATAATTCTAATCGTAAGGATATTTGTTAAACTACCCTCCATCTTTACTAAAAGCCTCACTTAATAAACTCTCCACTAATTAAAACAGTAAAGACATATTTGAAAAAGGTATTAACTAATTTTTTTGTGTTTTTGCTAAAAAATTAAATATTTTGAAACGTCAAAACGACTAATATATGAGACGGGATATTGGAGTATCAATAAGTCAATTACGCCTCAATCTTGAACTAGGGTAGACTATATTGATCAATTTACATTCATTCAAATAATTCATTATATTCTGTTTAGAGATCATTTAAATAATGCAACCTAACAAAATTATATATTCTTCTTCTACTTAATATAATTATTTGTTGGTGTTTATTAGGTTGTTATGGGAAGTGAATCAACAGTTATATGGGGAGAAGTAAGCCAAGCAATATTAAGTAGAAATTGGGATAAAGCAAAGCAAACAAAGACAATAGTAGAGGAAAGAGAAAGAAAACTTGTAAAAGAAAGAAAATCCAAATCTGAAATTTGGGTTCCAAAACATTTTACAGTATCATATAGCAAGGAGTCAGGGTGGGAACCCACACCTAATGAGAGGTGGGTCCCTCCAGCTCCAATTATTGTTCCTACTTGATCAACTTGTAATGCCATTTTTAGGTCATTTTCCTTCATTAAATTCATATGTTCTATTGGTATGTAGTTGTGTAAATATAAATTGTCAATGGCTACTTGTCTTAATTATATCTCGCGCTTGCTTGTGTGAAGGCTTAGAGCCGTAATTTTGGGCTTTTCGATCGATCAGTCTAACTTTTCGGCTTACGTTTACGTCAGACTATTTCTGTAGATAGTAGTCCCGGTCCCTCAACACTACTATCAGTAAATTGCGGGATGTGCCTGAATGACCACGGTTTGAGAACAGAGCAACTGATATCACCTACAAGGTCTTACCTAGAAGTGAGCAAATTGCTCCCACCATGATTCGAACTCGAGCTGCAGGTCTCCAACTGGATTTTAAGTTCCCCTCATTTGTCATCCAACTATGCTCGGGGGACTGACTTGTCACTTTTTCTAGACTTGCTTGCAATAACCAATCAAACATTTGAGATTATTATGCCTTTAGCTTAATTTGGGAGATTAATGGCCATTGAGATTGGTAGCCTTGCACTTATAATTATTGATTTGCTTTCTTTTTTCCACTTCTTGTTCTATTTTAAACGTTTAAAAAAAAGGAAGAAAAGAGTGAGTGATTATAATTTTACGATGCAAATTAAGTAATGAGAACTGCTATATTTAGAAAGGGTTGGAGCCACATCCTATGAGAGTTGGTTCCCTCCCGCATCAATTACTATTCCTAATTGATCAATTTGTAATAGGAAAAATTAAATTATAGGTCATTTTCCTTCATTAAAATTGGTCCTTCCAGCTCGAATTAATGTTGTATCTACTTGATCAATTTGATCGTAAAAGGAAATTAGATTTTAGATCATTTTCCTTCTTTAAATTCAAATACAAAATCATTAGAAGTTATGGCGGATCTAGAGCTTCGCTGGTAGGTTCGATAGAATCAAATAACTTTGGTACAAATTCGGTATTGTATTTATAAACGTTGAGAATACAATCAAATATTAAAAGTGTGTTCAATAAAGGTCATGGGATCGAACCTCACCGCCACCCATTTTCAAAAAGAATTTCCCCGTGCTTGGACCATGAAAAAAAATCAGGTCAGCACGTGAGGGTGTGTTGAGAATACAATCAAATATTAAAAGTGTGTTCAATCTAACAGCTTAAGCTTTTAGATCAGATGATCACACACTTCAATAATAAATTCACATAATATGTAAAGATAATTTATCAACAACTCACTAAGCTATATATTTTTAAAAATCTAAAATTTATAAACTCAAAATTCTAATTCCAACTTTGATTAGCGGCGGCTTGTCTTCATACTCTTTACATTTCAAAGCGCTGACTTTTACAATCAGGTGTGCTAGCTGCTTTATCTTTAATGAATTTCCTACGAACTTTCGGGTTTTCTTTTCTTTTCTTATTTCTAACGTAACCAAATTGTCACTAAATCAACCCTTAACTACGTCTCTTGATTGATGTCAATGACTTTGTAATTGGCTTAATACATACTCATCTCTTTAGACTTGTCAGAATGTTACATTTACACATTCGAACTAATAGTATGTTTGGAAGGCTAAAAGTGTTTATTTTAAAATAGTGAGGTGTTTGGTCAAAATTTTGAGAGAAAATAAGTACTCTTTTTCAAAAGCTAAAAAAGTAATTTCCCTCTAAAAGTACCTTTGAGAAAATACACTTAAAATTACTTTTTAAAAGCTTGATCAAACACTAATTGGTGCTCAAAAGTATTTTTTTAAATTAATTGGTCAAACACAAACAACTTCTCATCAAAAGTGCTTCTTTGAAAAATACTTTAAAATAAGTTGATTTTAGAAGCTTGGCCAAATATGCTATAAGTCTTATTTCAATTGAACACTTAAACTCCTAATAAAGTGTTTTAATTGTACACTTTCGGTTCAAACTTTGAAAAAAGGTATTTGCGTTTTTCATTCGTCTATTAGGTAGTTGAGTTAACCATATAATAATGTTTATCTCCTTTAGTTATACACATCGACCTCAAGTAGAATTTGCCTTGGATTTTACGAGCGCATGCGTATAATTAAAGGAGATGACATTTATTATGTGGTTAACTTAACTACCTAATACATGAATGAGAACACGCGCAAAAAAAATCAAAACTTGAATCGAAAATGTCTAATTGAAACACTTTATTAGGAGTAGAGTTATTCAATCGAAGCATGGCTTATGGTGTCTAAATGAAATATTATGACAAGTTTAATGGTTTAACTATGTATTAAGCCCTTTGTAATTTGATGAAAGTCAATAGTGAGGCGATGTGTACGTGTTAAGTGTGTAATCATCTCATTTAACACGTTTAAATTATTAGAGAAAGCATTTTTTATTCAGTGAATATTTTTTATATACTAAATAGTAGTGAGACTCGAATAAAAATCTACATCAGCTCAGCTATTGTGTTGAATTGTGTGACTAGTCATCTCATCTGAAACATAGATTAGTATAAAAATACACTTTTTATTTATTTAATTAGTTTTACGATTTTAATTTTAACGATGACTAATTAGATATGGTACCCGTGCAGCAGAGGCAGATCTAAGATTTTTATACATGGATGCACCACAAATAAAAGAGAAAAAAAGTACTAAGTGGAGTTGATCCATGTTCCTCTAGGAAAATAACTTACTATTCAATCTGTAGAATAGTGTAATTCTCCTTGGTTGGAGGCTTCTCATTAATGCAATATTTATAGGTGTTTACAATTTAAAAATTTAATTGGAGAAGGATCTATACTTTATATAATTACACTAGAATAATTATTACAAAATATATGGAGAATATTAATATATTATCTATCACACCCCTCATTCGGAGCGGGAGGAGGTCGGACACTGAGACTGGATCTGAAGTCAAGGAACAACTGCCGAGGGAGTCCCTTAGTAAATATATCTGTGTACTGATAGGAAGAAGGAACATGTAACATTCGAACATGGCCCATGGCAACCTTCTCACGAACAAAATGAATATCAATCTCAATATGTTTGGTTCGCTGATGCCCAATCGGGTTATGAGACAAGTAAACAACAGATATGTTATTACAGTAGACAAGAGATGCCTTACATAAGGGTTAATGAAGCTCTAGAAGGAGGTTTCTTAGCAAACAAATTTCGGCAACAACTTTCGCAACACCTCTATATTCTACTTCTGCATTCGAACGGAAAAGCGTGGCTTGCCGTTTTGCAGATCATGAGATGAGGTTATCACCCAAAAATACATAATAGACGGAAGTAGATCGACGTGTGTCTGGACAGCCGCCCCAATCAGCGTCCATATAAGATATCAGCCTAGTTTGTGCAGATGGATAAAAATGTAGTTCGTAGTTAAAAGTACCATTGATGTACCGAATGATACGTTTAAGAGAGGTAAAGTGAGGCTCCCTGGGAGTATGCATGAACAAACACACCTGTTGAATGGCATAGGCAATATCTGGCCTAGTGAAGGTAAGTTACTGAAGTGCACCAGCTAGACTCCTATAAAGAGAAGGATCAAGCACCAGATCTCCGTCATCGGTGCTAAGCTTCAACTTTGAGTTGACTGGAGTGCGCATGATTTTGCAGTTTACCATTTTAGTCATGTAAACAATCTCTTTGGCATACTTATGCTGACACAAGAATATTGCATTCTCGGATCTAGTCACGGAAATTCCCAAGAAATAACTCAACTTACCCAAGTCTTTCATGACAAATTATGATTTGAGCATGGTGATAATCTCATTTTTCAACACATTTAAGGAGGCAATCAAGACAATGACAGTCATTACCTCGATGAAAAATAAAAAGTGAGTTATCACATTTGTTGCACATGAACCCAATCTACAAGATGTAAGAGGCAAAGCGGTCATACTAAGCCCGGGGGCTTGTTTCAAGCCATAAAGTGACTTCCAAAGTCAACAGACATACTGAGAAGCCAAAGGATAGACAAAGCCAGGTGGTTGATGCATGTATACGATTTCTTTCAAATTCACATGTAAGAACACATTTTTCACATCAAGCTGATGAATCAGCCAATTTTTTCCTATAACAATTCTCAAAATAGTGCGGATGATGACTTGTTTAACCATTGGACTGAAGGTCTCACAACAATCAATTCCCTCTTGTTGCCCCGTGCCATTTTCCATAAGTCTCGCCTTATAGTGTTCAAGCTCACCACTGACCCTGAATTTGTGACTATATAGCCACATACAACGAATCACATAGACCCATCTAGTTTTGGGACAATATCCCAAGTTTGCATTGTAGTGAGCGCATCAAACTCCTCACGCATGACCGTATTCTAATTAAGATCAAGCTTGGCTAATTTTGGATTCTTGGTATAGGTGAGATGGCTTGAGTGAATAGGTTAAAGTGGACTTTCGATTTGAAAATCCCGTGTTGGGCACGGGTTTCCATGTGGTGCGTTGTAATGGGGAATGTTTGGGTATTTTGTGGCAGGTGAGGACTTGGACAGTGGAGCGGTGATGGGATGACGGGGCTCGGGCAGTGAGGTTGTGAGGAGGCAATGAGACTTGCAGGCAGGGGTTAGTTGACGAGGGTTGGGGGTGTCGGTAACGGTATCATGTGGCAGTAGGGCGGTAGGGTTGTCACGGGATTAGTGGGTAGGCCAGGGGAGATTACGAGTGGTAGTGGGGCAGTGAGGTTGTCACGGGTGGCAATGGAGCAGTGAGAGGTGATGGGAGCAGTGGGTGCTGGGGGAGATGACGGGGACAGTGGGTTTTGAGTCAAACTACTAGCTCCATGAATCATATTATTAAACAGGGGGGAAATATCTGAATCGTCAAGAAAGCCATAGTCAGTGACTTGAAATTTTCGGACGTTTGCAAAAGGTAAGATGTGCTCCTCAAACGTAACATGGCGAGAGACAAAGACTTTATTTGTGGACAAATCATAGCATATGTACCCCTATGGTTTGACGGAAAATCCAAGAATATGCAAGGAGTAGTCCTAGGTCCTAATTTGTGAGGAGCTGTGGAGGCGAGATTAAGGTAGCATAGACATTCAAAGATTCGGAGGTGACCATTGGAAGGGACCCTACGAAATATAATTTCGGTGGGAGTTTTAGTTTGAAGGGTACGGGTAGGTAATATATTAAGAAGGTATGCTACCATTTGTAATGTGTAGACCCAAAAGGGAGGGGGGAGAAGCATGAAATAGCATGGTACGGATCATATTATTAATGGTGCGAAAGATTCTTTTAGCTTTACCATTTTGAGGTGAGGTATGGGGGCAACAGAATCGGAACGCCATGCTATTGTCCGTACAAAATTTATGAAAGTTAAATTGTTAAACTCACGACTATTGTCACATTAAAATGATTTAATGTTCTTTTCAAATTGCGTTTTAATGTAGGATCGAAATTCAAGAAAGGTGGAGTAGACTTGAGACTTATATTTGAGCGGATAGACCCAAAGAAAATGAGAGAAGTCATCTAATAGTACCAAATAATATTTTTGTCTCAGTTTGCTAGTAATGGGAGATGTCAATATATCTGGATGAATGATATCAAATGGAGGGAAACTAACACTCAAAGACGATTTAAAAGGAAGTCTAACATATTTTCCTAATGGACAAGAATAACAGTTGTGGGTAAATTTCTCTTTATTATATTGAATCAAATTGTGACTTCTAAGAAAGTTAAAAACCGGTGCTCCTGGGTGCCCAAGTCAACTGTGCCATGTTGAAGGAGAGATTGCATCTAGAGATCTATGTGGATTGACACTTGCAACGGAATTGGAAGAGAAAGGATATAGGTCTTCCACACTATTGCATCTCGTAAGAGTTGTCCCCGTAGATACGGAATTGTCACTTGAAAAATTTCTAATAGAGATTAAGTTTTTAATAATGTTAGAAGCATATAGGACATTTTTTAGGGAAAAGAGAGGGTGAGGTGATGGAGTTTGAGTGCTGTCATAGCTTTGAATTGGAATGCGATTGCCATTTCTGATCAAAATAAATTGAGAATTGTTCAAATTAAACAGTTGAGGAAGTTTACCAGAGTTATGAGTGAGGTGGGATGTGGATCCCGTATTCATATACCATACATTGTCGGGCTGCTGTAAATTCAAGGTAATGTAGGCCTGGCCTAGTTCGGTAGGGGTAAGGTGGTTGTACGGTTGATGTTGTTGTTGGGCCACTGAGAAGTGGGCCTGTTGTGGTTGTCCGCCGGAACTGGATCGTCCGCCGCGTCATTTTCCCTTTCCACCACGACCGTTACCGCGGCCTCTGCCCTTGCCGCCACCGCAGCCGCCCCGCGGTTGTTTGTTGTTCGTGTGCTGCGGCTGACCGATGGGTGTGGTGGTGGTCACCGGTGCATCAACTACCAAGGCCTTTTGATTATGTTCGTCCTGTTTGGCACGCCTAGTTTCTTCCAAGAGCAATTGTGACCAGGCCTTGTTGAAACTAGGAAGGGGATCAGCTTGTTGAATCATTGTCGCAAGTGTGACGTACTCGTAAAGTTATTTGCAATAGTCGGCACGAGTATCTAATTTCAATTATTTTCAATAGTCGGACATATTCTTAAAGTTTTCAAGACGGGTGTTATTGAATTGTTCCTCCAAATAGACGACACGAGTATGTTTGTTGTCTTAAAAGATTTCCTCTAGTCTTGTCCATAATTCGTGAGCCGAAGCACCTTCCTCCATAATAGTATGAAGTAGATCCTTGGATATGGTGTCAGATATCCATTGCTTAACGATAGCATCAAGACATTTCCACGTTCTGTTGTCAACGTTAGACGGACGGGGTATGGTGGTGTCGATGTGATCAAGAACGTTGTAGGCACAAGCATGAATTTGAAATAGTTCTACCCATGAAGAGTATTGTCCATCCTCTTGATCAAGAACCAAATGTATAAAGTTCTTGATATTTGTGACGGCGAAGGCCGTATGAAAGGGGTTGGTAGATGAAGAGGGAAGATGAGGATGTGTGATGTCTTGTATGGAGGAGGAGGAATCATGAGAACCCATGTTGCCGTCGGAAGTTTGGGAAGAAAGGGGAGGGGCGGCGAAAATTCTTTAGGGTTTGGGGGGGCTGCTGCCGAAAAGAGAGAGGTGGGTAGGGGTGGCGGTCGGAAAAAAAAGAAAGAATTTAGGGTGTTAGGGTTTTGGCTCTTGATACAGTGTAGAATAGTGTAATTCTCCTTGGTTGGAGGCTTCTCACTAATGCAATATTTATAGGTGTTACAATTTACAAACCTAATTGGAGAAAAATCTCTACTTTACATAATTATACTAGAATAATGATTACAGAATATATGAAGAATATTAATATATTCTCTATCACAATCACGTGCGCCAATTAGCAGTTTTGGAGCATGCGAGCTAACAGATAATATTAGATCAGTTCTATAAATATATACATAATATATCTAGTTTATCAGAGAGGCCGTAAATTCACGTGCACCCATAAATTGGACCCATGCATGCATGAAGTACAAACCATCAACAACAACAAAGGATAAATCGATTAACAAGTATGAAGAAAGGAAACAACTATATATCTAAAGTCAACTTTTCCCTTTCAGAAGTCAATTTAAACAAAAATCAAGGAAAGTAAATCCAGGAAGTAAAGCAGCAGTACAAGGCACAATGGCCTCTCAGACGTAAATCAAGGACGCGAAACAGAAAAAAATAAATTGAAGATCATAATCAAGGATTGAAATAAGTTCAGAGGGAAGACCTTAAAAATGATGCATTTTAAGCAAATCAACAATCAATGAAGCTCTAACCTCATTCTTGGAAAAAGAATCAATCAAATTCTTTTTTCAAGGATCAAATTTCTTGAGTCGTTCTTTCTCTGTCCATTCCAAGTCCTCAAGCAAGATGACTATATAAGCACAAGTTCAAGAAGAAGGCCAACATACGTTCTGTCTAAGTCATTCTCAAATTCTTTGTTCTACTCTTAATAAGCATTATAACTCGCTAGTCGACTTACTGTAAAAGAGAAAAATATTATTGGTGAGGTAGTGTATCAATTAATGTGAAACTGAAAAACTGCTAGTTTAGGCATAGAAAATACACCAAAATAATTGTACTCAAGAACAAATTCAAGAGTTTACAAAATAACCCTCTTGCAATTCAAAGGACTGGACTACGATTCACATCTAATTCAACCAGTATAAACATATTGAAGGTAACTTTACTTTCTACATATTTATATTCTACATATTACTTGTCTTTATATTACTGCTTCCCTAAGTAGTCTACTGTCACTCGTTATAAAAGCTTAAAGTTTATGATTCACCCCATCTTGCACTTTTAACTGGTAACATAGCATGATCTCACATTTCTTAAATACTTAACAATAAGTGAGTAAATATCATGTTTAATCACGTTACTGTTGGAGCTTTATTTCAAGAAAGAACATCACATACCTAGCCACCCTACTTCAAAGGATAACATTTCTCTCATTGGAATGTCAAAATAGAGACTTACACCAAATCATACGATGTTAAAATTTAGGGTGTCATAAAAAAGGGACATATCTCTATTCCAAATCTCAAATTTGAAAAGAAAGCTGAAGGACAAGTATGCATTGAACCATTTAGATATTGCAGATTCACTAAAAAAAAGGTAATTTGCGTAGGCTAATTAAAAGTGCAATCCGCAGAGGTTAACAACCTCCAAAAATTCGCAAGGTGATCCTAAGTAATCGTTGTTGTTCATTGGATTCCGGAGGAACTACTTCGTTAGGATTGGGGAATTGCTGCGATTCTTCCTGAATAGCCGGAAGTTTTTAACCTCCACTACTTGGTATCATCAAATAGCGGAGGTTTTTCACCTCCACCAATTGTACTTTCAACCTTCGCAAATAACCCATTTTTTTTGTAGTGAGTATATATGGCTGTTGTGCTGACAAATGCTAAAACATAATTCTTTCGTACAATGTCATTATTAATGGCGAAGCCCATGAAAAGATATTATTTATGAAACTGTCAAGAAGATATGGGATAAGCTAGAAGTCACATATGAAGGAGCTGATAAAGTCAAAGACACTAGAATCAGTCTCCTAGTGTATGGTTATGAGTTATTTCAAATGAAAGAAGGAGATTCTATTGAAGAAATATTTTCTCGTTTCAGCAAGATCATTGGTGCTCTCAAGGCATTTGAAAAAATCATGAAATTGTGGATCATATCAGAAAAATTCTTCGAAGTCTACCTACTTTATGGCATTCTAAGGTACTTTTCCTAGAAAACATAGATCTGAACAAACTTTTATATGATGGAGTTCGTGTTGATTTCATTTAAGAAAATACATCTCACAAAACATAAGCAAAATGGTAATACGAAGAAGAGTGTTTCCCTCAAGACCACTGTTGAAGAATCTAAAGATGACGAGATTGAAGAAATAGAGGAAATCAAAGAAAATAATGTGATGATATCCAGGACCATAATAAACATGACCCTCAAAAAGAGGAAAGACAAACTCCACAGAGAAAAACCTCACCTAGTGATTAAGACAAAAATGATGGAAGGTGCTGTGAATGTGGCAAGCACGACAAGATTTAGGCAGATTGTCCAGATCTAAAAAGAAGACCCTCAAAAAGCTATCAAAGTGTTAAAGATAGTAATATTCTCGCGATATACACTTTGTATATCACGGTTCGTATAGAAAGTATCACACGGTTTTATCCTAATATTGTGTATATTATTTTGTATTAATTAGCATTGTACACTTATCATAAGTATATGATTCTTGTACTACTAGAATAGTGTTTTGGTATTAGAAGAGGAATATGATTTTCCTATTATGAAAATTGTAACTTGTACATATTCTCTTTCATTAATGAAAATAATCAATGGATTATTTCTTTCATGATATCAGAAGTCTAGGTTCGAAATTTCCTCTCCCAAAATTTCTTTCTTCTCGAGCAACAAACCCGAATCCCCTCTCTCGGTTTGCTTGTTCTTCCTTCCGATTTTTCTTCCAAATCCCTACATCACGTCTTGCGTTGCTATTATGGATAAGAACACGTTTCACCACGCCCTTACTATTTCTAACATCAGGAATCATATCCCTATCATTCTTGAAATAGAAAAACGTCCAATATGCGACGTGGGCCGAACTGTTCAAAATCTACGCATGCTCGCATCATGTCGTCCATCACATAATCCCCGCGGCTCATGAGGATACGGAGGTGCCAAAACGCGAGGATGATCCTAAGTTGTGGACGACTCTTGATGCCACAGTCCTCCCGTGGATTTACTCCACTATCTCTACCGGCCTGTTGCAGACGATTATTGAGCCGGACGCTACGGTGATGGCTGCTTGGGATAGGCTACGTGACATATTCTAAGATAATCGAAATTCTAGAGTTGTTACCCTTGAGCAGGAATTTTCCCACGTCAATATGAAAAATTTCCCAAACATTTCAGCATATTGTAAAAGGTTGAAGGAATTGGCGGACCATCTCCGCAACGTTGGTGCGCCCGTTAGTGAAGATCATCTCATTCTACAGATGGTTGCTGGCCTTTCCGAGGCCTCTAGTGGCATTGGAACACTCTTTCGTCAAAGTAATCCTCTTCCAAAGTTCTATCAAGCCCGCTCCATGCTTACTTTGGAAGAAGCCGGCTTGGCTAAAAAGGCGGCTACTAGTGCTAGTCCCGTGGTCATAATAACATCCTCCACTAATTCTTCCGGTTTCATTGATCATTCAAACCAAAACTGTTCTCACGGAGGCGGCAAAAATAGTCGGAAGAATAATGCCAAAAATCGCAGGGGCAAACGCGGTGGTTCCGACGGTGGTAACCTCGCAGTGGGTCCCACCCCAATAGTAGTGGACCACATCCCAACTGATCCCAGCCTTGGGCCCCCTGGCCATGGGCCTGGGCCAGTGGGCAGTGACCCAACAACCAGTGGTATCCGCGCCTTTCACCCCAGTAACGGGCCGCCTAGCGCCTCCCCAAGCCTAGTTCGCACTGGCCCAGCAGTTCTGGAACAACAGGTTACCGAAGAAATATTGGGCTGGGGCGGCCAGCAGTGTTCTTGGACCCCGGCCCCTACAATCCCACCACGCGGCAGGCCCCATCCCGACCGACATTGAAGCCGCCATGCAAACTTTTGGAATTAATCCGCCAGACCCGAATTGGTACATGGACATCGGAGCCACTACCCACATGACATTCGATCAAGTTACTCTCTAATCTTATTCCAATTTGAGCAACCCTCGTGGCATAATTGTTAGTAATGATAATTATATTCCAATTCATGGTTGTGGTTATAAAAAGTTGTCCCCCCCATCCACCTCTTATATTGAAAAATATCCTACATGCCCCTAAATTCATTAACAATTTGGTGTATGTCCGTAAGTTCACCACTGATAATTCCGTTTCTATTGAATTTGATCCGTTTAGGTTTTCTGTGAAGGATTTCAAGACTGGGAGTCCTCTTATGAGGTGTGATAGTATGGAAGATCTTTATCCTATCACGCCATGTTCCGGTCTCTCGAGTCAAGCCATGCCATCAACGTTTGCAGCCCTTGCTCCTTCCTTGTGGCATGCTCGTCTAGGTCATCCGGGGTAAGGGTACACGTAGTACTCCGAATTGTCAATCTTGTTCTTTAGGAAAAAATATTAGGTTGCCATTTGTAGACTCTAATTCTCATACTCTAATGCCATTTGATATTATTCATAGCGATTTATGGACGTCTCATATTCTTAATTTATTGGTTCATCGGTATTATGTTCTTTTTTTAGGTTGATTATTCTAAATTTTATGGACTTTTCCAATAGCGAAAAAATTTCAGGTTGTTTCCATCTTAAAATTTAGAGCATTCATTAGAACCCAATTTGAACGGAAAATAAAAAATATTCATAGTGATAATGGCAAAGAATATGACAATGGGGTGTTTCGGGAATTTTGTGCTAATAATGGGATAAATTTTCATTTTTCTTGCCCTCATACGTCTTCACAAAGTGGAAAAGCCGAACGCAAAATTCGTACTATTAATAACATTGTCCGAACTTTATTGATTCATGCTTCCGTCCCCCCATCGTTTTGGCATCATGCTCTACAAATGGCTACATATCTTATTAACATTCTTCCTTCTATAGGTTTGACATATTCGTCCCCTATTCAATTTTATATAATAAGACTCCTTCGTATTCACATCTTAGTGTTTTTGGGTGTTTGTGTTATCCGTTGTTTCCATCCGCCACATTTAACAAACTTCAGGCCCGGTGAACCACTTGTGTGTTTTTGGGTTATCCGTCAAACCATCGTGGTTACAAATGTTTTGATTTATCATCTAATAAAATCATCATTAGTCGCCATGTAATTTTTGATGAATCTCAATTTTTATTTGCTAAGGTAAGTAATCCCGTGCCTAGTTCGTATAATTTTTTAGATGATGGTATCTCCCCGTTTATCATTCACCATTTTTCGAACGTGTCCCGAACCCCAAATCCACCAGCGGGCCCACTGGCTCTACAGTACCGTCGCCTGCTACCATTCTGGGTCCAGTAACTCTTCCATCTGGCCAGCCCAGTTCTGGCCCAGTTTTGTCTTCTGCTCCCGGGTCCAGTATAGGCCCAGTTACTGGCCCAGTCCCTATCTCCAACGTCATTCCCCGTTACCGAGTTGGGCCAACAGGCAGTCCTGCTGGCTAGTCCATCGACAGTCCAGATAATTCCCAAAATTCGCCTAATTTTCCCCCGAGTCATACACCAGTCACTCGTAGTCAACGGGGTGTTTTTAAACCAAAAAAACATTTTAATTTAAATTTTAATGTTCTTAAATCACCCTTACCCCGTAATTCTGTGTCTGCGTTAAATGACCCGAATTGGAAAATTGCTATGACCGACGAATATAATGCTCTTATTGATAATAAGATGTGGGAGTTGGTACCCCGTCCATCTAGTGTTAATATTATTAGGTATATATGGAGTTTTGCTCATAAGGATAATTCAGACGGTTCATTTGCAAGGCATAAGGCTCATCTTGTAGGTGATGGTAAGACTCAGCTGGTTGGTGTGGATTGTGGTGAGACGTTTAGTCCGATGGTCAAGCCGGCTACCATTCGCACTGTGCTCAGCTTGGCTCTTTCGAAAGCATGGCCTATTCATCAGTTAGATGTGAAGAATGCTTTCTTACATGATGATCTCAAGGAGACAGTCTATATGCATCAGCCCTTGGGGTTTAGGGATCCCAATATCCTAATCATGTTTGTTTGTTGAAAAAGTCCTTATATTGGCTTAAGGAGTCTCCACGGGCCTGGTATAAGAGGTTTGCCAACTATGTTTCGACTATTGGGTTCACTCACAGCAGGTCGAATAATTCATTGTTCATATATCGTCGTGGTTCTTCCTTAGATTATATACTATTATATGTGGATGATATTATCTTGACTGCCTCTTCCGATGCATTACGTTAGTCTATCATGACAATGCTCAGTTCTGAGTTTGCTATGAAAGACTTGGGGCCCTTGAGTTATTCTTTGGGAATTGCTGTCACTCGTTATGCAGGTGGGTTGTTCTTATCCCAAAGGAAGTATGCAGCTGAGATCATTGAGAGGGCTGTGATGTCATCCTGTAAGTCCACTTCCACTCTAGTTTATACTAAGCCCAAGCTTGGTGTTGCGGCCGGCGCACTATACGATGATTCGACCTGCTATCGCAGTCTTGTAGGGGCCCTTCAGTATCTCACATTCACGAGACCAGATATTACGTATGTCGTACAGAAGGTGTGTTTGTTTATGCATGATCACAATGTTGAGCAGATGAATGCGCTCAAACACATCATTTGGTATATTCAGGGGACCCTTGATTATGGCTTGCATTTATATCCTTCATCGACGTCTACACTTGTCTCGTATACAAATGTTGATTAAGGTGGCTGTCCGGACACCAGACGGTCTACGTCTGGATATTATATGTTTCTTGGTAATAACTTGGTCTCATGGTCTGCGAAACGTCAGTCGGCTTTGTCCCGCTCCAATGCAGAGGCCGAGTATCGAGGGGTAGCTAATGTGGTCTCTGAATCATGTTGGTTACGTAATTTGCTGTTATAACTTCATTGTCCTATTCAGAAAGTGACCTTGGTTTATTGTGATAATGTTAGTGCCATCTACCTTTCTGGTAATCCGGTTCAGCATCAGCGCACTAAACATATCGAGATGGACATTCACTTTGTTCGCGAAAAGGTTGCTCGTTGTCAAGTACGCGTCTGCCATGTCCCTTCCAGGTATCAAATTGCAGACATCTTTACAAAGGGTAATTCCTCGGTACTTTTTGAAGATTTTAGAGACAGTCTCAGCGTACGAAGACCGCCCGCTATGACTTCGGGGGTGTGTTAAAGATAGTAATATTCTCGTGATATACACTTTCCTTATGAAGTGTATATTACGGTTTGTATAGAAAGTATCACACATTTTTGTCCTAATATTGTGTATATTATTTTATATTAATTAGCATTGTACACTTACCATAAGTATAAGATTCTTGTACTACTAGAATAGGGCTTTGGTATTAGAATAGGAGTATGATTTTTCTATTATGGAAATTATAACTTATATATATTCTCTTTTATTAATAAAAATAATCAAGAAATTATTTTTTTCAAACGGAATGATTGTACCAAAAACTAATTCAAGAGTTTATAAAATAAAATTCTCTTGCAACCCAAAAGGACTTATTTGAATAAGAATAAAAATATTGAGTGTCACTTTACTTTCTGCATATTACTTCTTTACATTACTACTAGCCTAAGTAGTCGACTGACCCCCCCTTCCCTTTCACTTTCTATTATGTCTTCAACAAAATCCAATACAAAATAAATCATGAATTTATAATTCCTTTCGATGTGTAATATCTTCTATAAATATATAAACACTTCATTTAGCATGGAAAACGTGTCAGCTCTATGATTGGATTTGTTTTATCCTCGGATGAGTTTATAAACATTTGTGTAAGGAGTAAAAAAACCAAGGTAGTTATAATATATTTGGACCGACAAGAAGAATTAAGATTACGGACCAGTTTAATTTGGACATGAATTTTTTTTTTTCAATTTTTTTCCAAAATATTGTATGCTTATGCATTGTAATGCTTTTTTTTTTGGTAATTTTTGAAGATGAGTTTTCTAAATTTGAAAAACTGGTGAATTTCTGTTTTTCATTCACAAAATTTTAACTTTATTTAAAATGAAATGGGTGTTCAAACATAACTTCAACCTTCAGATACCATTTTTCAACTTCAATTTATATCCAAACGCCTACTACTAAGTCTCTAACATCTCATGTGATGCAACAAAGAAGCTTTGTTCTTTTTTTCTTATCCATTGGAAAACGCAATTCCAAGAATAAAGATTAAAGAGTACAAAACGATGTTACCTTATTTCAGTTTGAACTCCAGGAGGAGAAATATTTATTTTAACGAAAAACTAAATGGACCACGTAATACTAAAGTAGGTCATCAACTAAACTAAAATGAATTGTAGGTAAAAGAATATATTCCTTAATTGTATTCATCAATAATGTATAATATCTATAGTAGTACAAGAATAAATTATGTAACTTATCAACCTAATTACAATAGAAAATATAATTCTACTTAAAATAGGAGACCTAATTACAATAGGAATACAATTCTACCTAAAATAATAAATATACAATTAATGAAAGAATATTCGGGAAATATTCTATTACACACCCGCAATCAAAGCGGGAGGTTCACGAACACTGAGACTGGCTTGAAAATCATCAAATAGTATGCGCGGAAGTCCTTTGGTGAAGATGTCGGCAATCAGATATCTGGAAGGAACACGAACTTAACCACGAGCCACTTTTTCGCGAACGAAATGAATGTCCATCTCAATGTGTTTAGTGCGCTGATGTTGGACAGAATTGCCGGAAAGATATATCGCACTAATATTATCGTAGTAGACCAGTGTTGCCTTTTGAATCGGGCAGTGAAGCTCAAGTAGAAGGTTACAGATCCAACAAGACTCAGATACGATGTTGGCGACACCTCTGTACTCACTGGATCGGGATAATGTAGGTTGCCTTTTGGAAGACCAAGACAATAGGTTATCTCCAAGAAAAATACAGTAACCAGACGTGGAGTGTCGGGTGTCAAGACATCCACCCCAATCAACATCAGAATAAGCAGTGAGATCAGTGAGCAAGGACCTGCATAGATGTAATCCGAAGTGAAGTGTACCTTGGACGTATCGTAAAATATGTTTGAGGGCATGCATGTATGCTTCCGTCGGATTGTGCATGTGTAGGCTGATTTATTGCATGTGAATGTGAGATACTGCAGGGCCCCAGCCAGACTACGATAGTGAGTCCGATCTGAATATGGGGGGCCGGAATCAGCGCTAAGCTTGGAATTGGTGTCTACTGGCATGTGTGATGGTTTGCAAGATGTCATTCCTGCACGGTCAAGGATCTCTTCAGCTTACTTATTTTGACACTGAAATATGCCTCCAGAATGTCGAGTGACAAAGATGCCCAAGAAATAACTCAGGGAGCTCAGATCCTTCATAGCAAACTTAGAGGAAATGAGAGACATAATGGACCGGCAAAGAGCATCAGATGATGTGGTGATGATGATGTCATCAATATATAATAGGTAAGTCATGTTTGTACCCTTGTTGTAGATGAAGATGGAATGATCGGATCTGTTGTGTGAAAAGCCGATAGAGGATACATTATCGGCGAATAACTGGTACCATACTCAAATAGCTTATTTCAGTCCATAAAGTGATTTCCACAACAGACACACATAATCTGGATGAATAGGATCCCTGAAACCCATAGGCTGATGCATATATACCGTTTCATGAAGATCCCCATGTAAGAAGGCATTCTTGACATCAAGTTGATGAATGAGCCAAGATTTAGATAGAGCAATGCTGAGGACAATCCGAATGGTTGCAGGCTTTACGACCGGGATAAACGTTTCATCACAGTCCATTCCCACCTGTTGAGACCTATCATCACCTAAAAGATGAGTCTTGTACCTCTCAAAAGAACCATCTGATTTTTTATGACTAAAAATCCACATAGAACAAATAATGTTAGCATCAAGTGGATGGGGTACTAGGTCTCACGTCTTATTATCAATAAGAGCATTATATTCGTCAATCATTGCGACTTTTCAATTAGGGTCGAACAAGGCATCTTTTGAATTTCGAGGGACATGGGAAGGGACAATTGAAACAAATAGGTTAAACAACCATTTAAGTTTATGAATTCCATGCATGGCATGGGGTTTCTATGGTCCGAGAGTGTGCCTCGGGATGCAGGATGAGATGTGGGTATGCCACGGGATTATCGGAAAGAGGAGTAAGGGTAGGGGTGGCCGGACCGGCTCGCCGATGCTCAGTTTGCCTAGAGGTGGCTGTGGAATCACCCTGAGGCGGGCTGTTCCAGGACACCATCGGCAGAACCAGTTGGGCAGTGTGTCCCGGACTGTCCGAAGTGGGGGCGGGTGCCGGGGTCTGGGACGACAAACTATGTAAATGATGAATTAGAAGATGGTTCAAGCCATCATCTAGGAAGTCGTAGGAATGCCGAGGTAGCAAGTTTAGGGAGGCAAAGGGGAATTGAGACTCATCAAATAGGACATGGCGTAAAATAATAATTTTACAGCTTGACAATTCATAGCATGAGTAACCATGATGATTGGCAGGGTAATCCAGAAACACACACGGGGAAGACCGGGGTTGGAGTTTGTGAGTGGTCGGATAGAGATGATAATAGAGACATCCAAAGATACGCAAATATTGGTAGGAGGGGTTCCTACGAAACAAAACTTGAGTGGACGACCGTTGAGCTAGAGACTTGTTTGGGTTTATATTTAGGAGATAGATGGCCATGGAGAGTGCGTAATGCCAGAATTGAGGGGGAATTAAAGTGTGAGCAAGTAGGGCATGAATTAGGTTATTTATGGTTTGGATTTTCCGTTCGGCCTTACCATTTTGGGAGGAGGTGTGAGGGCAGGAAAAACGACATGTAAGACCATTGTTGGAGCAAAACTATTTGAATTGATTATTATTGAATTCCCTGCCATTGTCACATTGAAAATATTTAATGCTCTTTTCAAATTGTATTTTTACGAGAGCACTAAATAAGGAAGAAATGGGGTAGACTTGAGATTTATTTCCAATTGGAAAAGTCCATAGAAAGTTGGAATAATTGTCTAAAAACAACACATAATATTATTGGCCATCCGTACTTAAAATAGGGAACTTCCACAAATCACTATGTAGGATATCGAAAGGTAGTAAAGTACAATTTGTGGATGCAGAAAATAGTAATTTAACATGTTTCCCAAAAATGCATGATGCACATAGTCCTAGAAATACAGTTGCAATTAATAAAATTATTTTTCCTAAGGGAGCATATAATAAAATCTCCCGGATGTCCTAATCTATAGTGTCATAAGGAAGACAAAAGAGCAGCAAATGTTGATGGAATTGAGGCTTGATTATTGACAGCGTTTAAAATATGGTATAGATCTCCGTGCTGTCATATCTCATTATTCGTCTCCCTATCGTAAAATCTTTCATAGAAAAACAAAAAGGACCAAATTCAAAGGAAACATTATTATTAGTTGTGAAACCTTGCACAAAGATTAGATTCTTAATGAGTTTAGGGGCATAGAGGATATTTTTTAAGATTAGCAGTGGATGTGGTGGGGATAAGGATGAATGACCAAAACCGCGAATGGTAATGCCTTGTTCACTACCAATAATAATATTTAGATTTAAATTACTCAAATTGGAATAAGATGAGAGAGTACCTTGTTATGTCGTCATGTGAGATCTGGCGCCTATGTCCATATACCAATTTTCGTCTGGAGCGTTGAGTGACATTGTGTTCATAGCTTCCTCAATGTCAGTCGATGCATAAGTTGAGGGCGATGTCCGCGTCTCGTCGCAAGGCTCATTTTTCGTTGTGGGTCATAAGGCGGGCAGCTTTATCTGATCAAGGGCCGGGGGGCTGTGTTGTGTAGGCTTGTTGGAGACGTGGGCCGAGTATGCTAGGGTGGGCCTGTCGGTTCTGAGGTGGAGTCCACGAGGATGTTGGATACAAGATAGGAAGAGAGGCCCATGACGGTGGGGCCCACAGTGGGTAGGCAGCTTACGGCAGAGGCTGCTGCCACTGCCGCTGTCGGCTGCTGGCGGTTTCCTGCCAGCGGGGGCAGCCCCTTCCTGCCGCCGTTGTTGCCGGAATTCCGTTGCCGTGGCCCTTGTCGAACTGTCTCATCCGGTGGTTGTTGTGGGTGGATGCTGGCTGTTTCAGGTCCTCAGGCTGGCGGTTCTGGTTGCTTTGGAGTTGGAGGCATAAGTGGTGTTGCACTTGATGAGTGATGTTGCCCTTGATTTTCTGGGTTTCCTAAAAAATAAGCTTCGAACGTGCCTTATAAAATGGAGGTAACAGCGTGTATTAATGAAGGATGGTGGCAACACCGTCATAGGATTCGTTCAAGCCTGCAATAAGTTGCATGACCAATTGTTGATTCATGACTGGTGCGCCGACGTTGGAGTGTTGGTCTGCAAGCATCTTGAGTTCTTGACAATATGCAGACACGTTTGGGAAATCGTCCCGATGAACGTCCTTAAACTGATTTTCAAGGTATAACGTTCGTTGAGTTTTGTTGTCGTGGAAAATACTTTCCAAACGTTGTCACGTTTGGCGGGCAGTGGCATCGGTCTCAATGATGGTGTGCAACAGATCATTGGAGATTGTGCAGTATATCTACTGGAGGACGGCTGCGTCCAAACAAAACTAGAGTGCATCATTAGAAATCGAAGCCGAGGGTAGGTTTGTGGACTTCGATGTATGAGGGATGATGTGATCGATAACTTCGTAAATACAAAAATGGATTTTAAAAAGCTCCACTTACGAGGAGTATCGACCATTTTCCATCTCAGGGGTGGTAGGGATGAATTTTTTGATGTTGTTTACTGCAAGTGCATGATGGAATTTGGTTTTGTCAACCATGAAAGATGAAATTTAGGAGAAAGGAGAGAGAACATCTAGAAAAAAACTATTAGGGTTCCGTGGGGGTGGCGGCCGAGAGCTATGGTCAGCAGCGATGGAGGTATTTTTAGGCTACTGATACCATAAAGGAATATATTCTTTGATTGTATTCATTAATAATGTACAATATATAGTACTACAAGATTATTAAACTAGGTAACTAATCAACCTAATTACAATAGAAAATATAATTATACCTAAAATAAGAGACCTATTACAATAGGAATACAATTCTACATAAAATAAGAGATATACAATTAATAAAAACATATTCGGAAAATATTCTATTAGTAGGAATAATGCCAATGTCGTCTTCGTGTATCTCCTTTGACTTTCAATATTATGCATCAAACACTAAATTTCTTCATATATTTACAGAAAGGAATGCAACAAAAGGAGGTACAAATTTGCAGAATAACAACCCAATAACCTAAATGTTGCCTATGTTGCTCCGACTCTCCTTATATGTTGCTGTACATACTAGTGTCGGATCTTTCAAAACTATACTACTTTTAGAGGATCCGATAGACACACACCTGTCTCATTTCTAAAAAGTCCAAGCAACATAATATGTGGCTAACTAGAACATTAAAACATAAGTACAATCGACAGCTGTAAAAAATCAAAATACTAACCTTCTTCTAAAGCGACTTCACAAGAAAACTAAAATAGTTCAAAAAGAAAATTGTGGAATATAAAAGTAACCATTTCCTTCATGAGCTATATATACTTCACACCTTTTAAGTTTTTCTCTTGCAGATCAGACTCACTTCTCCGATTAAACGATCTTTCTCTAATGGTATCCAAAAAAGGCTCCCACTTTGGTGACTTTGTCGATATTCTTTGAAGTCTTGTCTGCGGCTCAACCCTAATACCCCGGCCTGAAAACGGGTTATTAGGGCTACTAGGCGGTGAGTTCCAAATCGGGCTAGTACCATTCAACGACTTTTTCTTCCTTAACTTGTCCTTATAAGCCATATGATTTTTGGCTATGCCACTAAGTTTTTTAGCAATTGGAACCAAATCAATAGGAGAAACACTAGATTGAAAGGTTGAATGTGGTAACAAGAAGTAAAAATGGCCTTGTTGCAACATGTAATTATGATTGAGAGGTTGTAAGCAAGTGGATAAAAGTTGGGATTGAGTGAAAATGAAGTGCTTTCGGGGTTTGCCCGTGACTTCACTAACACTAATAGGATGATCAAAATCTTCTACATAGCCATTCAAATGCACCACTCTGACAGTTTTTAATTTATCAGAGTGGCCAATTTTGAAAGAGAAACAGCAATACATCTTTTTCTTCTTGCTTCTGAGATAGGTGCTAACTTCTCCCAAATATATATGTTGGAACTCTGAAAATCTTGTGTTTATCTATTTAATCTCAATCAGCCTTGTTGTCTATTAGTAGGCTAGTTGCCCAACTGGAGACTAGAAATACAACCACTTGGGACCTACTTTTGAATATGTCATAGCCGTGGGAATTGGGGAAGTCAAGAAAGCATAAATATATAACTATGCGATCATTTTTATTTTATTTCTTATTCGATATTTGATAATTGTATTTGACCTTTGAAATCGACAAATTTGGATTTACGTCGGAATTCCCACATCGGGGTAACACACTCCCTGATAAAGGCTATTTTTTATTCAGCAGGACTCGACTTCGAAACTTCTGATTAAAGATAGAGTAATTACCACTCTACCATAATCCTTGTCGGTGATGCGGTCATTAATTGTTTAATTGCTTCTTTGAATGTTTTGGTGATATACTAATTAATATTTTATCTATATAAAAGATTGTTTAATTGCTTCTTTGAATGTTTTGGTGATATACTAATTAATATTTTATCTATATAAAAGAAAAACTATATCTGTTTGGACTTTGGAGTATCTGTACGTAGTCCAACGTAACTTTCACACTTCATTAAAATTATTTTGTCTTGTATTAAAGTCAACACTTGATTATAATAGTAATGAACTAAGTACTTTTCACTTTAGCTATTTTTCAATTAAAATATATAGCATTATCTCTTTCTATCTAAAATTTTCTAGTCTGTCTTAATAAGGCAAAATTACTCAGTTTGATCATCATAAAACTAAGCAAGTCAGATTAATTATGATCATCAAACATTATTTTTTTCCTAATTATGATCATCATAACATTAATTTTTTCCTTCTGTGAAAGTTGATGCGGTGATTTGATTGTTGTAAACATTTTGTTGATAGTTAAGAATATATACGTGGAAATTGAAGATTTGAAAAACTTCCATTTGAGGTACACTCAAAACCACTATATCGATTTATTACGTTCAAATTGATAGTTTGTTGTCAATATCACCAACGAAACAGCGATTTGTAAAGCTAAAACACCCTTATTTGCAATGAAATTGACAAAAAACGCATAGTTCATTCCATCCAATATAGTTTAGTAAACCAATAGAAGCAAAATATTCAAATATATATTACTATGGGCCTCATGTTGTCAAAATGGTCAGAATATGAAGAAAAAGACATGTGAGCTTGACAACTAGAGACTAACCTGTGTTATTTTCCTGCCTTTAGTTTATTTTAAGGGTGGCCAGTGGGCCGGGTTCGGGGCGGGGCGGGTCAGGACCCGACGGGACTGGGAGGGTGGGATCAGTCCTCCGGCGGGATCCGCTGATGTACCATCCCGTTCCCGGTCCGGTCGGAAAAGGAGAACGGTCTTCGCGGGGCGTGGCGGGGTCGGGTCGGGATCGGGTTTTTCAGTTTTTTTTTTTGCACTTAATTTTAAAAAATAACATATATAAATATAAATACTTCAATAACTGAACAAGATAGTGTAATAAAAACATATCAAGACTGTTTTTGTGCCTCTTATATTATTTAATAGAAATATGATTTTTTTGTAATACAATTTCAAAATTGCAACTTTGTGGTGTTGAAAGTTGCAAATTACATAATAAAATTGCAATTAAAAAAATCACATATTTATAAACACCTTTTCTAATTTCTTCACAATGTCTTGTGGCTCTTCAGTTGGAGTTGGAATTGGAATTTGTTGGTAAAATAGATCGACGTCTCTTCCACCTCCGTCGGATAAGATTTCGTTGTTGTTTTCGTCGTCTTCTTCGTTGATCTCCGGTTGACCGCTCCGCTCGTATCCAATCTCTGAATAAAACTGCAATCTCCAAGCTGTCTCCCGCTAATGAGTGTCTGTGCTCTCCTATTTGAAATCTTCCGGCAGAAAAAAATGATTTTAGACGCTATTGATGACGCTTGAATGTTCAACACATCTCGGGTCATCTTTGCTAGTGTCAGAAATGTCTTCTCATTGTCCTCCAGTATTTAAGCAAGTCTTCACGTCCTTCTTCATTGAGAACTGCTTGGTACGGTACAACACTCTGCAAAACAAAAACATCAAACTCGCTAACTTGATTAGTAGTGGTACCACTAAACATTCTATTTCTAAGGCTTTCAATACTAGCCACAGAAACAACATATTTTTTATAAGGTTATATTGTAGAAGAAGAAGATGATATAGAAGTCCGTTGGTTGCTAGCACTTTCTTGTTGGTAATGCGTATATAGTATTTTGCATTCATTGTGTATGCTAGACAAAACTTCTTCTTTAGTTGGTTCTTTATGTGGTTATTCATTTGGATTTTTTGGAGTTGGAGGTGGAAGTACCGCTATTCAATCATAAATAGTTTCAATAAGTGATTTATAACCGTCTATTTTAATAGTCGGATTTAATACAACACCAATAATATAAATAGTGGGAATAGAATTTTTTTTTTTTTTAATTTGATAAACATTTTTTTAATAGGTGTCTTATAAGATGATTTTTTCATATATTCATTAAGTAACAAAAATATTATAGCTATATAAAATAACATAGTTGAAATAGTAGGATAATATATACCAGAAAATTTTTTAGTTGCTTGAAAAAAATTCTCTAAAAATACAATATATTCTGAAATTTCCCCCCAATCATTATCTATAAGCATATCAGTTGGATTTCGATTATGAGGGTTAAAAAATAAAGTTATAGGTCTTCTATAATCGTAAGCAACAAGTAGTTGTTCATATATAGAATTCCATCTAGTCGCTACTTCTTCAAGAATTTTTCTATAAGGTAGTCCACAACCGTGACAAGTTTTTTTATATTCTTTTTTTCATTGTATTCTATTACATTTAAAAATAAAGTTAATAGCAAATTTTACTTTATTAAGAATGTCTTCAAAAAGTGATAGACCATTCTTTACAACTAAGTTATAAATATGGCACACACATTTTATATGAAAATGATTAGGAAAATATGGAGTTAATAGATTTTTTAAAAGTCTCACAGCATAATTATTAAAAGAAGCATTATCTAACGTAACAATCATTATTTTGTCAGTTATACCATAATAATCGCAAACTTGATGAATATTATCTGCAATAAAATTTTCGGTGTGCCTATCATCAATATATCTATATGCTAAAATACGTTTTTGCGTAGACCAATTATGATTTATATAATGACATATTACAGTTAAATAATCATGATCGTTAGTACTACGGCCTATATTAGAAGTGATAGATACTTTGCCAGGAAAATGATATAATGCATAACGTAAATATTGTTGATATTTGTGTGCGAATTTAAAAACGTCTCTCCTAACAGTTGATCTAGGAAAACCGTTAAAAACAAGATTATACATATCTCTTATGTAATGAATAAAACCAGGGGAAGAAGGAAATGAAAAAGGAAAACTATCCACCACAACTAATTTTGCTATTGTTTCCCTATCTCTATGTTTATCGTATTTAGGACCTACAATTCCCCCCGTCGTCGGGTTAATTTGACCCTGTACTTGGTCTGGGACAATATGCGAACCTTGTCCCGACTGAGAGCGCATTGACCCACCCGACTTTGTAGCCTTGTATTCATCCCACTTAGCTTTGTGAAAGCTTTGTACATGTCTCAATAAACCTCCCGTCCCACCCTGATTTTTTCCCATTTTAAATTTATAAACATTTTTACAAATTCGTCATCAAACTACTTGATTCTCTTGATCCCTATCAAAAAAATACCATGCAACAAATTTTAATTTTCGTTGTGTGGGCCTCGTCTCATACTAGGGGGAATAGGAGACGTTCCTTCTAACCTACTTTTCTTTAAACCATTGAATATAAATCTCTAACTGTATTTTTTGTTAGAATTATTTTCACCGAAAAAAAGCCTTGTTCCAACATGTAATTATGATTGAGAGGTTGTAAGCAAGTAGATAAAAGTTGGGATTGAGTGAAAATAAAGTGCTTTTGGGGTTTGCCCATGACTTCACTAACACTAATAGGATGATCAAAATCTTCTACATAACCATTCAAATGCACCACTCTGACAGTTTTTAATTTATCAGAGTGGCCAATTTTGAAAGAGAAACAGCAATACATCTTTTTCTTCTTGGTTATGAGATAGGTGATAACTTCTCCCAAATATATATGTTGAACTTTGAAAATCTTGTGTTTATCTATTTAATCTCAACCAGCCTTGTTTTCTATTAGTCGGCTAGTTGCACAATTGGAGACCAGAAATACAACCACTTGGGACCTACTTTTGAATATGTCATAGCCGTGGGAATTGGGGGAGTCAAGAAAGCATAAATAACAATGTGATCATAATTTTTAATTTTAATTTCTTACTCGATATTTAATATTTGTATTGAGACTCAATAAAATTTGAATTTACTTTAGAAAGTTCCACATTAAAAAAGAACATTACCTATCGAAGAGGACTTCATACTCAACGAAGTTTGAATCTCAAATCTAAATTGGAGTACTTAGGACCCACCACAATTCCTGCAGATAATACGATCATTAGTTGTTTAACTGTTTATTTGAATTTCTTGATGATATACTAGAATTTAATAATCTATCTACATATAGTATAAAAAAACAAACTTTATCTTTCAAAGATACGTACGTAGTCCAACAACGTATCTTTCACATATCATTAAAGCTTTTCTGTCTTGGGTGAAAGTCAACACTTAGATTATAATAGTGGAGTACTCCCTCCGTTTTAAAAGATTTATCTTATTTTTTTGTCTGTTTTAAAAAGAATATCTTTTTTTCAACTCATTCATTATAACTTTTCATACGACATATCTAAAACCACAAGATTAAGGATATGTTCGGTATGGAGGAAAGTATTTTTCGAAAAATGTTTCAAGTTTCTCATGTTCGTTTGATAAAAAAATTGAAAAATATTTTCTTTAGGAAAACAAATTTATCAAAAATGAGGAAAATGACTTCCCTAATAAAAGTAGGGAAAACAAGTCTCCAAGTGGTATTCAACCAACTACCCCCACCACTACCCAACTCATCCCCAACCACCCGACCACCCTATGCACCACACACGTCCCTCCACCCCGACCCCCACCCCCAAAATTTTTTTTTTTTTGGTTTTCTACACCACTCCCCCCCCCCCCCCCCCCACCAAATTATTTTTATAAAAGTTTTAAATTCTTTTTTTTTGGTTTTCTACACCAATCCCCGACCCCACCTCCCCTCAATTTTTTTTAATTTTTTTTAAAAAGAGTTTTTTTTTTGTTTCTGGACCACCCACCAATCAACCCCTTGCCCCGCACCCCTACCCGCTCCCGAATTTTCTAGTTCATACGTTTTATTTTACTTTTATAATTTTTAATTATAA
Organism: Anisodus tanguticus; assembly: GCA_034509755.1. NCBI lineage: Eukaryota > Viridiplantae > Streptophyta > Magnoliopsida > Solanales > Solanaceae > Anisodus > Anisodus tanguticus. Next base: position 10,522,392 of record CM067543.1, on the reverse strand, counting down.
AAAATAAAAAATTTGTACAAGTAAATTTGGTGTGTGTGGGTTGTGGTTGGGGGGGGGGGGCGCCGAGGTAAGAAAATTTTCATATTTTTTATAAAATAAAATATATGAAATAAGAAAATTGAGATGAACGTGGGTGAGTGGGAGGTTAGGTGGAACGATGGTGTGGGATAGGGTTAGGTGTGGTGTAGGGTGGGTGCTTGTGGTGGGTGGTGAGTGAGGTTGGTGGTGGAGTGTGGGGTGGTGGGTTGGATGGGGCTTGGGTGAGTATTTTCTCAAAAATATTTTCTACTAACCAACTGAACATGAGAAAATAAGTAAGAAATTTACTTATTTTTCACTAACAAAACAAACATGAGAAAAATATGTATCAGTTGTTTTCCAATAACTCATTTATAGTGCAAAAAATTTTCCTCCATACCGAGCACACCCTAAATGTCATTTTTGTATATTCAACATATCTTTAATTTAAGATCAGAAGATTCAAAAAAAATACTCTATTTTTTAAAACTTTATGTCAAGTCAAAAGCAAACAATCATTTTGAAACGAATGGAGTACTTTTTACTTCAAATTTTTTTCAATCAAAATATTTAGCATTTTTAGTCTGTTTTAACAAGGCCAAATTACTCAAGTTGATCATATCATAAAACTAGGCAAGTCAGATTAATTATGATCATCATAACACTTTTTTTTCTGGGAAGGAATGGATATAAATCACTTATTTATCCTAATTCAAATTCTATTATTCTAATCAGAGTGCAGTAGTTTCTGTTAGATATAAAGCAGTACGGGAATAGTAAATAACTATTACAAGTGTTCGAAAGGATAAGCAAACAACCAAGATTATAATTGCCGCAAGTTTGTTGAGTCATGAATCTTGATAACATGAAATCAAGAAACACTAAATCTGGATTGTTACAACTGTGGCTGAGTCGAGAGATGGCTCTCTGTCTTTAAGACAAGATTGCCTCGTATATATGCTTTTACGTTAGCGGGAAATAGTCTTCCAAGATAAAACAACAACTAATCAACACTACAAAGCAAATAGGTTGATTCTAACGAAGAAAACAAACATGAAAGGACTTGCTGAAGAATGGAAAATGAAGAGTTTCTGTTCTTTTCTTTCTACCGTTTCTGTATCTTTCTTCTTCTTCTTTTGAGATTCTCTCCCTCAAATCTGTTTCAGGTCTCAATATATAGTGTCTATGAGGAGAAGAGGTGTTAAGAGGTCCTTTAAAAGGTGTAGTCATGGCCAGAAACGTTTTGTAGTAAGTGCAAAACCTTTCAGATGGTTAATGTCATAAACTGTTGGTTTTCTGGCTGTTGACAACATTCCTAAAACTCCAGGGACCAAACAGTAAATACTAAACAGTTTGGGGTCCAAAAGATAATATCAGAAGTAGCCGAGAAGCCCAGAAACCCATGATCGGAGACCCGAAACGGACGGGACGGGATGAGCGGGCGGCGGCGCGCGTGTGGGCTTAGCCTCAAACCCAAGCACATCTACGTCCTCCCTCCTTCAAACACATGGGTTACCTCTTGGGGTCCCAAACCCTTATCCATTTTTTAGGCTTATAAAAAGAACAATTCTTCCTTTTCCCACCAATGTGATAGATTTGTCCCACACCATATTTTCATGCCTCAAACACCTTAATTCGTGGACCAATATCTCTTTAATTTCTTAACGAAATTTGACGATCCTTGGCCCTATGGTCATCTACTCACTTAGTAGATTATGCATGTATGAAGAGACAAAGCCTCCAACATGCGGAATCCTAGTGTTTAAGTCATTAAATATGGGTGGACGCAACCCCCCACCAAAGGCATATTTCCAACAATCCCCTCTTAAAAGCGATTTTGGTGCACACACAAGGTGCCTACTTTCAGTAATCTTTCAGCGAAAAGATATTGCATCAGGAGAGGTAGCTTCCGCTTTGAACCTTCCCTAGTTGAATACCACCGGACTTACTTACTGCGCGGTGAACGTAATGTCTTGAACCGTCAGTGTTTAGTGTAATCCAAGACAATGTTACCAATATAATAACTCCCCTTATTCGTTTACATTCTTATTGTTCTGTCCGTTGTGGCCGTGGACACACTTGGATTCTTAAGTGCGTTCATTTGAGGCGGCCTGTCCTCGCACTTAAATAGGTAATCTCCTACAAGGTATCCTGCTATACCCCACTTCACAAGTGTTAGGAATCATTAAAAGTTTCCCCAACCCTAACCTCAACCGCTTGAGGATCGTTAAAGGTTTGGAAGCTTAACATTTACCCACCATGCAGGTAGCACTTTAATGTCTATCGCGGAAACAACTTTGAATTTATGTTTCCTTACAAAAATTATCATCCGAAGTGCTCTTGTTTCCACCGAAGCGCTCAACTGAACCTTTTACAACTTAGTTTTCCCATTGAACCAAATTCTTGGAATTTCTAGTCAGTATGGTTAGGTTACCACCACAAAGGTTCGTATTGTTTGGGTTTTAAGCCCATTCCCCTAGATAGGCAGAACTCTTGATCTTCGGGTGGTTCCTTAGTTAAATGGTCCGTTATATCCTTTGATTAGTAATCAAGAAAGTGACACCCGTGATGATCAACTGCCATACGGTCTTATGTCTCCGATAGATATGTCCAAACGTCGTCATCCATGACCTTCCTAAAGCCGACCAGCTAGCCACAGTGTACAACTACCGAAGGCACGGGTTTCTCCCAATAAAGGACGTCCTCTAAGGAGTCATGAAGTTACTTAATTTCTTCTCATGCTTTTTTTAAAAGCGATAAACTCCGATTCCATCATCAATCGGCCGATGCAAGTTTGCTTAGAGGATTTTCAGAGAGACACCATACACATCCACTTGTGGCTTTGGTGTTCTTCAAGTCCGATGTCCAGTTTGCATCAGTGTGTTCTCCCAGAACCGATGGACATCCATAATACCATAATTCGTAGATAAGCGAATATTTCAGATATCGTCATATCTTATTTAACGCTTTCTATCGATCATTTTTAGAATCACGAGTGAATCTTAGTTCAATTGATCTCCTTTGTAAGCCGATACCAGGTCGGTAGTAGTTGTAAAATACACTAAACTACATGTGACATGCGCATATCGCTCCTAGTATATGGATGCACCATTATTCCAATCAATTCTATGATTCATATCCATTGGTGTCTTCAACGAGACTGTCAACTACCTCATAAATGAGTTTGGAATTAGACCAGTCCGTTAGATGTCTTAGAAATTCCAATTCCTAAGATGTCATCTGTGATACTCATATCTTTTATATCGAGACTTTTGTTTCAATATGACTTCCACTTTCAGATTGTTGGTTTTCCAACGGTTGGCTTTCTAATTTCAGAGTCAATATTTCTATTTTCAGATTCACTGTTTCTGTTTCACCTGAAACTTCCAGGACCAAAATGTAAATATTGCAGGGACCCAAAAATAAAGTTCAGGAAGAAGGCCAACAGTCCAATAAACCAACTCTGATCCTCCCCTTCCAACTCTCCGGTTAGGAAGGCTGTCTCAATATCCATGTCACGCAAGACTGCAATGGCCCTGGATGTTAAGCTATTCATATGGGAGCACATGTCCAAGTAGTCGAGGCCTTATAGTCGACAGTAGATCCATCTACTTTGTACTTAATTTGAGTATCCGCTTTTACAACCCTAAGGTTCTTTTTTCGGAGAAAGGTCAACCAATACACAAGTATGGTTCTATCTAATGGGAACTATTTCTCTCTCTGCAACTTCTTTCCAAAGCAGCGCTTCTGGAGATGACAATTCTTTGTTAATTATCCATGGTTCATTCTCAACCATACAAGCTAGAAGGTCTGGAACACGTCTTTGTCCCCTCTTTGATCCTTCTCAGTTCAACATCTAGAATCCCTGAGTTCTTTAGATCTGGAACATTAAGTTCCGGATAGTCAGCAACTTTCGAGTCATGTAGCTCTAGAACGTCTGTTTCCGGACATTCAGGTACTCACGGGTTTTTGTTAACCTCGAGCAATTTCTTCTTTTTCCTTCTCAAGGAAAGTTATCCTCAAAGAAACCAAGAGGTGATAAACACTACTGTTATTTACAGATCCAGTGGATATGCAATTTACAGTCTTAGGTCCAACTTGACCTATTTCGGTATTCCAATCAAGCCACCGCATAACACAACATTTGTAGGTGGGATCCTTTCCATGTTTCACAAGGAGGGTTATACTTATCCTTATGCATAGTTCTGTTGAGAATCGCATTAGCGATAAGGATTGCCTTACCCCACATATTTTGGATATACATCTTTGCGCTTGGCTAACACCGTTAGACAGAGGTGAGTAATGAGCAGTCGTTTGATCAACGATGCTTCACATTCTCCCCCTCTATCACTACGAATTCCTCAATCCGTAGATTTAGTTGATTTTCAACTTTTGCTTTGTAGCGCTTATCCGCTTCAACAACTTCATCTTTGCTTTTCAACAAACAAAGGATACAATACGTTGTACTATCGCTAATGAAGGGCACAAAGTACTTGGCTCCCCCCTCTATTTTGTACAAACTTCAAATCACCCATGTATGTGTGACTAAGTTCTAGAGGAGCGATGCTTGTTTTGCTATTCCTTTGATGGAATAGAAATGTGATTTTGCCTTTTCGCTCACATCACATTCATTTTGAGGATTTATGTCGACAGAAGGCAACAATCTCAACTTCATTTGCTTTTGAATGACTTTCTATTTAACATGTCTTAATCTATGATGGCATAGATGCACTAATTACAAATATATCATTTATTTGGTTACAGACATACTATACCATTCTTAATTATTACAGACCTGTTGGACTAGTCTCAAATTAGCTTGACCAACAACGTCCCTAAAACTAAGTTTGGTACATGTATCACCTCATTTTAGAGTGATCTCATTCCCTAAAGTCCTTTTTAAGGACAACCTCTCCAACCCCTTCTACTTTAGAGGTGTTGCTTCACATGAACAACTTTTTTCCCGTGGTTAGGGCATAACCGGATTATATGTGATATGGATACTCTGGCCCACTCCAGTTGCTTTGACAGACTGAGTGTCCAATTTCTTTTCTGCCTTTATTTTGGGCCTTCAGATCATTTAAGACCTGGAAACTCTGGCCCACCTCACTAGGTGTCCATTACTTTCCTTTCTTTTGGCCTTCAGATCATTTAAGACCTGGAAACTCTGGCCCACCTCACTAGGTGTCCATTACTTTCCTTTCTTTTGGCCTTCAGATCTTTTAACACCTGGAAATTCTGGGCCACTCCAGTCGCCCGTAGGCTTTGTACGATTGAGTGTACAATATCATCCTATCAAATGAATTCTGGCCCACTCCAGTCGCCCGTAGGCTTTGTACGACTGAGTGTCCAATATCATTATATCAAATGAAGGATCTTCTGTCAAATAGTGTGACATGTTCAACATCTTAAGATAAGCCATTATATTTTAGCCTTCTTCCCTTGAGATTGGTGCCCGGACAATTCCTGGCGCTTGCTTAAGAGTTGTAAAAGTTTTCGCACAGTCAGTGGATCTTTCTCCCTCGTATGTGCGAATATACTTTATACATTTTTAATAATTACACCCAAAAGAATGGATCTTTTATGATTTGTTTGCAAAAATCCAATCTCTAAACAGGAAGGAAGGTGAGATTAAACTTCTGATTTTCAAATGTAAGGTATATAATTTTTTGGAATTTTTTTTCATATTCCTAGCCTTATATTAAGTCCTTTTATTCAGATACCATTTAATCTCATTTTTGACAAGGAAGAAAAATAACTTATCTCAATTTCAGATTCTGGCCCACTTCAGCCACTTCGTCGGACTGAGTGTCTATTTTCTCCTTACCATAATTCGAATATTTTGTCTGGGATAGATATAGGACTTTTGCTACATAATAGAACATTATCTTCAGCCTTCTCCTCTTGTCCCAGTTGACATCCTCAGCCTCTCGTGGGCACTTGTTCCCACCACTCTCGGGAGTGGTGACACCATCAATACCTTAACCGCCAACAGCATAATCAGAATTGTCTTCTTCCAGAAAACCACAACCATAGCCATATTTGGTGACACAACTGTTGACCGAGACCCGAAATGGACGGGATGAGACGGGACGGGCGCGCGGCGGCGCGTGTGTGGGCTTAGCCTCGAACCCAAGCACACTTAGGTCCTCCCTCCTTCAAATACATGGGCTACCCCTTAGGGTCCCAAACCCTTATCCATTTTTAGGCTTATAAAAATAACAATTCTTCCTTTTTCCACCGATGTCGTAGATTTTTCCCACACCATATTTCCATGCCTCAAACAGCTTACTTCGTGGACCAATATCTCTTTAATTTCTTAACGAAATTTGACGATCCTTGGTCCTACGGTCATCTAATCACTTAGTAGATTATGCACGTATGAAGAGACAAAGCCTCCAACATGCGGAACTCTAGTGTTTAAGTCATTAAATATGGGTGGACGTAACCCCCCACCAAAGGCATATTTCCAACAATCCCCTCTTGAAAGAGATTTTGGTGCACACACAAGGTGCCTACTTTCAACAATCTTTCAGCGAAAAGATATTGCATCAAGAGAGGTAGCTTCCGCTTTGAACCTTCCCTAGTTGAATACCACTGGACATACTTACTGCGTGGTGAACGTGATGTCTTGAACCGTTAGTGTTTAGTGTAATCCAAGACAATGATACCAACACAATAACTTCCCTTATTCGTTTTCATTCTTATTATTCTGTCCGTTGTGGCCGTGGACACACTTGGATTCTTAAGTGCGTTCATTTGAGGTGGCCTGTCCTCGCACTTAAATAGGTGATCTCCTACGAGGTATCCTGCTATACCCCACTTCACAAGTGTTAGGAATCATTAAAAATTTCTCCAACCTTAACCTCAACCGCTTGAGGATCGTTAAAGGTTTGAAAGCTTAACCTTTACCCACCATGCAGGTAGCACTTTAATGTCTATCGCGGGAACAACTTTGGATTCATGTTTCCTTATAGAAATCATCATCCGAAGTGCCTTTGTTTCCACCGAAACGCTCAACTGAACCTTTTGCAGCTTAGTTTTTCCATTGAACCAAATTCTTAGGATCTCCAGTCAGTATGGTTGGGTTACCACCGCAAAGGTTCGTATTGTTTGGATTTTAAGCCTATTCCCCTAGACAAGTAGAACTTTTGATCTTCGGGTAGTCCTTTAGTTATAGGGTCCGCTATATCCTTGGATTAGTAATCAAGGAAGTGACCCCGTGATGATCAACTGCCATACGGTCTTATGTCTCTGACAGATATGTCCAAACGCTTTTATCCGTGACCTTCCTGAAGTCGACCGGCTAGCCACAGTGTACAACTGTCGAAGGCACGGGTTTCTCCCAATAATGGACGTCATCTAAGGAGTCGTGATGTTACTCAACTTCTTCTCATGCTTTTACTTGTAGCTTTGGTGTTCTTCAAGTCCGATGTCCAGTTTGTATCACTGTGTTCTCCCAGAACCGCTGGACATCCAAAATACCATAATTCATAGATAAGCGAATATTTTAGATATCATCATATCTGATTTAACGCTTTCTATCAATCAGAATTACGAGTAAATCTTAGTTCAACTAATCTACTTTGTAAGCCGATACCAGGTCAATAGTAGTTGTAAAATACATTGTACTATATGTGACCTGCGCATATCGCTCCTGGTATATGGATGCATCTTGATTCCAATCAATTCTATGATTCATATCCATTGGTGGCTTCAACGAGTTTGTCAACTACCTCACAAATGAGTTTGGAATTAGACTAGTCCGTTAGATATCTCAGAAGTAGCCCAGAAACCCACGACCCGACCGGACCAGACCCGGACAGGATGGGCGGGCGCGCGCGCGCGTGTGGGCTTAGCCTCGTACCCAATCACACATAGGTCCTCCCTCCTTCAAACACATGGGTTACCCCTTGGCGTCCCAAACCCTTATCCATTTTTTAGGCTTGAAAAAAGAACAATTCTTCCTTTTCCCAATGTGGTAGATCTGTCCCACACCATATTTTCATGCCTCAAACACCTTACTTCATGGACAAATATCTCTTTCATTTCTTAACGAAATTTGACGATCCTTGGCCCTACGGTCATCTACTCACTTAGTAGATTATGCACGTGTGAAGAGACAAAGTCTCCAACAAGCGAAACCCTAGTGTTTAAGTCATTAAATATGGGTGGACGCAATCCCCCACCAAAGACAAATTTCCAACAGTTTCCAGGTTTAACCCAAAGCCTAATCGCCATAGTTTCCTTTCGATATGTGATATGATATCTTCTAATTCACATGCTGCGGTGTTACATCACTCAAATTATTAAAGATATCCAAAAACTTCAATATTTTCAAAGATAAAGTTGAGTTAAAATTAAAAAAGGAAATTATTTAAAGTTGAAGATGAAAAAAGTTTGTGAAAATTATTTAGATTGTTGTAATTTTAGGAGAACTTTTTGCTGAAAGTTAAAATTTATAGGAGGAAATTGAAGATTTGAAAAACTTCTATTTGAAATACACATTGAAACCACTATTTCAACTAATTTAAGTTCAAATTGAAATTTTTGTTGTCAATTTCACAAATGAACACCAATTTGTTAGTTCAAAACATCATTATTTGCAATGAAATTGACAAAAAATGCATAGTACAGTACGTGATTTATACAGTCCATCCGATCCAATATAGTTTAGTAAACGAGTAGAAGCGAAACACTCAAAGGGGAAATAACCCATATATGTAATCCAAACATCTAGTTTGCAGTCGATGTAGCCCATTGTATCATCGGTATATAGATATTGTATCTGTTCTATATAGCTATATATAAACATTCAAATACTTTATATATTTAATGTATATATTTTGTATAATAATGTATAAACACACGAAACTAACTCAAGTTACCGTGTGTCGCGCCCTATTTTTTCCGACCCGCTCCGGGTCAAAACGGAGCATGACATATTAGGTGATTCCTGGGTAAAAGGGTTAAGGAGTCGCCACCTAATTATTTTTTACGGTGAATTAGGACACCTAAATATTAAACTAAATGCTGCAATATAACTCCAATTTTAATGGTCTACGAAACTAGTGAGATTCTAGATAAGTGTTCTTTATTATCCTAAAGGGAAGGGATTAGGCATCCTTTAGAATCCGCTAACTTGCGGTTATCCGGTCAAACTCAGTTTATTTATTGTGCTGAAAAATGCAGGTTTAAAAGATATGAAGTTTTAAGGAAAGAATTTTGCAAATAATTTATTTAAAAGATACATTTTTGCCAAATTGCATGGCTATATAAAAATAAATATAAAAATGAGTTTGTTAGCAAAGTATGTATTGCATAACATAACTTATAAAATATATAGGGGATAAAAAAAAAACGAATGCATTTGTGAAACATGACTTATAAGATGCATATAGAATAAAAGTACATACACATGTGAATTGATTTTGATGAAAAGTATACATTATATTATGCCCATAAAGTATGCATTTTGTATATATGTGAAGTTGATTTTGGAATACATGAAAGCATGCATTTGTAAAGCATTATTTATAAAAGTACATGTAGAGTTGAGAAAGTATGCATTTCATAAAACACTATACATAACAAATAGATATAAAGTTCATTCGTTTACAAAAAATATGTATTAGGTGATAATAAAAGTAAATTTTATGAAAACCTTTCAGTGTTGCAAATCGGATAAAATGCAAACCTTATTTTTTAGGATTAAAGAAAGTGAGTGATAAATAGCCAAATTATTTTGAAAGATATTAAAGCATGCATAACGAACCTAAAAATAGAGCAAAGTAACTAGAGGCTAAGTTTGGAACATACAAGACGGCCCTAAACAAATAAAGCTAGCGATGGTTTCCAATTCAAATGAGCCTAAGAAATAAACTAACGGGAGTTAGACTATCCTATTCATTCATCTATTCGCGGCCTAATTATTCTAAGCATTCTAATGACGATACATAATTAAATAATTATTACAACCCAAATAATAATGAAAGACAAAATTAGACAATAAATAGAAGTGGCGGCTAGGACGGATGACAATATCATCGGCACCCTATTTGTTTTGAAGTTCCGAGAGCGGGGAATGCAATGAGCATAGATGTAGTTCTTCATTTTGGACGAAGTCATGATGAGTCTCATAACGAAACTCTTCGTTACTCCCGATGCATTTCATGTAAGTAAAAGAAAAGAAAAGGATTAGTAGACGGAACGAAAATATAAACTCATGAATATTCCTAATATATATATACACGAAATATACAACATTAAATATACATGGGAATGAATACTCATGGCCATATATTTTACATATCCTTAAGGCATTTTTTTTTAGATTTTGGCACATTAAAGTAGCCGAAGAAAGAATGTATGCTAACACAACCGGCTCTAAATTTAAACAAGAATAAAAGAGGCAAGGAAGACCAATATATAAATTATGTAAACATACATGATAAATTCCGTTGAACTCATCTTAATCTTAAAGAAACATGACATTCATAAACTTAAACCAAACGCACACACTATTATATTAAACGTGGATAACATACTCCTTTTAAAATTGCACATATTAATCTAGAATATAACATGTATATATCGTCATTTTAATCAATTAAAGTATGCTCGTTTTTTTTATTAATTAGGCAGCCACCAAACTAACAACTTACACAACGTACAATAATTTGAATATCAACAATCCGCTAGGTGTCCTAAGAGTATTTAATCAAGCCATAGCTCTTCCAAACACATATTAATCTTACATTATCCGTATTGCATTTAATAATGAACCCAAGATACCTTACTAAAGCTAATGACAATAATTAGTTAACCAAAACATCGAGGCAATATCATCTATCACATATCAACTCCAAATCAGAAATATCCCAACGACATAAATACAATTATATGAGCAAAATCGTCTCATTATCGTATTAATTAATCAAGACTACATTACTTAGCAAAATATCATACTAAATCAAGCATAAACAATACAATCAAATAAGCTTTAAGAAATATAGAAGAATTGGAACGAGTCTAACCTTTTCCGGGTAGCGAACCGAGGCGTGTTTTGAATCGTCGAATCAGCTCGGAAATGTTAGAATTCTGATTTTGTTGTAGATTTTTTGAATTCTGATTTTTCTGGGAATAGGACTCTGTTTTCTGATTTTCGGATGTTTGACCCGACCCGGCAGTGACCCGACCCGGATTCGAACCAAAAATGAAAAAAAATCAGATATTTTGAGGGTGAATTTAGGGAAAAGAAAAGTAGTATTTTCGAATTTTTGACCCAACCCGAAATGTGAAGAACAAAGGGGTTTTCGGATTGAAATTAAGAACTAAAAGAGTATTTTCGGATTAAAATTAAGGAACAAAGATGAATATTTTAAACCAAAATTTAGGAATAAAACTGACCCTTTTTCGTTTTGATTTTTTCGGACCCCCAAAGACAGATTTTTTTTGAACCTCAAAGACGGATTTTCGGACCCAAAATTCATATTTTCGAACCTCCTAAAAATGAAGAACAAGGGGGGTATTTATAGGTGGATTTCCCCCCCAAGAACGAGTTTGAAATTTGAATTAAAGGTAAAGAAAATCTGAATTTTGGAAGCGGATTTTAGGGGTATGGGTATGGTGAAGTGATGGGAGGGGTGTGGTGGTGTCAGGGTTTGGTGGGGAGGTGACTGGAGAGGCAGGGTGTGGGTGGCGTGCGAGTTTGGTTGAAAGAGAGAAGGGTTTAGGGTTTTCGTTTGGTAGGGAATGGGGGATTTGGGGTATTTTGTTTTGGGTTTTTTGGGAGAAATGGTTTGGGCCGGCCGGTTGATTGTTGGGCTGGGCGAATTGGTTTTTGGGCTGGTGGGTGTTTTGAATAAAAAGGGGAAGGGATGTTGGGCCAGCCGAGTTGGGCTTTGATTTTTGGGTGAGGGGGAATAAATGGGGAGTTGGTTAGAAAATGAAGAAAGGGGAGTTTGGGTTGTTGCAGGTGGGCCGAAAATAAAGAGGGGGAGTTGTTGGGTTTTAATTGTTTTGGGTAGAATTTGTATTGGGTTGGAAAAATGAAATGGGTTAGAAATTGTTTTGGGTTTAAAAAATATAAAAGGGGTTTAACATAAAAAAATATTATTTTTGTTTTGTAAAAGATGTGAATTATTTAAAATAACATAACGATGTGAATATAATAAAAATATAATATTTGCGAAATGCTTAATGCTTAATAAAAAATGGAAATGCGATGCAATTTTGCGAGAATAAAATAACATAGAATTTTCGAATAAAACTTATGATTATAAAAAATGCAAATGATAAAAAAAATGTGAATAATAATAATAATAAGAGAATAATAGTATATATATGCATGTATGTATATAGATTAAAATTGTTTTGATGTGTTAAAAATATTTAAAATTGCAAATAAATTGGAAAAGACGGGACAAAATTGGGTGTCAACACCGTGTATAAATAATATACATGTTCTTTATAACTACGTATAAACATTGTATCCACACTACAACAACAACATACCCAGTGAAATCTGTTAGAAATTTACTAAATGTGGAAATAAGTATATCCCATTAATTTATGACTCGAACAATTGGGCCCGCACGCCGGAAATGTCGTTTCCACACACGTGCACACGTAATGCGAAGTATCGCAAATTTCATTACTGAAAGAGATATTGGTATGTATGTAATATGTTTGAGACATAGAATTATGGACGGTTATTGGCCAAATAACAAAGTATTTCACGTTAGTAAAAGAATGAAGAAGTGTAAAATGAAACGAGTCGGAAATCGCCGCGGAGCCGTGAAGGGCCGCGATGCCACACCGTCGGAGTCGCGGCGCCTCCCAGGCAGCGCCGCGACACTAATTGGTTAGGCAGTCACTGGAGCCGCGGCGCTAATTCACAGCACCGCGACACTTCGGAGGCAGAATGCTGCGACGGGAAGTTGGAAATATCTGACCTTTGGGTATTTTTGGAGCATTGATTCTCCATTGCTTGCCACATGAATTCAGCCTTTATTTGGCTGAATGTAACCCCTCAATCAAGTGTCATTACATGGCTATTGAAGACCATTAGTTGGCTAGTTGAGGGGTCTTCTCCTTACACTATAAATTTCTCCTTACACTATAAATTGAGGCCTTTCTCTCAATTGAAGAACACTACACAACACTTAGAAAATACTCCAGATTTTCTGAATTCGTCTTCTTCCTCTCTAGCAAAGTTACTATACTCAAAGTTCTTCAAGAGTAACACTTGAGTTTCCTTTGCTCATTTGTTAAGTTGATGTTGTATCTTGGGAGACTATTGCTCAACACCGTAAAAGGAGATATACGGGGCAATCTTGTCTTAAAGACAGAGTTCCATCACTCAACTCAGCAAATCACACAAGCAATTTGATAAGTTCTTGATTTCCAGTTTTATTGCAATAGTTAGTTTATCCTTTCTACCATTGTAATAGTTACTTACTTCCCGTTCCCTACAATAATTGTATCCCAACAATTTTAAGACAAGATTTTATTGTAAGTACCTAAGAAAGATGACTGAAAGAGATCAAATTGTTTCTGATTCTGTTGCTGCTGCTCAAGGCAATCCCTCTGTCTTCCTCACTGCTCAAGGAACTCCTAATGCCTTTCCGGTTGCTCAAGGCTCTTCCAACGCCTTTACTGCCGCTCAAGGGAACGTTATCGTTCCTCTACCCGCTGGATTTCACCATGAATGCCCTGAAAAGTTCATGGGGTCAAACTTCAAGAGATGGCAACAGAAGATGCTATTTTATCTGACTATATGGGAATGGAACGTTTCCTAACAGAAGATCCTCCATAAACTGGAGATGAAATGGACCCTTCGCCTTCTGGAACGGGTGAAGGGGGCCTAGGTATCCATGTCATTAATGGCATAAAGATGGTTCTTGATGCATGGAGTGATAGTGATTTCATGTGTAAGAATTACATATTGAACTGCTTGTCAGACCCTCTCTACACGGTGTATTGCACCATTGGCACTGCCAAAGTGTTGTGGGAGAAACTGCAAAAGAAGTACAACGCACAAGATGCAGGTACTAAGAAATTCATCATTGGGAAATTTCTGAAATTTCAAATTGTAGAATAGTAAAACAGTGATGTCCCAAGTCCAGGAATTCTAAACTATTTTACATCACCTGGATTTGGAAGGTATGAAGCCAGATGAGCAGTTTTTGGTTGCATCACTGCTTGAAAAGTTACCTCATTTGTGGAATGAGTTTATGAGTTACTTAAAATTCAAGACAAATGAGATGACCTTTGAAGAACTTATTATCAAACTCCAAATTCAGGAAGATAATAAGAAGGTCTTGCCTAGGGGTAAACAACCCGCTGAGGCAAAGGCAAATCTGGTTGAGGCCAAAAGAAACCCAAGCAAGAAGCGCAAGTTCCTGAAAGACGGTAAGACCTAAGCAGCGGAGAAGTTCAAAGGAAACTGTCATCACTGTGGGAAACCTGGTCACATGATCAAGGACTGCCGCAAGCTCAAGACTGAGCAACAAGAGAAGGCCAAGGCTAAGGGCAAGGCACATGTTAACGTCGTCAAAGACCAGTTTCTGGACGACATGATTGAAGAGTTCTCAGCAGTGGTGCTAGAAGCAAACCTTGTTGAGAATCCCATGCAGTGGTGGATGGACACGGGTGCTACAAGACATATCTGTTCTAATAGAGATGCCTTCTCCATTTATACACCGGTTACAAACAAGAAGCTATTCATGGGTAACAACGCTTCCTCTAACGTGCTGGGGGTAGGAAAAGTAGTCCTGAATATGACTTCTGGAAAGGAGCTCACTCTGAAGGAAGTGATGCATGTTCATGAGATTAGAAGAAACTTAATTTCAGGTCCTTTATTGGTTAATGCTGGTTTTAGGCTAATGTTTGAGTCCAATAAATTTGTAGTCACTAAGAATGGAACGTTTGTGGGAAGATGATTCGTTTGTGAAGGCCTCTTCAAAGTTAACACCATGTCTGTATTACGTACAAACAATAATATTGAAGTCTTTTCTCTTACTTGCTTGAGTCCTCTAATTTATGGCATCATAGATTAGGACATGTCAACTACAAATCCATCCAAAGGTTGGTAAAGTTGGAGTTGTTGCCGTCTATCGACGTAAACCCTCAACATAAGTATGAGGTGTGCGTAGAGGCAAAACTCACAAAGCTTCCTTTTTGGATCCGTCGAAAGGAATACCGCTTCTCTAGAACTTATTCACACAAATATATGTGATTTGAAGTTTGCACAAAATAGAGGGGGGAACAAGTACTTTGTGACATTCATTGATGATAGCACAAGGTATTGTTACCTTTACTTGTTGAAAAGTAAGGATGGAGCCTTTGAAGCGCTCCGACATTACAAAGCAGAAGTTGAAAACCAACTAAGCATGCGGATTAAATCCATAAGTAGCGATAGAGGGGGAGAATATGTAGCGCTATTTGAGGAATATTGTGCCTAAGCATGCATTGTTCATCAAACGACGGCTCCATACTCACCTCAATCGAACGGTGTGGCGGAACTTAAGAACCACACATTGAAGGAAATGATGAATGCCTTGCTCATCAATTCCGGTCTTCCCCAAAACATGTGTGGAGAAACCTTCCTTACCGCTAATACGATTCTTAACAGAGTCCCACATAAGGGTAAGGAAAAAACTCCATATGAATCATGGAAGGGAAAGAAACCCACCTATAAATATTTAAAGGTGTGGGGTTGTCTGGCAAAGGTTGAAGTACCCAAGCCAAAGCAGGTCAAGATTGGGCCTTAGACTGTAGATTGCATATTCACCGGATATGCAAATAACAATAGTACTTATCACTTCTTAGTGCATAAGTCAGATATTTCAGATATCCACGGGGGTACAATCATGGAATCAAGGAATGCTCAATTTCTTTGAAGGTACCTTTCCTAGAAAGGAAAAAGACATAACCTCTCGCAAATGAAGTTATGAACAAAGCTCTCAGGAATCGGGGGTCGTTGACGACCCGAATCTAGATGGTTCAGATCTAGTGAATCTCGAGGTGGCTGAATATCCGTAATCTAGTGTTTTAGATTCTCAGAACTTGGAGACTCCAGAGATAGAACTAAGGCGAAGTAAAAGGTCCAACAAGGATAAATCCTTCGGTCCTGACTTTGTAGCTTATATGGTTGATGATGAACCAAGGACAATTACTGAAGCATTGTCAACTCCTGAGGCACCGCTCTGGAAAGAAGCTATTGAGAGTGAAATAGGCTCAATTCTGCATAACCATACTTGGGAGTTGGTTGATCTTCCTCAGGGAAATAAACTGTTGGGTTATAAGTGGATACTCAAACGGAAGTATAAAGCAGATGGGTCTATAGATAAATACAAGGCCAGGTTGGTAGTCAAGGGCTATCGGCAAAAGGAAGGCCTTGACTACTTTGACACATACTCCCCGGTGTCTAGGATGACGTCCATACTAATATTCATTGCGATCGCAGCGTTGCGTGACCTTGAGATACATCAAATGGATGTCAAGACAACCTTCCTAAATGGTGATTTGGAAGAAAAAAATTATATGGAACAACCCGAGGGGTATGTAGTTCCAGGGCAAGAGAAGAAAGTCTGTCGGCTTGTCAAATCTTTGTACGGGCTAAAATAAGCCCCGAAGCAATGGCATAAAAAATTTGATAGTACTCTCCTATCGAAGGGTTTCGCCATTAATGAGTGTGACAAATATGTCTATATGAAAGGTAACTCTGACTCGTTCGTTATGATATGCCTGTATGTAGACGACATATTGATCACATGGAGCAGTCCTAGCATAATTCTAGAGACTAAGAACATGTTGAAACAATGCTTCGACATGGAGGATATGGGTATCACAGATGTCATCTTAGGGATAAAAATCTCTAAGACGTCTAATCGACTGGTCTTATCTCAGTCTCACTACATCGAGGATGTTTTAAGAATGTTTGAAATGTTTGACAGTTCCCCTATAAAGTCACCAATGGATAGAAATCAAAAGGTTGATAAAAATTATGGTGCACCTATATGCCAGGAGTAATATGACAGGTGATCGGTAGTTTGATGTACATAACAAACTGCACCCAGCCAGATATTGCTTATCCAGTCAACAAGTTGGCAAGGTTTACCCGTAATCCGAATGATGATCACTGAAAGGCCTTGAATCGGGTACTTCAATACCTGAAATACACGCTAACTTACTGGTTGCATTATTCAAGATATCCAGCTGTAATAGAGGGGTACAGTGATGCAAACTGGATATCTGATATAGAGAACACCAAGTCCACCAGTGGGTATGTATTTACAATTGGTGGTGGGGCTGTGTCTTGGAAATCCTCTAAGCAAACTTGCATCGCCCGATCCACGATGGAATCGGAGTTTATCGCTTTAGACAAAGCATGAGAAGAAGTTGAGTGGCTTCACGACTTCTTAGAGGATGTTCCTTGTTGGAACAAACCCGTACTTTCTGTAATGATCCACTGCGACAGCCAGTCGGCTCTAGAAAGGGCACAAAATTCTATGTATAACGACAAGTCTCGTCATATTCAACGGAGACATAAGATCGTTAGGCAGCTGATCACCACGTGTATAATATCCATTGATTACATAAAATCAAAGGATAACATAACTGACCTACTGACGAAGGGCTTACCCAAGGATCAGATGTTCTTCCTGTCTAGGGAATGGGCTTAAAACCCAAAGTATAAGGATCAATACGGTGGTAACCCAACCTTACTGACTGAAGATCCCAGGAATTAGGTTCAATGGAAAAACTAAGTTGTAAAGGTTCAGTTGATTGCTTCGGTGGAAGCATGAGCATTTCGGATAGTGATTTCTATAAAGAAACACCAAATCCAAAGATGTTCCCATAATAGACTACAAGTGCTATCTGCAGTGTGGGTGAAGGTTATGCTTCGAAAACCTTTAATGATCCTCACCGGTTGAGGTTAGGTTTGGGGATAATTTTAATGGTTCATAACACTTGTAAAGTGGGGTATATCAGGATACATTGTAGGAGACCGTCTATTTAAGTGTGAGGACAGGCCGCCTCAAATGAACGCACTTAAGAATCCAAGAAGTGTCCACGGCCACAACGGACAAAACATTACGAAGAACTGAGTAAAGGAAGTTGTTGTGTTGGTACCGTTGACTTGGCTTACACTAAACACTGACGGTTCAAGACATCACGTTCACCGCGCAGTAAGTAAGTCCGATGGTATTCAACTATGGAAGGTTCAAAGCGTATGCTACCTATTCAGATGCAACACCGGTCCGCTGAAAGATTCCTAGAAAAGGCACCATGTGTGTGCGCCAAAATGTCATTCAAGAGGGTATTGTTGGAAATTTACTAAATGTGGAAATAAGTATATCCCATTAATTTATGACTCGAACAATTGGGCCAGCACGTCGGAAACGTCGTTTCCATACATGTGCACACGTAGTGCCAAGTATCGCAAATTTTATTAGTGGAAGAGATTTTGGTACGTATGTAATACGTTTGAGACATAGAATTATGGACGGTTATTGGCCAAATGACAAAGTATTCCACGTTGGTAAAAGAAGGAAGAAGTGTAAGATGAAATCGCCGCGGAGCCGTGAAGGGCCGCGGCGCCATACCGTCGGAGCCTCGGCACCTCCCCGAAAGCGCCGCAGCGCTAATTGGTTGGGCAGTCACTGGAGCCGCGGCACTTCGGAGGCAGAATGCTGCGATGGGAAATTGGAAAAATCTGACATTTGGGCTGGTTTTAGAGCATTGATTCTCCATTACTTGCCACATGAATTCAGCCATTATTTGGCTGAATGTAACTCCTCAATCAACTGTCATTACATGGCTATTGAAGGTCATTAGTTAGCTAGTTGAGGGGTCTTCTCCTTACACTGTAAATTCAGGTCTTTGGCTCAATTGAAGAACACTACACAACACTTAGAAAATACTCCAGATTTTCTGAATTCATATTCTTCCTCTCTAGCAAAGTTACTATACTCAAAGTTCTTCAAGAGTAACACTTGAGTTTTCTTTGCTCATTTGTTAAGTTGATGTTGTATCTTGGGAGACTATTGCTTTACACCGTAAAAGGAGATATATGGGGCAATCTTGTCTTAAAGACAAAGTGTCATCACTCGACTCAGCAAATCACACAAACAGTTTGATAAGTTCTTGATTTCCAGTTTTATTGCAATAGTTAGTTTATCCTTTCTATCATTGTAATAGTTACTTACTTCCTGTTTCCTACAACAATTGTATCCCAACAAAATCACACAACATGGGGTCTGCAAAGGATAGAATGTACGCACACCTTATTTTTATCTTGGTAGGTAGAGCGGCTGTTTCCGAGCCTTTGGATATTGCGTTATTCGAATTTCACCAAACTGAGTTCATTCGAATTTCACTCGAACCCAAACTTCAAAACCGAGCTATTTCGAACAAAATGAAACAACACCCATTCGATATTGCGTTATCTGGCATGAGAGGATTGTCGATGTTCATCAGCAACCTACGACATCCTTTTGGGAAAAAAGAAGAGACAATTTGGAACTCGTTGTACTCTGAAATGAAAAATTATTAGTACGATATTTTTATTGTATCGACTACTGCTAAACTTCAAATTGTTGTTATACACCAAACAACGGCGTCTCCGATCTACGAAAATTATGACCTTTTTCTCTTCATAATGTTTTGCAGTGAGATGAAACATTAAAGTACTAATTTATCTAATTTTTTGAAGTTCAATCTTTGCCTTAAAGAAAGAAAAGAGGACTTGAATTATGAAACTTTCAACTTTTGAATTTGACATTAGTGAAGAGTATTAGAACACAGAGAAAGACAAAAGAGAGAAAGAGGGAAGAGAGGAGAATTTTTTTTTAAGAGTCCACATCGTATATGTGGTAGGAAATGGACTCTACTTTTGACAATTCTCACCCTACAAATTAGTTTTTGGGGTTGAGTTAGATCCAAAATTTATTCTTTACCTGATATTAGAGTCAAATCCATTTCAATTCTTTGTTCATTGACTCCCAAATTATATTATTCACGCTCTAGTTAACAAAGTCTGATCGTGCGGGTTAAGAGTCTCACATTGAATATGAAATGGGAACATGTACTCCTTATATGAATTTGAACAATCCTCACCCTACAAACTAGCTTTTGGGGTTGAGTTAAGCACAATATCTATTATTTACAAAAAAAAAAAGGACAGAGTAAGGGGTGGGTGGGAGGAGTTGGAAGGGGGGGAGGGAGAGTAAGGGGTGGCGTAGAGTTGTGTGGGGTGTATGGAGCAGGGGTGGGGGTGGGGTGGTGGAGGTGGGTAGGTAGGGTAGGAGGTGGGGGTAAGTGTAGGTGGTGGGGTGGATGGCAGAATGTGGGTTGAGGTTGGGGCACATTGATGTAATTTTTATGGATTCGAAAAATATTTTTCTTTAAATTTACATTTTCTTCTATTTTGAAAAAAATGAATTATTATTGAGTCTAGTAAATCACATATATGAGTACCCAAATTTACTCATTTTATGAATTAAAAAGATAGTTGAAGTCAATATTTACGGGTGACCCAATTCACATATATGTGCTAAGTCTCTAGGTATGAGCTCAAATTGCCACCTCTATTCTAGCTGGAGAGCATTTTCATGCATATTAGAAAAATATAAAGTGATGACGGATATCCTTGTTTGATTCCCTTAGAAGGACATAATTATTGGTTCTTCAGTCATTTAGTTTATCATAATAGTAACAGAAAGGGTTATGCAAATCATGATCAGATGAATTCAAGAGAGTAGTGAATAAATGACTATTCCAACCGATCAATTATTTCCAAATGAATTTTAATAAGCATTTTACAATGTATAATAGCCAGGAGTGAATCAACAACGTTTGCTCTAGCTAACATGTAAATTTTTGCTTCTATATAAAAACCCCCAAAAAAAGGAATTCGTAATGGAAATTGAACTTTTACGTCATTTTCCTCTAAATTCATATAATACCACAAATTATTAGTGGTGGCTTGTCTCACTCTTTATTTAACTGTCTTACCCATTGCGTTTCTGGAAACAACCTCTTGTAGATCGCGTTTCTGGAAACAACCTCTTGTAGATCGCGTTTCTGGAAACAACCTCTTGCAGAAATGTGAGGTAAGTGTAGAAAATGGATCTTGGGCCTAACTCAACCTCAAAAGCTAGCTTATAGGGTGAAGATTGTCCAAGTCCATATAAGGAGTCCATGTTCTCATTCCATTTCCGATGTGAGACTCTTAACACTCCCCCGCATGCCCAGACCTCGCTAACTGGAGCGTGAACAATATAATTTGGGGATCCAACATCGGTGACCATAGAATTGGAATGGGTCTGGTTGTGATACCATGTGGAGAATGGATCTTGGGCCTAACTCAACCCCAAAAGCTTGCTTGTAGGGTGAGGATTGTTCAAGTCTATATAAGGAGTTCATGTTTCCATTCTATTTCAAATGTGTGACTCTTAATAGTAAGACTGAGTACAATAAACCTTTGTGATCTGGCCCTTCCCCGAACCCTCGCACATAACGGGAGCTTAGTGTACCGGGGTGCCTTTTTTTTTTACACATCTCAGTGCGCTGACTTTAGCAACCAAGTGTGTTGCTTTATCTTTTTGGTTGACAAAGTTAAGGAATTCCTACAAACTTTCGACTTTTCTTTTCTTAATCCTACGATAACCAAATAGTCAGTAAATCAGCTCTTATTTATGTTGTAGTATGGTTGGTGAACAAAATATTTATTGCGGATGGGATTACATAGCATGGACATACATGTACATAATCAATTAGTAGAGTTAGTTTGTTAGAAGAGTCGGTTAGTGGTGTAGTGGAGTTAGTTGCACGATTAGCTGGTGCTATATATTGTGTTGTAATCATTTCATTAGCTCATTTATTGAATATTAGAAAAGCTTCCACAATTCTGTTTTCTCTCATTTCATCTTCCTCGACTCAACTGTGATATCATTGCTTCATTGTATATGTGTAAATTCAAGAATTTCCATGGTAATTCTTTCTAGCATCTTAGTTTATGTCAATTACTTTGTACTTCGATGAGAGTCACCACCGACATGTGTAAGTTGAAATGTGTGGCTATTTTATCCAAACGGCTAAGTTGTCAGAGCACACACATTTTATTTAGCAAAGCTTCATTTTGTTAATGAGTTAAAATGAGACTCGAATCAAAATTCTCCATCAACTCTGATACCATGTTGAATTGTGTGATTGATCATTTTATCTAATAACTTATATTAATAGATAAACACATTTTTTATTTATTTAATTATATCTCCAACTAATCCATAATCATGGTCCATGGACTATAATTCCTTTCGATGTGTAATATTTTCTATAAATAATAAACAGTTTATTTAATATGGGAAATGTGTGATCAACTCTATGGTCGGTTTTGAGTTTAGAAACAATTGTGTAAGGAGTAAAAATAAAAGCATAGTAATTTTATTATATTTGAACCAATGAAGAAGAATTAAGGTTTTTTTTGTTTCTCATCCGGTGTTTGATACCCGCATTGAGATCCGACTAAATTTAGATTCGCACTGGAAAGTCCCACAATGGGGGTGTTAGGGTGACTTCGTATCCAAGGGGACTCGAACCTGAGACCTCTTATTAAGAATGAAGAAGTATTTGTCACTCTACAACAACCTTTGTTGGTAAGAAGAATTACGATAGCAAGTCTCTAACATATCATGTGATACAACAAAGAAGCTTTGTTCCTTCTGTTCTTTTAATCTTTCTGAAAACACAATTCTAAGAATAAGGATTAGAGAGTATAAAAGGGTGTTACCTTATTATTTCAGTTTGAACTCCAGGAGGAGAAATATTTATCATTTAGGAACAACTAAATGGACCACGTAATAATTAAAGTAGGTCATCAACTAAATTAAAATGAATTGAAGTAGGAGTAATGCTAATGTCATCGGTAGGGTTTTGTTGGGTTCAAAACATATAAGTAGGCACATCGAAAGTTTAAAATTTTATTTTACTTACCCCAATAATTTCTTCTGGTATGGTTATATGACAATCAATTATAACCTGTAACATAAAACTAGAATACTTACATGTTGTATTATCTGGAGTCTTTACTTAGGGAGTACACACGACTATCCTTTCGACTGCAAGCACTATGCTACGGTGTATTCCTCTGTCAGCCAGGAAATCTTGGCAGAGGTTTGAGAGAGTTTCGTCCTAGACTCTAAGTCTAGAAAATTTATAGAATTGGTGTGTTAATTAACAATGAGGAGTGTTGTACTTATAGTTGAAATTAGGGCAAAGTCTGATTAGGGTTAGGCTCCAAGCCTAGCCTAAACACTAAGGTGCAGTGGGCCAGTCTGACTGGGCCCACTGCCGGGTCGGCGCCGCAGCGCAGCTTAACATGCGTCGCGGCTCTGCCTGGTAGGCGCCACAGCTCTGCCTGGTAGGCGTCGTGGCTCCTTGCCCGTATATATTCAGCATGTTTTAATTTTAAATCCAAAATCCAATTTTGATTTAATTAAATAATTTTCATCAAATAGAAATTATCCCATAGTTATTATCATTTTAAATATCTCAATTCCAAATCGAATATTTAATATTCTCTCAATACACCCTTAGACCGAAAAGACAATCGACATAATGTGACCCTATAGGCCTTCACATATCGACACTAATCCAATTAAGGTCATACGGAACTCCTAGACTGCGCCGTATGACGAACTCATTATGTGAAGTACGTTTACATGAATCCAACAAACATAACCTTTATGTGAGATGATAAATTCCTTTCATTCGCGACACACTCGATCAAGCGTAGGATTTGCCATGTGTCTATCCAAATGTCTTGATCACTTTATCTCATCTATATTAGTCGACAACTAGATCATATTCTAAATATGTCTCTTGCATTGGCCAATGACTTGATCGACCTAATATCACTGAGAAGTTGAGTGCTCTCTCGAATATCTAATCGAGAAATGAATCATATTCTTGGCTCAACCACTACCTTAATTTACATCATAATGCACCCAACACAGGTCGTATCTTATCCTATAAGGAGTTTAAGCTTAGGATAGGGTCAAAGTACATTACTCTGTAAACAAGGTACGTATTGACCTCAAGTCAGAGGACCTTCATCTCCCACACGCTGATAACACTTTAGACATGTATAACAAATAGTTTATCAGCAGGGTATACCAATACTTTCCAAAAGTATTTGTGTGTCCATCACTAGTAACCATTACTAGTAGCAGGTGAGACATACTACATTCTCTAAGAATGTGATTCAGACCACATGTCGATTTATAACATATCATCGATATCTCATTCTCGATGATCATTAATCGAGGCTATTTTAGAGTTTATCTCTATCATCAATATCTCACTCTATTAATGATAACGTAAGCTCAAGGGATGCATATTAATGAATAATTACAAACAATCAAATAACAATTCAATAATTGCAAATGCCATAAATATTAATCTTATTAATAATACGAATGTGTTCAAGTACATTTGTCCCTAATAATGATTGTCTCTAGGACATACATACTTTCATCATCTTCATGCATTGCTTTTGACTTTCAACGGTAAGAATAACACCAAAATTCTTCATATATTCACAGAAAGGGAAGCAACAAAAGAGCTACGTACAAATTTCCAGAACAACTCCCAATAACCTATATGTGGCCTATGTTGCTCGGACTCTCCTAAAATATTGTTGCATGTATCCTTGTTGAAAAATCCGAGCAACATAGTATATGGCTAACTAGAACATTAACACTAGTTCAAAGAAAACTGTATAAAATCGAAATACTAACCTCCTTCTTCTAAAGCGACTTCACAAGAAAACTAAAACAGTTCAAAAAGAAAATTGCTCAATACATGCAAAAGTAACTATTTTCTTCATGAGATATATATATATATATACTTCACACCTTCTAATTTTTTTTCTCTTGCAGATCAGACTCACTTCTCTATTTAACAAACTTTCTCGAATGGTATCCAAAAATGGCTCCCACTTTGGTGACTTTATCGATATTCTTTGAAGTCTTGTCTCTGGCTCAACCATAATATCCCGGCCTGAAAACCGATTATTAGGGCTACTAGCCGAGGATATCCAAATCGGGCTAGTATCATTCAATAATTTTGTCTTCCTTGATTTGTCCTTAAAAGCCATTAGCGTGATCAAGAACCTGATAGTTTCGGAGCCTTTGCGTAATTGTCGTCCACTCCCAACAACTCCTATCACATCAACCCTCTTAGATTAGAGTGTCGCGGCGCGCGTGGGTGCGGTGACGTCATTACGCTCACGTCATCATAACTTTAGGGGGCATACTAATCTAGTTTTGTCTTATATATGCAAGATTTAGAAGAGAAGGAAAACATATTGTAATCTCTCTAAGCCTACACTTGTAATTGAGATCTCTCTCAAGCAAATACACCATTCTCAGCTCATGTTCTTACATTGTTCATTGTTCATTTTAGATCTACCTTATTTATTTATTTTACTTGTTTATTCTCGTATTGGCTTACTCTTTATCTTGCACATTCGTAACCTAACTAGTAAGTCCGAACTCATTTAAGAGGGTCTCCAGATTGGATACAACTTACTTATCTTTAAACCCTTGAATACAAATCTCTAGTTGTATTTTTAGTGAGAATCATTTTCACCGAAAAATAGTTTGGCGTCGTTTGTGGGGATAAACAGTTGTGGTGTTGTCTCGATCGGTAGTTAATCTTCTTGAAAAACTTAAAATGGAAACACTGCACTCAGAAAAAGCATGTTAGGACAAAGCAGCAGCGCTCGTGGATCACAGGGACTCGGAGAAGAACAGGTGCCCATCGAACATCAGGGCCCGACGGATCGATAAAAAACATTACGCACGAAGTCGGAGAAGTGACATGAACATGAGCGGAGTGAGGGAACCCTGGATAGTGAGAAGGCTGAAAGGGCCCAGAAGAAGACACCCGAAGGAAGAAGCTCGGGTAAGTCTCAAACCGGAAAACCCAGACCCGCTAATAAGGGAGGATCTTTCACAAAATAAATGATCGCAACTATCCTAGAAGCGCAAAATGAGATGATGTTGCGTATGAAAGCGGCAGTGGACGCTATAGCAACTCATTCCGGGATAGGGACTCCTACTTCAAACCAAAATGCCTCAAAGACCTCAGCCTCACCTGAAGCCAGCAAGAAGAGGGAAGAGGACGGGAAGGACCGGATGGACGCATTCACAGAAGGACTGGGTCAGGTGGAAAAAGAAATGAACGAGCTAATAAGCCAGATACCCGGAGCACCGCATATCATAAAGGGCACAGGAGCCAAGAGGTACGATGTCTTGCCATATCCGGAAAGAGCGGCCCTCGTCCCTATCCCAAAAAAGTTTAAGATGCCTGACATACCAAAATACGATGGCACCACAGATCCAGAATAGCACACCGTGACCTTCAAAGCAGTTGTCACCGGGAACGATCTCAAACAACACGAAATCGAATCTGTTATACTGAAGAAATTCAGCCAGACGCTCATAAAGGGAGCACTCTCTTGGTATACTCATTTACTCTATTGATTCCTTTGATACTCTTGCAGATACTTTCATCAAAGCTCACGTAAGGGATCGAAGGGTAGAAATACACAAACAAAATATTTTCACAATAAAGCAGCGGGGAGATGAACTGCTGTAAGGATTTGTAGGCAGGTTTAGGAGGGAGAGAATGTTGTTTCTGGCCATCTCAGAATATTGGGCAGCAACCACATTTGCGGATGGATTAAACATGAACAATTCATACGCCTCCAAAAAAAACTAAAAGAGAGCCAAAAGGAGTTTTTGGCGCAAATGAGGGGCAAAATAAATCTCAGGTACACAGCCAAGATGTAGATCGAGGAAGACCAATGAGTGATGATGTCGGCATATATCGGCGGCCGCCCCCCAAGAAGACCTGGTCACAGATACAGTAATAATACTACAAATGGGGGATGTTACGAGTTGTATGATGGTAGGAGATTCTTAGGCACAGGAACAAGTCAGGGCAATGCCCAAAATCATCAAAGTCTCATTAAACTAGGAACTCGATGATCATAATGGTCCACATCAAAGGGGACTGGCCCCCCAAAGCTACCTGATCATAATTTTAGCATAAACACGACAGAGTTAGTGGCGGTAATGAAGACCATGAAAGAAGCTAGATTCCCGAATGACGTACGTACTAATACAGAGAAAAGAAACATAAGGTTGTGGTGCCATTTGCATATCACACACGGTCACACCTTGGAGGATTGTGGAAATTTAAGGATCGAAGTGGCACAACAGATGCGTGCGGGGCACTTGAGGGAATACATCAGTGGCCGGGAGAAGCTCAACTTGAGTAGGAATGCGGGACAGAGGCTGAGCCAACTACCTCCGCCTACTCACACTATTAATATGATCTTCGACACATAGGTGGTCAACAAGATCAAATATACATTAATGAGGAAGTCTAAGATCTCTGTCACGACCACGAGCCACGGACATAAACCCATGGAGGGTCAAGACATCATATTTTCTAGCAACGACTGCGGAGACATCGATTTACCTCATAATGAGGCCTTGGTAATATCTTTAAAAATTAATAATTATTTTACTAAGCGTGTTTTGGTTGATCCAGGAAGCTCACCTAATATCATCTAGATGCGGTCCTGAAAGAAATGCAATTGATGAGTTAATCACCCTCATACCAAAGTTACTGGCTGGATTCAATATGTCCAGCGAGCTGACAAAGGGGGAAGTTAAATTAAAAGTTCACGTTGATGGCGTGAAGCAGGTTTGACCTTCGATGACGTGTCCGGAGACATGATGTATAATGTAATACTTAAGAGGCCATGGTTGCACGCAATGCAAGCAGTCTCTTCAACTTATCATCAGAAGGTGAAGTTCCCTACGCCTTGGGGAATTGGAGAAATTAGATAAAGTAACAGTTGTTCCTGATCGAAGGATATGTTAGCAGTGACGATTCCGCAAGAACAAAAGGCATATCAATAGCAATCACAGTCGTCGGGCTCAATCTAGACCCTCAGATGAGGGATGGTATAGCTTATGGAAGAAAGGCATTCAGATCTGGTCATCCAGAAAGGTTTCATTTTACCATCAGACAAGGATCCCACAGATTTGACCATCGAAGAACTAGAAAGTGTAGCGCTTTTCAAAGAACATCCCGAAAAAAGGTTTACCTAGGCTCAGAGCTCTTTCCTATGCTCAAGAGTGCATTTTTATATTATTTAACAACTAACTCAGATTGCTTTGCTTGGTCTCACCTTGACATAAAAGGGATCCCTCGGAGATAGTTATTCACCGTTTGAGCGCTAATACTAACCATACCCCATTGAGACAAAAGAAGCGACTTATATATGTAGTCAATGATCAATTCGTGAAGGAAGAGGTGATGAGCCTACTTAATATAGGGTCATTATGGAAGGTCAAGGACCCAGAGTGACTGGTTAACATGGCAGTGGTCCTTAAAAAGCTCAACAAATTCAGAATGTGTGTAGACTTTAAGGACCTGAATGAGGCATACCCTAAGGATTTATTTGCCACATATTGATCAGACGATTGATGCTCAACCAGACATGAGCTTCTCATCTTTCTGGATGCAAACTCCGGATACAACCAAATCAGTTTGCACCCAAAAGATAAGGAAAATCTTCTTTCATGACCAATCATAGTAATTTTGTTACAATGTGATGTCGTTCAGTCTAAAGAATGCAGGAGCCACTTACCAGAGATTGGTGAATAAAATGTTCGAAAAACAAATCGGCCATACTATGGAAGTATACATCGATGGCATGCTGGTCAAATTCTGAGAAGTTGAGACCCACTTGAACTCCTTAGACAAAACCTTTGACGTCCTGCGATGCCATGGTATGAAGTTAAACTCGGAAAATTGTGCCTTCGGGTCAGGTATGGAAAGTTCTTGGATTTCCTCATCTATAGTCGCGGCATCAAGATGAACCCCGACAAAATTAAGGCTATCCAGGAGATGTCAAACGCATTAAATAACATCAAAATGGTGCAAAGATTGACAGAAAAAGTTGCAGCCTTGGGAAGATTCATATCATAATCAACAGATCGGTGTCATGAATTTTTTAAACTCATAAAGAAGGATCATCATTTATACTGGACGCAAGAGTGCAACCGAAGCCTTCAGGACCTCAAGGCTTACTTAGCTAACCCTAATGTAATGGCCAAATCCGAAAAAAGAAAAAGATTTCTCACCTACGTGATTGTTTCAATTGCGTCAGTTAGTATCGCCCTCGTACGAGAAGAAAGAGAAGCGCATATCCCTGTTTATTATGCAAGTAAGACGCTAACCAGGGACGATTCATAATATTTGAATGCAGAGAAGTTGGCCCAAGCCCTCGTCACAACTATGCGGAAGCTACGACCGTACTTCCAATGCCATCTGATAACTGTCGTAACATATGTCTTGCTGCAGGCCCAATTACAAGGGAGAATATCACAAGTCAGCTATAAAAATGGTCATTTAAGATAAGTGAATATGATATGACATATCAACCCCAACCAGCGATACAAACACCGAGCATGTCAGAGTTCGCGGTCAATTTCGTCCCCACAATACAACCATAAAAATCACAAGGTATGAATTCGCCTCTTTTCCCTTTTTTGTCTTTCTTAAATTTTTATGATCGTATGAATGAGACTGGCATCAAGACTGGGACATGTTGTTCAAATTCCGATCCTAGAGGACGTCGAAGTGAAGATCGGAAAATACGTGTTGCACTCTTTTCCTTGACCAGCTTTTTTCCTAATGGGTTTTTGTCAGCGAGGTTATAAATGAGGCAACAACTGTAAAGTGTATTACTTAGAAAAACCCTCCATGGAAATGCAAACACAAGGGAAGACGATTTGCTCTTAACCGAAAGGACCGAGGGCCTTCGCCTTGTTTACACTTTTTAGTTTCATAAAAAACATACATATAGTCGGATCTTCATACCGAACGCAATAAATAAAAATTAGCTTGCTCTAAGATTCCTATACTCTAAAGTTGTTGGTACGAACGTGTCCTCCCGGACCCGATAATATCAACCTCGAACACATGGCCTATAGGCCTCAGAGTGTGAAGGAAACATAACCTTATGCTAATATAAGATGAGGTCGAGACGTCCTCCTCATCGGCACCGAACAAAGGAGGGCCCTCATTTTATTATGAAATGGATGATTTAAATTCCCAATCATAAAATACGCGTTCAAAACTAACATTCTCGGGTTAGGAGAAGCGATTGCTCGAAATCCCGCATACACAGTGAAGAAATTAAAATCTAAATCGTGGAACTTAAATACAAGCGTTTGAATTCGCCATAGAACATAGTCCCGATGAGGGGGTCATTGGGTGGAAGGATCTCTATGGTTGAACTGCTCCACTTCAAAGGACCAGAAAAGTCCTACATCTAACCACAAAGCAGGCCAATATAACCAGAGTAACAAGTAATGGCTAAGTGCCTCCAGCACGAGACTTAGACAATTTAGCATAAATGTTTTTTGAAAAATTAGAAATAAACAAATACACAGTCACAAGAAGGTATGAAATAGAAAGGCCCAAAAACATGGGTAATACTAGTAAAGAAAAATAAAATGTCTTCCAAAAAGCAAGCAAACATAACTGACACATTAAAAACTCCGCACAGGAAGTACAAAAATCAAGCATCTGTGATCGGGGCCTCAGAGGTCCCAACAGGGGCGTGTGTCTCCGGGTCAAGGCTGTCGGTGGATCCTTCAGAAGGGCTGCTTTTTCATTATCTCCTCTCGCCTCTAGAGCTACGGAGGGGTCTCAGGGATGGGTCTCCTCCTCGTTACCTTTCCCGCTTCCGCTCTCAGCTATAGGGATTTCGGAGGAGTGCTTCTCATATCCAGCTAGGGTTTCCCCTTCACCCTCGTGAGATCAACTTTCATCATCAGAGGATTGAACAAGGTCCACGGATGGGGCACGCATGGGCAAAGCCTTATGGACCGTATCTTCTACCCTTGAAGTATCGGTCAAAGCTACTTCAACATTTATTGAGCCCTCCCAAACCTCTTGGAGAACTTGCCGACGAGCCTGATACATCGCATGGGTTTTTTCAAGGATAAAGTTCAGTTTTAGCTACTGAATTCGAGCATCCGCATCGAACATGTCCACTTTTTTCATAGCCGCATGGAGGGAAGTGTTGCTCTTAATTCGACCCACTTCTTCTGAAGATCTAGGAGCTCCTTATGAAATTTTAGCAGCCTTCTACATCACTTTATTAATTGCTCGGTCATATTTTTAAATGCAATGATCCTCAAGTTTTAGTTATCTCTTATGGTTGTACAATTAAATCTCTCAATAATGACGTCGCTTGTCCGAATATTTTGACTACTATAATAAAATATTAATATAGGAAACATAATATAACATAATTTGAAAAGTCGGTTTCAGAAAATCTTGGTCATTAATTAATTGAGCTTCGACACGTAGATTTTAATGCACATCTTAATATTCAGAAAATCTTGGTCGTTAATTAATTGAGCTTCTTAGGCCTCATTTATTTTCTTAAAGATTAAGGCCTAAATATGAATACACATCTGAATATTAAGATGTGCATTAAAATCTACATGTCTAAATTTGAACACACATCGATGTTGTCTCTAGATCTGAATACTGAATGATTAAGACTGTTTGTTTTCAATATCTAAATGTACATATGGAATTAACCACAATATCAATAAAATATTATAAAAATCTCATTTTAGTAAAAAAAATATTTTATGACAGAAAATATTATTTTGAATATTTATATTTGATTAAAATCTTGAATTATCTCCTTTTTTGTTTTCTATCTAGAATTTGAATAAATATAAAATTTGAACTATCTAGAATGCAAATAAAAAGTATGCATCAATATAAGAAATTATTGTAACAAGGTAACATGATTTTTTTAAAGAATTTGTGCTTATTATTAAAATAGTAAACTTTCTCTATCAACTGAAAGTGATTCAAAGAGAGTTGTTATGACTGAATCCTGTTGGGTACTATTGTAAAGCAGTACAAGAAGTAAATAATTATTACAAGTGTTCGAAGGATAAACAAATAACCAATCTTCATAACTGCCGCAAAGTTGTTGAGTCTTGAATCTTGATAACTTGAAATCAAGAAACACTAAATTTTGATTGTTACAACTGTGTGCTGAGTCGAGTGATTGCACTCTGTCCTTAAGACAAGATTGCCCCGTATATATGTTTTTACGTTAACGGACAATAGTCTCTCAAGATAAAACAACACTTAATATCAACACTACAAAGCAAATAGGTTGATCCTGACGAAAAAAACAAATACGAATCGACTTGCTGAAGAAATGGAAAAGGAAGGAAGAGTTTTTGTTTCAGTCCCAACGTTTTGGACTGAATTTCAGTGTCTCTTCTGTTTGTCTCTGTGTATATAAATGTTGTCTCATTTTCTATATTCTGTTTGTGTATTTTTCGTCACTGTTTTTGTCCATATGTTGTCCACACAATTCATCCCAAAAGGCTCCAATATATAGCATAAGGGGGGACTTCTCAACTGCCAAGAAAATGGTTGTTTAAGGCCATTGGAGGAGGGAGTAAACTGCCAAGTAATGGTTGTTTATGGTCATTGAAGGAGGGCTGTTAATGGCAGGTTTATGGCCAATAAAGGAGGGCTATTTATGGAGGAGTGGAGGAGTTAACAGCCAAGTAATGGCTGGTTAATGCTCCAAAATCAGTCCAAACGGTAGGCAAAAACTTTCTGCCTAACGTTGTTGTCAAATTCACCTTTCCAGAAACTCTAGGGACCAATTTGGGTCCAAAGAGATAATATCAGAAGAAGCCCACGACCCGAGCCCGGACCGGGCGGGCGGCGCGCGTGTGGGCTTAGCCTTGAACCCAAGCACATTTAGGTCCTCCCTCCTTTAAACACATGGGATACTCCTTGGGGTCCCAAACCCTTAACCAATTTAGAAACTTATAAAGAGAGCAATTCTTCATTTTCCCACCGATGTGATAGATTTGTCCCACACCATATTTCCATGCCTCAAACACCTTACTTCGTGGACCAATATTTCTTTCATTTCTCAACGAAATTTGACGATTCTTCGCCCTACGGTCATCTACTCACTTAGTAGATTATGCATGTGTGAAGAGACAAAGCCTCCAACATGTGGAACACTAGTGTTTAATTCATTAAATATGGGTGGACGCACCTCCCCGCCAAATGCAAATTTCCAACAAATCCTACAAGATGTTATCTATTAAGAAACTTTGTTAAAATAAGATAAAAAGGAGGAAAGGTTCTAATGCTTGGCACATATTTTTAGCGTTCTGTATTGATTCTCGAAGCTTGTATTATGTATTAGTTCCAAATTTGATTAGAGGGTTATGTAGTATTCAAGTTTTTTTTCAATTCATTGTTATTGTCTCGAGAAACATTAAATTATAGAGTCACTGCGATCTTTCAAAATTGAGAAATGAAGGTAGAGATTTTATTGAGAAGGTGAATTCACTCATGTTTAATTTTTCTAGTGGAAAATAGATCATTGAACCGGGTAAAAAGATACATAGGATTTCAAATAAATTTTTGACAGATTAAAAGAAACTTCAAGAAATATTTTTGTTGTTACAGTTAATCAATTAATATTTGCGGCAACAATAGCATTTTTTGTGTGGAATGCTCTTCAAAGGCACTGGTCTTTAATTTTTGCCCCTCAAATTTGGAATCTTTAATATTTGCTCTTCGCCTAAAACTCTATGGTTCCAGGTTCGAACCCCTTTTCAGGCAAATATTAAAAAAAAAAATGCAAGACAGAGGTTTGTAGCAAAATTAGGCCTATCCGGACAAAATTAGGCATATATTGGCAGAAGTTTTCCTTAAGGCCTAATTTTGGCTTACTAGGCCTCATGTCAAATCTCTGCCGAACAGGCCTTATTTTTCCCGAATATGCATAATTTTTCTACACCTTTGCCTTGTGAAATTATTTTTATTTTTTGTTTGAGCAAGGGTTCGAACCTAGAACCTCAGACTATTAGACGAAGGGCAAAAATTAAATATTTTAAATTTAATGGACAAAAATTAATATATCACTCCGAAATAAGGGCATTCATGCGAATTTCCCCAACAAGAGTTCTTGACAATATTTGGTTGAGAAAAAATAGCTAGAGGCGTGAAAAGTTTGTCGAGAAGTGAAGTCATGAAAGGTTCTGTAAAAAAAATATTTTAAATTAGTCTAAATGGTGTTAAGACTCTATTACAGATCTAACTCATTCAAACCCATTAAGAGGCTTCATAAGAAAAGAAAACAAATGAATCTAATGGGTTGAATCCGCATGATTAAAATTCAGACATTCAAAACAAATGTACTTAATGCACTGAATCTGAATGATTTAGATTCAGACCTCTATTAAGTGCAAACAAATGAGAGCTTAGACTAAGCAAAAATAAAAATAAATATTGTAATAGACTAAGAGCCTATTTTAGAACAAACACTTTTTTTTGTTATTTGAGATGTTTGGCCAATTAGTAAAGTAGAACTAGAAGCAATTTTTCTATGGTTGGGGAGAAGTAGAACTGCTTCTCGAAAAAAGCAGAAGCTGAAATTATTATTTTTTTCAAGACAAATAAATCCCTAGCATAAATACATATTTACCTAGTATATCCCTAATTAATCCATTAATTTCTAATTACTAATTTGTTATTTTATTTTACGTTGTATATATAATTAACTTTCACGTTTTACCCTTTGAAATTGGCTATGGACATTTTTCCATATTTTTACTTATTTTTTTGTTGAACTTTAATTTGTGGAATGATTTTAAATTTCATTTTGGTCAATGTTTTTAGTATATCTAAATTACCATATCGATATTATATCAATATTTAATATTTTCTTTGATTTATCTATGTATTAATTAAAAAATTTAATATGTACCTTTTAAATTTTATTTAAATAAAATTAAAATATTAATCAAAGTCTATTATGATTTCATAATAGATATTTACATAATCTATCTCTATACATAAATTTAATGGAAACGTTCATCGATACTTGTAGTTTTTTGTAATTTGACATTCAAAAACACTTTTTTAAGAAGATAATTAGTCAAACATAATTTACTTATCAAAAACACTCAAAAATATTTTTAAATGAATTAGTCAAACTCAAACTATTTCTCACTAAAAGTATTTTTTTCGAAAAACACTATGAATAGGATAACAACTTTTAATGGGATAACACAAATATAGGTATACTAGGAGATGGTCTTTTAATTGATGTTGCTACTTTGATTTTACCTATCTACTACTAATTGAACTTTTACCTTTTCTTTTGTGGACATAACATATGTAGTGCCTTCAAAGTCCTACGAAAATGAAGTTGGATATTAATTGGTAGGGTATTCTTGAAAGTGTTAAAGTACTCCGAAGAACTTAGTAGTACTGGTAGATGGTTATGTGCCCTAAGAATTCACTAGAGAGGAAGAAAATGGCTTAGAAGGCACGTTATATTTGAGATGCGCTCTAAGTTCCTTTATAGAATAGGTAATGGATAAATCTGACCATCAAGATTAATTAGATAGATGAAAGAAATCGGTTAATAACATTTTTTGTGTACGTGCTCGAAATTTAAATACTAATTCTCATAGTTTAATTTCCACCCGCTTTATTGATTGCTCGGTCATATTTTTAAATGCGACAAAGCTCAAGTTTTAGTATCTCTTATGGTTGTACAATTAAATCTCTCTATAACGACGTCGCTTATCCAAATATTTTGACTGCTATGGTAAAATATTACTATATGAAACATAATATAACATAATTTGAATAAGAGGTTAAATTCATAGAGCTAAAATCCTAGATCAATATGCCTCAGTTGATCAATATAGTCATTCTGATTGCTTCTACTTTTCTTGAATTACGAATTGCAATTTTGCAGATTTATTTATGCCTATGAATCAACGATGTTACTTTTGGAGTCTTTACGTATAATGTATTACTATGTTTCTTTCCTAGGTCCAAACTTAATACTACACAACCCTCAAGTTTTTTTTTCAACATAGGTAATGAATAACCCTGATCATCAAGATTTAGATAGGTAAAAAGAAATCACGTTCCTGAATTTGAATACTAATTTCTCATAGTTTTCACTCACTTTATTAATTGTTTGGTCATCTCATACCCTTAAATGCGAGAAAGCTCAAGTTTGAGTTGTCCTATGATGATACATCAAACCTCTCTATAACAATCTTTTGTCCGAACATGTTTTTGATGCCGTAGCAAACTACTGTTATAGGAAATTTAATATAACATAATTTGAAAAGTCAATTCCAAAAAAACTTGATCGTTATAATGAAATACTATTAGTGCATGCTCTTATAAAGAAAAAAAAACCACTGTATGTGAGACACTTGAAAATGAAATGAGAAAGTTTGAGAAGAGACATAAAGGCAGAAAAGGAGATAACCAAATGAAATCATAGGTCTCAACGTAGATGCAAAGTTGGAGCCAAATGAAGTAAACATATCATCACCTATGTTTGGGGGTTTCGCAAAACATAGTCGATCTCAAACCCGGATAAAGAACAAGGATTGCAATAGGTTGATGACCGCTGAAAATAGTTTAATCTTGATACATGCTTCATACTAAGCACCTGATTACATTGAAATGGATACATAGAATATAGCCGACTCCAACTGACTTGGAATTGCAGCAGAGTTGATTGACTAAATGGAAAAAAAATGCAATATTCTGAAGACAAAATAGTTAATGATCAATATAAGCAGTTTATGGGATTCTGAAATTTCTATTTGATTTCAAAAATTAACCAAAATCAAAATTTGACAGTTTCTTTAAACATGGGTCATATTTGCAACTTCTACAAAGGTCAACAATACAGTGCTGCAGTTAAACAAGTCCCCAAAAATTTCTTAATCCCAATACTAAGATCAATATAACAAAAATAGCCCAAAACTTGAGCGGAAAAAAAACTAAACACGAAATCACCTTACCCCAAAAGGAAACACGACGACTCGGGGCAATTGGTTCAATATTCCTTGGCTCTTCATACAGTCGCCCTAACCGCGTCTGCCAGTAGCCCTAGCGCTCAAAAAATAAGCCTGGTTTACTCTATCCTTCTGTGACGAGGGGGTGCTTTACAACACTGGAAGATGCACAAGAAATGAGGATGAAGGGGGTCGGATTGAATCGACCAAAGAATCAGTGTGGGTGTTATCAACCACTTAAATCGATGTATAATTGGTGTAAAGCTGCAACAAGCTATCTAGAGTTTCAGGTAAGAATTTTCTCGCGAACAAGTAACATGGTCGTTGATTTCCGTTCCATAGACATGGCCTAATCTCAACTTCCTTCTGCAATATAGAAAAAAAATAATGTTAGCTTTCTAGTGAGACAATGCAATGAAATTGCAAGACTAATTAATTACTCTTACTCTCGCATCGCTTGTCACATGCACATTCTCTGCAATAGACTGCAGAAACAATGAGGAGAAGCGTCAAATCATGTCATGGTTTGGATATGCCAGAGAATTTTGTGATTTAACTCATTTATTTATGCAAAACAAGTAGATACAGCAAATGATGGAGCTAATATGAGCTCTAAGGTGATTAAGATTATGCTCAATGACCAATGTGCACATGCAACATTACTGAAAGAAAAATCAAGTAAAACTTAAGAGGGGCAAACAGGTGTATATAAATAAGGGAGTTTTTTTTTTCATTTTTGACCCGTCGACCGAAATTAATTACGGGTGGTAGCCAAAATATACAAAATATATACACTGATTATGTATTTATAGATATATTTATGTATACAATATGTATGTATATGTATATCTATACTTAAATACAAATACTTTTGCTGCCTAATATTTTTTAGGACGGCCCGAAAGGGTAGTTATCCCTTGAAAAATACATGGACAACCCCCAAACAGCTATAATCCCACACTGAAATCAATGATACAAAGAGAGGGTAAAGAAGACGAAAGTAAATAAAAGTAAAAAAGTCCAGGGAAGTCAGCCTCATATGGAAAAGGAGGGGGAAGGGGGTAGCAAGCCTTACTGTTATGTTTTTCATAAGATCAAACGTTATATCTTTGTGCACGTATGATTTTGGGTGCCACTTCCCTTCAGACCAATCAACATGTGTAACTGACCAATTTGAAATTCCATTTGGATCAAGCATCTGAAATTTATAAAAGAAGAAAACCAGTTAGTTTGGAAAAGATCAAAACATGAATGCATGTCACGACACGCTCGCGAAGAAAACTACTCACATGGAAAAAGGTTGGTAGATAGTGCTCATCAGAATAGCAGTTCCGATTGCCCTCCATGTTTGGCTGTTGCATTAGAAACAAAAGTGACGGTGATTAATGAAATTAACCAAATTCACAGCTAGACAAACAAACAAAAAAGGCAAGAAGAAAAGAGAGCGGGAAATGGGATATAAGAATGTTTTATTGAGCCTATAGCAATCCCATGTGATCAAGACATTGGTACAGCAAAGTAGTAACACAGAATATTGTTAGAAAAAGAAAAGTAGCTTAAAAGTGCACCTAACACAGAAATAACGCTAGAGAACAAAAGTTTTTATGCTTCAATTCAAACACAAGAGGCAAATGCTTTAGATCCAAGGGAAGAAGGGAAGAGAAGAGTAGTTGGGACTATTTGCAACAGATGAATATAATATCAACCAATAAGAAACCCCTAAATCCCTCCTCTGTTATCCAGTCTTGGGACAAGCATGGCATAACAACACTTGCAGTTCTCGGAATTGCATCTAATAACTCTACCAATCATAATATGTTAGAATAGAATCTCTCATGTAACTAAATCCACCAAATAAAGATGTAACCGTCAACCTTTTTTTCCTTTTGAGAAGGTAAGCCAGATATAAATTGTCAACGTCATAACATTGTTGTTAAAGGCGTGTTTGAGATATAATCAAGCCCTGGCCACTTCACCTTTCTTAGACAGAGCTCTAGTGCAGGCGGTAAGGCGCTTAGGTTGAACATCTTAAGGCTCTATATTAAAGGGGAGAGGCACTAAGAATTCATGGATGTTATGCTTAAAGCTCCTGTAAACTTGGCACTTTTTTCCTGGTATAGTTCTACATCACAGACATAGTATTAGATACTAGCATGCTACAGTTACTTAAAGATTGCCAGGTTCTAATACTCTACTAGAAGGATCCAATTTCAAGGCCAACACCAGTACTGCTCTCAGAAGCACTTTTGGAACATTGGTCAAGCACGAAGTATTGCTCTAATATTGGCAACAAAACTTTTCAAATTGATTATCCAAACACAAACTAATTACTCTCCAAAAGTACTTATTCTAAAAGCACTTCTGACAAAAATCATTTTTCAAAATAAGCAAATCTTGAAAGCTTGGTCAAACAGGCGATAGGTCTCACATTCAACCTTAATCAACTACACCTCAGTAACAATTAGTTGGGGTTGGTTATATGAATACTCTGGCACCTATTCTATTCAGGTCAAGTCTCACATTCAATAAATTTCAGAAATTTCAATGCAAATTAGTCCTCCAAAACAATCAACAGTGTGGGAAGATGCAACTGGACAATGTAACTGAAACATCAGTGCATAGAGCGATTCAACGTTATATACTTCAATATAATAAATAGACAGTCAAAAAATAAACTAATAGCGTAATCACGTCATCAGCCAAAGTATAAGCAAGAAAACCAACCGTGCAGTAGTCCTTGAATTTTCTATAGTAGAGATTATCAGCCATAACTGCAAGGGCATGCTGTCGTTTCATTGTGAACCACTGTAGACATTCAAAATTTAACCTATCAGAATAAGAAAATCGTAGAGGTTCAAACTGACATACCAGGCTGTTAACTTATAATAAACCCCGCATAACTAGCCCTATATTTGGCCATTCTAAGAGGCAAAAAGGAATCCTACCTAATGAATACTGAAAATAACCAACTCAAACACCTACAGATTATAAAACCAAAATAGCCAGCAGTTTTTGAACAAATTATTAATGAACCTCAAAGTTCTATCCTACGTGAAACAGTACGACCTCTGTTTGTATCGACAAAATGGAAAGCCTGAAAAGAGAATCTATTCTCCCCACTCATTCCTCAACAAAAAATAAAGAGAGAGAGAGAGAGCTTCAAACAAATAAGAGCTAACAGAAAAAGTTGTGTGAAAGGAACCTGTGCACCCTTTCGAAAATCCTTCTTTTCAACTTCAGGTAACATATGTCCGGAATACCTTCCACTTCCATGAGGACCAGGATCCTCAAAGCTGAGAAAAGAAAGAAAAGAGCACTCCTTATTTTTCGATGAAGAAGAGCATTTTTTACTTCTATAAGAAAAGGAGTCATAACAACTACAACTTCAAGAAAGTTTGAAATTGCTTTAGGGTGATGGAAAGCCCAAGTAAAATAATATCTTAAAGATGATTAGAAATATAAACAATCATGGAGCACCATAAAGTATGAGAACTACTTCATAACACAAGCATCAGCAGAATTGTCTTACCAGTCTACAAAACTGATATTTGTATACATCAGGTAGTTGTAAACGTAGTCAAAATCACGCAGGGGTATACAACTGCAAGTTGATAAGCTAAATGATCAGAAATGACGTAATGGCATAAATGCAAAACAAAAAGCAAGAGAAATCATCAAATGTTCAACCTGTCAGAAAGTAATACAAAATGCTGATTGTCAGTCTCTTTAAGCGCATATGCTAAAAGGCGTCTCTCTGCATCAACCATAGAAATCTTTCCCCACACCACCTGCAGTGCAGAACGGTTTACTCCACAACGCAGCCATGTAGATGAAAATGATAAATACCTCTGACTTCAAATGACAAAGATAGCTATAAATATCTTCTGATTTCTATAAGCTTCGCTTTCCTCGACATAGCCAGTCAAACAGGTATGACAAGGATGCAGTACTTCGCAACGAGTTACAAAAGTCACTAAAATTTAGCATACATGTCCATAATCAAATCCATGTAACATGAAGCGATGGGTTAAATTTTGAAAAAGAACATATTTGCAAAAAAGTACAGTAATTATAAGCAATACTAATTAGCATTACCTAATAAACAAGGCTGATTTGAGCTAATCAACTTAATTCTCAGGGTTTATTCACAACCCAAACCCGTGCCACTAAAAAAGATAATAGTCAGAGTCATATTTACAAATTGTGCCACTTACAAAGAAAGGAGCATGTGAACACTGTAGGCTACACAATGTTCTACATCCATTTAAAATCATAAAGGAGATACGCGTAATCTATTGCAAGCAATTAAAAAGGGTAAACATAGTACAACGAAGCTGATGAGTAATCATGTAGACTTTGTGTTAAACTGTTAATCATTTTATCACGCACATAACAGCCTGATTACACCACAAACAGCAAGAAGCAAAACCTAAGGAACTTTTTCCCCATTCAGCTTTTTGTTTTGCTTATTTGGAACGTGAGTGTAAGTGTCATCTCAAACATAGCCACAGAAGAAGAACGATAGAAGATGTCAAGCTAAAATATAAAAAGGCCAAAAAAATCTGTTCAATTGATTCAAAGGAACAAAATGTATTCATTCAGAAACAATAAATAGAAAGTTCAAGCGACAATTTTGTGTATCAGAAACAATAAAGGGACAAACTTCAAGCAACAAATTTGAAAATAAAGCATTTAATTAGTGGGAAATGGAAAAATAAGCACTAATTTAATGCAGTATCACAAACCTTGTCACTACGAATTTCCCGATTGAGGAAGTAACGGCTAAAATGTACGGGTTTGTCCTTGGATGCATGTACATAGACAGAAAATTTGCCTTCATGGCCCTGAAAGAAAAAGAGTCTTATAAAATCATCAATAGAGAAGGCTGCTGGTTTTTTTTTATCAGTAGGTTAAATTTATGAACAAAAAGCAGCCAAGCACTAAGCTAGTGCTGGACATTAAAGAAGTAGGAGGCCACCCTTTACAAAAACAAAAGGACGGCTCATGCTAGTTAAGGATCTATTGAATACCCAGAAAGCATTAAATTAACACAAACTAGTTGTCATTGAGTTAATCAGTTCAACAAGTTGAGGAACCTTAAATTTGAGATCGCTAAACATCAACCTATATTATATAGTACCAAAGGTCCCAGATAATGTATCCATATTACGTTGAGGATTCCCTTGCATAATCTGTAAAGAGACGATTTCAAGAATACTTTACTTACATTAATAAAGGGACGCTACGAGTTAGGGAATCAAGTTATTGCAACAGACCAACATTAGGAAGAAAAAAAAACAGAGTCTGGAACTTCCGCGAAAATAAGAAAAACAAACCTGAAAAAATCTGTCCCAGAGCTTTTCAAATGGCAATGCACCAGGTGTCAAGAACATAAATGCAATTTTGGGGTTCTCTGGTACGACTGGAGGTGTGTTGAGAATTTCATTAGTTACAATATGGGAAGCAAGCTCTTCATCAGTCAAATCTCTGGCAGGAGCAGGTGGAAGCCAATCGGAAAGCCGCTTGCAGCCATTCAATGAGAAAACATAACAAGCACCAGAACCTTGAGGGGGGTAAACGTAAGCGCAAATTAGGAACAAACTAACTAAAGAAACCAACACAATTATCCATGTTGGTTTCTTTAACTGAGCACGCTGGCGAGGTGCAGACAATTTTTGCATCTCCTTCATGCCTAAACGCCACCCCCGAGATGTCTTCATCTACGAATTACACATCAGCAACCTCACCACATCAAAAAACCACACTCCTTGATCAAATTTCTGAGACCAATAATCCAATCTTTGAGCAACTCAACAATCAGAAGCAATATTTGAGAATCAATGAGAACAACCACAAAGCTGCAAGAGGATCAAAAATCAATATCTAACAAGTGTGATCCACTTACCCCAAAAGTGGGGTCTGGGGAGAGTGGGACTGGGCGCAGACCTTACCCCTACCTTTGTGGATTAGAGAGGTTATTTCCGATAGACCTTCAGCTCAAGAAAAACGTTTTACAAAACAAGTTTGAAAAAAAAATACAAGAATAAAGAAGTTGAGATGAAAATATCAAAGAAAAGAAAAATGTTGACAGCGGAAATAGTAAGGATAACCAATGTAAAAGAAACAACAGTAGTACTACTGTTGAAGAAATAAGCTAAGCTAAGGGATAACCAAGTTGATCTTGCAAAGAATCAGATACTAGATTCAGGGTGTAGTTAGCATTTCCAAAGAGAGAACAATGGCCTGTATATACATACATCTTCTATCAAAAATGAATCAGATATTCATAAGCTGCACAAAACTTAGACAAGAGCCTTCCACGTCAAACAGAGCGGAAAAACGAAATCCAACAAAGGAATTCTATCCAAAAATGAATCAGATATTCATAAGCTCCACAAAAAAGATCAAGTTAATAGAGCATTTCTTTTAACTCGACACCCCCATCAGCAGAATTACAGTAAAAATATCCAAACCTTACAGAATTCCCAGGAGGACAAACCAAAGAAACATGAAAAATCAACTAATTGGGGGTACAGACAAATAATTGGTCTAAAATGAGATCACATAAGAAAACACCAAGAACATAGCAAATTATAAGATTCCCATGTTGCCCCAAAACAACCTTAAATTAAAGTCAAACCCATATATCTGAGTCTAGCC
The DNA here is from genome assembly GCA_034509755.1 of Anisodus tanguticus. Classification (NCBI taxonomy): domain Eukaryota; kingdom Viridiplantae; phylum Streptophyta; class Magnoliopsida; order Solanales; family Solanaceae; genus Anisodus; species Anisodus tanguticus. The sequence goes on along the minus strand of CM067543.1, from coordinate 10,478,707 downwards.
ACTTACCCCCCCCCCCCCCCCCTTCTCCCCATCACCGTACAACACACAAATAACATATCTCCATAAATGCAACAATCCCATCAAAGAATTTAATCTCAAACCATTTCAAGAATCAAAAAATTCCAATAAAAATTCAACTTTTTTAGTCATAAGTATGTCTAGAATCACATAAAAGCACAAACCCATATGATAGAATCAATCATCAAAAGAAAATCAAGAACCCATTACCTGAATGATGCAAGATATGCAAAGAAGGAGATGTTTTTTCCTTTCTTCACTTTGCTATTGGTGGTGCAAGAAGACACAAATCTTTGAAAGCCAAAAAAAAAAAGGATTGTTTGTGCATGTATTATTATTATTATTATTATTATTATAATTAAATAAAAGTATATTGGCGTGTGAGATCTAGGGCTACCCCAACAAAGCAAGTGTGGAGAGAGAGAGAGTCGGGGCTGCTCAGTGTATGTACATTACAATAATTGTAATTATTCAAATTATGTTTTATACATGACAAATATAGAAGAAAAAAATACATTACTCCCTCCTTCACAAATTATCTGTCTTGATTTTTAATTGTTGGAGTTTAAAACAAAATTAATTACTCCATTTTTTTCTTATTTTATCCTGATTTGTAATTGTTCTGGAATGTTACATTCAATTATAAATATAACTTAATAGAGTAAATATTTAATAAAAAAATATTACATTATAAGACATAAATGAAGGTAATTAATAAAAAACTTTTTTTTAATAAATATTTTTTTAAAGAATATAAAAAAAATACGACAGATAATTTGAAACAGAGAAGCTATATATGGGTAATTTTTTCTATTTTTCTTGTGGGGTGTTTAGTATTTTTGTTTTTGTTTCAAATTATTTTTTGGGGGTGACTTTCCTTTTCAATTTCTATAACTAATAATGATGATAAGTCTTCTTTTGTTTTTTTGTTTTTTTGTTTTTTTTTATGAAAAGTCTTTGTGTATGGAGTTTGACCGTTTTCGTGAATAATTCAAGCCGGCAATTATTGGGGAATTCGCATATTTTTAATGGGTTATGAGGGAATCGTTTCCCAATGCTCAGCACTTTCTTGCAAAATAGTAGTAGTTCATTTCACCCCATTTATTTTTATCTAAAGAACTCTTTAAATTATTCACATTTTATTAATTTAATACTAATAATTAATTTAATACTAAATTATTAGTAATGTATTATCTTTGCCTCGTAGTTTAAGTATCTTTGTCAGTGGACTGGCGGATTCATAGTGATACATGTGGATTTACAGGAATTCGTCATTTTTGTTGTAACCTAATTAATTACATATCTATAAATATTTGATTATGAAAATAGTGTATATTAACTTGAAGTCATTGTGTGAGCACATAAATTTGAAATTTGAAATCCGTATTTGATTGAAAAAAATATTTTTTGGTAAAATAACTTCATCTATGTTAGATTGGGGTATGGGTAGGAATAATTTATTTTGTGAAATTATTTAAATATGTGGATTATTTTTTTAGCCAGCCTCAACTATTTGAAATTGAAGCATATTTGATTGATTGACCACTTGCTATTAATAAAAAAAAATGACATTTTATATGCAGACACAAGTTGCAAATTTTCTAGCATATAAAGAATTTAATTTAATCAAGCCTTTGTAGAAATTTTAATTCAAAGTTGTGAGCAATTAACAAGTATACAAAAAAAAAAGTATACAAATCCAGCTCAGCTATTTTAAAATTATTTTTTTCTTCTCTCCCCTTCCCGTAAACTTTGGAGAGTAAATAAAATGCAATTCATTAACATTGTGAGCAAAAAGATTGAAATATACAATATAATTAAAAATGAAAAAAGAACTAATACAATACATGTTTAGGGTGTTATTGCATACTCCACGTGAAAAAATAACAATGGCTTATCTTTTTTATCTCAATTTTGAAAAGAAAATGGTACCGTTAAGGTAAGCTTGTTTTATCCTTATCAAATAATGGTTATCATTAGTTTTCAGTCGTTATTACGTTGGTTACATTATATAACTTAAACTCTACCATTGACAATTATTCATCAGTTTTTATATCGAGTTAAATCAAATTGTCAAATGGTAAATGATAGAATAATTAGTAATTAATATTGTAATTAGTAATTATTATAACTGATTTTAGAATTATATGTAAATGGTAGGTAAATTAGTATTAAAATAGATAGATTAGATGACATGATATTAGCCTAATTATATCTTGTTAGTAGCCTAATTGTAGCCTAAGATGTGGTTGTACTTGGTGTATAATTACCACATTATTGGAAGAATAATATTGAGGAGAATATTCTTACATGGTATCAGAAGATTAGGGAAAAGATCCTACCCTAAATACCAAAAATCGACCACCCCTCTTCCTCCCACAAATTTGGCCGACCACCATTTTTTTTTATTTTTTTCTCTTTTTCTGGTCAACAATGTCTGACTCTAAATTCACTTTTCATCCCGCTCTTGCCGTCTCTAACATCAAAACGCATATTTATGTCACTCTTGAGATAGAAAATGTTCATTATGCAACTTGGGCAGAGCTCTTTAAAATCGGTTGTCGTTCCCACCGAGTTATTCATCACATAATCCCACCGGAGAAAGGCAAGGAAAATGTGATAAATACTGATGATGAAAAAGAACTTTGGCTCACTCTTGATGCGACAGCTCTCTCGTGGATTTATGCAACTATCTCTAGCGATTTGTTGCATAGATTAGGAACCCGATTCTACGACAATGGAGGCCAAGAATCGCTTGCGGGATATTTTTCAAGACAAAAAAAAATCCAGAGCCATCACGTTGGACCAAGAATTCTCTACCACTGACATGGCGGATTTTCCGAATGCGTCGGCGTATTGTCAACGCCTCAATATTTTATCGGATCAACTCAAGAATGTTGGTTCGTTGGTTACCAACCGATTGGTTCTACAATTGGTTGTCGGCCTTACCGACACGTATAGTAGTGTGGGAATGCTCATTTGACAAAGCAATCCTCTACCACTTTTTTACTAAGCACATTCTAAGATTATTCTTAAAGAGGTGGGTTTCGTCAAAAAGGCCGCAACCGTCTCAAATTCTGCCATAATTGTCACCCCAACCAATGAAACTACTACCAACTTTGAACCTATACAACAAAATTGGGGACAAAAATGATGAAATTATGGTAAATATCAGGGTGAAAATCGCAAAAATAACAAAAGTGGATGCCACCGGAATTCCGGTGGAAAAGGACCCGACGGAAGGAACAGCGGTACCGGCAGACAGCAGTGGCGGACCAGCCCAGTGGGCCTGGCAATGGCCTTGGTTTGTGCCACCCTGCCCATTCCCTATGGGTAACTGGGTCAGGCCCAGTCAAAGGTCTTCTGGCCAAGCCACTGGCAGTGCACAACATGAATTTGGGCCAAATTCCTTTGGGCCACGAAATAGTAGCGGATCAAGCAGTTTTGGGCCACTGCCGACAGTGGCAGCCCATTCGGCAGTGGCTAGCCCAACCGATATTGAGTCCACCATGCATACCCTTGGACTTAATCCGCCCGATGCGAATTGGTATATGGACTCCGGAGCGACGTCTTATATGACGTCCTTCCAAGGTAATCTCTCGTCCTATTTTAATTTGAACAAAAATAATGGTATAATTGTCGAAAATGGTCATTCTATTCCAATTTGAGATTATGGTTCTACTAAATTGTCCCCACCAAATCCACCACTAACTTTAAAGAATATTATTCATGCTCTACAATTAATTAAAAACTTGGTATCTGTTAGAAAGTTTACTACTGATAATTAGGTGTTTGTTTCCTTTGACCCTTTTGGATTTTCCGTGAAAGATTTTCAGACAGGGACGCTTCTAATGAGATGTGATAGTCAATGGGAGCTCTATCCAATTACCTCACTCATTCAACGATCCAAGTTACCATCCACTTTTGCAGATTTAGTACCTTCGCTATGGTATGAACGGTTGGGTCATCGGGGAGCACCTATTTTAGCCTTCGTTAAACAAAATAATTTTATTTTATGTACTCAAACACGTACTTATAATAAGTGTTGTTCATGTCCACTTGGTAAACATGTTCAATTGCCATTTATTTCATCTACTTCATGCACACTTATGCCTTTTGATATTATCCATTGTGATATTTGGACATCACCCATTTTGAGCTCTTCGGGCCATAGATATTATTTGCTCTTGTTAGATAATTACTCTAATTTTTTGTGGACGTTTACCTTGTCTAAAAAATCACAAGTTTTTTCCACATTTCTCAATTTTAGAGCATTCATTCGAAATCAATTTGAACGGGAGATCAAAAATATTCAATGTGATAATGGTAGGGAGTTTGATAATAGGCATTTTTGGGATTTTTGCAACTCTAATGATTTAAACTTTCTCCTTCCATGTCCCCACACATCCTCACAAAATGGGAGGGCGTAACGTAAAATACGAACCATCAATAACATTGTTCGAACATCCCTTTTCCATGCAACGTTACCCACCTCGTTTTGGCATCACGCAATACAAATGGCCACATATTTTTAATGAACATACTTCCACACAAAAACGTATCCTATCAAGCTCCTCTAAAAATCATCTACTTACGGGACTCGTCTTATTCTCACTTGCAGGTATTCAGGTGCTTATGCTGTCCTTTTTTCCATCCACCACAATCACCAAACTTCAATCCCGTCTACTCCTTTCATTTTTTTGGGATATCCCTCTAATCATCGAGGTTACAAATGTTACGACCTCTCATCCAATAAAATAATTGTGAGTCGTCACGTAATTTTTTATGAAAAAATTTTCCATTTGCCGAAATGCATGAGTTCGGACCCCTTATCTATGATTTTCTTGACGATGGCCTACCCCCGTATTTGTCCCAACATTTTTCATTCCCAACCGAACCCATTATTTCGGCCATCCCAAATATTTTGCGAAACATGGGCCCAAAAACAGTGGCCCAGTCGCGGCACAACACTGCCCAGCGGACTGGGCCTTTTGTTCTAAGCCCAAAATTCCCCACTTTACCGTTGCCTCCAGTCTAACTACCTGGCAGTAGCTTGGGCCACGACCCAGTTCACTGCCAACTGCCAGGCAGTGCAGCCCCCACCCATCTAAAATTCGGCCCAACGTCCCATCACCCGTAGTCAACACGGTATTTTCAAACCCAATACTAAATATAGCCTACACACCCGAGTCTCAAAATCACCATTACCTCGTAATCTTGTGTCTGATCTTAATGACCCAAATTGGAAATGGCTATGGATGATGAATTTAATGCTCCTATTAAAAATAGGACGTGGGAATTGGTACCTCGTCCTCCTAATGCTAATATAATTTGGTCTATATGGATTTTCAATCACAAAAAAAAATCGATGGTACTTTTCAGCGACATAAGGCCTGTCTTGTAGGTGATGGGAAGGCACAACAGGTTGGTGTGGATTGTGGTGAGACATTCAGTCCGGTGGTTAAACCGGCAACTATCAGAACAATTCTTTGTTTGTCTATCTCAAAGGCATCGCCACTTCATCAGTTAGATGTCAAAAATGTCTTCCTACATGGCCAACTAAATGAAACAGTATACATGTACCAGCCTTTGGGATATTGGGACTCCAATTATACCAATCATGTGTGCCTGCTAAAGAAATTGTTATACGGGCTAAAACAAGCCCCTCAGGCCTGGTACAAGCGGTTTGCGGATTTTGTTTCACATACTGGGTTTTCCAACAGCCGTTTTGATCACTCTCTGTTTTTCTACCGTTAGGGTAATAATATTGCTTATCTTCTTTTATATGTGGATGATATTATATTAACTGCCTCATCAGATGCTCTTCGTAAGTCTATCATGTCACAACTTGGCTCTGAATTTGCTATGAAGGGTCTAGGGCCACTACACTACTTTCTAGGAATAGCTATGACACGTCATGCATGTGGTTTATTTTTATCCCAAAAGAAGTACGCAGATGAGATTGTTGAATGTGTTGGCATGTCCTCTTGTAAATTATCAGCAACTCTGATGGATACTAAACCCAAATTGAGTGCCTCCTCCGGCAAGCCATTTGTCGATCTGACACTTTACCGCAGCCTATCAGGGGCCCTGTAGTATCTTATATTCATCAGGCCGAATATTTCTTATGATGTGCAACATGTGTGCATATTCATGCATAATCCGATGGATGATCATATGCATGCTCTCAAACGCATTGTGCGTTATATTCAGGGTACTCTAGAGTATGGCTTGCATTTATATCCATCGTCGACATCCACACTTGTCTCCTATACAGATGCCGATTGGGGAGGATGTCCGGACACCAGACGCTCCATATTTTTTAGTGATAACTTGGTATATTGGTCCTCAAAACGGCAAGCAACGTTGTCCAGATCCACTGCCGGAGTATAATACAAAGGTGTTGCCAATGTTGTGTCTGAATCTTGTTGGCTTTGGAATCTTCTCCTAGAACTCCACTGCCTTATTCTGAAGGCCACATTGGTGTACTGTGATAATGTTAGTGATATCTACCTCTCTGAGAATTCGGTCAATCACCAACACACTAAACATATTGAGCTTGATATCCACTTTGTTCGTGAAAATGTCTCACGCAGATAAGTGCATGTCTTACATGTCCCGTCGCGCTATCAGATTGCATATATTTTTACTAAAGATTTTCCGCTGGTATTATTTGAAGATTTTCGGGACAGTGTCGGCATACGCCTGCCTCCCGCTTCGACTGCGGAGAAGTGATAAAATAATTAGTAATTAATATTGTAATTAGTAATTATTATAATTAATTTTAGAATCATATGTAAATGGTAGGTAAATTAGCATTAAAGTAGATAGATTATATGACATGATATTAGTCTAATCATATCTTATTAGTAGCCTAATTGTAGCCTAAGATGTGGGGATAGGAATCCATAAAGAAACTGCCCGGAGCGAGCCTCCCATAGAGGCAAGTGAAGTTGGTGAGTTGTATGATGGGCAATTATCTCCTGCTGCTATGAGAGAACTCAGTTGTTAGTTAGTACCTCATTTTCACTCTATTTTATTAAATACGCTTAGCGGAAAGAATAATTTTGATACACCTAGGACATGAATTTTATATATATAAACCAATGGATCGTGACAAGTCGATCCTAGTTGTCATAGTTCCGCTGCATCACAAGGAGCAATTGTAAGAATAACCAATTTTTTTGGGACAGAGAGAGTATATTTTTGTGATTTAGATTTATCGTCTTCACTTAATTTATTTTATAATACTGTAGAATAGTAAGGGTGAATCTCTAATTTGACTGTCCTTATTGATTCTTCACATTTTAAATAGTAAAAATGTATAGAGAGTTAAGACTATATAAGTGTGTGCGTTATATATATATATGCATAATATCTAATTTTAACTTGTGGCTCTTACATGTCATTTTTAAAAAGATACCAAAAATTAATCAGATTGTACTGATAAAGAAAAACCAAAATGTTTGAGGTAATTTTGAAAGTCTAATTTTGGTTATTACCAAATATAGTAATTAAAAATTCGCATAATATAAATTTTATAAAATAATCAATCAAATCAAGCTAATGATATCTGTAATTATATAGCCTAATAATTACTCAGTAAAAGTAATTACAAAATTCTGTTTGCCAACACGCCCTAAATAGTTATCCATGAAATTCAAGTATAAACAAAAGACGCCATAAATGAGAAAAATAAATAAATGACAGTAATATTTTCAAATTTGTTAGAGTTACTTTTGAATATCATGTGCCAAAAATAATCTCTGGAAGTCACGATGACACCAAAAACACATGATTATCTGACATTTCTCAAAACTTTTTTTTTGTTCATTTTTTTTATATTCAATTCTCGGCTTATGTCAAACTATTTCTGGAGAAAATAGTTCTGGTTCCTCAACACTACTATCAGTAAATCACGGGATGTGTCTGAATGACCATGGTTTGAGAACAGAGTAACTGATATCACTTACAAGGTCCTATCCCAGAAGAGAATAAATTATTCCCACCAAAGTTCAAATCCACCCTGCAGGCCTCAAGCTGGATTTTAAGTTCTCTTCCTTTGCCATCCAGTTATGCTGGGGGACTTTTTTGTGTTCATCTTTAATACGCCAAAATTTATACATTTCAAATTATTAAAATATCATTAGATAGAAATTATCAATTTTTCAGAGATTCAAAAGAAATGCTTCACAAAACAACTAAATCATTAAGTTGACACTGACTAATATGATCATACAAATATTTTAACCAAGAAAATTTTGATAGGAAGCAGTTTTCTCTTAAGTAAGTCATAGGCAAAGCGAATATATAATTAAAATACTCTCTTTGAATTAAAAAGAGTATCCACTTAGTCATTTACACACCCCCTTAAAAAATATTAGTAACTTTTTGATAAAAATAGGTAATTTGACTAAAATACCCATAATTAAATAGGTTTTGAGATTTGGTCATCTAACATTTAATAAGGGAAAATGTAGAAAAATAAAGTTAATTTTTTCTTAATTTAATAAGTGAACACTCTTTCTAACTCAAAAAATAAAAATTAGGTAAACGCTCTTTTTTATCCGAGGGAAATATAGATTCCTAATTGTTGGATATTCTCCAGCTAAAAGCCAAAATATGGGTCTTATGGGAGGTTTAAGAAAACCTATGAACTTAGAAATGGAGAGCAATTTGAAGAAATGACCTTAAATCTTAGTGTACTGACCCCTAATTTTTTTTATGTCCACTGGATTGTGGGTTCTCCATGGACGATTTCTACTCTTTTGATCACTGGTGGGAGTTAAGAGAAGAAAAAAAGTATTTTTTTTTCATTGTCCAAGAATGTTTTTAAAAACAAACATAGGTACAAAAAGTTCATGCCCTTCTTTATCTCTAAAGATAGGGTGTCCTAACCATCCAACCGCTATTCCATCCCCGTTATTCATTGAACGGGTCAATCATTTGCTTCATTGGTTCCAAAGGTGTCAGCTAAATGATTAAAAGTCAAAGGAACACAAATGTTTCTGAAAGTTTTGCAAAAAATAATCCTTGAAAGATTTTGTTAAAAAGTTTTGAAAACATTGACAAAGTTACTCATAAAAAAGTAACCAATAAATACTGTCTCTCCGTCAAATTAATTTTCATGTTTTCCTTTTCGAAAATTAATTTAATTTATTTTTTAAAATTCTATTGTTTTAGATCAATTTAATATTTTATATTTAAAATTTAGATATTTAAAAAAATATGATAAGTACTACAAGTTGTAACTATGTTATTTTGATGAAAAATATTTTTAAAATACTAATTAAAATTCATATAATTTACTCTCAAAAAATGAAACATGATAATTAATATAAAATAGAAATAATACATTTTATTTGAAGAAAATTATAAATTATGTATAAGCTGTCCAAATGATAAAGAAAGAGGGAATCATCCATCGGGACCGCAGAGATGTGAAGTTGTCACGTTTAGTTTCCCACAATTGTTTCCGACAAGCGAGAGGCGTCCAGACATGTTTGTTTCATATCTTAAGGCAAATATGCAACCAGCAAATGAAAAAAATATATAATCCCTTGAGTTTGAGGTAAGTTAAAATTGATCCTTTAAATATATTTTTGAGTAATTTTTGTGAGGTAAGTTAAAATTGATCCTTTAAATATATTTTTGAGTAATTTTTGTCAAAAAATAAGTATTTTTAGTCTCGGTAAACATTAACAAATTGTGATTGTCAGAACTAACAAAAGTATGAAAAAATTAAAATGAATTCATATTAGGAAGTGCAACTTCTTTTTTTTTTTAAATCTATTTCTTGAGTCTAATGTAGTTTTTGGGGTTTACTTTTTTTTTTCCCCTTATTAATAGTTGGGTGCATTTTTTATGTTGCGATTTCACGGGGCTTTCATAATTTTTTGGTTGATTTTTTTTATATATTTCAAAAATAACAATCGAAGTTTAGAAATATTAGACACCAAAAGTGTTTACTTCTGACAAATTTAAAGGATACAAAATGCTCAAAAATATATTTAAGGGACCACTTTGGAGCTTCCCCTTAAATGTAAATGAACATTTTTGTCATTTTCTCAATATTACTTATATTCCTCTTAGAATAATTGTAAATAATGTTAAAACATTTTATTTTACATTTGAATTAACCAAAAAGTATGGAATTGTTAATTTTATTTACAGAAAAGAGTCAAAATTGCCCATGTACTCCGTTAATAGTTGAGCTATTTCTTCCCTATTTGTTGCCAAAAGGTAGCATTTTTTGCCCTTTTAGCCAACGAAATCTTAAAAAAATAAAAAAATCCAAAAATGCATTCGGGAAATTAAAGGGAAAAGGTGTTCGATCCATGTAGTTTAGGGAAAATTTTGACCCTTTCCGGTTCTCTCATCCTCCTTATTTTTCTTTGTATTTTCTTTTCTCTTTTAGATACCCTTAAACTATCATTCAACCCTCAAAAAATTCATAACTGAGCTTCTTTCCCCTACAGTTTAGCTGAAAGAAATATTTGGGAGAGAATTAAAAAGGGTCAAATTTTGTTTTTGATAACTAACATGTTTTATTAAATCATCAAGTGCGTCAATTACAGTTTCATAGCATAATCACACAACTAGCTATCTAAAATAAGGAAACTATAAATTACTAAGCAACCCTACAAAAGGGGTTGACATACTCATTCAAGAGCTGGAAGTATATACTTCTGATCATACTCTTGCCAAGCTTTCTCTCAGCATTTACTTGCTCAAGTATCCTCCATGCCCCAATTAGTTGTCTCACCATCCAACATGTTTGGCCAGGGATAGTTATATTGGTCATATTCTGATCTTTAATATAAAATGTAGGGTTTTGTTGGGTACAAATCACATAAGTAAGGCATAACGGAAGTTTTAAAATATTTGTTTCTTACTTACCCCAACAATAATTCTGGTATGGTTATACAACATTAGAACTTGTAACATAAAACATTTACTTACAAGTATAATAATCTGGAGTCTTTTTCTACTATTAAGTGCACACGCGATTGCCCTTCCAATTTGCAAGCTCCAAGCTTCAATGTACTCCTCCTTCGGAAAGCTAGGAAATCTGGCAGAGGTTCGAAAGAGTATTTTATTCTAAGTCTCTAAGGCTTAGAATGTTATTCTGAAAATTGGTATTGAATAATGAGGTGAATGCCTCTATTTATAGTTGAAAAATAGGTCAAAACCGGATTAGGGTTTGACCTTGGGCCTGACCCAAAAATCGAGGCATAGGCGCCGCGGTGCTTGGCATAAGCCTGCACTGCGCCGCGGCCCTAGGGTATGGGCGCCGCGGCGCTCGACTTTATTTTTCGTGCATTCTTAATTAAATCCAAAATCCAAATTTGACTTAATTAAAACAATCATTATTCATTTAAATATCTCGATTTCAAATCGAACATTTAATTACTCTCTCAATACATCCTTAGATTGAAAAGGACAACCGACATAGTGTGACCCTACAGGCCTTCTCATATCGACATTAATTAAATTAAGGTCTACACGGAACTCCTAAACAGCGCCGGAAGACGAACTCAATATGTGAAGTACGTTTATGCGAATCCAATAAACTTAACCTTTATGTGGTAAGATAAAATCCTTTCATTCACGACACACCCGATCAAGATTAGGACTTGTCAGGTGTCTATCGAAATGGCTTAATCATTATGTATCATCTATATTAGTTGACGACTAGACCATATTCTAAATATGTCTATTGCGTTGGCCAACGACTTAGTCAACCTAATATCACTGAGAATCCGAGTGTTCTCTCGAATATGCATTCGAGGAATGAATCCTAATCTTGGCTCAACTACCACCTTCAATCCACATCGTAATGTACCCAATACAAGTCGTATCTCAACCTACAAGGCATTTGAGCTTAGGACGGGATCAAAGTACATTACTTTGTAGATAAGGCGCGCATTGACCTCAAGTCTAAGGACTTCTATCTCCCACACGCTGATCATACGTTAGACAAATATAACAAATAATATATCAGCAGGGTATACCAACACTTCCAAAGTATCCATGTGTCCATCACGAGTAACCATTACTCGTAGCAGGTGAGACATACTACATCCTCTAAGGATGTGATGCAGACCACATGTCGACTTATCATATATCATCGATATCCCATTCTCGATGATCATTAGTCGAGGCTACTTTAAGAGTTACGCTCTATCATAAAATATCTCACTCTATTAATGATAACGTAAGCTCAAGGGATGCATATTAATGAATAATCACAAACAATCAAATAATAATTCAATAATTGCAAATGCCAAAATATTAATCTCCATTAATAATAATATGAATGTGTATAAAGTACATTTGTCCTAATAGAGATTGTCTCTAGGACATAAATATACTTTCAATCTCCCACTTGGCCTAGAGCCAATCTCCAACATATCTAATGCCTATATTCTCAAAATGACCATTACGCTTGACTAAGCTTAATGGTTTAGTGAATGGGTCAGCTAGATTATCGTGTGTGGGAACATAGTCTAATCTAATCTCTTCGGTCTCCACCATCTCCCTGAGTATGTGGTACTTCCTTGGTACATGTTTGCTTCTGTTTATTGATCTTGGTTCCTTAGCCTGTGCAATCGCACCAGTGTTGTCACAATAAATAGTTATTAGATAACTGGCACTCGGAACTACCTTTAGTCCCTTCAGGAACTCAGAAATCACAACAACTTCTTTACCAGCTTCTGATCCAGCAATGTACTCAGCTTCTGTTGTCGAATCAACAGTTGTAGCTTGTTTGGAACTTTTCCAGCTCACTACTCTACCATTTAAAATGAACGTATACCCAGACTGAGATTTGAAGTCATTAACATCTGGAAGCTAGCATCAGTGTACCCAGTACATACCAGTTTCTCTTGTCCACCATTGACTAAGAAATATTCTTTAGTTCGTCTAAGATACTTAAGAATACTCTTGACTGCTTTCCAGTGTTCTTCCCCAGGATTCTGCTGGAACTTGCAAGTCATACTAAGTGCAAAGGCCACATCTGGTCTAGTACAGGTCATGGTATACATGATCGATCCTATAGCCGAAGCATATGGGATCATTTTCATGCGTTCAAGTTCTATAGAATTAGAAGGACTATCCTTCTTAGATAACTTGATGCCTTGTCCCATAGGTAGACCGCATTTCTTGGAATTTTTCATAGAAAAATGTTTAAGCACTTTGTCTATGTAGACTGACTATGACAGCCCTAACAATCTGTTAGGTCTATCTCTATAGATCCTAATCCCCAGAATGTAGCAGGCTTCACCTAAATCTTTCATCATGAAGGTACTGGACAACCACTCTTTTACTGACTGCATGAGAGTTTTATTATCTCTCATTATTAATATGTCATCTACATATATGATAATGAAGGCAATACTCCCATCCTTGCGTTTACTATAAACACATGGATCCTCTTTGCTTCTGACGAAATCAAACAATTTGATAGCCTTGTCAAAGCAAATGTTCCAACTCTTCGAGGCTTGCTTAAGCCCATAAATGGACTTTTGTAGCTTGCATACGGCTGGTTTTGGACTCAATTGAAAAACCCTCAGGTTGTTTCATATACACTTCCTCAACTAGATTACCATTGAGGAATGCAGTTTTGACATCCATCTGTCAAATGTCATTGTCATAATATACAGCTATTGCAAGCAAAATATGAATGGACTTAATATTAGAAACACGTGAAAATGTTTCATCATAATCGACCCTAGGCCGTTGATTATAACCTTTAGCCACCAGTCTTGCTTTATAAGTCTGTACCTTTCCATATGCATCAATCTTCTTCTTGAAGACCTATTTGCATCCTATGGGTCTAACCCCTGTTGGCAAATCAACCAAGTTCCAAACTTGATTTATGTACATAGAGTCCATCTCAGATTTTATGGCTTCTTGCCATCTCTGCGAATCAATGTCTAACATAGCTTCGTTGTAGGTTGTAGGTTCATCGTCATCAGGTTCTATCTCATTGTGTGTTTCAACAATGAGATTAAGTCTTTCAGGTGGACGACGAGTCCTAGTGGTCCTATGGAGTTGAGTATTCTGCGTTTCAGTGTTTATTACATTATGACTGTGGGAAGGTCTTTGTGTGTTGGACAATCCATCACCTTGAGAGCTTTCAGGAATGTCATTTTCATGTATTTCCTGAATGAAATGATGTACAACCATTGTATCATCTTCCATTGGTTGTGTATGAAAGCCTTGCATTTCTGCACCATCTCTCACAACACTCCCACTGGCTGAAGGGTGTACTCTAAGTACCCAATCTTCACCAGATACTCTCACTAAATCCTTGTTTAGGTCATTTAACAAGGGTTTATTTCCTGTGTTATCTTGTGGTTTTTGAATTTCTTCAAGTTCTATCTCTGTGCAGCTATGTTCCTTGTAGACATATTCTTCTTCAAGGAAAGTTGCGTTCCTGGAAACAATGACCTTATGTTCTCCATGAAGATAGAAGTAGTATCCCTTAGTTTCCTTTGAATACCCCACGAAGTAACATTTCTCACTTTTAGATTCCAACTTATCAGTGAGCACCTTCTTAACATATGCAGGGCACCCCCAGGGTCTCATATGTTTAAGAGTTGTCTTCTTGCCACACCATATCTGATAGGGTGTCTTTTCTTCTGACTTGGAAGGAACTCTGTTCAGAATGTATATAGAGGTTTGTATAGCATGTCCCCAAAGGTATATCGGTAGAGCTGAGGAGCTCATCATGGATTGAACCATATCCAATAAGGTTCGGTTTCTCCTTTTGGCAACACCGTTCATCTGTGGCGTTCTTGGAGGTATCCATTCAGATTGGACTCCATATAGCTTTAAGTAATCTAAAAAATCCTTGCTCAAGTACTCACCTCCTCGATTCGATCGAAGGGTCTTGATACTCGTTGCAAGTTGCTTCTCTACTTCCGACTTGTACTCCTTGAACTTCTCATAAGCCTCGGATTTGTGTCTCATAAGATACACATACCCATAACTTGTGAAGTCGTCAGTAAAAGTGATGAAGTATGGGAAGCCTCTTTTAGCTTGAGTCGAGAATGGCCCACATACATCAGTATGGACCAACTCAAGCACCTCATTGGCTCGTACACCTTTCCCAGAAAGTGGTTTATTGGTCATCTGTCCTCTCAAGCAAGATTTGCAGTTACCATAAGACTCCAAGTCAAATGGTTCGAGGTAGTCTAACTTCCTCAATCTTGCTATCCTTGATTCGTCGATATGACCAAGTCTGCAGTGCCATAGGTAGGTAGAGTTTCTATTACTTGTCTTGGCTCATTTATTTTGTACATTTAATATCTCTCGGCTACAGTTCAGTGTATATAATCCATCCACAAGAGGAGCAGTTCCATATATAACATTATTAAAAGACAGTATGTAACTGCCATTAAAAATATACGAGGAAAAGCCCTCCATGTCCAACACTGGGATATAAATAATATTCCTCGTTAACGAGGGAACATATAAATAATCATTCAACACTAAACAATAGCCGAAAGGTAAATTTAATCTATAAGTCCCTACGCGCTCAGCATTCACTCGTGCTCCATTTCCAACGCGTAGGTCTACCTCTCTTGGTCTAACATTCCTGCTATCAGTTAGCCCCTGCATAGTTGTACAAATATGGGAGCCACAAGCGGTATCCAATACCCAGGAATAAGAGTTGTTTATAGACATATTTATTTCAATGACGTACATACCTTGTCCACCAAAGGCAGGAGCACCTGGTGCTTTTCCTGCTCCTGGTGCCGTGCATTCCTTTTTCCAATGCCCCTTCCTATGGCAGTTGAGACACTCATCCTTAGCCGCGTTCACCTTCTTCTTCACACCTCCCCTGGACTTCATAGCTGCGGGTGCAACGATTGCCTTACCCTTCTTCTTCTGCCAATCCTTGCCTTTCGGCTTGGGTCGGCTGGAAGAGCTCACTATGAGCACAACTTTGCCTTTGGAAGTGGAGGACTCAAAGGTCTTGAGCATGTTGTGCAGCTCCGGCAAAGTCACCTTCATTTCATTCATGTTGAAGTTCACTATGAATTTCTCAAATGAACGAGGGAGAGCGTTCAGGATGAGTGTGGTAGCGACATTCTTTTCGAGCTTCATTCCAATCGAAGCAATCTTCTCTATCAACCCTATCATCTTTAGCACATGCTGCGAGACCGGGCCCCCTTCATTGAGCTTACACTTGAAGAGTTCTATTAGCAACTCATATTCCATTGTCTGGGATTGAGAGTCATAGAGGCTCTTTAGGTGTTCGAGCATCTCATTGGGCCCCATGTTCTCATGCTGTCTCTGAGGTTCCATAGACATGGAAGACAGCATTACGCATTGTGCCGAAGTGGCATCATTTAGTTATTTCTGGTAAGCATCTTTGTTAAAGAAGGCATATTCTTCAGAATCTGTCGCAGGGACTGTTGGGAACACTGTGTCCAACACGTATTCAATTTTCTCTTGTCTCAATACTATTCGCAAATTCCTTAGCCAGTCAAGGTACCAGTAAGTTTATTCATCTCAATCAACATTTTCAACGACAAGCTCGACATCTTTTATAAAATGAAGAATTAGATAGACCGGAAATTAAAATCTATTTCCTATTATACACATTCATTTAGGCTAATCAACAAGGCCTTTTGTTTAATTAGCTCCCACTATTTTAACATACTTCTACGACCCCATGATAGAATACGGACCTATATTAATTTAGGTCATAATGGGCCAAGATCCAAGACTATGTTATCTCCACGTTTGCATTGGCTGATAACTTCAACAACATATCTTGGTAGGTTCTAAACCACTTGCAAAACTTATTTGTAACTCTTGGTTGATCAAATATTACATTTAATCTTGCGTTCTTAGATTATTCCGATACTTTGGCACCAAGATTTGTTTAAGCAAGTCAACCCCATTACACGACTGTGTTTATGTATCTAAGCAAATTTGGCCTTTGTGAGCAAACACTTTGGTGTAAATACCCACAAAAGTTTATCATTTGCTTTTATGTTAAAACACATCTATGAAAGAGTCTGAGTCCTTGTAGACTTAGAGCAAATGCTTTGGCATAAATACTCGTATCGTCGAAGAGGATTTTGCACTCTAACAATTATAATGGACGACGCGTTTAATTTAGACTTGTATTTAAAGTTTTGGAGAATATTTTAATTCAGGGTTCTAACCAAGATCAACACTTTAACGCCACATCCAGTATGACATCATGCAAAACTAATAACACATATAGTTTGGGAACCGTCTACCCATTATGCATGATAGAAGAGGGTTTAATCAAACACTGGGCGCCGCCTGCCCAGACAGTTATAGCGGACACTATTCTAGAAATGTAAATGACAATATTTTGACATTTAGCATATAAACAGTATACTTATCAAATAATATAATGTATATTAATAATATTGGGTTAAACATTATGAACTCAATTTGTTTTTGTTTTTGACATGTGGGGCCGCGACGCTAATGATTAGCATCGCCGCGCCACTGAGGCAGTAAGCTCATTTTCTGAAAAATTGCACTAGCGCCGCGGCGCTCCATCATGGAGCCGCGACGCTTCAGAGGCAGTAACATTTCTGCTTCTGCAATTGAATTAGCGCTGCGACGCTCTACCATGGAGCCGCGACGCCTGTTGTCCAGTGAGTTCATAAATTTTGAAACGAAGTATTAGCGCCGCAATGCCTCCTTGAAACCCCAGTCAGCGTCGCGACTCCCTATGATAGGGCTGCGGCGCTGATGTCCTTACGAATGTTTTTGTGTTGATTTTCAAAAAAATTGTTCAACCCCTAAATCCAATTTAGGGATCAATTCACAAGTCCTTTATCATCGTCCACCATTATCAATAACGACCATATCGACCATCATCCGTTCTTTACTTGTTCTTAGTCGTGCACCATGCAATGAGCCGGACAACGCACTTGGCTTAGTTCGAGTTAGAGCGGAATGCCTTCCTCGAGTTAGCGTAGGAGATAATTTAGGGTGATACCAAAAGGTCAACATTCGTTCAAGACATATAATATTTCAAAGAACCTCATTTTAATCCAATTTTATGTTTAACCCACATTATTATTCTATTCAATTGTTATATAACCATTGAATCAACCTGAGCTCTGATACCATTGTAGGGTTTTGTTGGTAAAATCACATAAGTAAGGCACAACGGAAGTTTTAAAATATTTGTTTCTTACTTACCCAAATAATAATTCTGGTATGGTTATACAACAATAGAATTTGTAACATAAAATATTTACTTACAAGTATAGTAATCTGGAGTCTTTTTCTACTGTTAAGTGCACACGCGATTGCCCTTCCAATTTGCAAGCTCCAAGCTTCAATATACTCCTCCTTCGGAAAGCTAGGAAATCCGGCAGAGGTTCGAAAGAGTATTTTATTCTAAGTCTCTAAGGCTTAGAATGTTATTCTAAAAATTGGTATTGAATAATGAAGTGAATATCTCTATTTATAGTTGAAAAATATGTCAAAACCAGATTAGGGTTTGACCTTAGGACTGGCCCAAAAATCGAGGCACAGGCGTCACGACCCTAGGGTATGGGCGCCGCAGCGCTTGGCATAAGCCTGCACTGCGTCGCGGCCTTAGGGTATGGGCGCCGCAGCGCTCGACTTTATTTTTCGTGCATTCTTAATTAAATCTAAAATCCAATTTTGACTTAATTAAAACAATCATTATTCATTTAGTTATCTATATTCCAAATCGAACATTTAATTACTCTCTCAATACATCCTTAGATTGAAACGGACAACCGACATAGTGTGACCCTATATGCCTTCTCATATCGATTAAGGCCTACACGGAACTCCTAGACAGCGTCGGAAGACGAACTCAATATGTGAAGTACGTTTACGCGAATCCAGTAAACTTAACCTTTATGTGGTAAGATAAAATCCTTTCATTCTCGACACACGCGATCAAGCTTAGGATTTGTCAAGTGTCTATCCAAATGGCTTAATCATTGTATCTCATCTATATTAGTTGACTACTAGACCATATTCTAAATATGTCTATTGCGTTGGCCAATGACTTAGTCAACCTAATATCACTAAGAATCCGATTGTTCTCTCGAATATACATTCGAGGAATGAATCCTAATCTTAACTCAACTACCACCTTCAATCCACATCGTAATGTACCCAATACAAGCTGTATCTCAACCTACAAGGCATTTGAGCTTAGGAGGGGATCAAAGTACATTACTTTGTAGATAAGGCGCGCATTGACCTTAAGTATAAGGACTTCTATCTCCCATACGCTGATCATACGTTAGACAAGTATAACAAATATTATATCAGCAGGGTATACCAATACTTCCAAAGTATCCATGTGTCCATCACGAGTAACCATTACTCGTAGCAGGTGAGACATACTACATCCTCTAAGGATGTGATGCAGACCACATGTCGACTTATCATATATCATCGATATCTCATTCTCGATGATCATTAGTCGAGGCGACTTTAAGAGATACGCACTATCATAAAATATCTCACTCTTTTAATGACAACGTAATCTCAAGGGATGCACATTAATGAATAATCACAAACAATCAAATAATAATTCAATAATTGCAAATGCCAAAATATTAATCTCCATTAATAATAATATGAATGTGTATAAAGTACATTTGTCCTAATACAGATTGTCTCTAGGACATAAATATACTTTCATAAAAAACATGGATTCACTTGATCCAGAGTCTATCCTATTTACTAGCCAAATCCCAACACATCTTAGCTATAGCAGTTTGGTTTCACAAT
The DNA here is from genome assembly GCA_034509755.1 of Anisodus tanguticus. NCBI lineage: Eukaryota > Viridiplantae > Streptophyta > Magnoliopsida > Solanales > Solanaceae > Anisodus > Anisodus tanguticus. The sequence continues at coordinate 10,458,901 of CM067543.1, read as the reverse complement.
TGGAGATTAATAAGATTGAGACCCCCAGATACTTTAGGATAACACACTCTTTCCCATGATACAAGAGTTTTTTTGGTGATTATATTGACCCCGGACCACACATAACTTCTACAATAGGCTTCAATGATTTTGAATACCTTGACAGGCAGTTGAGCCCAGTATAATTGAATGTCAAATAAAACACTTTGAACTAGTTGGACCCTCCCTGCATACGACAACTTCTTAGCAGTCCATGATGACACTCTCTTAACAATCTTCTTAATCAGTGGTTGTCATTGGATCGGAGATAGTTTTTTTGTAAATACCTAAATATCTGAAGGAAAGCTCTCTATGTGAATATCCCAGATGTTGTAGAATTCTGTCCTTCTCACTTTGTGTGACACCACCATAATATACTGAGCTCTTTTTCAAATTTGCTTGCAACCTCGAGGCCTGAGTGAACAACAAAAATGACCTATGAAGAGTAGTTACTGAAGCAAGGTCCTCTTTAGGGGAGAACAACATGTAGAATAGTAGTAATCTCCCTTGAGGTGACTTTTTCATTAATACAAATATATATAGTGTACAATGTGTAGAACCCTAGTACAATGATGAATCCTCTACTTACCATAATTCTATATAACTAAATATATACAAAATATATGAGATATATTCTAATTATGGAGGTGGATTGAATTGGGATTCTAAACCTATTGGTACACGTTAATACACCCCCCAATCTAAGCGGGAGAAGGCCGAACGCTGAGACTGAATCTGAAGTCAAGGAACAATTGTCGAGGAAGACCCTTCGTGAAGATATCCGCGTATTGATATGAGGAAGGCACATGCAACACCTTAACATGACCGAGAGCAACCTTCTCACGAACAAAATGTATATCCATCTCAATATGCTTGGTCCGCTGATGTTGAACCGAATTCTGAGATAAATAAATAGCGGATATGTTATCACAATAGACGACAGATGCCTTACGCAAGGAACATTTAAGCTCCAAAAGAAGGTTTCGGAGCCAGCAGATCTCAACAACAACATTTGCAACTCCTCTATACTATGCTTCTGCACTCGAACGGGATAATGTGGCTTGCTCTTGGCAGACCATGAAATGAGATTATCCCCTAAAAACACGCAGTAGCCTGAGGTGGAGCGTCGTGTGTCCGGACGACCTGCCCTATCAGCATCCGTGTAGGCTAACAATCTGATCGGTGCTGAGGGGTATAGATGTAATCCATAATCAAGGGTGCCCTTAACATATCAAATGATGCATTTAAGGGCAGTGTAATGAGGCTCTATGGGGGCATGTATAAACAAGCATACATGCTGAACAACATAAGCGATGTCAGGCCTGGTGAAGGTAAGATACTGGAGTGCACCTGCAAAACTTCTGTAACTATATATATTTGTATTAATGAAAAAGTCTCCCCAAGGGATCGGGACATTCGGATCGGATTTGGCGGGATTGAGTCAAAGCGGGATGGGGGAAGGGACGAGATCGGGTCAGGTCAGGCGGGATTTGCCGATGTCCCGCCCCGATCCCAATCCCGTCAAAATCGGGTTGGGTTGGAATTGGGTCAGGTCGAGATCGGGATCAGGATCCCGTCGGTTTTTTTTTCCGCACTTAATTTAAAAAATAACATATATATAAAAACTCAATAATTAAACAAGACAAGATAGTGTAATAAAAATATCCGAATGATGTTTTTGTGCCTCTTATATTATCTAATAGACATATGATTTTTTTTGTAATACAAATACAATTGTCAAAATTACAACTTTGTGGTGTTGTTCAATAGTTGCAAATTACATAGTAAAATTGCAAGTAAAAAAATTACATTCTGAAAAAAACCTGTTCTAGTTTTTGATAATTTCCGATGGTTCTTCGGTTAGAATTGGTATTTGTTGGTCAAATACCTCCACGTCGCTTCCACCACCTTCGGATAAGATTTTGTTGTAGTTTTCGTCTTCTTCTTCGTTGATCTCCGGTTGACCGCACCTTCTCCGCTCCGCTCATATCCAATCTCTGAATAATACTACAATCTCCAAGCTGTCTCCGGCTAATGAGTGTATGTGCTCTCCTATTTGATATCTGCCGGCAGAAAAAGTGCTTTCAGACACCGTTGATGACGCGGGAATGTTCAAAACATCTCGGGCCATCATTGAAAGTGTCGGAAAGGTCTTCTCATTCCCCTTCTAGTATTTCAGCAAGTCTTCACGTCCTTCTTTATTGAGAACTGCTTGGTACGGTACAGAACCCTGCAAAATAAAAATATCAAACTCGTTAATTTGGTTAGTAGCGGTACGACCGCACATTATATTTCTGAGGTTTTCAATACTAGCCGCAGAAACAACATGTCTTTTGTGAGGTTGTGTTGAAGAAGAAGAAGATGGTATAGAAGCCGGTAGGTTGCTAGCACTTTCTTGTTGGTAAAACCTATATACTTTTTTGCATTCGTCTTCTACGCTAGACAACACTTCTTCTTTTGTTTGTTCAATAGGTGGTGGGTAATTTGAATTTTTGAGACTTGGAGGTGGTAGTACTTCTATACAATCATAAATAGTTTTAATAAGTGATTTAGTACCGTCTATTTTAATAGTCGGATTTAATACAACATCAATAATATAAATAGTGGGAATAGAAACAAAATTTTTTTTTATTTTGATAAACATTTTTTTAATAGCTGCCTTATAAGCTGGTTTTTCCATATATTCACTAATTAATAAAAATATTAGAGCTATATAAAACAAAATAGTTCAAATAGTAGGATAATATATATAAAAAAATTCTTTTGTTGATTGAAAAAATTTCTCTAAAAATACAATAAGTTCAGAAATTTTTACCCAATCGCTATCTACAACCATATCAACTGGATTTTTATTATGAGAGTTAAAAAATAAAGTTATAGGTTTTCTATAGTCATAAGCAACAAGTAGTTGCTCGTATAAAGAATTCCACCTAGTGGGTACTTCTTCTGGAATTTTTCTATAAGGTAGTTGGCAATCATGACAAGTTTTTTTATATTCTTTTCTTCGTTGTATTCTATTATTTTTAAATAAAGTTTATAGAAAATTGTATTTTACTAAGAATGTCTTCAAAAAGTGATAGACCATCTTTTACAATAAGTTTTATATATGACACACACATTTTATATGAAAATGATCTGGAAAAGATGGAGTTAAACTATTTTTTAAAATTGTAATAGCGTAATTGTTAGAAGAAGCGTTATCTAATGTAATGGTCATAATTTTATCAGTTATTCCGTAATAATCGCACACTTGATAAATATTTTATGCAATAAAAGTACCAGTGTGCCTATCATCTATATATCTATATGCTAAGATACGTTTTTGCATAGACCATTTATAATCTATCCAATGACAAGTTACCGTTAAATAATCATGGCCGTTAGTACTACGGCCTATATCAGAAGTGATAGCTACTTTTCCATTAAAATGATATAATGAATAACGTAAATACTGTTGATATTCATTTGCGAATTTAAATACATCTCTCTTAACAGTTGATCTAGGAAAACCGTTAAAAGCAGGATTATACATATCTCTAATGTAATGAATAAAATCGGGAGATGAAGTAAATGAAAAAGGCAAATCATCCACAACAACTAATTTTGCTATTGCTTCCCTATCTCTATGTTTATCGTATTTAGGGCCTACAATTCCCCCCCGTCATAGGGTTAATTTGACCATGTACTTGGTCCGGGACAATATCAGTATGTGAACCTTGTCCCTGTGGAGCGGACGTCTGCGCACCCGGTTTTGAAGCCTCATATTTGGCATACCTAGCAGGATGAGACCTTGATACATGTCTCATTAAACCCCCCGTCCCACCTTGACCTTTTCCAGTTTTAAATTTTAAAACATCTTTACAAATTTTACATCTAGCTACTTGATTCTCTACGTCCCTATAAAAAATGTACATGCATCTAATTTTAATGTTCGTTTTGCTGGACCTCGTCTCATACTAGGGGAAATAAGAGGAATTTCAGTTGAAGGTGCACTAGTGGGTGTGTTGTCATCTACATTAGTGGGTGTATCATCTAGATCATCATCTAAATTAAAGTCTTCTTGAGTTCCAGAAAATAGCTCATCGTCTAAATCTAAGGGTATTGTAGGAAAATGTTCAGTATCAACAAAATCATCATGTGTAGGAATACGATTTTATCTAGAAATAGGACCCTTGCCCTTGTTGCCCCTATAGAAGAAGCATGACCCCTACCCATAAGCATACATTTAAATCCTTCCATTATAAATTTATAATTTTACTAATAAATAATTAAAGTAACTGAAATTAAGTGCACTAAATAAAATAAACAGACAATAATAATTTAATGAAGGAACGAATGTACTAAACGCCGACGTAACGTCGACGTGTTCGAGAGGTTGAAAATTGAAACTTTGCTCGATGGAAGATCTTCAAGCTAGTTGCCAACTTCACTCCCAAATGAATAAATAAAATTGAATATTTAGTAGACAATGTAAACTTGTAGAGAGATAGATTGAGAGATTGTAGGAAGATTTGTTAGAATGGTCGTTGCACAACTAATGAATCCCTTGGGGAGGCTTTTTTCATTAATATTTAGTAGACAATCTTACAATAGGTTTAGAATAGTATTAGTCTCCCTTGGGGAGACTTTTTTCATTAATACAAATATATATAGTGTACAATGTGTAGAACCCTAGTACAATAATGAATCCTCTACTTACCATAATTCTATATCACTAAATATATATAAAATATATGAGATATATTCTAATTATGGAGATGGGATTGAATTGAGATTCTAAACCTATTGGTACACGTTAATAAAATCATAAGTAAAACTCAGGTGGGTGATACCTAGCTTTGAGCATATATGGTGATATTTATAGGATCTGTCTGTCTTCAAATTGTTCAAGCTTCTAATCAAATACTTCATGACAATAGCAAACAAATAAGGAGAGATTGGATCCCCCTTTCTTTAGCCCTTTTGCAGCATCAAACGGCTCAGTAAAAGAATCATTCACCAAGATAGTGTAGTTAACAGCTTACACATGTTGCATTATCCAGCCTTTGAATTTATTAGGAAACCATAGTTCCTCCAGAATTTGCTCCAAATAAACCCATTCAACTGAGTCATATGCTTTTTGTAAGTCAATTTTGATAATGCACCTAGCAGATATATGCTTCCTTGTATAGGCTTTAACTAGCTCATGGGCCAATATGATATTATGAGAGACATAATTATCTGCATCATTGCTGCCAATATCTTAGCAATAATATTGTATAGTATGGTGCAACAAGCTATAGTCACAGGGCTTGGACATTTTTGCCCTTTTTCGTATGAATTTTTGAATTTCTTTTTTAAGATTCTATTAGCTGAAAAGGTAAAAGTGCCCCTTTTCCATTTTATTTGTGTCATTTAGTCCTTTTTATATCCTATTATATCCCCCAATTAAAAGTAAAAGTTTCTTTGTTTCATTTATAAAATACAGTATTGTTATTTAGAAAGTAAGTATTTTTCTAATTTTTCTAATTTGTGTAAAAGGACTCTGGAGTAAGCTTAATTATAAAAATATTCGATTTGCTATACTTTTTATTAATTATGCAATTTTATTTCTAAAATGGTGAAACTAATACTTGAATTGAAACTCAAAAGTAAATATTGATTCTCGTATCTAAACGTTTCTTAAATGGTGGGACTGTTATTGAAATTTGAAAGGAGGAGGATGTGTATCGTTTTTCAACAATTTTTAATGGGTGTGTTTGGTAGGGGGGAAAATATTTTTCTGAAAACTATTTTTTAATTTTCTCATGTTAGGTTGGTCAAAATAGTTTGAATTTTTTTCTAGAAAAATAAGTTTCATAAGTGACATTCCAAGTTCATTGCCTCCACCCCACCTATCCAATGATCCCAACCTCCACTTTTGACCATCACACCCGCCGCCACCCCCGAACTCCCATTTCGCCCATACTGTTTTGCTTGATTATATATAAAGGTTCTTGGGATAATAGTTTTTTCCTATTTACCAAACACTAAAAAGTAAGTAAGAAATACACTTATTTTACAAAAAAAAAAAAAAAAAAAACATGAAGAAAAAATGAAAATATTTTTATGAAAAAACATTTTTCTTCATACTAAACACACCCTAAGTGTCACATATCTTCTAGTGAATAGTTTTCTTCTTTTATATCAGATCTTGTATATGATGTTCCCATCTTATAATATGACAAGGAACCTACTTTTCTTGGCACCATATAACTGAAGGGTTTTATTGAGTTCAAAACACATAAGTAAGGCACAACGGAAATTTAAAATTTTATTCTTACTTATCCCAACAATTACTTTTGGTATGGTTATATGACAATCAAAACCTGTAACATAAAATATGAATACTTACAGGTTGTATTATCTGGAATCTTTATCAACTGTGGGTTCGCACGCGAAAGCCCTTTCGATTGCAAGCTCCAAGCTTCAATGTATTTCTCCTTTGGAAAGCTAGGAAATCCGGCAGAGGTTCGAGAAAGTGTTTTGATTCTAAGTCTCTAAGACTTGGAATAATAATATGAAATTAAGTGTATGGAATAATGAAGTGAATGTCTGTATTTATAGGTGAAAATTAGGTCAAACCAGATTAGGGTTTGACCTTGGGTCTGGCCTAAAAACCGAGACAGATTAGGTCATTAGCGTCGCGACCCTATGGTGTGGGTGCCGCGACGCTAGACGTGGTCTTACACTGTCTCGATTTTATTTTCCGCACATTCTTAATTAAATCCAAAATCCAATTGACTTAATTAAAACAATCATTATTCATTTAAATATCTCGATTCTTAAATCGAATATTTAATACTCTCTCAATACATCCTTAGATCGAAAATACAATCGACATAGTGTGACCCTACAGGCCTTCACATATCGACATTAATCAAATTAAGGTCTATGCGAAACTCCTAGACGGCGCCGCAAGACTAACTCAATATGTGAAGTACGTTTACATGAATCTAGTAAACTTAACCTCTATGTGGTAAGATAAAATTCTTTCATTCACGACACACCCGATCAAGATTAGAATTTGTCAAGTGTCAATCCAAATGACTTAATCATTGTATCTCATAAATATTAGTTGACAACTAGACCATATTCTAAATATGTCTATTGCGTTGGCCAACGACTTAGTCAACCTAATATCACTGAGAATCTGAGTATTTTCTCGAATATACATTCAAGGAATGAATCCTAATCTTGGTTCAACTACCACATTTAATCCACATTGTAATGTACCCAATACAAGCCGTATCTCAACCTATAAGGCATTTGAACTTAGGACAGGATCAAAGTACATTACTTTGTAGACAAGGTGCGTATTGACCTCAAGTCTAAGGACTTCCATCTCCCACACGCTGATCATACTTTAGACAAGTATAACAAACAGTATATCAGCAGGGTATACCAATACTTCCAAAGTATCCATGTCTCCATCACGAGTAGCCATTACTCGTAGCAGGTGAGACATATTATATCCTCTAAGGATGTGATGCAGACCACATGTTGACTTATCACATATCATCGATATCCCATTCTCGATGATCATTAGTCGAGACTATTTTAAGAGTTAAATTATAATATTAATATCTCACATTATTAATAACAGTGTAACCTCCAGGGATGCATATTATAGAATATTATAAACAATCAATTAATAATTCAATAATTGCAAATGCCAAAATATTAATCTCCATTAATAATGATACGAATGTATATAACGTACATTTGTCCTAATACAGATTTTCTCTAGGACATAAATATACTTTCAATAACAACAATCAACGATTTAAATCTAGAACACGGAATAAATTGGACAATTCTTCCTAGATCTTTAGTGGACCAACTCCCTAATCAAGAAGTTGCTAACTTGAACATATTTTTATTTTTCGCCCAAGGTTCATATTCGTTTGAAGATTCCAACTAATTAAAATTTATGTTGCGTACGTAAGATTCATTAAAATTATCAAGATTTTCCCATTTTCAAGACACGAACTTAAAACTTTTAATTCAAAATAAAGAGATCCTACTCATACCATCCAAATAGTTGATGGTTGCTTAGTCTAACTACTAGTTGTGATGGATGCATGTCTACTTGCAACTCTAGTGCAACCATCATTCTCATTTGGTGAAAGCGAAACACACCAAGTAGACTAACAAGGATATTTTAGGGGGTAATGCATCTTTCATTTTCAACGGATGAATTGAAAGTTCTGAGTCACGTGGAGTTTAATTGAAAAATTACTTTTGATTCTTGGTAAATAGATACTTACTTGTATCGGATACATATATCAAATCAATGAATGAATAACATATATTTTTTTATATAACCAAATCATGGTCAAGTTATATGATTTGTACTTTAATTTTAATCACTAAAATTAACTTCATTAGTTTAGCATGCACACTTTATACGAGTAAATATTTACCTTAATTTTTTAAGGCAAGGAAAATAAGACAACAACATATAAGGAGCTAAGAATCCCTTTACTGCAGTAGGAAGTAGCATTAGAATTAGGAGTGACTAAAGGTATATTCGATATTAATATTATTTTTAAGAACAGAAGATGGATAATTATCTCGAAATACTTGTTACTAATGTTTGACTATTAGGTGAGTTAATTAAAGGTGAAGTGGTTGATCGATCGGTCATGCATATTCATTAGTTTCCAAATATTAACATTAGTGATCTGATACACACAGGTCACATAATTTTCTGGCGGATCGTATATTTTACTATAATATTCTAAAATAAATCAATCGGTCAAATATTAATAATCCTTACGAAGAATGTGTTTTGGCCATTGATAAATGGCATCACTTTTCCAGTACATGCCTCAGTAAAATGATTGCAGAACTCTATTATATTTCTTTGATTATTGCGAATTACAGGTTGTTATTATTGGAACTTGAACACACGGTCATGAAGTATTTCTATTAAACATTTTTTACTTAAATTTTTTAAAAGTTACAATGTGTATTCTGAAGTGTCCATCACAATAGTAAATTAATCTTTAAAAATATTCTACTTTCTTTAATTATACGCATTATCCTCAATAAGCTATAAAACTTCATGTTTGTTCCATACATAGATTAAGTTAACCTTTAAGATATATTACCTCTTTAATTTAATTATATGTATTAGCCTCAATATATTGTTTTCATACAGAGATTTAACTGCTTTCATACGTAGATTAAGTTAACCTTTAAAATATGTTACCTCTTTAATTTGATATACACATTAGCCTCAATAAGCTGTAAATCTTAATGTTTGCTCTATACGTAAATTAAGTTAACCTTTAAAATATGTTATCTCATTAATTTGATTATAGGCATTAGCCTCAATAAGCTATAGAGCCTCAATCTTGTTTCAATTGAGACTAATGTGCATAATTAAAGGAGGTGATATTTTTATGTGGTTAATTTATCTACATAATAGACGCTTGATAACATACGTAAAAGTTTTTTCAAAACTTGAGCCAAAAATGTCTAATAGAAATATTTTATTATGTGTTCAGACGCTCAATTAAACATATTGTAATTTAAGTGTCTAAATAAAATTTACCAATAAATTTAAAAAAATTATCCATGTAGTCCGCCTTGATTATTAATGTAAAGTTCTTTTCCCAAAAGAATTGGCCAAATTTCTGTACGTGTCAGACTCAAGACTCAACCTTCTGAACCTTTCCAAGAAGGGCGAAAGGGGAGAAACATTAAAATTGGCACTACTTTAATATCCTCTTTAAGTTTAGAATTAGGTTTAGACCCTTATGTTTAACAATTTCTATTAGAAGCCAACTAAAAGACTGAGGAATTAACTCTGATAATTCAAGGGTTTATAAAAAAGAACAATAATAACATACTCATTATAATTCTATAAATTGAGTTCGGAGAGGGTAGAGTATATATAGACCTTATTGGCCAAATGTAGAAAAGTTGTTTCCTATAGACCTTTAGCTCAAAATAAAGCAGGTTAAAAAGAAAAAAAGAACAGTAACTACAACAAAATAGTATGCTAAGCAAATAACAAAAGAGAGTAAATAGTAAAAGAAATCAAAAGATAAGAAATTATATAAGAAATACTATGATTACTAGAGAAGAAAAATGTACTCTCTATTCTATAATAAGTGGTGTTTTTAGCTTATGCACACCCCTTAAGAAATTGCTAATTACTAGAAAATTATAAGTGTTTTTATTAACTTATCCCTAATTAATGCCTATAAAAGAAAAACTATCTAATGATTCTTGATTATGTAAATATGGATTTTTTTTTTAAGAATAAGATTAGTTTCTTTTTTGAAATTTCAAAATATTACTTATTTTGAAACAAAATGAAAAGTCTAAAACATCATTTTAAATGTACTCTCTATTCTATAATAAGTAGTGTTGTTAGCTTATGCACACCCCTTAAGAAATTGTTAACTCCTAGAAAATTATAAGTGTTTTTATTAACTTATCCCTAATTAATGCCTATAAAAGAAAAACTATCTAATGATTATTGATTATGTAAATATGGATAATTTTTTAAGAATAAAATTAATTTCTTTTTTGAAATTTCAAAATATTACTTATTTTGAAATAAAATGAAAAGTCTAAAACATCATTTTATTATGGAATGAAGGAAGTATAGATTAGAGAAGAAGTAAAGGAAACAAAAGGCAAAATAAAGACCAAACAATAAAGAGGATAAAAGGTCCCTCGGGGCATAGCTGGATGACAAAGGATGAGAACTTAAAATTCAGCTGAAGACCTGCAACATGTATTCGAACCCTGGTAAGAACAATTTGCTCTCTTCTGGGGTAGGACCTTATAGGTGATATCAGTTGCTCTGTTCTCAAACTCTGGTTATTCAGGCATATCCCGCGACTGGTAGTAGTGTTGAGAGATCGAGACTATTATCTTCAGAAATAGTTTTGCGTAAGCCGGGAAGCAGGATATCAAAAAAAAAAAAAAAAAGATAAAAGGACGTAAGAGAAAGGTGCTATAAAGAATAGGAAAGGCAAAAAGTAAAGGAAATATTAATTCTCTAAAGTGGAACTGTGATTGGTTATTTAGGCCTGGGAATTTGAATAAACGACGCTTCTCGCGTGCGCTATAAAAATCGCAAACGAGCGAGTAACCAGACATGGAGTTGTTCTCTTTCTAAAAGTAGTGCTGACCTGGTCCCAATTTCAATTAGTAAAAATAAAAGAAAAAACGTATTCCTCCGTCTCTTCATTTGATTAATCACAAAAAATTTATAAATGAGAAATTATCTTCAAATTTATAATCTAAATAAATAATAAAATATTCATGCGAATAGAGATGATTTTGTTTATATTTTAAAATTAAATTATTATTAAATATAATATAACAACAATAACAACATATCAGGGCGGTCTCAATAAGACTGGGAGCCTAAAGCCAAACTTCATAGAGATGATTTAATTTTTTTAAAAGAAAATATCTTCATATATATTTTTGTTTAAATATATTTTATATCATTTTTAGATGCGCAATCATTAATTACTGTTTTATAATCGATTTGGTTTAACAAATTCTTTTCAATTGATAATAAAGCTAATTTATTCAATCTATCTTGAGACATTGTTGATTTAAGTAATATTTTATCAATTTTAATTTCAGAAAATTTCTTTCGGCTTGGCAATAATTTTTTTTTATTAACATTATTCTGTAAGCAATATATGTATTTGAAAAGAATCAAGTCTTTTTATGTAACTTGTAAACATTATTAACATTACTTTTCAATATTGAGAATAAGAATAGTAAAAGGGAGAATGAAAAAGGTAAATATATGAATAATAGTTTGGCCCATATCAATTTTTACGATATAAATGAGACAATAAAATAACAACCCAATTATCACGTAAAGTTATTCCATTCCAATTATTGCAAGGATCACCACATTATAATATAAAAAGTTATTGTACTTTCTCTCCGAAACAATTCTTCAAATTTAATAGTACACGCAACTTTTTTTTTTGTAATAATATATATATTGAAAACAACTTTTAGGAAAAAATGGAGGCCCACAATAAATTGGGGCCCACGATCGTAGAGTGGTTAGGTGGTGGCATTTTTGTAATTCTGTGTAATTTGAAAATTAGGTCCCTATATAAGCCTACCTAGGCTTTTGTGATTTGAGACCTTGTACCCTAGATTATAGCCACTTTTTATTTTGTTCTTGGTGTTGTCTTAACTATAGGAGATACAATATACTATTAATCTTGAGTTTTTGGTCAAAAGATTCTTGGTGCTTTACATGATCCATGGTATAAAAGACAATCCATTATTTATACAAAATCATTGTAAGTCTTGTTTTATGTCCATTATGTCTCTATTCATTTATTGCTTTGTTATGCATTTAATAGTTAATATGAGTGAGTAGACTTAGGTTAGGGTTGTGATGAGATAATTGAATGTGGTAGTTGGAGTAGTTCATTAACATGAAATGAGTGTATTAATGTGGGATTCAATTACCCCTCACTATTAATGTTTGAGACTTAGTTGCAAACACCTCCTTATTGCCTATTGTCTCTAGTCAAACTTGAAAAAGGAGACTAGAGTCTAGGGAATGATTAGGTTGATTAGGACTTGAGGCTTTAAACCCCATTTAATGACTTCCAACTTTAATTAGGAGGAAATCAACTAAGGGTATTAATGGGTGTTCATAAACATCACACTTTAGAGCTTGAGAAAACCTAAAGTGAAATTAGATGGGCCAATTGAGAAATCTCCACCTAGATAATAGTCCTCATTACCCATATCACACTAAATACACCACTTAAGAAATAACCCAACACCACTTTCATGCATTAAGTCACAACCCTAACATTCCAATTACTTGATAGATTCACCATTAATTGACTTGATAATTTGACTAGTTAAAACAAACAAACAAATTTGATTACCATAGAAGTAAAGTAATTAGTAAAGCCATAATACAGTGTGAATAGTATAGTTTCTCATTGTATTCCTTGTGGGATTCGATCCCAACCTAGTTGGGTTACTATATTTGACAATGATCGCGTTATACCATTTTAAGGTGTAATTTGAGCGAGATTAAATTTTGGAGCCGTTGCCGGGAAATACGGTCTTGAAATTTTCAATTTGTAGTATTATTACTTTGATAAGAACTTTATTTCTAAATATACGTTTACTTGTTATTTTTGTGTTGTAGGTGCTATGACGGATTTATCCGATGATGAGGGAAACGTAGAGATGGCCACATTTGCTAATACCATCCGGCTACCCCAAATTCCAGGGAATGCAAGTTTTCACATCTCCTTCATCATGCTCCACATGCTCAACAACAAGGGCATGTTCAGAGGATGGATATCCGATAACCCGAATAGGCACTTGAGGAATTTCAATGAGGTGTGTCTTGCATTCCATCATCCCAACGTGTCCAAATAAGTCATGAAGCTAAGGCTCTTCCCCTTCTATCTAACGGGGGAGACTACTATTTGGTTGGATGACTTGCCTTTCGAGTTCATCACTACATGGATCGAGTTGGTAGAGGCATTCCTTGAGAGGTTATTCCCGCTGGCTTGCATGCATTAACTCTGAGATGAGATCTTGACGTTCCGTCAATTGCCAGGTGAAGCTTTGCATGAGGTATGTCTAAGGTTAAAAAAGAAGCTCCAATAATACTACAATCATGGGTTGCGTGATGATGTCTTGCTCCAATCATTCTATCAGGCGCTCATTTCAGTCAACAAGTTTGTGGCCAACAATATAGAGGAGGGTGCCTTGATTGATAATTCATTTAGAGTGGTAAGTGAGCTTCTTAATAAGTTAAGAAAGAAAAACCATGCTTGACATACGAGATCGTCGGAGGTAGTTGGGGGTGGTCCCTCTGAGGTGTTGTGTAGAGAGACATTAAAGAAGGAGGAAGAGAGGGACGAGACCATGGCGCAATTGATGACCCAAATGGCGGTCCTTACCAAACATGTGGTGGTAAAGAGACCCAAGTAAGAGAATGCGGTTACTAGCATAGGTCCTAAGCAAAGTGCAACCGAGATGGTACCCTATGATCATGAGGGGTACAATGAAAATGAAGAAGATGTGAACTTCGTGAACAACGTGCAAGGGAGGGGGGGGGGGGGTTCGCCCTAATTACCAAGGATCGAGCCAACCGTGGAGATCTTGTAATCAAGGCGGGAATCAAGGTTGATCAAGGCGACTCTAATTGGAGCGAGAGGAATGAAGGGGGATGTAAATAGAGCAACAACAATGGGTAAGAAAACCGTAGCTCCAACTCTTATGTTCCACCAAAGGGGTAAGATTACCAACAACCTACCCAACCTCCTCCTTACCACAATCGTGAGTCTACTAGCGATTCCTCTAGTTCAAAACTCGAAGAGATGATATCTAAGGTGTTGAAAAATCAAGGCAAGTCCGAGGCCAACATAAAATAGCTCAACAATCTTGTATCCTCATATTCAACATCTATCAAGCAACTAGAGAGCCAATTGAGGAAAATCACATCTACACTAAACCTAAGACAAAAGGGGAATCTTCCTAGTGATACGGTGGGCAATCCAAGAAATGAAGGGGGAGGAGTGTCTCATTGTCTAGCTAGCTCTACTAGAAGTGGGAAAGTGTTGGAGGAGCCAAAGATGCCAATAGATGTGGTAGATGAAAGGTTGGTTGCGGTTGAAAAGCCGAATAAGAGTGATGATAAAATGGTAGATGATTTCGTCTTGACTGAAAAAATATTGACAAAAAAGAAAAGGTTCTTGAAAGTGAAGAATGAAACGCAAAGAAGATGAGGATCCAAAAGCCTATCCCAAGGCCTCCTCCTCCCTTTCCACAAAGATTTTCCAAGAGAATTGAAGATGGCAAGTTTAATAAGTTCTTTGAGATGTTAAAGCAATTGTCGGTTAATATTCCACTTGCTGAAGCATTGGAACAAATGTTGGGGTATGTCAAGTTTAGGAAAGATTTGATCACAAAAAAATGAATGGTGAGTTTTGAGATGGTGGATGTTACGCACCAATGTAGCGCCATCATTTCTAGCTCAATTTTAAAGAATCAATATGATCCCAGTGCTTTCACCATTCCGTGCACCATTGGAGTGTACCAATTTGCAAAGGCCCTTTGTGACCTTGTAGCAAACATCAATTTGATGCCATTCACAATTTTCAAAAAGTTAGGATTGAGCAATCCCCTACCTACAAGTATGAGATTGCTCATGGCAGATAGGACGGTGAAGAGGCCAATGGGGATCATTTATGATGTGCTTTTAAAGGTTGACAAATTTATCTTCCCTGCCGATTTCATGATATTAGATTGTGCGGTTGACTATGATATTCCCATAATCTTGGGATGACCATTCTTAGCGACAGGAAGAGTTGTATGTGATGTGAAAAGTGGAAAGTTGAAGTTCCGAATGAATGTTACCTTCTATGTGTGCGAATCCATGAAACAATCTATGGATATGGGGGTGATTTCGATAATTGATGTGATTGATGATAAGGTAGAGTTGAACACCGAGGTTGACGTCATTGAAGGGGCCTTGATAGCGTTATTGTTGAATCATGTTGATGAGGTAGTTGAGGGGATTACGGAGATCGTACTTGATTTTGAGGACCAATGGTCCTATTCTTATGCTTCTAGGAGCTTGGCCTTGGACTTGGAAAATTGTGGAGTCCCTCCTCTCTAACCTTCTATTGAAGAACCGCCAACCCTTAAGCTCAAACCACTTCCAAGTCATTTGGAGTACAAGTTCCTTGGGCCAAATGACTCATTGCCGGTTATTATTTCATCAAAGCTCAATGAAAGCCAAGTAAAATCTCTATTGTCTATCTTGAGAACATACAAAAGGGAAATTGGGTGGATTATTACGGACACCCTAGGGATAAGTTTGGGTGTGTGTACTCATCGAATACATATTGAAGAGAATAGTTCCGCAAGTGTTGAGCATCAAATGAGGTTAAACTCTTCAATGCAAGAAGTTGTCAAGAATGAAATTATTAGGTGGTTAGATGTCGGGGTAGTATACCTCATTTTCTATAGTGCATAGGTGAGCCCCGTGCAATATGTATCGAAGAAATGAGGGATCACAGTGGTCTTAAATGACAAGAATGAATTGATACCGATGACGACGGTAACCGGATGGAGAGTTTGCATGGACTACCGAAAGTTGAATAGTGCTACAAGGAAGGATCATTTCCCCTACCTTTCATTGATCAAATGCTTGATAGGTTGGCGGGAAAATCTCACTATTACTTATTGGACAGGTATTTGGGCTACAATCAAACTCAAATAGCCTCGGAAGATCAAGAAAATACCACATTCACTTGCCCATATAGTACATTTTCCTTTTGAATGATGCCTTTTGGTCTTTGCAATGCTCCCGCCACCTTTCCACGTTGCATGATGGCAATTTTTGATTATCTAGTGGAAGATGTTATGGAGGTGTTCATGGATGACTTCTCCGTGGTTGGGGAGTCCTTTGAAGCTTCCTTGGAGAATCTCTCCCTAGTATTGAAGAGATGTAAAAAGACCAATTTGGTCTTAAATTGGAGAAGCGTCACTTTATGGTCACAAAAAGTATAGTCCTTGGTCACAAGATCTTCAAGGATGGTATTGAAGTAGACAAGGCCAAATTTGAAGTGATAGCCAAGTTTCCTCCTCCAACAACCGTCAAGGGTATCCAAAATTTCTTGGGGCATACCGAGTTTTATAGAAGATTCATCAAGGGTTTTTCAAAGATCACAAGCCCAATGTGCAAGCTCCTAGAAAAAGATGCCAAATTTGAGTTCAATGAAGCATGCCTCAAAGCTTTTGAGGATTTAAAAGAGAAATTGGTTTCGACACCGATAATCGTAACTCCAAATTGGGATCTTCCATTTGAATTGATGTGTGATGCAAATGGAGTTGCTATTGGGGCTATATTGGGCTAAAGACATGGCAAAATCATTCATTCCATCTACTATGCAAGTAGATCTCTCAATGAAACTCAAAATAAATACATGGTGATAGAGCAAGAGTTACTTGCCATTATCTTTACTTTTGAAAAAAATTGGTCTTACCTATGGGGTTCCAAAGTGGTGGTGTATTCCGATCATGCAACCCTCCAATACTTAATGGAAAAGAAGGACATGAAGTCACGCTTGATTAGGTGGGTACTCCTTCTACAAGAGTTTGATTTTGAGATCAAAGATCGGAAAGGTTGCGAGAACCAAGTAGCAGACCATTTGTCATGAATTGAAGATCAATGGTGCCTTTCCGGATGATCAAGTCTTTGCATCATCTCAAGATCTTATTCCTTGATGTGTCGATTTTGCTAATTATTTGGTGAGTGGAATCATGCCGGATCATCTAAACTCTTACCAAAAGAAAAAATTCGTGAAAGACTCCCGACTCTACTATTTGGATGAACCTTATCTCTTCCGGATTTGCGCCGACAACATGATTCGAAGATGTGTGCCCGAGGTTGAGACTTTGCCTATCATGGAAGCATGTCATACTTCACCGGCACCATGATAGTCAATGCATGGCCTCCAAAATTCTTCGAAGTGGCTTTTATTGGCCAACGATCTATAAGGATTTGCATGAGTTTGTTAAGCATTGTGACCATTGTCAAAAGGAATGTAATGTCTCTAGAAGGCATGAGTTGCCTATGTGTCCTATCTTCCAAGTGGAATTATTTGGTGTGTGGGGAATAGACTTCATGGTGCCATTCGTGATTTTGTTTGGTAACAAATATATACTTGTGGTAGTTGATTATGTGTCCAAGTGGGTTGAATAAGTAGCCCTTCCGAACAATGAAGGGAAGAGTGTCACCACGTTCTTCAAGAAGAATATTTTCAATCGGTTTGGGACCCCTAGAGCTATCATAAGTGATGAAGGCTCTCATTTTTGAAATAGAGTGTTTGCCTCTCTTCTTGAGAAGTATGAGGTAAAGCATAAGGTGGAAAATCCTTACCACCCCCAAATAAGTGGTCAAGTGGAGGTGCCCAACTGGGAGATAAAGAATATTTTGATGAAGACGATGAATTTCATGAGGACGGATTGGTCGAGAAATCTATATGACGCCTTGTGGGCGTATAGAATGGCATATAAGTCTCATATTGGGATGTCACCATACAAGTTGGTATTTGGAAATGTATGCCATCTTCTGGTAGAGGTGCAATATAAGGAACTTTGGGCATTGAAGAAGCTTAACATTGATTGAGAGAATGCATCGAGGTTAAGGGTGGATCAACTTAATGAGATGGATGAGTTCTGTCTCCAAGCTTATGAAAGTTTCATTCTTTACAAAGAGAAGATGAAGTTCCTCCATGACAAGAGAATTTTGAAACGGGAATTTTCACCTGAGGACTTGGTCTTACTCTATAATTCTAGACTCAAGTTGTTCCTCGGAAAGTTGAAGTCAAGATGGTCCGGCCTTTTCAAAGTGATGAAGGTCTTCCTGTATGGTGCCATTGAATTGGAGAGCAAAGCCGGTCACCTTTTCAAGGTGAATGGCCAAAGAGTCAACCATTATTTGGAAAGTGTTGATGATCATAGGGTGAACACTACCATCACCCTCTATGAACCTTGAAGAATGTGTGTAACAATCATCGTGCCATGACGTTAAATTAAGCACTAATGGGAGGCAACCCAATGTTTTTACTTTATTTTCTTGTTCACTTGTGTGTTTTAATCATTCATTAAGTGTGTAGGATCTGGAAACACAGGCAAAATTGGGAGGAAAAATGGAAAGATGTGCAAAACAAATCGAAGGAATAAGAGAAACCATTGTGAGACCTCTTTACGGATATCAATCACGATCTGCAGACCGCACAATGGACCACAAAACTCCACAAAAAGTTGGAAAATTGAGAATTAGAAAAAGGAGGAACTGCGATCTGAACTACGGACCACACTTTGGTCCGCAGAATTACACATTGTACCTAGGAGTTTTCAGGTGAAATTGTAGAGAAATGGACCCTTTTGCGAACCACAATCCAGTTTTGAAACTGGTTATGCAATTGCAAAAAGGGTGCTACATCAGCTAGGTCAAAATAAATGTAAGTAGGCTGCATTCCAGTTCCGCGGATGGCAGACCGGAACTGCGACCCGACTATGACTTCAAATTGGGCAAAGGTATAAAAGGGCTAAAAGCCCTAATTTCTCTCATTATATCTTTTGCGCTTAAGTTTAAACTCAAACACTCCCTCTTCTCCCTCAACTGTTACATCTCTTGCATGTATGTCTCTTTTTCACAAAGTTCACCTCGCCCAATCATTTCACACTCCTCATCTCTCTGTCAATCATAAGATATGTTTCACTTTTTGCTTTTTACTTTTTCTCACAAGAATAGGTAAAGAGGAAAAGTATTTCTCATGAAATTGACTTGTGAGATGTTGGATAATGATTATGTGTGCCCCATGTAGCCACTAATTGTTCTTCATTTTCTTTTTCAATTTTTAGTTAACTTCTTGTTTGTTTTGCGCGTTTTATTCTTGCAATTACTTTATGAAAAATACAAAAATATTTTACTTTGGTTTTCATACAATAGTCCTAGACTCATCATGTTTCTTGTTTGCAGAAATAGCTCCCAAGAAGACGCAAGCACAAAGGGGTATCACAATCAATGAGCCGGCATCCCCGGCTAGATCTTTAAGGCCTACTTTGGCCAGGTTGATACCCCAAAGTCAAGGAAAGTTCCCCAACACAATTGTTTGTAGTGATGAAGGTTCACAAACCTCCTATGCCACTGCAAATTCATCCTCCAGTTTGATGAGAATGATGTTACGGAGGAGGATGCCCTAGCGGCCGAGTTGAGCCAAAAGAGGGCCCAAGAGGTCAAGTGGTTTGGTATTAAAGGGTAAAAAACAGTATCAGAAGAGCAAAGACCGGAGCTTCATCGAGGAGAAACAAATTTCTATGAATAGGCTGCGGGACTAGTTTCTGAGAGTATAGGACTTGATAGTATTTCATGGGTGGCAGTGTTTTGTTAAGCCATTGCCTCAGTACAATGAGAAATTAGTTCGTGAGTTCTACGCCTCATATGCCACCTCATACCAAAAAAAACAAAGGGGCAATCTAAGGTCTTGCTAAAAGAGGTAGAGGTTCATGGGGTGAAAGTTCCTTATAGTAGCACCGCAATCAACAAAGCAATCAATCCTAGCCTTGAGCGTGATCACAACGATTTTTATATCAAAATCATGGGCCGTATGGATGACGAGCGCCTTCGGGCAGCCGCTATTATGACTAATGAGACCCCGAAGTAGATTTTCGCGGGTAAGAAGATCTACAAGTACACCCTGAGCACTGAAGCCATGTTTGGCTTAGTTTTATGAGTAGCCGATTGCAGCCGTCGTACAATGATACGAACATTCGGTTGGAGAAGATTATTTTGATTGCTTGCATTATGAGCATAGTCAGCATTGACGTCGCCGATTTGATTGAGAAGGAGCTTATAAAGAGAGCATAGCAAGACAAGACCTCATTCCCTTTTCCCCTGCCTGATTACAGAGTTGGGCCGTAGGGCCAAGGTTCCTAAGTTACCTCATATAGATAATACCGTTGACACCTCATTGATGTGTGATATTTTGAGGGTAAAAGCCAAAGAGAACCAAGGAATAAAGAAAATAAAGACCACCAGCACCTCGGTAGACACCACAACGGTTTACTTGGTTGATTTGGAGGGATCCGCATCTGAGCGGACAAATACAAAGACCACCACATTAGTCGATCCTACTTCATCTATCCCCTCTACAGCCGTCACATCTACTCCGGCAGACACTCCAGCTTCAGCCGCCCCTATTCCTCCCGCACCTTCAGCTTCTACTAAATTAGAGCCTATCTTATCGAGGGCTGGTATAGTGAGGATAGGCCAGATTGCGGCCATTACTGATGCTCGGTTATCTCATCTTGAGATGAGTATTTCAAAGATGATCTAGAATTCCTTAGCCCCGATTAGAGATGCCTTGGGTGCGGTACAACAGAGACAGATAGAGCATGGAGATACACTTGTCCTCTTGATAGGTCGGGTACATAGATTGGAGGTCGGTAGCGGCGGTGATATCTCTTCACTTTGGGCAGACATAGATAACTTGAAGAAGGAAGTGGAGAGCTTGAAGACTATTGAGATTGATGACCTCTTGGGTATCCCACTCTAGCCATGGAGTGTAGAACCACAGCAGGTGAGTGGGTTTGGGTTGGAGGGCTAGAGATAGGGTCCCGATGAGACTCTCAATGACTCCGAGAGGCAGGAAGATATGTATGAGGATGAGGATGAGACAGATGAGGAGGGACTTGAGAAGCCCCATACTGTTGAGAGTGTTGTTGTTGATGACCTGCTATTGATAGAAAAGGTAGTGTTGATGTGGTGGTAGCACGGTCTTGTGAGGAGACCTCTATGATCGGTATTAGTGGAGTGGCCCATGAGCCACATACAGATGTTGAGATTGGAGGTCCTACTCATCCACCAGTTGTGGGAACCACACCACCAACCATAGAGACCATACCAGCACCACCACAGAGTGAGCCCGTGATGGGAAATGCAGAGACACCTGTTCTGCTCCACAGTCAAAGGGCACTGATGTCCCGGTAGAGGCCACTTTTGTGAGCCAGACTTAGAAGGGCGCTTAGTGCTCCTCAGGGAGACCTTCATACTTTTTGTCCTTGTACTTTATTTTCTTTTATGCATTGAGGAAAATGCATGTTTTTAAAGTTGGGAGTGGGGGTACTTTGTATGTTTTTTGGAGAAATGACAACTAGCTACGTTCGTATTTTATTATGTTTTGTGTTTTTTATATTCCGTATTTTGTTATATTTCGTATTGTGTTATGTTTTGTTCCCCTTGGTTTTTCTTCGCATGGTTCTTTTCCAAGGGTGTATGTTTAGTAATCATGGCTTAGTGATAAAACAGTTTGACTTGGTTGGTGTTTGTATATAGTTTATAGCATGTGTAGCTCTTTTTTGGTTTTGATGACACCCCTCAAAAAATTGAATTTTAAAAACAAGAGTAGTATTATCCTTCAAATAATCTATGAAAGCATGCCTCATTTTGTGACATTTTGTCTACTTGTGTTTGAATCTCATGAGATGATAGCCTTGTGTTTGATAGAGAGTATAAAATGTAGCGGTTCTTGTAGTTCGTGTGCATAGAGTGGTAAGGATTTGATTTCTATCTTGTGTTTGCTTGTGTCATCTAGAAATTGCCTCGTTGGTTTGTCACCGCAAAACTAGTGTTGCTTGGTTGAAGAAATGATCTTAGGCCTTCACATGAAAGTGAACCTTCTTGATTAACAACTTCTTTGACCTACCCGTGAGTTGAGAGAACTAGTTTTCTACTTTGAGCTTTTTGACATTTTCTTTCGCTACCACATTACAAATTGAAACCCTTTTTGAAATAAACCATCTTCTGAACCGAATTCCTCCTTGAATGCATGAAAATGATGAATGAGGCCAAAAACCTATGTTGGGGGTGGGATGTGAGAAGAAAATAAGGGAAAAAGTTTGTGGTGTGAGTGGTTCTAAAAAAAGAAAGAGAAAATTGAGAAAAAGAAGAAAATGAAATGCAAAAATAATAGAAAAGAAGAGAGAAAATGAACCACAAAAAGAATGAAATAAAATGGGAAATACTTGAATAAATGGGATGAAAAAGAAAGTTGGAAAACAAAAGAAAGAGTTGAGCTATGAAATGAAAAACATGTAGTGAAAATGAGGGAAAAGTCACTTTTACCCAAATGAATACCATACTTATCCCTAAGCCTACATTACAAATTTGAGAAAGTCCTTATAGATCCGAAATTGAGCACTATTTGAGTAGTAGTTACTTAAAATAAAGTCAATTCTATGACATGATATTTGTGACACTTGACATTTCTTGTGAGCATGAGTGATCTTGTTTGTCCCTTGTTTTGAAAAAAAAAATCTTTGAGTGAGTTTGGGACTTCTTCTTTGTTGTGAGGGCACATTGAATTGCATGGACCTTGTGAAATGAAAGCTCCTCTAGTTGAACGTCTCGACGCATCTAGTCACTAGTAGCGTCTAGACATCTCTTGAGGATTGATGTTCATGGGCTCATTGATAGTAGATATGCACTCTTGAACTTTTGTTTTGAAAAATATGAGGGGTTGTCAATATTGTGAAACACATGCTTGTAGACTTGTAAGTAGAACCAACCATAGTCATCTTCGTTTTGTCATTAGTCATACCTTAGTGATGTTTAGGTTGCTTGAGGACAATCAATAGTTTAAGTTGGGGGTGTTGATGTGCCTAGAAATTACGACATATTTGATACCAATTTCATAGATTATTGTTGTCCTTTATGCATTTATAGTTGACGTTTCTTATGTTATTTTAGTTTTTGTAGGATTTTTCAATTTGAACATCAAAAGTGGAGAAATGTGCTGAAACATGGTCAAAAGTGCTGAAAAAAAGGATGAATTGCTGAGAAGGACACTTATGCGAACTGAAGAACCAGACTGTGGACCGCAGAATGGTAGTTGTGTCGCAGAAATAGACAGTGAAAGAAAAATTTCGGAGCTCCGAAGTGCGACTCAAACTGCGGTCCGCACTTTCATTTTGCGGACCGCAATTCAGTCTGTGGACTACTTTTCAGTTCGAGTTCAACTCAGATTGTGAAGACTCAAGATACTTCAGCGGACCGCAGTTAAGTTCTGCGGACCACACTTCATGTCACAGTTCCAGACAGTCCAAACAAGAAACCACTCTGCGAATTCTAGGCTTGCTTTGCGGACCGCAGACCTGTTCTGTGGTCCTATTCTGGGGTTGCAGAATGGTTAGGCAGTGGCATTTTTATAATTTTGTGCGTCCGAAAATTGGGTTCCTATATAAGCCTACCTAGAATTTTGTGATTTGAGACATTGTACCCTAGATTCTAGTCACTTTTTATCTTGTTCTTAGTGTTGTCCTAACTAGAGGAGACACAATATACTATTCATCTTGAGATTTTATTCAAAAGATTCTTGGTTCTTTACTTGGTCCATTGTATAAAAGATAACCCATTATTTATATAAAATTATTGTAAGTCTTTTTTTATGTTCATTATGTCTCTATTCATTTATTGCTTTGTTATGCATTTAATAGTTAATATGAGTGGTTAGACTTAGGTTAGAGTTGTGATGAGATAATTGAATGTGGTAGTTCATTAACATGAAATGGGTGTGGAATTCAACTACCCTCACTCTTAATATTTAAGAGTTGGTTGCAAACATGTCTTTATTGTCTATTGTCTCTAGTCAATCTTAAAAAAGGAGACTAGAGTCTAGGAAAGGGGTAGGTTGATTAGAACTTGAGGCTTTAAACCCCATTTAATGACTTCAAATTTAATTAGGAGGGAATCAACTAAGGGTATTAATGGTGTTCATATACATCACACTTTAGAGCTTGAGAAAGCCTAAAGTGAAATTAGGTGGGTCAATTGAGAAATTCTCACTTAGATAATAATCCACATTACCCATACCACACTAAATACACCACTTAAGAAATAACCCAACACCACTTCCATGCATTAAGTCACAACCCTAACATTTCCATTGCTAGATACATTCACCATTAATTGACTTGATAATGAAAGGTAAGGCTGCGTAAAACAGACTCTTGTGGTCTCGCTCTTCCCCGGATCCCGCACATAGCGGAAGCTTAGTGCACCGAGTTGCCTTTTTTTTATATATATAATTTGACTAACTAAAACAAACAAACAAATTTGATTACCATAGAAGTAAAATCGCGCATGTCCAAACACCACTTAATAGCCGGAGAATGATAGCAATTGCTCAAACATAATAGTAAAATATGTTACTTTCAAGATAAGAAAAGCCCACGAGAAGCTCTGCTCTTCTGATGTTTTTATTTATTACACTCTACGTTATGGACCTGCATTCTCCCGCATATGGTGTTTTTCGACTACCAATAATAGATCAATTAGATGACATGAAGCAACAAATATTATTAGGAAACAACTTCTTAGACTACTTTAAAACACAAGTAAATGATCAAGGAAAAATAAGATTTATAAATAAGATATGAGTATACAAAGAAAAATAATAAAGAAAAAACAAAAATTAAAAGAAATAAAAACAACTTTATCAAAAGAGATATTTTCTCAACTTAAATACCTAGAATACAAGGCAAAATAAATAAAATTAGAAAATGATATAGAACAATTAGAACAACAATGTGATAAATTTGATAAAATATGGATAGACATGGGAAACAGATTGAAAAAGATAATAAATAATCCTGACTAACTTTAACGAAAAAAATAATGCGTTATGGGAAGAAATAATTGTAAAAGAGAAAATGAATAACACCTTAGTAATAATGGATGATATAAAAGAAAACCAGACACAAATGCAAAAAATGATAAGAGAAGAGTTGACAAAACTATGGAATACATATGAGATACCAACATTTAAAATAATATTAGAAAATTTAACATATTAATAGCAGGTATGAATAAAGGTAAAGAAGTAATAGAAGGAAATGAACCTAGTACAAGTCAAATAGGAAAAGTAGTTAGTACCAAAACTAAACAATCAGAAATTGTATCAATAGATGCTTGGAGAAGAAGTAAAGAACCAATAATCATAGATATAAGCGAAATAAAACCAAAGTTACCAGAATCAATAGGAAAAACATTAGATAGTCTAGCAATATTAAATAAAAAGGGACAATTTTAATGGAAAATCAAGAACATAGTGTGATAACATTTCTAAAAAATCATGGAAAATATATAATAGAAAAAGAAAGATACAAATATGAACCTATAGAGAAGAAAAACCTTAAAACTATACCAAATAACAGTAATAGCAATTCAAAAGGTGAAAACATCTACTTAAATGACATAGAAAAACCACCGAATACTTATACCTGAAATTAGATAAATAAGAACAACAATTATGTGAATTAAAAATAAAAAATAAAAAATAAAAAATTAAGATCACATAATAATGAAGAATGGTTAAGTAAATATAAAAAGTATAAACATAAGTTTAAAGATACAAAGAAAATACTAAAGGAAACTAAGGTAGAACTAAAACAAACAAGAGAAGAATTAAATGAAGTAAAAACAAGAACTTGAAGAATTAAAAGAAGAATTACATATCCTTAGGGAATAGATGACAAGGTTAAAAGGGAAAAAGAAAGTAAGAAAAATTATTAGAACAAGTGATGAAAGTACAACTAGTAATGAAAAAATTGATAGTGATACATACAAAGATACTAATATTGAATTAATTAATCAAGAGATACAAGTAGCATAATTCATAGAAGTAGTAGAAGAAGAAAACTTATAGATAGTAAAAGAAAACAACCAAATAATAGAAGCTTTACAAAAAATGAAAAGTATAAATGCAGTCATAGAAGACGAACCTGAAAGTGATATAGAAGATGAATTTAATAGACATATAGAAACAAAAGTAGAAACATATGATATAATAAATGAAGATACTAATGACTATTCTGGAGAAGAATTAGTAGACCCTAATTTAGAAATAATAACAAGAAAATGAACAAGATTACCAGAACACATACCAGTAGGACAACAAGCTGAATTTAAAGAATTTGTTGGATCAATGTCACAAGGTGTAAACTTTAATGGATATTTCCTAGATTTAGACAATGTTTATCATGAACAAGAAATAGGAAGAAGAATAAATGATTGGAATCTTGGAATGTATATAGCATTAATGAACTCTACACATACTGACAACCTAGATTACATTTATGACTTAATATCTAAAACATTAATTGGAAAAATAGCATAATGGATGGAATCTATAACATACCAATTAAAAGAAGTATTTAGTCATGCAAGAGATTGGAAATTTATGCTAATGATATTTGATATTGTATTGAAAAGAGAATTTTTAGGAGAAAAATGGTTAGTAGCACGAGAAAACGTATTTGCAGAAAGAAAAACTGAAATAATAATGAATCTAAATAACATGAAATGTTGTAAGATTAATAAATGATCAGAATATACAATAAGTTTTAGTAAGTTCTTTTATGAAGCTAGATTCTTATCACAATAATGTTTAATATATCAACAACTTTATTATGACCACCTACCAACACCATATAATAGTACTGAATTATCAAAAGAATATACCCAACTAGAACCAAAAGAAAACAGATTAGGAGAAAGAATAAGAGTACTAAGAGCATACTTGATGCGAAAATATGAAAAATATAGAATGCAACAAAAAATTTAAAAAGATAAGAAATTAGGATTAAGAGAAATATGTGGATTTACAGAAAGAAGACTAGTATTTGGATGTGATGATAAAAGGAAAGAAAGGAAATATAAGAAAAGTCATAAAATAAGAGATATCAACAAAAGAGATTTAAAAGATATAATAATTACGATAAACAACGGTACAGACCTTCTTACAAACCTTATAGGAAAAAGAGGTTTAAAAAATATAGAAACACCCCCGAAACCAGGAAAAAAATTTAATTACAAGAGAAAATTTAGGAAAAGAAAATATATAAAACCATTAGAAGAGGAAAAACTTAAAGAATGTAAATGCTGGAATTGTAATGAAAAAGGACATTATGCTAATAAATGCCCAAAGCTGAAGAAAAAAATGTGTAAAATATATAAATACAACACAATTTATAATGAGTCTACAACAGGTAAAGGAAGATAATGATAAATGGTATGAATATGAAGACTTTTATGTCACTCAAACTGATGAGGAAAGTGAATCAGAATTAGAAAATGTTAACTTTATTAACCAAACTCAGAAAGTGAAAGTAGTTCTGAATAAAATGAAATTACAAGAAGAAAAAAATTGTTAGAAGAAAGAAATTACTGGATACAATATGAAAGGCATGTTCGCCATAAGCTTATTACAACTGCGACTACTAGTGAAACAGGAAATAGATACTATCATGATAGATATAAAAAGGTTACTAAAAACCTTAATAGAATAAGACAAAGACTGAGTGATATAAGATGACAGAAATAATAGAAGAAGTGAGAGAAATAGAACATGATGAAGATATTCAACAAAAATTAAGAGAAATAGATATCAGACGAAATAATAATACCTAATTAAATGGTAGCAATTTATATAGAATATAAGCCTAATAAAATAATAAATAAAAAATATTTATAGATAATGGAGTAGACTTATGCCTAGCAAGGAAAGAAGTGTTGCAACTACACAAATGAAAAAGATCTAAAACACATAGGACAAGAGTATCATGATTTAATGAACATGCAAAAGAGTTAGATATAATAGCAGAAAATATGAGAATCATATTAGGAAAAATAATATTTCGACTACCAATAATATACCAATTAGATGAAGCAACAAGTATTATTAGGAAACAACTTCTTAGACTACTTTAAAACACAAGTAATAAATAATAATACTTTTAGCCTACAAACGCCATGTAATAAATGGATAATATTAAAAGGGATATTACCAATACACACATTAAGACTATGTAATATAAGATATGATAGGAATAACAACCTACAACTATAAAAGGAAAAATACCTCAATATATTGAAAATGAATTTTGGAGAAAATCCAATACAACTATGGGAAAAAGAAAAGATATATGCGGAAATCAAGTTAATAAATCCAAATGATATAGTTAGAACTAAACCTATTAGGTATAGCCCAACAGATCAAAAGAAGTTTGAAACCTAACTAAAAGAAATATTAGAATTAAAAATGATACAAAAAAATAAAAGTCTTCATAGTAGCCCAACCTTTTTAGTTGGAAAACATAGTGAACAAAAAAGTGGAAAGGCTAGAATGATAATTGATTATAGAAAACTAAATAAAAAGACAATATTCGATGGATAGTTTTTACCATACAAAAGAATCTTATTAATAGATTAGGAAATAAAAAATGGTTTAGTAAATTTGATTGTAAAAGTGGATTTTGGCAAATAAAACTAACAAATAAATTAAAATCTTTAACAGCCTTTAGTGCCCCTCAAGGACATTATAAATGGAATGTACTACCCTTTGGATTAAAAAAATGCACCACAAATATTTCAAAGAAGGATGGACCAATTGTTCATAAAATTGACAGAATTTTGCATAGTATATGTTGATGACATATTAATATATAGTGATTATTTGGACAACCATATAAAATATTTAGAAGAATTTATAAAAACTGTGAAACAACATGAAATATTATTATCTGAAAAGAAATCTGAAATCTTTTAGAATAATATAGAATATTTGGGATACATAATAGATAATGAAGGATTACAATTGCAAGAGCACATTGTAACAAAAATAAAGAATTTTAAAGATAAATAGAGAGTAAAAAAGAAGTACAACAAGTTCTAGGAGTAGTAAACTATGCTTCAGACCATATAAAGGATTTACCACTCTTAAGAAAGCTATTGCAAGAATTAACTAGAAAAAGTATAACCTTTGAATGGAAGGAAGAACATACTAAAGCCATAAATGAAATCAAGGAAAAAGTGAAAGCCTTGTCAAAACATAGAATACCAACAAAACTAGATCAACTAGAACTTTTTACTGATGCTAGTGATATAGGATGGGGAGCAATCCTCATAGCATATGATAAAGATGATATAGATAAAGATAAACCACTAATTTGTGGATATGGAGGTGGAACATGGAAGCCAAATGAGAAAAATTATCATATTAATAAAAAGGAACTATTAGCAGTAAAGTTTGGAATAAAAAATTTCATTATCACCTATTACCAGTAAAATTTGTTGTTAGAACGGATAATACACAAGTAAGAGCTTTCATTACAAATAAAATAGATCCTTTACCAGAACTAAACATAAGAAGAAAGTGACAATCATTCTTTTATTGTTACGATTTTATTGTCAAAAATATATCTGGAACTAAGAATATTCTAGCTGATTTTCTTAGCAGGTACAAGGATGTCAACCAATAGAGAAATTTTGAAAAATATATGTTACAAAAATTATCAAACAAAACCATGAAACCATTACAACCAAAATGCAAGAAAACACACATCTGGTAGACCAGCTGACAGAAGCCTTTCAAGACTTCAACAATCTACAAAACCTAAAACCCCTCTATCTACTACAGAAAAACAAAAAACGTTTACATCCAAGATTGCAACCATGTCATCCACTATACCATCTCCCATAACAACCTCATATTCTCAAATGCCAACAACAGTATCAATGAGTGACAAACTGAAATTTGCACCTGAGTATATTATACCTTACGAACAAATAAATAAATTTTATGATTATAAATCTAACCCACATATTTTACAAAGTGCAAAACTTAGCAAATATCCAAGATTTTTGTGTAGTGAAAAATCTAACCCTGATATAGTTTCTAAACTATTTACTTATGATTTTATAGATAAAATAATAGTAGATGAAACCTTTTACAATATTTCTAAACTACCTCTTGTTATAATAGATTCTGTTAAAGCAATGATGGAATCATTCAGAAAAGGTATCTATGGTATACAACTATTTGATGTCTCAGCCGATTTAACTGGAAAACCTATTATAATATGTCAATTGTTTAAAACTGGAAAAAATAGCAACATTAGTGGAGATGATGAAGATCTCAAGATGAAAATACCATGTACCTTGGAAAAATTCCAAGAATGGCTGAGTGTCAAAAGAGTCATTGGACTATTAACGTTGAAATAAAAAATAGAGGACATGTTAAAAGCAAGAAAAGTCAGCATCATTGGAACCTCCAAAGGTGGAGAAGTTGGAGAAATCATTACTCTATTCTACAACAACGACCTACTATCCCAGGACACTATACAACTTACAAACATGTATGACCGGATTATAGATATGAAACACAACCATTCCAGTGCAACTATGGAACAATACAAGTTTTTAACAAGCCAAAGAAAAAGATATGT
The DNA here is from genome assembly GCA_034509755.1 of Anisodus tanguticus. Lineage (NCBI taxonomy): Eukaryota > Viridiplantae > Streptophyta > Magnoliopsida > Solanales > Solanaceae > Anisodus > Anisodus tanguticus. The sequence goes on along the minus strand of CM067543.1, from coordinate 10,428,022 downwards.
TATCAACATAAAAAATGATGCCAATATTACTCATACTACTATGAAAAAATAAGGATCCTCTAATCCTTTCTCATGAAACGGCCCAATGTAGTATAACTACAGAAAGCCACAATGTAACAATTTGATACGGCCCAATGTAGTCTAACTACAACAATCCCATATATTATCATATACTACCTAAAGAGATACCGTTCCTATTCTATAGGAGTATTTACTGAAAAAATTAAAACGATACCGTTCCTTTTCTATAGGAGTATCTACTGAAAAAATTGAAACGATACTGTTCCTATTCTATAGAAGTATCAAATGCTTCAAATAAAATTTTGAAAAGGATTTTTTTGTCTTATTAGGCAAAGAAAACAACTTGCAAGATATTTATGGAAGAAAGCGACTGGCCTCAACAAATTGCAAAAGCTTCCGGACCCACAAAGAATCAATGACAAGGATGATAGCTGACAACATTGAAAAAACGACAACAAAGACAAAAACTTTGAAGAAAAATTTGCAAATTACTATTTGCTTTTAGATTTTTGTAACCAACTACTATTTGTTTTTAGACTTTTGTAGCATAGCGATAATGTAAGCAATTAAAGAGGTTATCTATATAAAAAACCTCATTGTAACTTCTAAAACCAACTTTCGAACACAAACATCTTCAATCTTCAAAACATCCTCTCCTATGTCTAGCTAAAACCCCTTTAGTCTATAATCAATATCAATTACAATATCATAATACCAGAGAAAGAATATTTTTAAAGCTTATACTTAGAACCATACTAATCTATAAAACTTCATCTCTTAAAAGAATTTAAGAAAGAGTCTGTTGAGCAACTTCAGCACCTAGGTCATTTATCCCGTCGATTTCAGTGAAGAAAAAGGGAGGCAGAGCCAGGGTGGGTTGAGTATCTCCGGTGATCTTGAAATTCTGCTAAGAGGTATGTTTTCAGACTATGTGTTTCTAGTTATAATCTTGATAAGTATAGTCTCTGCAATTATGATGTTAAATATTGGTAGAAAGTTATAGACTTTTATTTAAAAAATAAATTTTGAGTTGATAATAACTGTGTCTGTACTATATGCTTATTATTTGATAAACTTAGATAGAACTATGAACTATGTTAATATACTACAACAGTAGCAACAAATTAAAGCCCCTTTCTATTGGGCTACGTTGTTTCATGATATTCAGGAAAAATAAAATGTTTATCCACTTATACTCGTTAATAAAATTCATCGCCCCTTAAAAGATTATACTGTAATAATTGTGTACGTTATATATTTTTGGTGTATACAATTCACTTTTGTATATCATCACACTAATATATACATGTAAACTGCATACCCTAAAAGTATACAACATACAATGGAATTTTGTTACTAATATTTTCCCCTAAATAGGTATAGAACGTATTTTTTAAAAATAATTTTTCCGTTTTTTTTACTGCCTGGGAATACAGTGTAAATATTCCTTCTTTATGAATTAGCTTTTGTTGAGAAAAAAACACGTATCTTTGACCCTATTATTACTCCATCCGTTCCATAATAAGTGTCACCTTAACAAAAATAATTTGTCAAAAATAAATGTCACCTTAGGAATTCAATACATAAATTTATTACTTTTTTCCTACTATACCCTTAAAACAAAAAATGGCAAGCTATCTATTCAAGAAACATTTATTGACAAGTTCTCTATTCAAGACATAAATTATTACTATTCAGGCATGCTTTAATCAAAAGGGGAAAATAATCTATTTTTATTAAATAGGGATAGTTTGGTAAACTTTCCATTGCATTATTGATTTCTTAATATGTGTGTCTTTGTCTATACATTTATTCCTCCTTTTTTCCGATGCCAAACCGACTGTACACCACCGGTATACCTTCAATATACGCTGATATACAGCTGCCAAGCCCTCCAATTCTGCTAACAACCCCGTATACCACTTGTATACTGCTGATATACAACCCTCCTTCCTTCTCTTGCTCTCCAACATGTCGTATACCCCTCGTATACAGCCTATACACGCTGATATACACTCTATATACGGATGTTATACCCTACCTGCCTCTATATACTACCCATATACAGCCGTCCTACGCTTTTATACACCTCGTATACGGCTATTTCTGCCTTATATATGCTTCGTATATGTCCCGAACCCCACTCCCTTATTTTTTTCTCTCTCCTACCCAATTTCCGGCAGCCACCATGGCCGTGAACAACCATGGATATGGTTGTGGACAGAGGCGCGGGGGTGGCAGCAGGGATCAAGCTGGGAACGGGGCTTCCAGCTTGGGCCCAGCAGCCTCCACACACAACCTAGAGGCTGCGACCCAATTTCCAGAAGCAGGTCAGCTAGCCCCAGACCAACTGATGGGCCACGACCATCCGACCCACCTTCCAGGAGCCCCACAGTGGCCCAGCAGTCTGGGCACCCATCCGACGGCCCACTGCAGTCAGGCCTAATTTTCTAGGGCCCACTTCTCTACTCCGAGCATTCCCCAATCTAATTTTGGCCAAGCTTTTAGCACATTGACTCCTCGGAAACCCGATAATGCATGGTATACGGATACGAGCGCCATATCTCACCTCACCAACACTTCTGGTAATCTTCTTCGGATGTAAAATTTAAATACTCCACAATCTATTCTGGTTGGAAACAGTCAGCGCATTCCAATTCAAGGTTTTGGCCACACTCTAACCCCACCACCGCATCCCCACTTCTCCCTAAATAACGTCCTCTATGCCCTACATATTATCAAAAACCTAATCTCCATTAGAAAATTTGCCACCGGTAATTCTGTATCAATTAATTTTGATCCGTTTAAATTTTCCGTAACGGACCTCTGCACGGGGAAACTCCTTACAAGATGCAATAGTGATGTTGATCTCTATCCTTTTATATCCACGTCCGCTGCTAGTGTCAACACTCCCACATCTCTAACTGCCCATGTCACTCCCCCCACCGCTTTAGCAACAAACGTCAACCTAGCACAATAGACTTGGACACCCAGGAGCCCCTGTTTTTAAGTTTCTTAGAAACAATAATTTAATTCGTTGTCATAATGGAAAATTTACCCAACAATGTCTTTCATGTCCTTTAGGAAAACATGTTCGCCTTCCGTTTCAGTCTTCTTCAAGTGTTGCGTATTCTCCCTTTGACATTGTTCATGCAGATTTATGGGCATCTCCCATAACTAGCTCACTGGGTCATAAATTTTATCTCGTCTTATTAGATGACATTTCTCACTTTGTCTTTGTCTATCCGCTTAAATTGAAGTCTGAAGTGTTTGTCAAGTTTCTTGCATTCCGTGTCTATGTCAAAACACAATTTGAAAAAGACATAAAATCACTTCAATGTGATAGCGGTTGTGAGTTCAATAATTTTGTGTTTCACAATTTTTGCTCTACTAATGGCATGTTTTTCCAGTTCTCGTGTCCCCATACCTCCTTCCAAAATAGAAAGGCCGAACGAATCATTCTCACTATCAATAACATGGTTTGTACGGTCCTATTTTATGCCTCTCTACCCCCTCCCTTTTGGGTCTATGCTATGAAAATGGCCGATTATATTCTAAATATTTTGCCCACTCAGACTCTACAAAATAGAACACCCACCGAAATTCTATTTCGTAGGATCCAACTTATGAGCACTTACGAATTTTCGGCTGCCTGTGCTACCCGAATGTTGCCTTCACGGCCCCGAATAAACTTGCACCCTGCACCACCCCTTGTGTGTTCTCAGGTTTTCCGCCCAATCATAGGGGATATTTGTGCTACGACTTGTCTTCCCGCAAAATCATCGTCTCACATCACGTCATGTTTGAAGAAACAATCTTCACATTAACAAATATTCAAAAATTCCAGAATTTGGATTACACATTTTTAGACGAGTCTGACACATCACCGCTTCTCCGTCTAGCTTTCGGTCGCGCTGTCACTGTTCTGGCAGCAACCACTGTACCCACTGCCTTTTCCCAATCTCCTTTCGGTTGAGCCACCACCATCCAGACGACCACTCCTGAACTGCCTCTGTCTCCATCATAGACATCGCCGATTGCCACCACCGATAATCGGCCCAACATCTCTGTATCACCACTAGTCAACATGTTTACAACCCACTGGAACCCTCAACCATCACCAACTGTGTCATCGCCTCCAGCAACTATTGTAACCGACACCCCAGTCACCCACCCCTCCACCAAAACCTCACCAGTCACTAGAACTCCGACCCGTAGAACTCCCAGTCCCCAGACCACCATTACCACACCACCACTACAACCCTAACCCACCACCGACACCATACCTGACATTGCCTACCCCACACCACATCGGTCTACCCAGATCGTTGACCCTACACAAAGTTTTATCGCACCCACCCAGCCCAATGTCATTCCCTGACACAGCTCACCCGCTGCCCTGTTCCGTCAATCGCACCCGTCAAAAATCCGACACCATCTACAAATCCAGTGACTCGAAACCAACAACCCAACAAAATACCCATCCACCTACTGCTCCCACACACCCAATGGAAACCCATGCCCAACACTTGATTTTCAAGCCCAAAGTCCAGTTTAACTTATCAACACAAACTATTTCCCCGATTCCCAAAAGCCCAAAATTAGCCAAATTAGACTCTAATTGGAATGCGGTCATGTGTGAGGAATTTAATGCTTTAACGAAACATCACACATGGGATTTGGTTCCTAGACCAGAAGGGGTGAATTTTATCTGATGTATGTGGCTTTTTCATCACAAATACAGAGACAGTGGTGATCTAGAGAGGTATAAGGCGAGACTTATGTCTAATGGCACTAATCAGCGGAGGGTATTGATTGTGGTGAGACATTCAGTCTGATTGTTAAACCGGCTACCATTTGCACAGTTCTGAGTAGAGCTATGGGAAAGCATTGACCGATTTATCAGCTTGATGTGAAGAATACATTTCGACATGGGGAGCCCCTAAATACGTGTGTCGTCTCCGTAAGTCATTTTATGGTTTGAAACAATCCCCTAGAGCGTGGTATGATCGCTTTGCACAGTACATTATGCGGATTGAGTTTGTATGTAGCAAATGTGATAATTCTCTCTTTATTTTTCATCGAGGTAGTAGCATCGCTTATTTATTGTTATATGTGGATGACATTGTACTTACTGCCTCCTCTGATTTGATGAAAAATGAGATCATTGCATTACTTAAAACCGAATTTGCTATGACTGACTTGAGAAAATTGAATTATTTTTTGGGGATATCAGTGACTAGATCTGCAGATTCTATGTTTTTGTGTCAGCACAAGTATGCAAAGGAGATAGTATACAGGGCTAAAATGGCAAACTGTAAGATAATGTCTACTCCGGTTGACTCTAAATCAAAGCTTAGTGTTGTTGATGGTAATTTAGTGTCTGATCCCACACTTTATAGGAGTCTTGCAGGTGCACTATATATCTTACGTTCACCAGACCTGATATTTATTATGTTGTTCAGCAGGTGTGCTTATTCATCCATGCCCCCAGTGAGCCTCATTTTAATGTCGTTAAACGTATTATTCGATATGTTAAGGGCACACTTGATTATGGATTGCATCTATACCCCTCAGCACCGACCAGGTTGTTATCATATATAGATGTTGATTGGGCAGGCTGTCCGGACACGCAACGCTCCACCTCTGGCTACTGTGTATTCTTAGGGGACAATCTCATTTCTTGGTCTGCCAAGAGGCAAGACACCTTATCCCGTTCGAGTGCAGAAGCAGAGTAAAGAGGCGTCACAAATGTTGTTGCTAAGATCTGCTGGCTCCGAAACCTTCTTTTGGAGCTTCAATGTCCCCTGCGTAAGGCGTCTTTGATCTACTGTGATAACATATCCTCTATATATTTATCTCATAATCCAGTTCAGCATCAGCGAACCAAGCACATTGAGATGGATATACACTTTGTTCGTGAGAAGGTTGCTCTCGGTCATGTTAAGGTATTGCATGCGCCTTCTTCGTATCAGTATGCAGATATCTTCACGAAAGGTCTTCCTAGACAATTTTTCCTCGACTTCAGATCCAGTCTTAGCATCTGGCCTCCTCCCGCTCCGACTGAGGGGGTGTATTAACGTATATTATTAAATATACTCCATATATTTTGTAATATTTAGTGTTGCATAATTATGGTAGATATATGATCCTTATTGTATTAGGATTCCACATTGTACACATTATGTATATTTATATTAATGAGAAAGGCTCTCCAAGAAAGATTAATACAATCTTACACATATAATATGAATATTCCCATGTGATGAGATTGAAATAGCAATATATATATATAGTTGGCAATGGATCTAAAATCAGCACATGACTATGTCTAGTGCAAGTCATGATTTATAGTATAAGGTTTCATAGAAAAATTAATTAAATAAAATAAACAGACAACTCAGCAATCTCGTCATACTCAGTAGATAACAAAGTACTGAAATAAAAATATGTTTCAGGACAATCTTCCCACCTTTTTTATGGAAAATTGTCAATTACTCCTAGTTTTTAAACTTATTTTTGGTTTTATCCTTCTAGAAAGAAAATTAAAAAATAACTGGTTTTTTTTTGCGTAAATCTTGCTGTTAAAGTTTTCTTGTTTCACTTTATAGTATTGTCCAACTTTTTAAAGTTGATTATTATTGAAAGAGAAAAAGACAAGAATGCTTCATACGTTTGGAAACATGGGTTATCCACTACAATTAATTATTGAAAAAGATAAGAGTTGATGTACCTTTTAAAGGAAAATATTTGTCATTTCTTTCGTGTTATTTGGTTCAACTCAAATAACCATAAACAAATTTCTCGGCTTTTTCCATTTTGGAGGAGTTACACTAAGATTACACGAAATCGATGTTTGTGCAAACTCAATAAATGTATGATTTATAAACCACGTATATAAAACATTTTAACATGTCTTCAAACTAGACCAAAATAATCAGCTTATTTTTGTCGAAATTCAATATTTAATGCACCTTCTTGTACAAAGATTTTTGTTTTCCCTCAATTTTTGTGCGAAATTTTGTAAAGATTTGAATATAAGTATTTTGGGGGGCGAACAATAATTGGACTATTTATAAGGTGTATAATCATATATATTAAAGTATATTCAACTACTAGTAGTCTAGTGGAGTATTTAACCGAAAATACTAGTTAGAAGACTTAAATATTTCTCTTTAGCGGAAGCAGATTTGCAACAACCATGATTGTGTCACGGATCGGCGGGAATCCTCACAAGACGGATGAATTCCCTTAGCCTAAAAATCACCGATAGGAAGATGCCGAGAATTTTCCTTTGTAAACTCTAGTCGTTATTTTAATTTGGAAAAACCTATTTTTTCAAGACCCCGTAATGATGTATTTATACGTTAACTACATGGTTTAGGAGGAGGACAAACTAACGAACCAACTGATTAATTAGCACCCATTGTGAATGGACCCGACTTAATAAAAATGTTCCCGTAAAATTGGGTGTATAAAAACATTTTGGCTATAATTTAAAGGGTCAAACAATGTATTAACCTACGGAAAAAAAATATGTATTAACCTACGAAAAAAAAAAACTATGTATTAACCTTATTGATAAATATATGTACGTAAGTATGTATATTCACTTAACTATAATGTGAAAATCATTTTCTCCTTCTAACTTTATCTAAAAAAAAAAAATCAAATCCCCCTTTTGTTTTTAAACAATAGACTTTCTCTCATGTCTTATCTCAATTTATCTTTTGACATGTCTATTTTACTCTTTAAATTAACAATCATTATCTCCTTTTCCGAGATAATCCTTTGTTCCATAGGCTATTTACAACTAATCAATTAAGAAGTCTCGGATGTACTAGCACTGCATCTTTGATGCAGTCAGTGATTCTCCCGAGAGATCACAATTGTCGCGAGCAAAGATATTAATGATGAGGAAGACTTTTTTGTTATGCTATTAATACTTGCTCTGCTATCACAACAGTTCTCTTGTTTTTAAACTTATATTATGAATTAAAGTTATCTACAGAAGAAATCAAATCTTATTTTCGAAGTAAAAAAAGTGAAAATAATAACTAAACATACTAGTTAAGAGTAACATTGAACAATCAAAGAGCGAACAAACTAGAAAAATTTAGAACAAAAATTAAACTTGAAAATAAAAGTTATCGACCCTATTATTAAAGCCTAAACTCGTCCAATCAGATTGCCATGTGATATTTTATTTTATTACTAGAAATCTATTAATCGCCAGGAAATTGTGTTGATCCCAAATGCAAAATACTTCCTCCTAACATAGGAAAAACAAAACAATAAAATAAGACAAGAATAGAAAATGAACATCTAATATTGGCAGCTTTTGCACTAACAAAATGGACCATCTTTTAGTCAAAAAAATGATCATATTTTATCTAGGTCGTGACTAGATAAGCATGAATTGATATATTTGAGATTAGTTTTATTATATTGTGATGGGATATAAAATCATCAATTAAGTAAATTTGCAAGGATTGATTTGTTAGAGATTCTAGATCCATTTCATTACCTAGTACTAAAGATAATCCCAATATTCATCTAGTACATAGTGATTACTTATGTGGTGTAGGGAGATCCAAACATAATTATTAGTCCATCTTGATCTAGTTTAACTTTAAATCTAGAGACATAAACCAGTCATAGCAGTTATTGACATCAAATTAGCTGAGGATTAAGTGGCAATAATTGCCTAAAACAATTTGTCATGGCATTCGTTAGTCAACTCTTCCAAGCAGATGAAAAGACCGAAGTGAACATTCTAACCTAGATTGCACTCAACAACCTATAAAAAAAAATGGCAAGTAAATGGAAAATTCCATTTGCGGCACATTTTCTGTACAAAATAATTAATTTTACTTAAATATATCCTTTCTATGTTTCTTGAGTAGGTGTGATTGAAATTGGTTGGAAACACCTGGATGAGGTTATATATGAAACTTGAGGAAGATTGGATGTGATTTGGATTGGTTTGAAGTCAAATTTCAAACCTAAAAACTGTCACCTCGACGTGTATATCAGTGCATATCACACATAGATTTTCATATGTATACACAGATATACAAGAGATATATGTGGGGTACATGGATGAAATTGTCTCCAATCTCGGAGTTTTCAATTTGAAAATTAGTTCAAATTTGCCTTAAATCATCTCCTTAAGATATTTTCCAATAAATTTTTACATCACCTAATTGAAACTAATCATAAATACGAGGTCAAAAATTTCGAACCAAACTTCAATAGTCATCCTTCTTCAAGTTTATTATTCCCAAAGACAATCTTCTTAATCGCATATTTGGTATTGTCGATGAAGAAGCCAATGAACAAGCATGAATTTGTGTAGTTGGTTATAGCTTATCAACTTTTTTAAACTTAAATCTATTAATTGATTGATTTTAGATCTCATCACTACTCCACACGATGCCTCACCGCCCCAAAATTAAAATTTACACGTCTCATGGTTATATTAAATCACATTATTTTATCATGATTAAGAATAAATCAAGGAAAATAGATATTAATTAACTAGTGAATTTTTCTTTGCCTCTTTAAAATAAGGATAATGTAATATTTAATCTTCCGTAAACCAAGGTTTCAAATTTTGAAATGACTTATTTTGGAATCACCTCATTTCAATTCTTTTTCATTAACCCCCGCCCCTACCCCTCTCTATTTATTCAATTGAATTATCATTTCTGTTAAAGTCAACTAGATTGGAAATTATTAATTTCTTATGTCCTTGAAGTATCTTTGACTAAATAATATTGATTGATCTTGCAAGTATGCATTAATTAAATTAAAAGAAATTCTGGTCATTTTCTTTGAAAAAGAAAAAAGTTTGCCAATTCTAACTACATAAAACTTATAGATTTGAGGTCCTGTGATAAAATTTCAATCATACAATCCTTTGGAGCTAAATTTCCTGAAAAAGAGATGAAAAGAAAAAGGAAAGATATTGAAATTATTACAAGAAAAAGCAACTACCTATTTCGCTTCTTCTTCAAGAATAAGATTGTGGGTGGTGATAGAATATATCACGGTACCGTGCTAAAATAGGATTATGATTATAATTAAATTAGTGTACAAATTTATCATAGTTGTAGAATTCTTGTACAAGTATGATTAGAATTTAGAAGTATAGTATGAATAGAATTTTCCATATTTGGAGATTGTAACTTGTATATGTACCCCATTCATTAATGAAAATAATCAATGGGTTATTTCTTTCATGGTATCAGAAGTCTAGGTCTAAAATACCTTCTCCCAAAACACTTCCGTACTTCTCGATTTCCTCTCGATTTTTGTGAACCCTTCTTCGGTTTCCATTTACTTTTCCTCCTCTATTCCCAAATTTTCTTCCTAGTCCCTAATTCACCTATTGTTCTTTCGTTATGTCTACGTCAAAGAACATATTTCATCCTGCCCTTACAGTTTCCAACATCAAGAACCAATTCCCTATTGTTCTTGAGATGAAAAACGTCCAATACGTGACATGGGCGGAATTATTCAATTTCACGCACGCTCGCATCAAGTCCTCCATCACATAATCCCCCCGATAACTGGCGAGGAGAAGGTGCCTACCCTCGAGGATGATTCTATGTCATGGACAACCCTTGATGCAACCATTCTCCATTGGATTTATTCCACAATCTCTACAGCCTCTTGGAGACGATTATTGAACATGACGCTACGGCGATGGCTACTTGGAATAGGGTGCGTGATATATTTCCAGATAACAAAATTTATGTGATGTCGCACTTGAGCAGGAATTTTCCAATGTCAACATGGACAATTTTCCTAATGTCTCGGCCTTTTGTAAAAGGCTGAAAGAATTTGCGGAACAACTCCGCAACGTTGGTGTGCCCGTTATCAATAATCGTCTTGTTCTTCAAATGATTGCAGGCCTTTCTGAGGCCTATAATGGCGTTGTAACACTACTTCGTCAAAGTAATCCTCTACCACCATTTTATCAGGCCCGTTCCATGCTTACGTTAGAAGAGGCCGATTTGGCTTAAAAGGCGGCTACCGGAGCACATTCCGTCGTAATGAATGACCACGTCAAACGACCCTCACTCATTCTCCGAAAATTATGGCAAAAAATGTAACCATAGTGGTGGAAAAAAGGGTCAAAATCATAAAAATAATGGCAAAAACAGCTGTGGCAATCGCGGTGGTAACAACGGCGAAGGACGAAATAGTGACAGCTACAGCAGTGGGCCCCCTGGCAGTGGGGCTGGGCCAGTGGACATTGACCCAACAACCCTTATTTTCCGCCTACTCCTTATCCGGGAAACTGGGCTCAATTCCAGCAAAATTTCAGGCCTAGTTTCTCAGTCCCAAATAGTGGAATACGGTACAGTAATGGGTCGGGACAACAACCAGGCATGCTTGGGCCTCAGCCCCCGCATGCCTTCCATGTTGCGGGCCCCAATCTGATCCCGACACTTACAGATATTGAAGACGCAATACATACACTTGACTTAAATCCCCGAATGCGAATTGGTATATGGACACCGGAGCCACTTCTCATATGACGTCCGATCAAGGTACTCTTTCGTCTTATTCAAATTTGAGCAAAAATCGTGGTATAATTGTTGGTAATGGCAACTCAATTTCAATTCGCGGTTATGGACATACAACTTTGTCTCCCCCACATCCACCTCTAGTTTTGAAAAATACCCTTCATGCCCCTAACTTAATTAAAAAATTGGTGTCTGTCCGAAAATTCACCACTGATAATTTGGTTTCTGCTAATTTTGATCCCTTTGGATTTTCTGTGAAGGATTTCAAACGGGGATACATTTAATGAGATGCAATAGTAGGTGAGAGCTTTATCCAATCACAACTACCACCATTTCCACGAGTCAACCAATGCTTCTACTTTTGTCGCCCTTGCTCCTTCCTTGTGACATGCACGTTTGGGTCATCCAGGATCGTCTATTATTTCGTGTTTGTATAAAAACAATTTTATTTCTTGTAAGGGTACGCATAGTACTCCACTTTGTTCTTCTTGTCCGTTAGGGAAACACGTTCGATTACCATTTGTAGCATCTACTTTTTGGACTTTGATGTTTTTTGACGTTATTCATAGTGATTTATGGACATCTCCTTCTTTAAGTTCATTGGGCCATCGTTATTATGTCTTATTTTTTTATAATATTTTAAATTTTTGTGGACCTTTCCGTTATCCAAAAAGTCTCAAGTTTTTTCCACTTTCTTAAAATTTAGAGCATTCATTTGTACACAATTCGAACAGAACATTAATATTCAATGTGATAATGGCAAGGAATACGATAATGGGTTGTTTCGGGAATTTTGTGATGCTAATGTCATAGTTTTTCATTTTTCTTGTCCTCATACGTCCTCACAAAATGGGAAAGCCGAACGGAGAAATTCGTACCATTAATAATATTTCCGAACTTTATTAGCTCATGCTTCCGTACCCCTTCCTTTTGGCATCATGCACTACAAATGGCTACTTACCTCCTTAACGTACTTCCTACCAAAGGGTTAGCATATGAATCTCCCCTTAAAATTCTCTATAATAAGACTCATTTGTATTCACATCTTACGGTCTTTGGGTGTTTATGCTATCCACTTTTTCCGTCAAGTACAATTAACAAACTTCAAGCCCGTTCTACCGCTTGTGTGTTTTTGAGTTATCCATCTAATTATCGTGGTTACAAATATTTTTATTTATCGTCTAATAAAATCATAATTAGTCGCCATGTTCTTTTTGATGAAACTCAATTTTCGTTTGCTAAAGTGAGTAGTCTCGTGCCTAGTTTGTATAATTTTTTAGATGACGAGGTCTCACCATATACTATCCATCATTTATCAGACTTGTCCCATGACCAAAATACACCAACAGGCCTATTGTCTACTGACCCACACAATCCCGTTACCACTGTTCTGCCGATTCGGCCCAGTGGGCCAGAAACACGGCCCAATACCGATCTCGGTACTGTTCCAGTGTTCCAGCCCACTCCAGTATCGGCTTCCGCCCTTGCTGGCTAGTCCGTCACCGTCTCGCACATTTCCCCAAATCCACCCAACTCTACCTCGAGTCAAGGGCTCGTTACTCGTAGTCAAACGGTATCTCAATTCTAATGTCTCTGAATCCACACTACCACGTAACCCTGTGTCTGCACTACATGACCCGAATTGGAAATTGGTTATGGTTGACTAATATAATGCTCTTACTGAAAATAAGACGTGGGAGTTAGTACTCCGTCCATCTGGTGTTAATATTATTTGGTCTATGTGTATTTTTACTCATAAAGAAAATTCTGACGGTTCTTTTGATAGGCATAAGACTCTTCTTGTAGGTGATGGTAAAACTCAACAGGTTGGCGTGGATTGTGGTGAGACGTTTAGTCCGGTGGTCAAATCGGCTACCATTCGCGTTGTTCTTAGTTTGGCTCTCTCAAAAGCATGACTTATTCATCAGTTGGATGTAAAGAATACTTTCTTACACGGTGATCTTAATGAGACAATCTATATGCATCAGTCATTGGGTTTTTAGATCTCAATCATCCTTTGCTGAATAAGTCTTTGTATGGGCTTAAGCAGTCTCCGCAGGCTTGGTACCAGAGGTTTGCAGATTATGTATCTACTATTGGATTTTCTCACCGCCGGTATGAGGTTTCCGTTTATCCATATATAAATCATTGTAATTAAATAATTGCCATATGATGAATGTATTTTTGTTACTATATTATATACTACCAGTCGTCTTTTCTTCTATCTCTTACGTACGAATCCCAACTTTTTTCTTTTACTTTTTGTTTTCGGCAAGTAAATCGAATTGACAACATTTTATGAACCTACCATCTTAGAATTTTTGTCAATTTCTTTTCTTATTAAATACTTTTCTTTTTCTTGGAAATGTCTACAAATATATACACTCAATTGTTTATCGGTAATTTATCCTAACAAAAAAAGAAATAACAAGAAAGAGTGAATATTTCCCATATTTGCAATTGCTTAATGAAGTAAGAAAATGTAAGTATCTTTTTTTGAAGGAAAAATAAAGAACAAAAAGGGAATAAATCAATGTTTTTGCTTCTTTTTTTTTTTTTTGACAATATAATTAGGACTTCTTTGATTAATTTACTTTAAATGATTACAGATGGTTCTTACGGGCTCGTACCATTTTATTTTAAATTATATAATGCAACCACAAAATACATTCGTAATAGATTTATAGGTGTCTTTAAAATCAAACTTTGAAGCTAACAACGCATGTAATACTTTTAATCACATTGTAGTACCAAATAAAATATCTCACTCAAATAATCAATATATATATATATATATATATATATATATATATATAATAGATTTACAGGTGTCTTTAAAATCAAACTTTGAAGCTAACAACGCATGTAATACTTTTAATCACATCGTAGTACCAAATAAAATATCTCACTCAAATAATCAATATATATATATATATATATATATATCGTAATAGATTTACAGGTGTCTTTAAAATCAAACTTTGAAGCTAACAACGCATGTAATACTTTTAATCACATCGTAGTATCAAATAAAATATCTCACTCAAATAATCAATATATATATATATATATATATTAAACCTAGGGATAGAAGAAGTGATGTGGCATCTTTTTTTGGTCAAGAATCCTCTTTATCTTTTTTCTCTTTTTTTTTTTTTGACTTTTTTCTCTTTTTCTTTTCTTTTTAATTTATGTGCTATGTTAAAAACTAAAAGGTTACTCCTTTAGCACACTTAATTATCTCTTAATTATGTTAAATATGCTACATTTAACTGTCTTGATTAACCAACTTTTTGCCTTTCCCATAATTGTTTATTTACTATAAACTTAATACCGATTTATATATTCTTTTTTTAACTTTTCAAACTTTCCCCATCCCATGATTGCTTATTTATTAGTAGATAGTATATTATTAACATATCATTTTTTTTGTTATATATATTATATGGTTGGCAGGTATGGATGCCCAGGTATCCGTAGCCAACATGCGGAAGCAGATTTGAAAAATAGAAGTTAGCCTACTTTTGTGAGTTTTGAATAACGTAACATATGAATAGTATACTTTTGAATAATATTTTTTTAGATTAAACTATATGTATGTGTGTCATTTACAACATTTTGGAATGCCTTTGTATCTTATTGTTGTATGTACTTGAAGAAATTCTTAGGTTTTATTTTAAATACTTGAATTTTGAATATATGATTGCTATTATCATGAGCAGTAGACCTGTCCAACGGATCGGGGACCCGCCAGGCCCGACCCGAAAAAATCAGGGTCAGGGTCAGCTTATATCTGACCCGTGAGCCACTTGACCCGAAAAAGCAGGGACCCGATCATATGTAGGGTCGGGCCAGAATCAGAATTTTTTACTCGGCCCGACCACCGACCCAACCCGGCCCGACCACCGACCAGACCCCGACCCGCGTGTCTTTTTAATATAATTTAAATTATTTTTTATTTTATGAATATTTATTTTTTACTTATATAGGTGAAGGGACAAACGAAGAAGAATCTAGTGATGACAATGACGATGATGATGCTTATGATGATGTTGATGAATTATCGTGATGATGGTTTGTACTTGCCTCTTGTCAGTTCCTTTTGGTTTAATTTTTAATGATTTCATGCTTCTGTTTGTTGTAATTTTTAATTGGTGACAAATTATATCGGATAACAGATTGGGTAGAATTGCAGAAAAAATAGGGTCAGGGTCGGGCCAGAGTCGGAAAATTAAAAAATAAAACAGGGTCAAGGTCGGCGAGGATCGGGCAAGTAGAAAAAAAAAGTCACTTGACCCGGTCCGACCCGAGCTTTGGACAGGTCTAATGAGCAGTATGGAGTGAAGACAAAAATTGTAGAGATCTAAAGAAGTAAAAATTGCAGCGACGGTGATGTGATGCTTATACATTGAAGTAATGTACACTCTCTATATCTATTTAAATTTTTTCTTATGTGTAGCAATTAATTTATTTTATTTTGCAGTAGCATTGTATGTGTTCTTATCACCTTTTGGGATATGAACATGAAATCTTGAGAATATTTATTGTTGCTAAAAGTGGGTATATTATGAGAGAATTATTGTCGTTTCTATCTTTTCTTGCAATTGAGATTCAGTTTAGAGTATTATGAATAGCTTCAGCATGATGTTAATTCTTTTTTTATTTCTCGAATTGTATGAGGCTATTTCTAATTACAATGCAACTATACAAAGGTGAAATGAGTATACAAATCTACTTACATCTTAAAGACATATTCTCTTGTTGCTCTACTTTGAATTTGGGAAGGAACGATATTGTGAACAAAATTACAATTTTTAAGCTATGTACGCAGCTTGAAACATATATATGGCTCATCAATCGAGAGTGACTAATACTTTTGATTAATTGAAATTTGGTGTAAAGAACGTGTTATTTTTCATAATACATACTTTATTATATATATATGTGTGTATTGCTATATTTCATATGTATAGTTCACTAAAATTATAAGGTTAAACCCATCAACAACCCCTTGTGATCGTCAAGATCTTTTATTTAAACACTTCAACTAAACCTTATTCTATTTATACACCTGAGGTGGACCCTCACTGTGTTATTTAGACACTTTTCGCTGACTTTGAAAGTTGTGTGGATTTTACGCCAAACAAGAGCGTGAAAAGACCAAAAATCATATTATTTTTTAAATTTCCTCTTCTTTCCTTTTTTGTATTTTCTTTATTTCCTTCTTCTTCATTCTTTTTTCTATCATCTTCCTACCATCACTGACATTATCGCCGCCGCTATAACTACCAAGAAAAAAATAATTACATTTTTAATTCAACTCAATTTCTTTCTCTCTCCTAGTAAAAAAAAATCAAAGAAACTCATCGAAACACCATTAAAGAGTTCTTTCTAAAGCTTGAAGGTTTAAAATGAATTACTTTATTTGATACAAGTTTTGAGAAATTAATATTGGGGTTGTCTTCGGGTGTCATGGGAAATCTTTAGCTGAAGTTATAACAAATTTGGAGAAGTTTTTTTTTAAATTTTGGATTAAAATTGTGGTTGGAACAAAAACACACATGAAACTTGTGAAAAACACCAAGAACATGATTTCAAATTTTTTCTTTGTTAATAATGCGTAGGGTTTAGAAAATTGATTTTTCTTTTCTTATTTGAAATATTAGTTTTACTCAAATTTATTTTTTATATTATTATAGGATTAAATGACACATGTCATAATTTAATTTGTCATTTTTCCATGTCATCAACAAGTAAGTTACACACATTACATATTTGGATGCTTCAGCAAAAAGTGTCTAAATGACACAGTCGGACCCTACCCTATGTGTCTAAATGGAGCAAAGCTCAGTTGAGATGTCTAAGTGAAATATCTTGACGACCACAAGGGATCGTCGATGGGTTTGACCAAATTATAATGTTTGTTCTCTTGAGTTATATATCATTTTCTGTGGATTTAGAGTCGGAAACTTTTAGGTGTTTTATGTCATTTAATTAGTTGAATAAATTTATTGGGGGGAAATCAACTTGCAATTTTTTTTTTCTGCTCTACAATTTATTATTACTATTATAGTGATATACTGAGGGATGGTGTATCATAGTTCCTTAGATTTCACCATATTAATTTTCTAAGATTGCATTTTAACAGATATTTTGAATCTTTTAGGATCAAAAAAGGAAAAATGAAATGGTGAAAATGCAAATTGAACAGTTTTCTCTCTCTCTCTATATATATATATATACTACTTCAGTTCAACATCCTCCATGGATTCAAAGAAAATAATAAATTCAAAAGAAATAATTATACAAGATTTTGAAAAATCGATAGATAATTGAACAATACCGAAAGTAAATAGAGATCAAATTTACAAAAATTTCAAATACCAATTTTTCAAAACATATTTTACAATTAAAACAGAGGAAAGAGTATATATATATATATATAATACAAGTACTATTATTAAAATAACACTTACTGATATAAACAAAACAAATATTACTTATCAGTGTATTATGTGATTCTATAGGTACCGTTCTATACGTGCATAAAAATAAATACTTCAAAAATATGTAAGAGCTATTAAAATACTTCTAAAATATCAACGCTACAAAATAAATTTTATTTTTCAATATGCATACATCTTATTTAAATTTATTAAGATAATGTGAGATAATTCATATGTAAATAGAGTATGAGTTCAATGACGTTATTTGTGACCGTGCGAAGCGTGGGTCAAGTTGACTAAAGTTCATTCCCTACCCAAACCAAGTAATAACATATCAATTTCAAAATTAAAAATTCCAACAATCTCTTTTGCTTGTTCAAAATAAAAAACAAGAACTCGAATACTTCTTGGGACATCAATCGACCGGACATTTTGAAAAATAGAAACAAAATTCAACCGGATACTGAAGTAGCACGGTTGAGAAGATACATTTAAACTGTGCAACTTATATAATTGTACAGACAATCCGACACATAGTAAGAGGCAAGAAGTACATTCAGTACTCATTTCCCTTCAGCAATATTCCGCTCAATCACAACGGAGAATTTGATTGGTTTAACTATGTGTAGAAAAGAAAAATGCGGAAAAACTTGAAACAAAATCTTGAATCCCTCTCCTAGTGGATCCGCCAAAGAATAAATTACCTAATTGATCCTTCAGAAATGGATGCGACCTTGCAAACACCAGCTGAAGTGATGAGTGGCAAATCTTTATAGCAAGCAACCAACTCCTTATCTGTGTGCAGATCCACCTGAAGAGTTTCCCAAACCTTCTTCTTGGGATTCAAAACATCATCAGCCTTGCCATCAAACCCGGGGAACGTTACTCGTTCACCAACTGCAGCATCTTTAGGTGGCTCAACTAGTTCAACCTGACATGCAAGAATCACCATATTGCATCAGTTTACTTTCCAACTTTTCCTCTTTCGGTCCTAATAGCTTTACTTTCTTTTCTCATTTCAACAAAACTTAACTATGGCTGATGCATTAAACAGTAGGTACGCTCCAGCAGAAACCTTGAGACAAGATCTCCATGAATAGCTAAGCGCTCGTTTTCCTTTCTGGTGATTAAATGGCAATATTTTTGAAATACATACATAAGTGTCACTTATATAGTAAATTCATTGGTATTTGATAGTATACACTTTTTTTTATAATTGTGGTGTCAGGGCCAGCTTGCGCGCACCTCGACTAATTTCATTGGATACCTGCCACCTCACACCAACAATAGGTACCAGGTAACTCTATCCACCAAAGCTAGGATAAGACGGGAAGAAATCACCTAGTATCTTTGCCTCTGCGGAGATTTGAACCAGAAATCTCATGGTTCTCAACCACTACATTGACCACTAGGCCACACCCTTGGGTGCTTGGTAGTATACACTTCTATAAATTACAGAATAAGTTGGTAATAACAATCAAAAGAAGAATTACAAAATAAGTCTGGTAATATTGTTTGTGTAAAAATTGCAGAGAAAGAGCTAAGTCTACCTTCCAATTCATCATCTATACAGAACTAAGGACATGCTTCAGCATTTTGTGCATCAATGTGGTGCCAAAATGCACATAGCACCATCTAATTGCAGCTACTTTATCCAAAACGTCAACAGTGTTTGGTCGTATATTAACGCAGATTAATCAAGTACGGAGGAAAAATGTAAACCTTCTTTTGACCCAAATTTCCCCACTCCACGTCTTCTCTCATTTGACATCTCAATCACCGCGAGCTCTGACCTATTCCTATTTACTACCAATAGATAGTGGTGATAATCAAGGAGGTCTGGTACAATTGGGACGACATGAAAAATGGAAGAATCTTTTCTTGTTTTCCTGAATTAGACTGGGAGCAATGAGAACGGAGTACGGGGCTTGTGGGGTAGGAAGTGTGAGGATTGGGTAGTAGGAGGTGGAGGAAGAGAAGTAATGAGGAAGTACAGAAAGCCCCTAACTGAAAAAAGAAAGAAATGCATGTTCTAGAAGCAAACAAGATCATGAACTGGCAGTTAGAAGAACCAGGGTTACCTCTTAGACAACAGTAATTTACAGTTACTGTAGCAAAGGCTATAAACCCAACAACATATCCAGTGTCTTAATTTGCTAATAGAGAAGTGGCAACCCTCTAGCATTATGTCGTAAAATGTCTCTCCTTTTATGTAACCTCCTGGCAAGGCATATAGGCAATCTGTAGATAAATGGAATAGAAGCATTAGGCTGCCACTCACCTTAGTGTGATCACTATTAGAAGCAGCAAGAACCATTGCCTGGGATTTTATGCCCCTCATGCTTGCTGGTTTTAGGTTGCATAGAACACAGACCTTCCGATTCTGAATAAAAAGATATCACTGTGAAAATTGCCAGCTAACGGTTTATAATCAACATGTAGAGAAAGTGAAGAACGCAAACCTGCATCTCTTCCAGAGGAATATATTTTACAAGACCACTAACAACAGTTCTGGGCTGAGCTTCACCAACATCAATCTCTTCAACATACAGAGAATCAGCATCAGGATGTTTCTGTGCTCTTGTAATGAGACCAACTCGAATATCGAGTCTGCTAATCGAAATTTCTGCTTCAACGGAAGCTGAGCCCTTAGATTTGGCTTCAGAAGATTTTGTAGCACGTTCTTTCTTCTTATTAGCATCTGATAGATACAGAAAATTCGATGTGATCAACAGTCCATGTAACGATTTTGTAAGAACTTATCTGGCATATAGCTATCAACCCATGGCAAAGATCCCTCGCCACCTCCCCCAAAAGAATAGGAAACTTTTCAACAAGAATATATAAGATATCAAGGTTAGATACAAATGATTAGGTCCTTAGGAGTTACCATAACGAATCAGAAGATAAGTATTGCTATTCTAAAGAGCGGAATAGATATAAAGGATTTTCACAGGCGATCCCAATTGATTTAGGATAGAGCATAGTTGATTGATAGATTGATCAATGTGTTCGTATTGAGAGGTCTGGCATCAACGAAACAGAAGATAAGTATTGCTATTCTAAAGAGCGGAATAGATATAAAGGATTTTCACATGCGATCCCAATTGATTTAGGATTGAGCATAGTTGATTGATAGATTGATCAATGTGTTTGTATTGAGAGGTCTGGCATCAACGAAACAATGGCATTAATGAGGTGGTCATGCATGTCAACTCATTCTGGTTTTGCAGTATCAGGAGATTATCCAGAAAAGACCTACAAGAAGAAGAGCTTCCAGAAGGTGCAGGCTACAGCACATTAGACATATTAACAATGCCTGAAGTTCCCCAACTAAATATTTTATTTGATACAACCTGAGAGACTGATAGGAAGTCACTGCATTTTCTGCTACCCAAAATCTCCAACCCAGTACAAAGGGGAAACAGCTACATATATACTGACAGAAAGCATACAGATAATAATTTTCAAGAAAAAGTACCAATAACGTCCACCGAGGATAAAAAGGCATGCCCAATTGATATGTCCAACAAGATCCACTGAATAAGGTGAACAACTGGACACTTCCCCATTCATCTTTCTGAAAATTTCTTTTTCACATTTTTGTTTTAACTACATAAAGTTTTCATGATGGGAAGTAATATAAGGGGCATATTAATCAAATGAAAACATAATGTAGTCAGAAATTTCATTTGCATTCAGAATAGGGTATACTAGTTGTATAAACATACTTTCTCCTGCCCCTTTTAGGTGTTTCTGTTATAATTGAAGTTCTCTTGATAGGCTATTGTAATTGAATTCTTACTTACCCGATGAGGGCGAAAAAGAAGAGTAAAAATAATTAACCTGAGATTTTTGCTTTGTTCAACTGATCAGTGATCTCCCTTGCCTCAGTTTCAGCCTTCAAATTCCTATCCGCCTGACTTCCAGCAAACTTCTCTCTGTAGAATTCAACTTCTTCATATGTCTGCATATAATCACGTTCAATCTTAGACTATTAGCAGACGAAAGAATGAATGCAGTAAGGAGCAAGAGACTACAATGCATTACCAGCTCCTTGAACAATGGTGCTGGTATTCCAATTTTGTGACCTGCAGGTAGAATATGCCATGGTCTTTTGCTTTTCTCTATGTCACCATCAGTCAGCGAAAGTTTTGTATCAGGAGGAAAGTTCAGCTGCTTAAGCACCTGTGAATCAAGTCGTGAGAACATCAAACCATTGAGCAAAGAGAGAAGCTCAGTAAGGCGTACAAACATCAAACATGAGCAGAGAGAGCCTATGCCACAGTTAAATAAAATTTGTCTGTTTGACCAAAAAAAAAAATCTACGCCAGATTCAAATGATGCAACGATGGCAACAGAGTTATTACCTCCCGTGAGAAGGATGGTATAAATGGCTCTAGAAGACATGCAAGAAGATATACTAGGCCGGAAGCAGTGCTCATCACTATGGAACACAAAGACCTATTTTCCTTGTAAAGTTTCCAGAATTGGCGCTCCTACAAAAAGAAGTATTTGTCAGTCTAAAACATATGAGATTAAAGCAACCAAGAGACTATCAACAACCATTACTGAAATTCAAAAAGCAGTTTCTAAATTAAAATAGAAAATGCAATGGCACGAGCAACTAATAAATCAAAACAGACAGTTGGAAAGTATTTGACAGACTTACTTGCAAATAACCATTTCCTTCTCCAGAAATAGACATAGCAATCTTCAAGCCTTGCTTTAATTTAACCTAAACCAGTTGCAGCGTATAAGGGTAATGCAGAACATATAAAGGAAAGAAGAAATCAATGAAGATACAAAGCACATGTAAGAAACAACAACAACAACTACTAGTGGGATCGGCTATATGAATCCCCTCTATCCATGCCGCTCCATTTAGAGATATCTCAATCCAATAACTTAGGTTCTCGATTAGTACTTCTCCACATTTTCTACTGGGCATACAAATCATTAACAAGAGTAAAAGACTTCTAATGAACACTTGACCTAAAGCGTACTAACATGATTAAGCCTTAATCCCATATAATTAGTGAGGAAATGCTAGACGTTTGGTAATTTCTCCTCGCATCAGGATAAAAGATCCCATTGAAGCGGCAGATCCAATGCATATTGTATGGACATCTGGTCGCACAAATTGCATAGTAATTATGCTCTATTTTTACATAGCAGAGTTGTACAAAAGACATGTAAGAGGAAAAAAATTAGAAATGAGCTTCATTCTCACTAGAACTGGAAAAAGCCCTGTAAAGTTTTCTGGTTACCTTCTCCATGGCTTCTATATATTGCTCCACATAATCTCCAACTTTTTTACCCAAGGCCATAGTTTCAGGCTGTGATTCAGCTCCTTCGGGATTGGGAATTACGGAACCATAACCTGAAGCTGTACAAGAACATTTCCATACATATCTGTTAGATTTTCAATTAGAAAAAGGACTAGATTATTCCCAGTTAACACTGCATAACCAAAACAAACAACAAATTTCAGTCAAGAACTTTTCACTTTTTATCTTTCAGGCAGAAACAGGAATCTTTCCTTTGAGTTTTCCTTATGAATATACTAGTAACAAGATTCTTTTTTTATCAGTGACTAGTAACAAGATACTTTCAAAGTAAACATGAAGGATCCAAGGCACTTATCCAATGAGAAACAACTTTCCGTCAAGAAACTTTCCCCTTTTTATCTTTCTAGGAAAGAACAAGAAATATTTCCTTTCAGTTTTCTAATCTCAATGATATACTAGCATTACAATCCAAGGTGGTAGGTAGATTATTTTGTTGATTCACAAGAAAGAGAAACGGTAATTTTCATCAATCCACCAGACAAGGAGTCAAGTAGACAATACCAGCAACACAAAGCATGAAACAGCATCACTAACCATGTCATCTGATACATGAATCAGAGTTACTGGGGAAATAATGAGAAATCAGCTGCCAAAGCTTGGAGTCTAAATGTATTATGACAAAACAGACACAGAACTAGCTGACAACACAAAAGCATATCAAGAGGGGGGAGACAATGTAAATATCTCATAGAAGACAAATAGCAGACATACCCGGATCCTTTGCAATGAAACTCAAGACTCTATTGACGAAATTGCCCAAGTTGGCTAGCAACTCGCCGTTTAACTTTGCTCGTAAATCCGTCCAGCTAAACAAAGTGTCTGACACCTAGAATAACTGAAATCCATTAGTGATCATGCTAGCATAAAAGGGAATAACGGAAAAGGGATTTTTAGGCAACAGAAGTTAAAACCGCCAAGACCCACCTCTGGCCTGTTTGTCAGCAAGTAATATCTCCAAACTTCTACGGGAATGTTTGTATCTTTTGCATCATTACCGAATACTCCTATGCCCTTACTCTTCGAAAACTTGCCTGATTATGACAATCAATACATGCGAGGAAAATTTTCAAATCGGAAAAGAATTAGTTCTGTAGTATGAACTGGTGGTTGCAATATATTAAGTCTCGAGCCGCATTAACATATGGAAAACTCACAGCCTTATTTCCATCTAACCTGCTTCATAGTTCAAGTATTCCGTAACACTAATAGTCTTCATTAGAGTCCAGTTTTCACCAGTTCCAAGAAGCGTAGAAGGGAAAATAACCTGAAAAATAAAACATTTGTTTTCTTACGTGCAATAGCTGCTAACAGAAATAATATCCCTATGGTTAAAGCTTATCCGACATAGCAACTGAGCGAAAAATTCGAAGCATTAGGACTCCCTAAGAAAATTTTCCCAAGTCGATCAATCAATCAATCAACTATGCTTCAATTTTAAATTAGTCGATATATGGTTTCTCATTTTCAATTATGCTCTAGTCAGTGCCATTTCATCTTAACATAAACTGATTTGTCAATTTGTCTTAAGTGACAAATTAGGGGATCTCTAAAACTAGAGAATCTCCAACTCTTATACTTACCCCCTACACGGACATCCCAGTCTCTAAGAAACTCATTTTTAAGTATAATAGTTTGTTGACCCAAATAAGGGTTGTGCCTCCTTTTTTGATAGCTTTCAGTCATGTAAAAGGCATCTCCTTGTTATATGATTCATTAGGGATAATAGTACAACAACATACCCAGTGAAATCCCACAACGTGGGGTCTGGGAGGGTAAGGTAGAGTGTACACAGACCTTACCTTGGTAGGTAGATCGGTTGTTTCCGAGAGACCCTCGGCTAAAGACAAATCACAAGCAAGCAAGAGAAACGGTCAAACCCGGACAAGAAATTCAGATTCATTAGGGATAATAGTACTTAAGTTTATATGGTCAACACTAATAGAATTCAGATTTCTTTTTCTTTCTTTAGTTTTTTCTTTTTTGGGGTAATGTAAGATTTCAAATTATCTTGAAAATTGAGAGATCCGCAATGCCATCTTCAAATTCAGTGGAATTAATAGACCCATCCCTCTACCTTTTGCCATTTAAATATTAGACTTGGTTTACTAGCAAGACTACATCACTGCAAACTAATGACATGCTTGAAATCCGCTACTCATCCAAACTAATGACGTGCTTGAAATACACTACTTATCTCTTATAAATAACATGTTTTTATTGAGAGCTATCTATCTCTGCCATGACACAATGTAAATGAACATTTATTAACAGCATTACAAGCGACAAATGAACATATTCTGATGCTCCTAAGCTGAAACATGAGCAATTTCCATCAAAGACATCTCACGGGTAAGACCTCAATCGGTATCCGCTTCTTTTTCTGAACAACATTTCCGTAACTAAACAAAATCAATATAGTTTTTAAAAAATAAGGTGTTCTCTCCTCATCATGTCACATGATATATTTTGACTAGGCAATGGACATATTACTATAATTATTACTTTTTAATAATGGAAGTGCCTTAACCGGATAGCGTGCACCACTACTAGTACAGCAGTGAACTCATCTTGTTGTTATTTTAGAAGTGTGCAAACATTTAAGAATGTCCTAAATACAAAAACATGATTTAATTCCTTCTCAACAAATATATGAGTTAATATGGATGGAGGTAATAAAATACATCATCAACTCAACGGAACCTTGACAAAACGGAAAATTGACTTCTATGTTAACAAAAACCCTATACTAGTAACACTGCTTCAACTTTTTTTTTATCATAGAACAACCGATGACTGAGCCTTCCAGCAGCCACTCAACACCAATCAAGAATTAAAAAAAATAGTTCAAAACAAAGTTCTCTCTTGAAAATACAATATGTGGTCAATTTCTTTCTTCTTTTTCCTTATCCTACGTAAACTTTGACATGCTCTAAAGTCAAAGAGGGAATTTAAATATGTAAATGTCAAGCCATTAGTAATGTTTCTGAGAAAGGTAGCCCTAAAGATAATGCAAGAGTAGTAAACAATTATCAAGGCAACACAATCTCAGTGCCTTAATTTGTCTCCATTATCCGTTACTCAAAGTACACTAACTTGACTTCATAGTATTCAACCACATCTTTACCACCAAAAAGATGATGAAACTTTTATTTTCCTAGAACTTACAGTATGAAAAGGCACATTATCTTTGCCCATAAACTGATAGAGCTCCACATTCTCTGGATTCTTCCACCACTTCTCCCACTCAGTTGTGTAGCATGAGGTTATTGATACATATCCAATAGGAGCATCAAACCACACGTAGAAAACCTAATTACCAATAGATCAATAAATAACGTCATTAAGCAAATATAAATGGTATTGAACAATAAAAGAGAGATTTGCTGGTTCAAATTATGCCAGCGCATGAATTGATAACAGCAAGTGGAGTAATTATCCGTAAAAATAACAAGTCACGACCAACTATTGTTTAGACAGAAAAAAGGGCAACAAGTTACAACTAACAGTTTTACTCAATCAACCTTGTCCTTATATTTTTCATGTGGAACTGGAACCCCCCATTTCAGATCTCTAGTTATACACCTTGGCTTCAGTCCTTCTCTAAGCCAGGCATGTGTTGTGTGGATAGCATTCTGACTCCACCCCCCAGCTACTGACAGGTCGTTGACGTATGCTTCTAATTTATCCTTCAGCAAAGGGAGCTCAAGAAACAAATGATCCGTATCTCGGATGCATGGGGTGTTACGGCAAACCTGTAGAGTAAGCAAGCTAAGACTTCAGTAGTAAGTAAAATCATTACCACATTCATGTATTGTTGATCCAACATGCTTTATGTCCTTCAAGTTCTAGGCATTTTAAAACTTCCAAATACAAGGTTGTTTAACCTTTGTAACAAGTAAGTCAAGTATCTTGGTAAAGGAATACTCAATGAGAAGTATTTTTTTAGCAACCAGATGATGAGAAGTATTTAAACTATATTGTATTAAGAAATACACATATGGAACGAAGAGGACAAGCAAACCTTGCATCTTGGATCCTTCAATTCGGTGGGATTTAAGAGCTTTCCACACTTCTCACATTGATCTCCTCGTGCAGAATCATAGTTGCAACCTGGTGTCGGGCAGTTACCCTCTACAAGGCGGTCAGCCAAAAACTTTTCGCATGTATCACAGTACGGCTGTGAAATAAACTTAGCGTCAGTAATAAATATGTCAAATTTGATGCATCAACTGGGTCCGGGCAACTTCAATCTATTAAGATATTTGAACCCAGAGCTTAAATCAAGCTGCTACCAGAAAATAGTAGAACTTATTAAGAATTATATACCTGTTGCATGGTGTTCTCAGAGAGCCAATTATTCTCCCAGAGCTTCTTGAAGATTGCCTGACAAACTTCAGTCTGTTGTGGAGTTGATGTGCGTCCAAATTGATCAAAGCTTATATCAAACCATTTA
This sequence comes from Anisodus tanguticus, assembly GCA_034509755.1. Classification (NCBI taxonomy): domain Eukaryota; kingdom Viridiplantae; phylum Streptophyta; class Magnoliopsida; order Solanales; family Solanaceae; genus Anisodus; species Anisodus tanguticus. The sequence continues at coordinate 10,400,214 of CM067543.1, read as the reverse complement.
TAAACTTCTCCATGGATTGCATGATATCTTCAAAACCAAGAAAAAGAAGGAATTGAGAACGAGGCAACTAAACCACCAGCAAAATTGCAACAATGAATTTTTTTGAAATTGAACCAAAAATAAAAGAGTTAATGGTCAAAAACACACCTCAACTATCACATTTTAGCGAGTTTCACAACCAAACTATCAATTGTTCCCTTTTTCTACCTGAACTATCACCATCTGTGTATTAAAACACGCCTCGAAGCTGATTAGGCCAACTATCAGTTGTTCCTTTTTCCTACCTGAACTATCACCATCTGTTCAACTAGATGTGATTTAATACATATATGGTGATAGTTCAGGTACGAAAAGTACGTACATGGTGATAGTTCATGTATGTTTTTTACCATTAGGTAACTTCGATATCAAATATGCATGACTATCACCACCTACTCAACTAGGTGTATTTTAATACATATATAGTGATAGTTCAGGTACGAAAAGTACGTAGATGGTGATAGTTCAAGTGTGTTTTTGACCATTAGCTAGCGTTTAGCCACAGATTTTGAAAATTTATCTTTAAATATTTTCAAGCTCCAGACCAGTTTTCGGGAGAAATTTCACTTCCACTCAAATTTTCAAGTTTAATCTAACACACAGAGATGTTTCATATATAGCAATTCGAACTAATTTAATTGAAGCACACTTAATTAATCGAAAAATTACTTGTCACAAATTTGCTTGGGAGTGCAATTTTCTTCCAAGGCTTTAGTTTCCGTAGCAGTGCCATACTCATCAGTACCACACATATATATAGCATTGTAATCCCTAAGTCTACAATATCTCGCAAACACATCAGCACTCAATACACCTGCAAAAAACACACAAAATCATTAATTTAAATACAAAATTAAGGAAAATTGAGGATTTTTGAATTGTTGTGATTTACTTACTTCCGATTATGTTTCCGAGATGAGGAACATTGTTGACGTACGGTAAAGCGCTTGTGATTAGGATGTTTCGTTTTCCCGGTATCGGAAGTTTGGGAGTTGCCTGCGGCGGGATATTGTCTCCGTTGCCGGCGGCGGAAAAATCACCCATCTTACTGAAGTTTCTGTCTAGGGTTTTAGATTGCAGGTGTTTTGCTTGGATTGCTTCTCTTAACAGGATTTGGACCTTTTTACTTAAAGACACTGTTTGGATTAACTTATTTTAAGTATTTTTTGTTTGAATAAATAAAATAATAATTTTAATTATTTATTTTTAAATTAAATAATAAAAATAAATCAACGATTATAAGTTAGAATTTCTAACTTATCACTTTTGACATTCAAATTGCTCTAAATCTGATTTGCTGTATTTTTCATTTTTTCGTTTTTTAAAATCCTTTTTGATTTACTCCATTTTTATTTTTAGAAAGTTTACTTCTTTGGTTCTCCACTACACTCTTTCCTCTATTTAATGAAAAAAGACATAAATACTATAGCATACGTTTGGTTTTTCTTGCAAATTAAATTAGAATTTAGAACCAAGTCAAATATTTCAAAATATTGATGGCAGTTAAAATATTTTTAAGAAAATGATAAAGGAGCCATTGCACATGGACCAATTCACGTTATTACTATAGTTTATATGTTATATTAAGTGACCTAATTTACTTTTTATGATATTGATCAATATTTACTAAATATGATGGCTTATAATTAGTACATATATTATCTAATAGTAGTAGAAAGATTATTTTTACTATTTGTGCCTTAAAAATTGAACTCCAATTGAAATAACGGAATATTTAATTTCAAAATAGTTAATACTATATATATATAGTTACTTCTTAAAGTTGGATTTTACAATTTCAATATGTTAATAGTGAACAATGATATGCAAGTCATTTCACAATATTTTCACTGTATTGTTGGCAAACACTAAAGTAACTATCAAAATTCAGAGTTAATTAAAATATTTTTCCATTATCTCTTTTTTAGCCCGTAAATTAATAATCTGATTCTGCTTTTGTATATATATGTCTCGTTGTTGAATTTTCCAGTGACATGCACTAAGAAATTAGTGAAGTCACTAAGAAATTAGTGAACTATAAGTTAGATGTCCATTTTTAGCATGTTGAATATCTCTGTTGAGTCTGAGACTATCTCAACGGAAGTAAAATTATGTTGTAAAACTATATAAGGATATTGATAGAATTAGAGATACTTTTCATGAAATCAATAATCGAAGCTTTATTACTGTTTGAGATTATTCCCGTGATTTTCCTTATTTGAATTACATAGACATGAAATCAATAATCAATAATGATTCCTAACAATGATTCATCTCCTTCGCTGCATTTGTTTGGTATGATTCTTTGTTTTAATAATAAAAACATAGTTTGAATTGTGTATCTTTGAATTGAAGGTTCCACCTTGTTGGAGTGAAAAATGTGATACCTTATTGCAATAAGGCAAGTTCAGTTGGCAGACAACTTTTTACTTGAGGGGGGGAGGGGGTGGAGGAAAATCATTTTTGTAGTAAAAAAGGGTCTTTTTCATAATATCTGAAAAAATCGAGTTTTTTTTCCTCTTATGAAACAAGTTATTATTTGAAAATATACCATAATATACGTACATGATATACACGGTATACACGATATACACACAGTGTATATCATGATTTTTGGTAATAGTTTTTGTATATAATTAGCATTGTACACTTACCATAATTATAGAATTATTGTACAAATAGAATATGATTTTTGAAGTAGAATAGAAATAGAATTTTTCATATTATGAAAATTGTAAATTGTATATATATTCATTCATTAATGAAAATAATGAAGGGTTTATTTCTTTCAATTAGTTTTACTTTGTGTATGTCATTCGTTCTAGATTGTAATATACAAAGTTGTTATGATACAAGCACAAGTTATAATAAACCCGAAGTTTACTAAAGTAAATGACTATATACTTATTCATTAATGAAAATAATGAAGTACATTATTTCTTTCATTATTCTTGATCAACTAGATGTGCCAAAAAGGAGGAGGTTATGACAAAAGATGAGATTAATGTAAACTTTGTTATGGTTCCTAAACCAAACTACTTTTCAATTGTTGTTGTCAAAGATCAGAGTGTTAGTTATGGACTGATTAGTGCAGTTGCCTAATAATTCCTGTCAGTCAACGAAAATGTGACTGGCATTTTCAGGAGCAGTTCCTGTTATATTAATTAGTGTTGATAGCTTAGTTCAGACAGAAGAAACTTTTTCTAAAAAGAAAAAAATTACTCTTTTCTAAGAAAAGAAAGTCACGTTTTTTTCAGAAAAATAACTTTTTAGAAGAAAAAAGTTATTCTTTATTTTTAGAAAATTGTGACTTTAAAAGTTGTCTTTTACTAAAAGTCTCGTCCAACCGATGTGTTTGTTGTGAACAGACTCTTAAGTTATTATAAATATATGATACTTCTTAAAAAAAAAAAAAGACAATTTTTACAGATTTTTCTTCTTCTCTCTATTGCTTTCTACAACTCACAAAAATTATACTTGTGAAAAGTTTTGAATTAATTGATGAATCATCCCTGCGGCAATAAAATGGGAGGCTTAAATTCCTTAAGAACAGAGATTACCTATCAAAGACGAATTTTCTTCTCCAAGTATTATTTTCTAACAATCTTAAGAAATTTAATTCACTGCAATGGAGGCTACTGGAAGTGATACTGTTTTTAACAAGATGTTCGAAGTGTTCAAAATGGATCATTTTGATGGCTCAAATTTCACTCACTGGAAAGACAAGTTATTGTTCTTTCTTACGGAATTAGGAATTGCTCATCTGATGAGTTCTGATCTTCAGGCAATTCCAGAACCTAATGTTCAGGATACTGCCGAAATCAAACGCAGCACGCAAAAAACGCAATGCGCTGTAGGGGCTTTATTTTAAATTCATTGTCTGATCGTTTATATGATTTTTTTCATCCTCTTAAATAACAGCAAGAAATTTGGAAAGCCTTGGAGCATAAATACACTACTGTGAAACAAGGAACAGATAGATGTTGGAAATTTGCATTTGGTGGGAGGTACGCCCACCCATATTTAATGAATTAAACACTAGGATTCCGCATGTTGTAGGCTTTGTCTCTTCACACGTGCATAATCTACTAAGTGAGTAGATGACCGTAGGGCCAAGAATCGTCAAATTTCGTTGAGAAATGAAAGAGATATTGGTCCACGAAGCAAGGTGTTTGAGGTATGAAAATATGGTGTGGGACAAATCTACCACATCGGTGGGAAAATGAAGAATTGCTCTCTTTATAAGTCTCAAAATTGGCTAAGGGTTTGGAACCCCAAGGGGTAACCCATGTGTTTGAAGGAGGGAGGACCTAGATGTGCTTTGGTTCGAGGCTAAGCCCACACGCGCGCCGCCCGCCCGTCCCGATCGGTCCGGGCTCGGGTCACAGGTCTTGGGTCTTAGGTCTTTTCTGATAGACCCCCAAATTGTTTAATATTTACAGTTTGGTCCCTGAAGTTACTGGAAAGCTGAAATTGGGAACGACGGAAGGCAGAAAGTTTCTGCCTACCGTTTGAGTCGTTTTTGGAGCGTTATTGCACATTAACCAGCCATTACTTGGCTGATTAACTCCCCCCATAAACAACCATTACTTTGGCTGATTAACTCCCTCCTTCAAAGGCCATACATAAACAATCATTTTCTTGGCAGTTGAGAAGTCTCCTCTTATGCTATATATTGATGCCTTTTGGCTCAATTGTGGGTGACAGAAAAAATGAGACTACACAATATACACAGAGACAAACAGAAGAGAGAAACAACACAGAATCAACCTATTTTGTGTTTGTTTTTTTCGTCAGAATTAACTTATTTGCTTTGTAGTGTTGATTAGTTGTTTTATTTTGGGAGACTATTGCCCGTTAACGTAAAATCATATATACGGGGAAATCTTGTCTTAAAGACAGAGAGTCATCTCTCGACTCAACCACAGTTGTAACAATTCAGATATAGTGTTTCTTGATTTTAGGTTATAAAGATTCAAGACTCAACAACCTTACGGCAGTTCTGAATATTGGCTTGTTTGTTTATCCTTTTGAACACTTGTAATATTTATTTACTTCCCATACTTCTTTACAATATCCAATAATTTTAAGACAAGATTGTATTAGTGTTCGAAAGATGTCGGTCGGAAGTTGTGTGACCAAATCTGGATATGGCTGTGATTTTCTGGTAGAAGAAAGTTGTGATTATGCTGTTGAAGGTCAACGTGTTCATGGTGTCACCGCTCCCGAGAGTGGTGGGAACAAGCGCCAACGAGAGGCTGAGGATGTCAAGTGGGACAAAAGGAAAAGGCTGAAGATGTGGTTCTATCTTGTAGCAAAAGGCCTATATATATCCCAGACAAAGGATCCGAATTATGGTAAGGAGGAAATTGACACTCAGTCCGACCATGCGACCGAAGTGGGCCAGAATCCGAAATTGGGAAAAGTAATTTTTCTTCCTTGTCAAGAATAAGATTAAATGATGTCTGATTAAAAAGGGCTTAAAGTAAGGAGGAATATGAAAATATTTTCACGAAATAATTTATATTCCTTACGCTTTAAAATCAGAAGTTTAATCTCATCTTCCTTCCCGTTTAAAGATTGAATTTTGTAAACGACTTAAAAAGATCCGTTCTTTTGAGTGTAATTATTAAAAGTGAGTAAAGTATGTTCGCACATACGAGGAAGAAAGATCCACTAACTGTGCGAAAATTGTTATCACTCTTAAGTAAGCGCCAACAATTGTCTGGGCACCAATCTCAAGGGAAGAAGACTAAAAGATAATGTCTTATCTTAAGACGTTGAACCTGTCACACTATTTGACAGAAGATCCTTCATTTGATAGGATGATATTGGACACTCAGTCGTACAAAGCCTACGGGTGACTGGAGTGGGCCAAAATTCCTTTGATAGGATGATATTGGAAACTCAGTCATACAAAGCCTACGGGCGACTAGAGTGGGGCCAGAATTCATTTGATAGGAAAAATAATGGACACCTAGTAAGGTGGGCCAGAGTTTTCAAGTCTTAAATGATCTGAAGGCCTAAACAAAGGCAGAAAAGAAATTGGACACTCAGTCTGCCAAAACAACTGGAGTGGGCCAGAGTATCCAGATCACATATGATCCGGTTACGCCCTAACCACGAGCAAAAGATTGTTCATTTGAAGCAACGCCACCTCTCAAGTAGAAGGGGTTGGAGAGGTTGTCCTCAATAGGACTTCATGGAATGGGATCACTCTAAAAGGAGGTGATAAATGTCCCAAACATGGTTTAAGGGACGATGTTGGTCAAGCTGGTATGAGACTAGTCCAACAGGTCTGTAATAACTAAAAATGGTACAGTATGTCTGTAGCCAAATGAATGATATATTTGTAATCCGTGCATATATGCCATCATAGATTAAGACACGTTAAATAGAAAGTCATTCAAAAGCTAACGAAGTTGAGATTGTTACTTTCTGTCGACATAAACCCTCAAAATGAATATGAGGTAGGCGAAGAGGCAAAATTACCTTTCCATTCCGTAAAAGGAATAGCGAAAGAAGCACCGCTCATCTAGAACTTAGTCACACCTACTTGAGTGATTTGAAGTTTATACAAAATAGAGCGGGGAGACAAGTATGTTGTGACCTTCTTGGATGATGGTACAACGTATTGTATCATTTGCTTGTTGAAAAGCAAAGATGAAGTTGTTGAAGCGGATAAGCGCTACAAAGAAGAAGTTGAAAATAACTAAGCTTACAGATTGAGGAATTCGTAGTGATAGAGGGGGAGAATGTGAAGCATCGTTCATTAAACGACTGTTCATTACTCACCTCAGTCCAACGGTGTTAGCCAAGCGCAAAGCCGTACGCCCAAATTATGTGGGACAAGGCGATCCTTACCGCTAATGCGATTCTCAACAGAACTCCACATAAGGACAATGGGGACAACCCTCCGTGTGAGACATGGAAAGGATCTCACATACAAATGTTGTGATGTGGGGTGGCTTGGTAGAAGTTGGAATACCGAATGAGGTCAAGTTAGACCTAAGACTGTAGATTGCATATCCACTGGATATGCAAATAACAGTAGTGCTTATCGCCTCTTGGTGTCAAAGAATGATGAATTCTTTGAAGATAACTTTCCTTGAATAGGAAAAATAAGTAATTGCTCAAGGTTAACAAGAACCCCCGAGTGCCTGACTGTCCGGAACTAGACGTTTCGTATCTACAGGACTCGGAAGTTGCTGTCTATCCGGAACTTAAAATTCTAGATCTACAGAACTCAGGGATTCTAGATGTTGAACCGAGATGGATCAAAGAGGGGACAAATGCCTGTTCCAGGCCTTCTAGCTTGTATGGTTGAGAATGAACCATGGATAATTAACAAATAATTGTCATCTCCAGAAGCATTGCTTTGGAAAGAAGCTACAAAGAGAGAAATCGATTCCATCATATAGAACTATACTTGTGTAATTGTTGATCTTCCTCCGGAAAAGAACCTTTGGGCTGTGAAAAAGGATACTCAAAAGTGAGTACAAAGTAGATGGATCTCCTGACGAGTATAAGGCCTCGGCTACTTGTACATGTGCTCCCATGTGAGTAGCTTAACATCCAGGGCCATTGCAGTCTTTCGTGGCATGGATGTTGAAACAACCTTCCTAACCGAAGAGTTGGAAAAGGAGGATCAGAGTTGGTTTGCTGGACTATTGGGCTTCTTCCTGAACTTTCATTTTGGTCCCTGAAATGTTTACATTTTGGTCTTGAAAGTTTAAGATAAAACATAAACAATGAATCTGACCACAGAAACATTGACTCTAAAGTTAGAAAGCCAACAGTTGGAAAATCAACAGTCTGAAAGTAGAAGTTATATTGAAACAAAAGATACGGGTATCACAGATGACAGCTTAAGAATTGGATTTCTAAGACATCTAACAGACTGGTCTAACTCCAAATTCAGTTGTGAGATAATTGACAGTCTCGTTAAAGCACTAATGGATATGAATCATAGAACTTATTGGAATCATGGTGCACCCATAGACAAGGAGTGATATGTGCAGGTCACATGTAGTTCAATGTATTGTACACACTACAACCGACTTGGTATCGGCCTACAAAGCAGATCAGTTGAACTAAGGTTCACTCGTGATTCTGGAAATAATTGATAGAAGGCGTTAAGTCGGATATGACGATATCTGAAATATTCACTTATCTACGGATTATAGTATTCTGGATGTCCAGCGGTTCTGGGAGAACACAGTGATGCAAACTAGACATCAGATATGAAGAACACCAAAGCCACAAGTAAATGTGTATGGTGGGTCTTGGAAATCCTCTAAGAAAACTTGCATCGGCCGATTCATGATGGAATCGGAGTTTATCTCTTTATACAAAACATGAAAAAAGTTGAGTAACTTCATGACTCCTTAGAGGACGTCCCTTATTGGGAGAAACTCGTGCCTTCAATAGTTATAAACTGTGGCTAGCCGGTCGGCTTCAAGAAGGACACGGATGACGACGTATGGACATACATGTCAGGATATGTCAGAGACATAAGACCGTATGACAGTTGATCATCACGAGTGTCACTTCCTTTATTAATCAAAAGATATAGCGGACCCTTTTTTTTAACTAAGGGACTACCCGGAGATCAAGCGTTCTGCCTGTCTAAGGGAATGAGCTTAAAACCCAAACAATATGAACCTTTGCGGTGGTAACCCAACCATACTGACTGGAGATCCCAAGAATTTGGTTCAATGGGAAAACTAAGCTGCAAAAGGTTCAGTTGAGCGCTTCGGTGGAAGCAAGAGCACTTCAGATAATGATTTCTGTAAGAAAACATGAATCCAAAGTTGTTCCCGCGATAGACATTAAAGTGCTACCTACATGGTGGGTAAAGATTAAGCTTCCAAACCTTTAACGATCCTCAAACGTTTGAGGTTAAGGTTGGGGAAACTTTTAATGATTCCTAACACTTGTGAAGTGGGGTATAGCAGGATACCTTGTAGGAGATCACTCATTTAAATGAAAGGACATGCCGCCTCAAATGAATGCACTTAAGAATTAAAGTGTGTCTATGGCCACAATGGACAGAACAATAAGAATGAAAACAAATAAGGAGAGTTATTGTGTTGGTATCATTGTCTTGGCTTACACTAAACACTGACGGTTCAAGACATCACGTTCACCGCGCAGTAAGTAATTCCGGTGGTATTCAACTAGGGAAGGTTCAAAGCAGAAGCTACCTCTCTTGATGCAATATCTTTTCGCTGAAAGATTGTTGAAAGTAGGCACCATGTGTGTGCGCCAAAAAATCTTTCAATAGGGGATTGTTGGAAATTTGCCTTTGGTGGGGAGGTGTGTCCACCCATATTTAATGAATTAAACACTAGGGTTCCGCATGTTGTAGGCTTTGTCTCTTCACACGTGCATAATCTACTAAGTGAGTAGATGACCGTAGGGCCATGAATCGTCAAATTTCGTTGAGAAATGAAAGAGATATTGGTCCACGAAGTAAGGTGTTTGAGGCATGGAAATATGGTGTGGGACAAATCTACCATATCGGCGGGAAAAGGAAGAATTGCTCTCTTTATAAGTCTCAAAATTGGCCAAGGGTTTGGGACCCCAAGGGGTAACCCATGTGTTTGAAGGAGGGAGGATCTAGATGTGATTTGGTTCGAGGCTAAGCCCACACGCGCGCCGCCGCCGCCCGCTCGTCCCGTCCGGTCCGGGCTCGGGTCGTGGGTCTCTTTTGATAGATTACAGTTTGGTCCCTGGAGTTTGTAGAATCTGAAATTGGGAACGACGGAAGGCAGAAAGTTTCTGCCTACCATTTGGGTCATTTTTTTGGAGCGTTACTGATTAACTCCCCCCATAAACAACCATTACTTTGGCTGATTAACTCCCTCCTTCAATGGCCATAAACAGCCATTGCCTTGGCAGTTGAGAAGTCTCCCCTTATGCTATAAATTGATGCCTTTTGGCTCAATTGTGGGTGACAGAAAAAATGAGACTACACAATATACACACAGAGACAAACAGAAGAGAGAAACAACATAGATTTTGTCCACAAATGTGAGCAGAAACAGTGTATAAAACAGAAACTCTTCCTTCCCTTTCCATTCTTCAGGAAGTCGTTTCGTGTTTGTTTTCTTCGTCATAATCAACCTATTTACTTTGTAGTGTTGATTAGTTGTTGTTTTATCTTGAGAGACTATTGCCCGTTAACGTAAAAGCATATATACGGGGAAATTTTGTCTTAAAGACAGAGAGTCATCTCTCGACTCGGCCACAGTTGTAACAATCCAGATATAGTGTTTCTTGATTTCAGGTTATCAAGATTCAAGACTCAACAACCTTGCGACAGTTCTGAATATTGGCTTTGTTTGTTTATCCTTTCGAACACTTGTAATATTTATTTACTTCCCGTACTGCTTTACAATATCCAACAATAGATTCCTTAGTCTGAAATTTTTTGAGTTTCAAATGTTAGATGGAAATCTGTTATGGAACAGGTTGATGAGTTGCTTGTCTTGATTTCTAGACTCAAAAGATTTTAAAGTGGTAGTTTTTGAATCTCTTCAAGTTATTGTAGTACTTGCAAAACTACCAGCCACTTGGAGTGATTATACATTCTTCAGAAGACTTTAATGTGGACCAGTTGACAAAGCATATTCGAATTGAAGAAGAAACACGGAAACGTGAAAATAAATATGCTGCAGAAACTGGTTCAAAAGTGAATTATATTGAGTCTACCAAGAGAAATAATTCTGGCAAATCTAGAAACAAGGCCGAAAAAAGAGAAAATTGATGCTACTCAAAATGAAAATTCTTCTAACAAGAAGAAAGAACCATGTTATAACTGTTGCAAACACGATCATTTTAAGAGAGACTGCAGATATTTGAAGAGGCAGAAAAAGAAGAAAATGCTGGACAGAAGAATGTTAATAATGTTGTCTTCTTCGAATATTATTGCAATGATTTCTGCTTTTTCTAGTTTGCACCTGAGTACGGTAACTGAGTGCAGCTTGATAACGACTTTGAAATCTACAGATTGATGGTATGATTCTGGTGCTACCATTCACGTGTGCAACAACAAGAGTTTCTTCAAACACTACGAAGTAACAACAAGTGATGAAAATATTTTAATGGGGAATCACGACACTGCCAAGGTCCTTGGAAAAGGAACAGTTGAACTGTAATTTACTTCGGGAAAGAAGTTGATTTTAACAAATGTTCATCATGTTCCTGATGTTAGGAAGAATTTAATTTTTATAAATTTATAATGTAAAATAGGCACCAAAGCTGTTATAGAGGCAGAAAGTATTATTTTCTCTAAAAATGGTGTATTTGTAGGACTAGGCTATGTTCAAATTAAGTATTAATAAAGTTGATGTTTCTGCTTATATGATTGAGTCATCTATTAATTTATGGCATGCTAGAATTTCACATGTTAATTTTAGATATGTTAAGTTTATGTCAAAAATAAATAATTTTTTGCTGTAGAGAAAGATGATAAAAAATGTGAAATATGCATATAAACCAAGATGACTAAGAAATCTTTTCCATAGAATGAAAGAATAAGTACTTTACTTTAACTTAGAGTTGAAATAGATACTTTATTTCTTTTATAGATGATTATTCTAGATACATGTATGTTTATTTAATGAAAACAAAAAATCAAGCCTTTGATATGTTTAAAAGTTACAAAGTTTTAGTAGAAAATCAATTGGAAAAAAAATTAAAACTTTACGTAGTGATCGAGGATGTGAATATCTTTCCAATGAGTTTTCTGTATTTTGTGAAGAAAATGATTTGATTCATCAAATTACTGCACCATATATCCCCACAACAAAATGGTCTTGGTGAAAGAAAAAGTAGAATGTTGGTAGATATGATTAACATCATGCTTTTACATGCTAAGTTACCGACAAACTTTGTGAAGGGGAAAGTCCCGAAGGCGAAACCCCCCACCTGTACCAGAGGCCCCTTGGCCAGGTGGGATGTAAATCGAGGGATATGCGCGAGTTGCAAGGGAGAGGACCAACGGGACACGAACCCAGCAACAACTCTTGCAATATTTAAGCAAAGACTGTCACCACACGGATTCGAACCCGCGACGTCGGAGTGGTTGTACCCCAATTACCTTGCCACTTACCAACTCGTTTGTGCCCCTGGGGGCAATTACCGACAAACTTGGGAGGGGAAGCTTTTGTTAACTGCTTCTTTTGTGTACAATAGAGTACCTTCGAAGAAGTTTAAGGTTTCAACATATGAATTATGGAAAGGATGAAAGCCCAACATAAATTTCTAAAGGGTATGGAGCTGTATAGCATATTGTAGAATTTCATACCCTAAAAAAATCAAAGTTAGGACCTAGAGGAATTAAAAGTATATTCGTAGGATATACTGAGAATTCAAAAGCATACATGCTATTATATATTGAGTCTAAAGTTATTGTGGAATCTAAGATGTTGAGTTCTTGGAAACAAAGTGTAGGGATATTACAAAGGTTGCAGGAAACGGGAATTACAAGTAACTGCTAATGTAAGAATTGAAATTACAATTCAACTAGAAATCTGAAAATTACAAAGATGAACAAGAAAAACTGAAAAACTGTTTTTGCTGAGTCGAGTGTGGCACTCTGTCCTTAAGACAATATTGCCCCGTATGTATCCTTTATACGTCCTGGACAATTCGTCTCCCAAGATAAAACAGCAATGGAACAATTGAGCAAAGGAGACTCAAAAGCTACCGTGAAGAATATTGAGTAACGAAATGATGCTTGGAAGTTGTCGGAAGAAAACTGATTTTCTGCTTGTGTATTTTTGTGTATGTTTTTTGTGTGCCTCAACAATGGTGTAAGGGGTGTTTATATAGGTGAGGGAGGGTTGTTTAACTGCCTCCATAACAGCCATTATTGGCCAAATAATAGCAATTATGGAGGTAGTAAAGCCACCAAAATAAATGGTGAAAGACCAACGGATTTGGCCATTATAGGAGGAGTAATTCAGCCAAAATAAATGGCTGAATTGAGTGCTTGGCGTTTACGTTCGACCATCGAAATTCGATTTTACGAAAACTTCGGGGACCAAACTGTACATCGAAAGAATTCGGTCCAAACGTACTTCGAAACTTCTGGGATCAAACTGTACTTCTGGCAAAGTTCTCTGGCCCAAAAAGATAATATCAGAAGGCCCACGGCCCACGACCCACGAACCCGAGAACTCGAAACTCGGAACCGGAACCGGACCGAACCGGACGGGCGGGCGGCGGCTGCGTGCGTGTGGTCTTTCCTTGAACCGAAGCACATCTAGTTCCTTCCTCCTTTAAACACATGGGATACCCCTTGGGGTCCCAAACCCCAAACCAATTTCGAGTCTTATATACATAACAATTCTTTCTTCCTCTACCGATGAGGGAGAATTGAACACAATACCACACTTTCCATGCTTTAAACACCTCACTTCGTGGACCAATATCTCTTTCATTTCTCAATGAAATTTGACGATTCTTGGCCCTACGGTTAACTACGTACTTAGTAGATCATGCATGTGTGAAGAACCGGATTCTCCAACATACGTAACACTAGTGTTTAAGCCGTTAAAGTTGGTCGGTCGCAACTCCCGCCAAAGGCAAATTTCCAACAATCCCCTCTTGAAAGAGATTTTGGCACACTCACATGGTGTCTTTTCATTTCCAGCAATATTTCAGCGGACGATGTTGCATAAGGAGAGGTAGCTTCAGCTTTGAACCTTCCATAGTTGAATACTATCGGACTTACTTACTGCGCGGTGAACGTGATGTCTTGAACCGTCAGTGTTTAGTGTAAGCCAAGTCAATGGTACCAACACAACAAATTCCCTTACTCTCTTCTTCGTAATGTTTTGTCCGTTTTGGCCATGGACAACGTCTTGGATTCTTAAGTGCGTTCATTTTGAGGCGGCCCGTCCTCGCACTTAAATAGGTGGTCTCCTACAAGGTATCCTGCTATACCCCACTTCACAAGTGTTAGGAACCATTAAAAGTTTCCCAAAACCTAACCTCAACTGTTGAGGAGCATTACAGGTTTGGAAAACTTAACCTTTACCCACACTGCAGATAGCACTTAAAGTCTATCGCGGGAATGACTTTGGATTTAGTGTTTCTTTTCAGAAATCACTATCCGAAGTGCTCATACTTCCACCGAAGCGATCAACTGAACCTTTACAACTTAGTTTTCCCATTGAACCAAATTACTGGGATCTCCAGTTAGTAAGGTTGGGTTACCGCTGTATTAGTCCTTATATTTTGGGTTTTAAGCCCATTCCCCTAGACAGGTAAGTCATCTGATCTTTGGGTAAGTCCTTTGTCAATGGGTCTGCTATATTATCCTTTGACTTAATGTAATCAATGGATATTATACCCGTGGTGATCAGTTGCCTAACGGTCTTATGCCTCCGTCGAATATGATGAGACTTGCCGTTGTACATAGCATTCTGTCCCCTTCCTAGAGCCGACTGACTGTCGCAGTGGATCATTACTGAAGGTACGGGTTTGTTCCAACACGGAACATCCTCTAAGAAGTCATGAAGCCACTCAGCTTCTTCTCCTGCTTTGTCTAAAGTGATAAACTCCGATTACATTGTGGATCGGGCGATGCAAGTTTGCTTAGAAGATTTCCAAGACACGGCCCCACCACCAATTGTAAATACATACCCACTGGTGGACTTGGTGTTCTCTATATCAGATATCCAGTTTGCATCACCGTACCCCTCTAGTACAAATTGGATATCTCGAATAGTGTAACCCGTAATTTAACATGTATTTCAGGTATTGTAATACCCGATTCAACGCCTTCCAGTGATTATCACTCGGATTACGGGTGAACCTAGCCAACTTATTAACTGCGTAAGCAATATCAGGTCGGGTGCAGTTTGTTAAATACATCAAACTACTGATCACTTGTGCATATCGCTCCTGGTATACAGGTGCACCAAGATTTTTATCAAGCTTTTGATTTGTATCCATTGGTGACGTTATCGGTGAACTGTCTAACATCTCGAACTTTCTCAAAACATCCTCGATGTAGTGAGACTGAGATAAGACCAGTCCGTCAGACGTCTTAGAGATTTTAATCCCTAAGATAACATCTGCGATACCCATATCCTTCATGTCGAAGCATTGTTTCAACATGTTCTTAGTCTCTAGGATTACCCTAGGACTGCTTCCTGCGATTAACATGTCGTCTACATACAGGCATATGATAACAAATGAGTCAGAGTTACCTTTCGTGTAAATACATTTAACACACTCATTAATGGAGAACCCCTTCGATAGTAGAGTACTATCAATTTTTTCGTGCCATTGTTTCGGGGCTTGTTTCAGCCCGTACAGAGATTTGACAAGTCGACAGACTTTCTTCTCTTGCCCTTGAACCACATACCCCTCGGGTTGGTCCATATAAATTTCTTCTTCCAAATCACCGTTTAGGAAGGCTGTCTTAACATCCATCTGGTGTATCTCAAGGCCACACAAAGCTGCGATCGCAATAAATACCCGTATGGATGTCATCCGGGATACCGGGGAGTAGGTATCAAAGTAGTCAAAGCCTTTTGTCTGCCGATAGCCCTTGACTACCAACCTGGCTTTGTACTTGTCTATAGACCCATCTGCTTTGTATTTCCGTTTGAGTATCCACTTACACCCCAACGGTTTATTTCCCGAAAGAAGATCAACCAACTCCCATGTATGGTTATGCAGAATGGAGCCTATTTCACTCTCAATAGCTTCTTTCCAGAGCGGTGCTTCTGGAGTTGACAACGCCTGAGCAATTGTACTTGGTTCATCATTAACCATATAAGCTACAAAGTCAGGACCGAAGGATTTATCCTTCCTAGCCCTTTTACTTCGCCTTAGATCTATCTCTGGAGTCTCCAAGTTCTGAGAATCTGGAACACTATATTCCGGATGTTCAGCCACCTCGAGATTCGCTAGATCTGAACCATTCAGATTTGGGCAGTCAAGGACTCCTGGATCTTGAGAGCTTTGTGCATAACTTCGTTTGAGAGAGGTTATGTCTTTTTCCTTTCTAGGAAAGGTACTTTCAAAGAATAGAGCATTCCTTGATTCCATTATTATACCCTGGTGGATATCTGGAATATCTGACTTATGCACTAAGAAGCGATAAGCACTACTGTTATTTGCATATCCGATGAATATGCAATCTACAGTCTTAGGCCCAATCTTGACCTGCTTTGGCTTGGGTACTTCAACCTTTCCCAGACAACCCCACACCTTAAAATATTTGTAGGTGGGTTTCTTTCCCTTCCATGATTCATATGGAGTTTTGTCCTTACCCTTATGTGGGACTCTGTTAAGAATCGTATTAGCAGTAAGGACGGCTTCTCCCCACATGTTTTGGGGAAGACCGGAATTGATAAGCAAGGCATTCATCATTTCCTTTAATGTGCGGTTCTTACGTTCCGCCACACCGTTTGATTGAGGTGAGTACGGAGCCGTCGTTTGATGAATAATGCCTTCTTGGGCACAGTATTCCTCAAATAGAGCTACATATTCTCCCCCTCTATCGCTACGAATGGATTTAATCCGTAGGCTAAGTTGATTCTCAACTTCTGCTTTGTAACGTCGGAACGCTTCAAAGGCCTCATCCTTACTTTTCAACAAGTAAAGGTAACAATATCTTGTGCTATCATCTATAAATGTCACAAAGTACTTATTCCCCCCTCTAGTTTGTGCAAACTTCAAATCACATATATCTGTGTGAATAAGTTCTAGAGGAGCGGTATTCCTTTCGACGGATCGAAAAGAAAGCTTGGTGAGTTTTGCCTCTACGCACACCTCACACTTATGTTGAGGGTTTATGTCGATAGAAGGCAACAACTCCATCTTTACCAGCCTTTGAATAGACTTGTAGTTTACGTGTCCTAATCTATGATGCCATAAATTAGAAGACTCAAACAAATAAGAAGAAGACTCAACTTTATTTCCTTGACGCAATACAGACATGGCATTCACTTTGAAGAGGCCTTCACAGACGAAGCCCCTCCCTACAAATGTGCCATTTTTAGTGAGTACAAACTTATTGGATTCAAATACTAGCCTAAAACCAGCATTAACCAATAAAGGTCCAGAAATTAAATTTCTTCTAATCTCTGGGACGTGCATCACTTCTTTCAGAGTAAGTTCCTTGCTCGGAAGTCATCTTCGGGACCACCTTTCCAACCCCCATCACGTCGGAAAAAGCGTTGTTGCCCATGAACGACTTCTTGTCGGCGGCGGCGGTGTGTACGTGGAGAAGGCATCTTTGTTGGAACAGATGTGCCTAGTAGCACCTGTGTCCACCCACCACTGCATCGGATTCTCCACCAAGTTGGCTTCTAGCACCACTGCAGAGAATTCCTCGATCATGTCATCTAGGAGCGTGTCCTTGACGACGTTTGCTTGAGCCTTGCCTTTAGACTTGGCTTTCTGTTGTTGCTCAGTCTTGAGCTTGCGGCATTCCTTGATCCTATGACCAGGTTTTCCACAGTGATGACAATTACCTCTGAACATCTCTGCTGCAGGGGCTTTGCCATCTTTCTGAAACTTCCGCTTCTTGCTTGAGTTCCCTTTGGCCTCAGCCAGATTCGCCTTCGCCTCAGCAGGTTGTCTACCTTTTGGCAAGGTCTTCTTATTATCTTCCTGGATTTGCAGTTTGATAACAAGCTCTTCAAAGGTCATCTCCTTTGTCTTGAGTTTCAAGTAACTCATAAACTCATTCCATGAAGGAGGTAACTTTTCAATCAGCGATGCAACCAAAAAGCTCGCTCGTTTGGTTTCAGTCCTTCCAAATCCAGGTGATGTAAAATCATTTGGATTTCCCGGACTTGGGACATCATTTGTCTTCTTGTCCACCATTTGGAATTTTAGAAATTTCCCAATGATGAACTTCTTAGTACCCGCATCTTGTGCGTTGTACTTCTTTTGCAGTTTTTCCCACAGCTCTTTGGCAGTGCCAACGGTGCAATAGACCGTGTAGAGAGGGTCTGCCAAGAAGTTCAGTATATAGTTCTTGCACATGAAATTGCTATGATTCCATGCGTCACGAACCATCTTCATGCCATTAATGACATGGATACCAAGGCCCCCTTCACCCGTTTCATTAGGCGAAGAGTCCATTTCATCTCCAGCTTGTGGAGGATCTTCCGTAAGGAACCGGGTCATGCCCATAACTGTTAAGTAAAACAACATCTTTTGCTGCCATCTTTTGAATTCTGATCCCATGAATTTTTCAGGGCGATCATGGTGGTGTGAAGAAGAGGGTGGAGCTCCAGCAGTCGGGAAGGCAGCGGTGTTACTACCTTGAACAGTGGCAGCAGCGAAGGCGGCGGTGTCACTGCCTTGAGCAGTAGCAGCAGTGGCGGGGAAGGCAACAACGTTGCCTCGAGAGGCAGCAGCACTAGCAACAACATCGGTCATATTTTCAGCCATGTTATAGCAGTTGTAGTAAACGAATATTGTCTTAAGTTGTAGGGATATTACAAAGGTTGCAGGAAACGGAAATTACAAGTAACTGCTAATGTAAGAATTGAAATTACAATTCAACTAGAAATCTGAAAATTACAAAGATGAACAAGAAAAACTGAAAAACTGTTTTTGCTGAGTCGAGTGTGGCACTCTGTCCTTAAGATAATATTTCCCCGTATGTATCCTTTATACGTCCTGGACAATTCGTCTCCCAAGATAAAACAACAATGGAACAATTGAGCAAAGGAGACTCAAAAGCTACCGTGAACAATATTGAGTAACGAAATGATGCTTGGAAGTTGTAGGAAGAAAACTGATTTTCTGCTTGTGTATTTTTGTGTATGTTTTTTTGTGTGCCTCAACAATGGTGTAAGAGGTGTTTATATAGGTGAGGGAGGGTTGTTTAACTGCCTCCATAACATCCATTATTGGCCAAATAATGGCCATTATGGAGGTAGTAAAGCCACCAAAATAAATGGTGAAAGACCAACGGATTTGGCCATTATAGGAGGAGTAATTCAGCCAAAATAAATGGCTGAATTGAGTGTTTGGCGTTTCTGTTCTGATCGTCGAAATTCTAATTTTCTGAAAACTTTAGGGACCAAACTGTACATCTTGAAACTTCAGGGACCAAACTATACATCTGAAAGAATTCTGGTCCAAACTGTACTTCTGGGATCAAACTGTACTTCTAGCAAAGTTCTCTGGCCCAAAAAGATAATATCAGAAGGCCCACGACCCGTGGACCCGGAACTCGGAACCGGACCGGACGGGCGGCGGCTGCGCGCGTGTGGTCTTTCCTCGAACCGAAGCACATCTAGGTCCTCCCTTCTTTAAACACATGGGATACCCCTTGGGGTCCCAAACCTCAAACCAATTTCGAGTCTTATATACACAACAATTCTTTCTTCCTCTACCGATGAGGGAGAATTGAACACAATACCACACTTTCCATGCTTCAAACACCTCACTTCGTGGACCAATATCTCTTTCATTTCTCAATGAAATTTGACGATTCTTGGCCCTACGGTTATCTACGTACTTAGTAGATCATGCATGTGTGAAGAACCGGATTCTCCAACATACGTAGCACTAGTGTTTAAGCCGTTAAAGTTCGTCGGTCGCAACTCCCGCCAAAGGCAAATTTCCAACACAAAGTTTATTGGTGAGTCTAATAATTCACATGAGAATACAGAAGTTACTAATCAAGATAATAATGCAACAAGTCTTGATTGTAGTTGTACAAATCCTAGTCTTCTTCTTACATGAAAAGAAAGGTAACTGAATCTCTTGATGAACCAAGGAGAAGTCAAAGAGTAATAAAGGAGAAGAACTTAGATGCCTATTTTATTTCTTATCAATACCTATTATTTTGAATTTAGAAGAGGGTCCTAAAACTTATAGTGAAACTGTGGCTTCACGGGATTCGACTTTCTAGAAAGAAGCTATAAATGATGAAATTGATTTTCTTATATCAAATTAACATTGGTATTGACATATTTACTTTCTAATACTAAGCCTATTGGGTGTAAATTGATGTTTAGAAGAAAATACAACACCGATGATTCTCTACAAACTTTTAAAGCTAGACTACTAGCAAAGGGCTTTAGACAAAAGGCAGGAGTAGATATTTTGACACATATGCTCTTGTAGCCAAGATCACCTCAATAAGAGTATTGTTTTCTTTAGCATCAATATATGACCTAAATGTCTATCAAATGGATATTAAGAAAACATTCTTAAATGGTGATCTTGGTGAATAAGTATATATGGAGCAACCCGAAGGGTTTGTGCTTTCTGAAAATGAGAGGAAAGTTTGTAAATTGGTTAAGTCCTTGTATGGATTAAAACAAGCTTCAAAACAGTGGCATAAAAAATTTAATAGTGTTATATTATCAAATAATTTTAAGCACAATGGAGCAGATAAATGTATTTATTCTAAATTCACAAAGGATTATGGAGTGATAGTGTGTTTATATGTTGATGACATGTTGATTATAGGAAACAATATGCAAGGCGTAAATGAAATTAAGAAGTATTTAACTTCTCAATTTAAAATGAAAGACTTGGGAGAAGTTGACAATATCTTAGGTATTAAAGTAAAAAAATGTAGTGGGGATTTTGCGTTATGTCAATTCCATTATATTGATAAGGTTATCTCCAAGTTTAATCTCTTAGGCCACAACCGATGCCAGCCGTTCTTATGCACTATGATAGTGAAGAAACATTATCTAAGGCATTAAGTATGATATACAATGGAAAATCTAGACATATTGCTTTGAGACATGAGTACAGACGACAACTGATTTTCAATTGAATTATCACAGTTGTGTACATCAAGTCTAAGGAAAATCTTGTTGAGCCATTTACTAAAGGATTCGTGAGGGATATGATAATAAGCACTACACGTCCTATGGGTCTAAGGTAATCTAAATTTGTCACTAGTAATGGAACCTTACCTTTCTTATTGCTCAGCAATACTAAAGGTTTAAAAGGTAACAAGTTATTCTGTGATTGTTAGCCAGTAATGAAATTTAGTACTTAGAAAAAGGAGGGTGAGTACAAAAGTATTCTTAATTAAGAAATCGGAGTTCGGATTAAGAACTAAGTAAAGTCTAGGGTAAAGACTTGGTAAGTCCAAGATAAGGACTTGGTTTAAAACTTCACCTATATAAACACTTGAAGTGGTGCCACTTCAGCCAAAATTGGGAGACAAACTTGATAAAGTGTTTATGAATTCAGGATGTAGCACAAGACCATAATCGGGTGCTAAAACTCACCGTGAACAAGTTGTGAAGTTGATACTATGTGTATAAAGCTTTTCCGTCTTGTAAAATAGGAATTGTGGTTTAATATAATTTAATCTAACCATCAATTTCGATAAGGACTTGAAGATTTTATATAAGTAGTAGGTTTAAATCGAAAGACACTTGTTATATGCATAAATTTTATTAACAACATCAATTACTAAGTGGTGGATTGTTATATTAGTTAGTGTTGATGAGTTAGCTCATAGAGAAGAAAATTACTTTTTCTCCAAAAAAAGTTACTCTTCTAAAAAAAAGTTACTATTTTCTAAGAAAAGAAAGTCACATTTTGTCAGAAAAAATGATTTTTAGAAGAAAAAAGTCACAAGCTTTGCTTCCTTCTTGCTTCTTTCCTGGCTGGTCGCATGCCTATTGAAGAATGAGCCGTCGACTCTTATTCTCTTTCCGATCCTGCTTCAGATTCTCTAAAAGTTGTGTTTGTTACGAAAAGTTTCTTCGAACAGATGTGTCAGTTGCGAACAAACTCTTAAGGTATTATAAATACCTAAATTATTCTTGGGGAAATTTTGAATTAATTGTTAGTTTTCAAAATTTTATTGGCTTTGTAAAAAATTTTTGATTGGCTTTAGCAGTAAGTGTGAGGTCATCACCAAAGAACATGTAAGATATCTTAGACCCACCCATACTAATACTAATAAGAATCGTTTGGTATGTGGGATGAGATATGCAAGGATATCTTATGAGATTATCTTATCCCACTTTCTATATGAAATAGTAATCTCATCATTTTAGTACAAATAATGGGAAAGAATAATCCCAAAACTAATTAACACCATTATCAAATGCGGGACAAAATAATCCCTCATCTTATTCCGACATAATTATGCTTATCCCACTGATCAAACAACCCTATAGGAAATCAATTCTTCCTAGATACTTTATGATCTATCTCTCCAGACATCATTTACATACAAATGATGAACAAATAGGGTGACATGAGGTTATCTTAGGGGTGGCCAACAGGTCGAGCCGGGACGAGTTGAGGCGGGTTTGGCGGGATCGGGGTGGGACGGGGGGAGGGGGATCGGGTCGGGGCGGGACAGGCGGGATTCGCCGAAGTCCCATCCTGGTTCCGGTCCCATCGGAAAAGGGGTGGGGCGGGCCGGGATCGGGTCGGGGGCGGGATTTTCCTTTTTTTTTTTGCACTTAATTTTAAAAATAACATATATAAACAACTCAATAATTGAACAAGATAGTGTAATAAAAACATCTCAAGGCTGTTTTTGTGCCTCTTATATTATTTAATATACATATAATTTTTTTTGTAATACAAATACAATTGTCAAAATTGCAACTTTGTGGTGTTGTTCAAAAGTTGCAAATGACATAGTAAAGTTGCAATTAAAAAAATTACATTTTGAAAAAAACATGTTCTAGTTTCTTGATAATTTCCTGTGGTTCTTCGGCTGGAATTGGTATTTGTGGTCAAATTGCTCCACGTCGCTTCCACCACATTCGGATAAGATGTCGTTGTAGTTTTCGTCTTCTTCTTCGTTGATCTCCGGTTGACTGCACCTTCTCCGCTCCGCTCATATCCAATCTCTGAATAATACTACAATCTCTAAGCTGTCCGCGGCTAATGAGTGTCTGTGCTCTCCTATTTGATATCCGCCGGCAGAAAAAGCACTTTCAGACGCCGTTGATGACGCTTGAATGTTCAAAACATCTCGGGCTATAATTGAAAGTGTCCGAAAGGTCTTCTCATTCCCCCTCCAATATTTCAGCAAGTCTTCACGTTCTTCTTCATTGAGAACTGCTTGGTACGGTACAGAACCATGTAAAACAAAAAGATCAAACTTGCTAATTTGGTTAGTAGTGTTACCACCACACATTCTATTTCCAAGGCTTTCAATACTAGCCGCAGAAACAACATGTCTTTTGTGAGGTTGCGTTGAAGAAGAAGATGGTATGGAAGCCGATAGGTTGCTAGCACTTTCTTGTTGGTAAAAACCTATATACTTTTTTGTATTCGTCTTCTATGCTAGACAATACTTCTTCTTTAGTTTGTTCAATAGGTGGTGGGTGATTTGGATTTTTGGGACTTGGAGGTGGTAGTACTGCTATACAATCATAAATAGTTTCAATAAGTGATTTAGTACCGTCTATTTTAATAGTCAGATTTAATACAACACCAATAATATAAATAGTGGGAATAGGAATAAAATATTTTTTTTATTTTGATAAACATTTTTTTAATAGCTGCCTTATAAACTGGTTTATCCATATATTCATTAAGCAGTAAAAATATTAGAGCTATATAAAACAACATAGTTGAAATAGTAGGATAATATATATTGGAAAATTCTTTTGTTGCTTGAAAAAATTTCTCTAGAAATATAATAAGTTCGAAATTTTTTCCCCAATCTCTATCTACAATCATATCACCTGAATTTTGATTATGAGAGTTAAAAAATAAAGTTATAGGTTTTCTATAGTCATAAGCAACAAGTAGTTGCTCGTATAAAGAATTCCACCTAGTGGGTACTTCTTCTGGAATTTTTCTATAAGGTAGTTGGCAATCGTGACAAGTTTTTTTATATTCTTTTTTTTTGTTGTATTCTATTATTTTTTAAAATAAGTTTATAGCAAATTGTATTTTACTAAGAATGTCTTCAAAAAGTGATAGACCATCCTTTACAACTAAGTTATATATATGACACACACATTTTATATGAAAATGATCTGAAAAGATGGAGTTTGTTAGAAGAAGCATTATCTAATGTAATAGTCATAATTTTATCAGTTATTCCGTAATAATCGCACACTTGATAAATATTTTCTGCAATAAAAGTAACAGTGTGACTATCATCTATATATCTATACGCTAAGATACGTCTTTGCATAGACCATTTATAATCTATCCAATGACAGGTTACCGTTAAATAATCATGGTCGTTAGTACTACGGCCTATATCAGAAGTTATAACCACTTTGCCATTAAAATGATATAATGAATAATGTAAATACTGTTGATATTCATGTGCAAATTTAAATACATCTCTCTTAATAGTTGATCTAGGAAAACAATTAAAAGCAGGATTATACATTTCTCTAATGTAATGAATAAAACCAGGAGATGAACGAAATAAAAAAGGCAAACCCTCAACAACAACTAATTTTGCTATTGCTTCCCTATATCTATGTTATTGTAATTAGGGCCTACAATTTCCCCCGTCGTGGGGTTAATTTGACCTTGTACTTGGTCCGAAACAGTATGTGAACCTTGTCCCGATAGAGCGGGCGTTTGCGCACCCGGTTTTGAAGCCTCGTATTAGGCATACCTAGCTGGATGAGCCCTTGCTACGTGTCTTATTAAACCCCCCGTTCCACCGTGAACTTTTCCAATTTTAAATTTTAAAACATCTTTACAAATTTACATCTAGCTACTTGATTCTCTACGTCCCTATAAAAAAATGTCCATGCATCAAATTTTAATGGTCGTTTTGCTGGACCTCGTCTCATACTAGGGGGAATAACAGGCATTTCAGTTGAAGGTGCACTAGTGGTTGTGTTGTCATCAACATTAGTGGGTGTATCATCTAGATCATCGTCTAAACTAAAGTCTTCTTGAGTTCCAGAAAATAGCTCATCGTCTAAATCTAATGGTATTGCAGGAAAATGTTCAGTATCAACAAAATCATCCTGTGTAGGAATAAGATTTTGTCTAGAAATAGGATGACTAGAAGAAGTACCCTTGCCCTTGTTGCCCCTACTAGAAGAAGCCTGACCCTTACCTTTACCCGTAAGAATACGTTTAAATCCTTCCATTATAATTATACTAATAAATAATAAAAGTAAATGAAATTAAGTGCTCTAAATAAAATAAACAGACAATAATAATTTAATGAAGGAACGAATGTACCAAACGTCGACGTAACGTCGACGTGTAATCGAGAGGTTGAAAATTGAAACTTTGCTCGATGGAAGATCCTCAAGCTAGTTGCCAACTTCACTTCCAAATGAATAAATAAAATTAAGTATTTAGTAGACAATGTAGACTTGTAGAATGATAGATTGAGAGATTGTAGGAAGATTTGAGAGAAAGATGAAGAGAAAATTAGATATTTATAGTTGGAAAATTGGGTTAAAGTGTAAATATAATAACTTATGGGTTAAAAATAAATATTAACGGGGTAGGGGGTTGGGGGGGGGGGGGGGGGCCAAAAATGGCCGTTGCAAAACGGCCAAAATGTAAAATGGTCGTTGGTGCAACGGTTATTTGTGCAAAGGACGGTTTCGGGCGGGACCGGGATCGAGTCGGGACTGGCGGGACAGGGGCGGGCCGGAACGGGTCGGGACGAGACCATGTCCCGACCCCGGTTTGAGTCCCGGTACCATAATTTTTTTTTTTTTTTAAAAATGTCGGGGTTGGAGCCGGACCGAGCCGACCCAGCCCACTGGCCAGCCTTAGGTTATCCTGCGTGATACTCCTTGAAGGCTTGAAGTAATCATTTTTGCCTCCATTGATAGGAATGGAGATAATGCTAAAACTAATGCCAGAATGGATCTGGGTGATCTTAAAAGGTTCTTTAAGCTTGGAAAATTTTAATACAAATATTATTCACCGGTCACACCAAAGATACTATAATAAAACTTAGTTGAAGCAATATAATGACCAAAGCTTGGAAGTTCTGGAGAACTAATTAGTTTAGCATCTCGTCAAAACACACGTGTCATAATTCTCATATATTAACTTACCTTTTCAAATCTCTTTGAATTATGAGCAGTTACGTTATATCATAAATATGTAATAATTATAAATTTAGGTCAATCCAGATATGGTTGCTTGCTTAGAAGGGTTTGTGAGGTATTTTATTTTCAACACATGTATTCTTGAATAGGAAAACTAAAACTTGAAGCCATTGGTCGAAAAAGGTATCCAGTGAAGCTTCAACAACACTTTTCAAGGTTAATGATAGCGAATAAATAACCATATATTTCTCGTATATTTGTAATTAATATTAATGTGTAATTATGTAAAATAGAGATTTTCATTCAATTAGGATTCATCTTGTACACACTATACATATTTGTATTAATGAGAAAGACTCTCCAAGGGAGATTAATATGATCTAACATGGTATCAAGAGCCAAACCCTAAAAACACCTAAACCTAAGTCTTTTCCGAACGACCGCCGCCCCCTACTCCTCGGCCGACGATTTCCCCCACCACAAACCCTAATTTTTTTCCTCTTCCTAACCAACATTCAGCACCTCCAATGGCTTCCATGGCTACTCCCACCTCTCACAGGGCTTCCTCCTCCTCCCCACTCGTCACCCACAACACCCCCCCTCCCCGCACTCCCTTCTCTTCTTCTTCTTTCCATCCGACATTTGCCGTCATCAATATCAAGAACTTCATTCCCTTAGTTCTTGATCAAGAAGATGGTCAATATTCTTCGTGGGTTGAACTCTTTCGAATACATGCATGTGCTTATAACGTCCTTGATCATATTGACAACTCCTTCCCTCGCCCTATTGAGGTCGACAAAATGGCATGGCGCCGACTTGACACTATCGTCAAGCAGTGGATTTATGGCACCATCTCTAAGGACTTGCTTCATACGATTATGAAAACTGAATCCTCGGCTCGTGAGTTATGGATACGGTTGGAGGAGATATTTTAGGACAACAAGCACACACGTGCCGTGTACCTGTAGAAACAATTTAATAATACCCGTCTTGAAAATTTTTCCAACATGTCTGAGTATTGTAAACAATTAAAGTTAGTCGCGGACCAATTATCCAATGTAGGGACACCAATTTCTGAAACAAAGATGGTTCTACAACTAGTTGTTGGCTTACCGAAGGGCGAATACTATACTCTAGCGACTAGGATCCAACAAGTCGATCCACTACCCAATTTCAACAGGGTCCATTCACAACTACTATTGAAAGAAATCCGACGTGCCAAACATGACGAACATAATCAAAAGGCGTTAGCGGTTGAAACTCCAGCGACAAACGCCACCCCCGCCGGCCAGCCACCACCGCTGGACAACCAACAACTGCGGGGCAACTGCAGCGGTGGCAGAGGCGGCAAAGGCAGCGGCAATGGCTGAGGTGGCGGGCGTGGGGGACGAGCACGCCAACAGTCTCAAGCCAACCAGAATTTCTAGTGGGTCGGCCTAAGCCACAGGCCAAAGCCAGGCAACTTGGCCTTGCCCCCATGCCTTTTTTCTACAATAGCAGTGGCCCGGTACCAGGCCAACTGGTAGCCCAACATTTTGGGCTCATCACCAGGCCCACGCCATGCGCCCCACTCGGCCCAGCAGGCACATCTCATGACGGCCCAACAACAGCAGACCGCGTACGACTTGGCCCCTATTGATTTGGGTCAGGCCTTCAGCTCATTAAGTCTACAACAGCCCGACGAAAATCGATACATGGATACGGGAGCCACTTCTCATCTCATCCGTTCCTCGGGTAATCTCTCCAAATTATTTTGTTTGAAGTATCCTCAATTTATTACGGTCGATAATGGTCATCGCATTCCAATTCAAGGTTATGATACCACCCACACAAAACCACCTCACCCACCCTTCTCCCTAAATAACGTCCTCTATGATCCTAACATCATTAAAAACTTAATATCTATTAGGAAATTTACTCGTAACAATTTTGTATATGTTGAGTTTGACCCCTTTGGTTTTTCTGTAAAGGATCTACTTACGGGGACACCTCTAATGAGATGCAATAGTGGGGGGGACCTCTATCCTTTCTCGTCCACTTCCGCTGCCAGACCCCGATCACATACCTCTCTCGCTGCAATCTATCTGTCAACTTGACACAATAGACTTGGACACCCAGGCGATCCTGTTTTTAATTTTCTAGAAGTAATAATTTCATTCAAATAATGGGAACCTTGCCCAAAATTATTAATCTTTCCCTTTAGGAAAGCATGTTCGCCTTCCTTTTAAGTCATATTTAAGTGTTACTTTTTCTCCATTTGACATTGTTCATGCGGACTTATGAACATCTCCCATTACTAATTCACTGGGTCATAAATATTATCTCATTTTATTAGATGATTTTTCTCACTTTCTCTGGGTTTACCCACTTAAATTCAAGTCTGAAGTTTTTGTCAAGTTTCTTGAATTTCGTATCTATATCAAAACACAATTTGAAAGAGCCATCAAATTGTATCAATATGATAATAGTCGCGAGTTTAACAACTCCACGTTTCAAAAAATTTGCACAAATAATGGCATGGTTTTTCATTTTTCGTGTCCCACACCTCCCCCCAAAATGGTAATGCCGAACAAATCATCCGCACTATCAATAACATGGTTCGTACGATCCTTTTTTATGCCTCTCTCCCCCATTCCTTTTGGGTTTATGCTGTTAAAATGGTAGAATACATTCTTAATATATTACCTACCCGCACTCTTCACAATAAAACCCCCACCGAATTCTGTTCCGTCGGATCCCCTCCTATGATCACCTTCGGATTTTCGATTGCCTTTGCTACCCGAATCTTGCCTTCACGGCCCCTCATAAACTAACACCTCGCACCACTCCATGTGTCTTCTTAGGCTTCCCGTCCAATCATAAGGGGTATTTATGCTATGACTTGTCTACACATAAAATCCTTGTCTCTCGCCATGTCACGTTTGATGAATCAATCTTCCCATTTGCAAACATCCAAAAAATCTGAAACACGGATTATACCTTTCTCGACGAGTCTGATGCATCCCCTATTGTCCACACCATACTCCGTCGTGACACCGTCCCCGCTATTCTGTCACTACCCGACCTCGCCGCTGCCACCTCTATCCCATCGAAATTCCCTTCACCAACGTTGATCCAAACTGTCACTGTCTCTCTCACCCACTAAAAACTAATCCAACAACCCAACCATCACCGACACCCGGTAACCACCCTCCCGCCGAACACCTCAGTCCAACCAATGACCCATTGTCAACCTGTCCTAGTCAACCAACACCCATCCTCGTAGAAACTCCCTTTCGACACCGGTCATCAAAATCGAACCCAATCCCGTCGATTAGTCCTGGCCCTCACCCAATGGTAACACTGCCCCGTCACCCCCATTCCTGCCCTCAACCACTGACCCGAGACACCCAAACCTCACACCACCCCTCTGCCCAAACAACCCCTGTCCCCACACATATAATGGAGACTCGTGCTCAACAAGAGATTTTCAGACCCAAAGTTTACTTTAACGTCTCCACTCAAACTATATCCCCAATTCCTAAAAACTAAAAATTAGCCAAACTTGACCCGAATTGAAATGCAGCCATGCCTGAGGAATTTAACGCTTTAACGAAATAGCACACTTGGGATCTCATTTCGAAGTCGGATAGGGTTAATGTGATTTGATGTATGTGGCTCTTTCATCACAAATTCAGAGACAGTGGTGACCTTGAGTGCCATAAGGCGAGACTTATGGCTAATGTCACTGAGCAACATAAGGGTATTGATTGTGGTGAGGCGTTTAGTCCGATGGTTAAACCGGCTACCATCCGCACGGTTCTAAGCATATCTATGGGTAAGAACTGGCTGATTCATCAACTCGATGTGAAGAATGCGTTCTTACATGGGGATTTGAAAGAAATTGTTTACATACACCAATCGCCATGCTTTGTACATCCATAGGATCCTCATTATGTCAGCCGTCTTTGTAAGTCAATGTATGGTTTGAAACAGGTCCCCCAGGGGGTGGTATGAGCGTTTTGCTACTTACATTATGCAGATTGGGTTCGTATGCAGCAAATGTGATTATTCCCTTTTTATTTTTCATAGAGGTAGTAACATTGCATACTTGTTATTATATGTGGATGATATTGTTCTGACTACCTCTTCTGATGTGTTGAAAAATGAGATCATTGCTCTACTCAAATCCGAATTTGCTATGACAGCCTTGGTGAAGTTGAGTTACTTCTTGAGGATTTCTGTGACTAGATCTGCAGATACTATGTTTATGTGTCAACGTAAGTATGCGAAAGAAATTGTGTATAGGGCTAAAATGACAAACTGTAAGATCATGCCTACTCCAGTCGACTCGAAGTCGAAACTCAGTGATGTTGATGGTGATCCAGTATCCGATCCCACTCTATATAGGAGTCTCGTAGGTGCACTTCAGTATCTTACATTTATCAAGCCTGATATTGCATATGTTGTTCAGCAGGTGTGTTTATTTATGAATGTCCCCAAGGAGCCTCACTTTACATCCCTTAAACGTATCATTCGATACGTTAAGGACACTCTTGATTATGGATTATATCTATACCCCTCTGCGCCGACCAGGCTGATATCATATACGGACGCCGATTAGGCAGGCTGCCCGGACACGCGACGCTCCACGTCTGGCTACTGTGTGTTCTTAGGAGACAATCTCATCTCGTGGTCTGCCAAGCGGCAAGCCACACTCTCCAGATCGAGTGCAAAAGCAGAATATAGAGGCGTTGCAAACGTTGTTGCTGAGATCTACTGGCTCTGAAACCTCCTCTTGGAGCTTCATTATCCCTTACATAAGGAGACTATGGTGTACTGTGATAACATATTTGCGGTATACTTATCTCATAACCCGGTTCAACATCACAAAACCAAGCACATTGAGATGGATATACATTTTGTTCATGAGAAGGTTGCTATAGGTCATGTTAAGGTGTTGTGTGCGTCTTCTTCATATCAGTATGCATATATTTTCACTAAGGGGCTTCCTAGGCAGCTATTCCTAGACTTCATATCCAATCTCAGCGTCCGGCCTCCTCCCGCTCAAACGGAGGGGGTGTGATAGCGAATATATTACCATATAAAATAGAGATCCTCATTCAATTAGGATTCATCTTGTACACACTATATATATTTATATTAATGAGAGAGACTCCCCAAGGGAGATTAATACGATCTAACAGTTAACTTATTTATTTAGTCTCTACTTAAGAATTGTTTCTACATTATGCTATACGTAGTATGATTATATCTTATTATACCATGATTACAATTTAGCTTATTATAGCTTCTCATCCTCATCAGTATAACCTCAGGTAGAGTTTCTTTGTTCGTCGTTAGTTATAATAAAAATGCAGATTATATAGAATAGTGTATAAAACTTATGATTTAACTCTGTTATAGGGGTGGTTTGTTTTGAAGTATAAGCCAAACTTATATATCATGGTATATAAATTGATATTGTCTTAAACGATATTTGATATGAAGTATAAAATTTTGCATTAATAGTTCATTTTCGTGTGACTTTATATGACATTTGTTTACCAGTGTTGAACTCCGTATAAGTACTAATATGAGTATAAGTTATACAAAAATTTATACTATATTATTTTATATGAGATAGAAGATGAAATAAATAATACATGTATTAACAAACGTGAGAAAAAGCATCTAAAGATAAAAAAAATCCTTGTAACAAGTAACCCCTAAAATAAAATTCCTGCATTATAAACTCAACGATATTACAATTCATGCATTATTTATTCTCCTTATGACAATTCACGTGTCATTTATTCTCCACATAACCATTCCGTATTATTAAATCCCATACAAACAATCCGTGTATATACATTGAATTAATGATGATGGTGATAATGGAAGATGATCCACCATGCTTGGTACTACTGGGACAGTGCAGTGCAAAAAGTTGCAATGATAAATGCTTCAACCGCTTTGCTAGAATATTTTCCATTTTCTAGGTTGAGAAATGTTTTTAGCACATATGTAGTAGCTCTCTAGAATAAAAACTTCTCTTTTTCATCATCTTGTATTATTACCTTATTTTTCTTATCTTAACCTTATTTTTTAATGTTCGTATTTTACTTTCTATCCTATTTTTTATAATAACTCTATCCTATACCTACCTTTTCTTTGTAAAATTGTAAGTTATTTTTCATATTGCTAGTATGTGACATTATGAAACGATAGAAAATAATATGATTTATTTAAATATTATATTTATCAAAATAATACCATATAATACACATAAAATACTATCAAACAATATATAACAACTATCTATCTAAATAACTTCTTAGGAGTTTGGTATTTGAAATTGACCGGACTAATCTAAGGTTGGATAGAACCACCAAGGAGGTCAAATGCTCCGTACCAAGAATTCTCCATTCACAATACTGTTTCCGAGATATGCGGTTAAAAGTGATACGAACTATTCCATCACACTCCTTAATAATCCTTAATAATAATAGCATGTTTATCAAATTTCTAAAATAAGTTTATTTTCAAAAAGTGTTTTTTGAAAAGTACTTTTAGTAAGAAGTTTGACCAATTAATTTTAAAAACACTTTTGAGCAGCAATTAATGTTTAATCAAGTGTTTAAAAAGTGCTTCTAAATGTATTTTTCTCAAAAATGCTTTGAGAAAAAGCTGCTTCTTTTAGCTTCTGAAAAAGTGCTTCTGCTACTCCCCAAAATCACTTATTTTCTCCCATAAACTTGATCAAACACCTCACTTTTTAAAATAGGCATAATACATAAACATGCCCTCAAACTTGACCTCAGCTAGCTCCAACTTTGGGTGTGCACAAGTAGACACCTCAACTTATCTCCACTTTGTCAGTTTAACACTCCAACTTACAAAATGATCATCTAGACACCTCCAAAATTTATGTGTCACGACAATGCCACGTCAGCATTTGTGTTTACATGTTCAACTTTATACAAGTTGAAATGACTACTTGTGCACACCCAAAGTTGGAGACATACTTGTCATCTAAGGCCAAGTTTGAAGGCCTATTTATGTATTATGGCTTTAAAATAAGTAGCATCTTTTGAAAAAATAAGCACTTTGAGAGAAAAATAAACTTGGCCAAACAAGCTATAAAACTCATCTTTGCTATAATATTTATAGTACATACAAAAATCTTAGATTAGGTCCAAATATTAGTTACTCATAGTAATTAGGATCCTAGAGATCAAGTAACATCTCCTATCCAAATGGAAACACAAGTTCATTTTCTTACTACAATAATGCTTCAATCGGTTTGCATGCATTTTGACTATTCTATCCAAGTATTGCTATCTCCCATAAGCATGTATCAAATTCTATCCACAGGCTTAGACGGTAAAAAATAAATTACCTAGCATTTTTTTTTATCTCTGCTGCGACATGAACCTGACCGACCTGCCATGATTTTCACCACTTAATTTGATTGTCAACAAAATTGTAAACAATAACTAAGTTCATGAATAATCTTCAGCTCAATTAACGTCGTTCCATATCTAACAGAATAGACCAAGTGTATCGATGGTAAAATAATTTTCTAATAAAAGTAACATAACAGTCCTCTAAACAGTGCCAACAGACTAAATGGGGGAGAACATAATGTACCTAATGATGCATTGCAATATCATCAACCAAAATACTATGATCACAATATTTGTCTCACTGGCAGAGGGAACAAATACAATGTCATTACACAACACAACCGGAAAACTGGAGATGATTCACCAGAGTAAGCCTAAATCCTTCAAACTGCATGGTTTGGATTTCTATGTCCTCAAACTATAGATAACTTGTGTGTTAGAATTTGCCAAGTCCCTACGTTTTCTCCAAGAAAATGGGTACAACATTTCGTTCTAATTCATTATCCAAAAATCTCTAGATATTGTGTTTAGCATCTCACTAACCAGGGTATAACCAACCCCCTTGATATTGCAGTGCGCGGGGGACTGAAACATGAGATCTGTTCAATAAACATGAATAAAACGAATTATATACAGAAAAATATATTTCCATCAAATCAAAGCAGAATTGGTTATTCCAGCGCATTCCACGACAAAAGATCATGGTGTGGCTAAGGGTACAATTTAACATAGCCAGCTTTGCA
Source organism: Anisodus tanguticus (assembly GCA_034509755.1). Taxonomy (NCBI): domain Eukaryota; kingdom Viridiplantae; phylum Streptophyta; class Magnoliopsida; order Solanales; family Solanaceae; genus Anisodus; species Anisodus tanguticus. Next base: position 10,366,056 of record CM067543.1, on the reverse strand, counting down.
TTATGCACAAACATGTCTTAACATCTTAAATCATGCCATTTTTTCACTTTCATTCCTTCCATTAATGTCGATTTTGTGGAGGCATTATCGTCCTGTTGATTGGTAGTAGGCTATAGATAGTGAAGCAGTTGCAACTATCTTGAAATAAGCCCTCAAATTTATGTAGCAACGTTAAACAAAAGCAAACAACAAAGCTTTACCTCGAACTCAATTGGAATAATATGTAGAGTGGTGGCATAGAACTTCATTTGTCAGGATGTGCTCTTTTAGCCCTGCGACGTGTGGGGCTTGTATGGTGTCTACGAGAATGCTTCTTTGGCTTCTTAGTGCTGAAATGCATAGGACAATCACATTGAGGTTGCAACAAAAAGCTGATGTTAAAGCTACTACACATAGAACTGTAGACTCATGGTTAACCAAAGCAAAGTCATGAAAACTAACCGCGTAAAATCTGATGCCAAATTAAGAAGAAATATCACAGGTAAGGCCAGCAAAGCCGAGGCCTGGAATAAATACAAAAATAAAACCAAATAATTAAATGTTAAGCTAAAACATCAAAAGAACAAAAACATAATCCACACTCAATATCTTATGTTAAAAGCGAAATTATTTTATTAAGATATAGCACTACATACCAGATACCATGCCAACTCCTTTGTAGCATATGGCTTGGTGATGTGGTGATTCTTCAACATGTTATGTATGTTTTCTTAAGCCTTCAAAATCAAAAGCAACAACGATCCGTATAAGCCGATTGTGTCGTCCTTTTAAGACTAAGAATAATTATTTTCAAGCATCACTGAAAAAAAGTCGCTAATAAATGAAATACTGAAGCTGAATTTTACCAATATATTTTGGAAAAAAGGTTATCATTTGAATTGAAAAAAGAACCAAGTATGCCCTTGAATGTTCCTTCCCTTAATTGAAACTTGGTAAGCCATATTAGTCAAAACTCCCCATCATTCAGCATTTCATTCCCCAGTAGCTTCCACAATTTTTCTTAAGGTAACCTCAAATCGCTTTGGCTTTTGTAGACAAACCACGTTTAGGGTGATTGCTATTTTTCAAAAAAGAATTAAATGTTCATACCAGAAGAAAACCAGAACAAAGTTAAAATGTCAAGAGGCATAAGCGAACCACATCTACAGCATCAGACATCCTCTTCGCTACTTCATTCACACAACAGAGCTCATGCTAAGCTAACAGTTGATAATTATAAATTCCAGTTGAAAGTAAAGATCTCCACCTAATTATAATAGCTTTAATCGGCAAATCAGAAATTCCAGGCAGCCATTCATTAAATGCATCAGAAGCAAATTGTTACTTGCTTTTTTCCTTTGTAGGTACAGGAAGGCAATACTTTTAATGAGAACAAGGCAGATTGCTATAGAACTTCTAAACCCCAGTGAAATTGTTATTAAATATTAGGTCAATGTATTATTACCAGAGAAACTCAATGGTGCAATTGAATGAAAGCTAAAACACATGAATGTGCAATAAGGCTTTTCCATTCTATTGACTTTGTTAATAAATTAAGTTGACATGCAACAAAAGGCATAAAAATACCCCTAGCCTTGCCATAGATTAACAGTTACACACTAGTACTTTGCAGGAGTCCTATGACCCCCTTAAACTATTTTAAACTGAAATTATTAACCCCTTAAACGCTGAAGTGGCACAGAGAACATAATTCTTTCAAAGAGAGTGAGAAGCAAAAAAAAAGTGTAAGAATTAACAACATACCCAATATAATCCCACGAAGTGGGGTCTGGGGAGGGTAGAATGTACGCAAACCTTACCCTTACCTTGTGAAGGTCGGGAGGCTGTTTCCAATAGACCCCCGGCTCAAGAAAAAATGCAAAGATAACATTAATAATAGGCACTAATAGCAACAATATAATAAGATAAATGAAATAATTAAACAATCAAGTCGTAATGGAGATCTAAAAAAATATACGCTAATGTACAAAGATAATAATACTCCTAGTACAGAAAAGAAGTGTAAAAAAATTATTTTATAATATTTCTGTTATTCAATTTATATATATTTTTTTCATTTATTTTGTTTTTCTTTGTTCTTTTCTTCCTGGAACCAGCCTCTCCGCCTCCCAAGGCAGAGAGGTAAGGCCTGCATACACTACTCTACCCTCCCCAGACCCCAATATATGGGATTTCACTGGGTATGTTGTTGGCGTTGTTTGTTCTTCTCTTCTTTTCCATTCTTCTTCTCTATCTCACATAGGAATTCGTTGTCCAGTGGTTTTTTCTCCATTCTTCCATTTTCTTTTCTCTTCTCTGTGGTGAAAGAAACCGGTAAAAATGAAAATTACAGGAAAAAGAGAAAGGAAAAAAGGGGGCAACGACGATGGAAAGAGAGATGGTGGAGCTTTTTGAAGGGGATGGTGGGGCTAGCTGGCGAGATGGGGACTGATTAGCAGCGGTGATATTAGGGGCCGATTAGGGGCAAAGAATGAAAAAAAAAAAGAAATAGAAAAAGGAAGAGAACAAAAAGAAAAACAAGGCAAAAAATATGAAAAAACTTATTTTTTATCAAATGTACACATGTCAAGCGCGTGCAACTCACTATCCAACACAGGTCTAAGATTGACATTTTAAGGGTGTATTTATTCCATCTGAGTGTGTAACTAGTAATAAAAGACAAGTTTGGGGGTGTTTTTGTGTCTTTTCCCTAATATATATTGTAAAATAGACCCTCATTTGAAGCAAAAGAAGATAAAACACAACAAGTAACCGTACATCTAAAGCCTGAATTGGTGGAAAAAGAAAGCAAGGTGTTTAGATGATTGCATATTCACCAGAATACTAATTGTTATTCTGGTCTCTTCCAGACATGGACCAATGCAAAATTTCTTTAGATAACCTTTATCTCTATGTAAGAAGATACCTATGAGCCACTATTGTCAAATCTTTATGAGCAACAGTACAGGTCTCCTCACCCTCACCCCCCCACCCCCATGGAGCAGCTATTTTATGAAAAATAGAACCACAGCACAGACTGAGAGAACACGAGCATGTGTGTAGGTATATGATATGGCCGTGTATCTCATATTGACCTATACAACATAAAAGGTTCAACATTCTTGCAAACCTAGGTTTGACTCATGATGACCCCACTCATATTATGACAAAATATGGGTTTTCATGCTAATATATATTTCTTTAAAATTCTATTATCTCATTAAGTTTGCTTTAGTCTTCCGGAAACAGCCTCTTTACCTCCACGAGGTAGGGATAAGATTTGCATACACTCTACCCTCCCCAGACACCACCTGTGGGATTGTGGGATTACACTGGGTATGTTGTTGTTGTTGTTGTTATCTCATTAAGTTTATTTTCAATTTTGAATTCCAACATTTTTCGTGTCTCCCTCCTACCATCTTGACAGTTAACCTGTCCAACAAGTTCATCCTCCATTCCTTCCTCCAGACAGTGAACTCCACGAGGAAAAATCATATCTTTTAGTTGTATTTGTAATCAAAAGTCCAGGTGGGAACAATTCTTGATCTTAAGTGATTAGAAAAACAAATCAAGGAGAAAACATCAAGGATGGCACATCAAAAGTGAAGCAGCACGAACAGGAGACTGAGGTACGGGAAACAGAGGAGAGAGAGAGCCATCATGCCTGGTGATGATATAAACTGACAGTTTTCTTGACCTTCCTATAATGACGATGAACTTTCTTTGTGTAAGGTTGCAAAAGAATCCTTGCTTTGTCAACATGAGGTTTCATCACAACTGAAACTTGGTCAACATAAGGGTCTGCGAATTTCCTAGCTTCCTGCCAAATTCGTAGAGGCTGATATGAATAAATCATGCTGACCATAGTCATTGAACTAAGATGGTAAAAACAAATATACCTGGATGTAGGGTTGGATGACCTCCTGTGCATTCACAATATGAGGTTCCACAAACTTCTTGGATGTGTGATAAAGGTGAATAGTCTTAGTCTTAAGCCTCTGTACATGAGGCCCATCATCGTGAGAAAATTCCACTGAAAGCTCTTTCATAGCTGGGATCCATTTCTTCAAATGAAACAACAGAGAATCAGGGGACAATCGAACATAAAAAAGAAAAGCATAGATACATGTTATTTCAATTTTAGATATAAAAACCAACATAAATCTGAAATATAATCATCATCTAACAGAACTAAATAGATGGACTATTTCTTTATCAGAAAAAAGATTAAAATTACACTAAGCTGATTCTAAATAGATGGACTATTAAAGCAGAAATGCCTCCTTTGGTAGAAAGGAGAAACTAAAAGGGAACGGCTTACTGTTTTAAATGAGTGAATATGAGGCTCCGCCATCTTTACTACTTCAGACTTGGTCTCCAGGGCCTGAAGAAATTATTAATAAAAAGATTGACATCTATAATGCAGAAGATATATCTAAAGAATACTATAAAGAACAGAGCGTAATTTGACCTAAATGAAGTACTAATTACTTAGAAGCATTAGCAGAAGAACAAGACCTTTTTTATGGTCAGATCCAAAGCTGGTCTTCCGTGCTCATTCCAGTAAGTCATAACAATCGACTGCACAATCACGATAAGTCAAGAAAATGGATAAAAAGAGAGACTCCCTTATAATATGCAAAAGAATAAGTATAATCACCCGAAAATGTACAATATGAACAGCAAGCCAAGGTGGAAGCCATCCTTCTTTAACCTGGTCTCACAGCAATAATATACCAAATCAAATTCCAAAAAGTAGAGGATATGTGATTCAGTGAATAGTTCATACTTATCAAGAAAAAATATCAGTGAATAGTTCATTGTTTTTCCTCTGAGTTAGCACACTTTGATCAATATTTCTAGATATATTTGAAATCAATGACAGACCAAATACAAGTACATGTAGAAGAAAAGCAAATATGATAATTTCAAAAGTACTGATTCTACCTCCTCAAGCTGCTCGGAAACAGAAGAAGCCTCCAATTTAGCCTTCATCATTTCTTCCTGAAGCCACCTAAAGTATTAGTACCCTCAGCTAATCAGTATTTCCTATACTCAAAGAAAGTAAGTAACGAAAACCTCTGCCACTTGAAGAGCGCGTTTTGTTTTACGGATCCTAGCATTCTGCTCCTCATTTATCCTTTGTAGCTAAAATCAGATATGCATACAATAAAAAGTGATGTCAATTCCTCAGGAAGTGATTGCATAAACATGAGCATCAACCAAAACAAAAAAACTAGAATGATGGGGATCCCTAATATGGATTCAAGCAAGCAGCACATACACTTTCAAGTTTTAGATTCAGTTCCTGTATTTTCTCCTCTGCTACATTTGTATTGGCCTCAAGAGTATTTTTGTTTTTGTTTTGTGCTTCTATTTCCCTTCTAAGAACATCTACCTGCAGATCAGAAGAACATTAAGGAATGCAGCAAAATATCAGTACAAAGAAGCCAGCTTAAACATCACTAACCTGGCGCTCAAGTTCAATGGTGTGCACATTAGCCTTAGCAACAAACTCTTTTGCATTCAAGGATCCTTTTTCCTAGCGAAAATATGTATATATCAAGTTAATGAAAATCTGCACATCATTATTTGAATTGCAAAATCCAAATCTAGAGCACAGAAATTCAAACCTGAAGCACACTTTTCACAGAAGCCAATTCGGCTAATTTCAAGTCAATAGTATTCTCCAACTCCTTAATTCTCTCATCTTTACTTCTCAGCTCACGAGTGCTCTCGTCAATGCGTGACTCTTTCATTCAAAGAAAAGGAAAGCAAATTGAGCTGTTAATTAAAAGGGAACCATAATGGCAAGGAAAATTATAGTGAAGAAAACTTTTCCACATTATCCATATATTCATTAATATACCTACATTAGGTCAACATTTGCCAGAAGTTTCTTAGTTTGGTTAAAGATTTCATTATAGGAACAAGTACGAGATTCAAAGAACTCCTAATTTGTTCCCACAAGACAAGTTATTGAGTATTGGAATTACATGGGTTAGCGTGGATGATTATCATACGAGATTCCCAACATATCATATGATTCTCGTTCTTGAAAATCCACACTTTTTCAAACCCAGAAAACAGAAGGAATTCTAAGATTCCTCCCGGAGGCAAATATGAAATAGAGTGAAATAGACAATAGAGGAGTCATATAGCAGAAAGCCCAACTAGTTTGGGATGACGCATAGTCGATTGATTGAATTCACTCGATAATCTTCCAACTAGAAAAATAGCCATATCAACAAAAAGACAAAGGGCTAACTTAGTTTATGACAAGAGATAGACCAAAAGTCTAAGCCCCATATAACTGATAATTCTAAGTAGATTTTTACTCAAGAAAATGTTCCAAACAGCGACTAATAATTCCTCAGTTCTTCCAAATAGAAAATTACCAAATTTTCCATCTTAACTAAAGACCATGGTCAAGATATTTTACTAAACCTTTAATCAAAAAGCCAACATTCACTCAAATTTAATCCATAGAAAATTGAATGCACCAAGGAGGCCGATATTTTCTATTACCTTAGTTTGTAAAAGAAAAACTATAGCTCAGAAAAGCAGAAGACTAACGGGTGAGCTTGTTGTGGACGAACTGATTTCTTGGAAAATATTTTCCTAGGTTTCTAGAAAACACTAGGAAACATTTCCGCCATACCAAAAATAATACAAACAAACTAAGTGGGCGTTTGGACATAAAAATTGTGAAATTTGAAAAAAGGTAGTATTTGTTTCAAGTTGAAAATGGTAGTATTTAAAAACTGAAGTTGTGTTTGGACATGAATACAAATTGAAGTTGTTTTTGTAATTTTGTGAGTGATTTGGAGTGAAAATTGCGAAAACAACTTTTTGGAGTTTTTCCAATTCTCAAAAATTCTAACAATTCTATGTCCAAATAGTTTTCCGGGAAAAAAGTGAAAACTATCTATGGTCAAACGGGCACCTTCAGTTTGAAAATAATTAGCATCCCACTTTAGGTGTCCTAAGTGGACTTCATAATCCAAATTAACTAATTTCAACACTTATATTATTTTCACTTAAATTCTTTAAAATTATCAAAATAATCAATCTTAACTAGTTGAGGTATGAATAATCCATATCTGTTACACTCTACTCAGACCAGAGTACTAGGTAATTGAAACATTTGAGCAAATTGATAGTCAAACAATCATAAGTTCAACTTGAGACAATCAATTTCTGACAAGACAATAAACAATTAAAAAAAAAACAGTTCAATTTTTAAGTAAAATGTAAAAATAACAGCATATATACATACAAAAAATAAGAAAACCGAATTCAATTATTGAGTAAAAAGTAAAAATAACAGCATATATATACAAAAAAAAAAACCCAATTCAATTTTTAAGTAAAAAAAGTATTATAACACCATATATACAAGAAATAAAAAAAGACCCAGTTCAATTTTTGAGTAAATATAACAGCACAGAATATATACAAAAATATGGGTATAGGGGAAAAAAAAACCTAAAAGGGAAATCTTGGAATTGAGTTGGAGTCTAAGAGATGAATCTGAATCTGATGAAATTTGGAGAAATAGGAATGAGAAGAGCAGCAGTTTCAACAACGCCATATTTTTTGCACTTTCGAGAAAATGCAGTGAAAGTTTTGGACTCCTTGCGTTTTTGACATTCCCTTTCGAGTCACTTGTTTTTTACTTGCCAATATTTGGTAAGAAAATAAGATAATTAATTTCGAGATTAAATTTGAAATGAGTTAATCTCATAAATTTAGAAATTAGTTATTCAAAAATTATAAATGATATTTTTACTCTATTTTAAGGTTAGGATAACAATCTCGACATAACTAATCTCAGGATAACTTGTTCACCAACCAAACCAGCTCTCAATGCAATATTTGGACATTTGCCAATTTTGAGAAGTTTTGATTTACTTTATTCTAAGGCTGGCCAGTGGGTCGTGACGGCCCGGTCCCGCCTCCACCCCGATTAGTTTAAAAAAAATCGGTAGCGGGACTCGAACCGAGACGGTACAATGTCTCGTCCCGACCCGTCCCGAGCCCACCAATCCCGAGCCCCGCCCCTAGCCCGCCCCGATCCCGCCCGAAAGCTCCCCTTTGCAAATATAGTCGTTGCACCAACGACCATTTTAGATTTTGGCCGTTGGGCAACGACCATTTTTGGCCTCCCCCTCCCCCAACCCCCCTACCCCTTAATATTTATTTTTAACTCATAAGTTATTATATTTATACTTTAACCAATTTTTCAACTATAAATAACTCATTTTCTCTTCATCTTTCTCACAAATCTTCCTGCAATCTCTCTAATCTCTCAATATATCTCCCTACAAGTCTACACTGTTTAGTAAATATTCAATTTTATTTATTCATTTGGAAATTGGGAGTGAAGTTGACAACTAGCTTGAGGATCTTCCATCGAGCAAAGTTTAAATTTTCAACCTCTCGATTACACGTCGACGTTACGTCGGCGTTTGGTACATTCGTTCATTCATTAAATTATTAATGTCTATTTATTTTATTTAGCGCACTTAATTTTATTATCATAATTAAAATGGAATGATTAAGAGATATGTTTAAGGATAAGGGTAAGGGTGATTCTTCTAGTAGGGGCAACCAGGGCAAGTGTATTTCTTCTAGTCATCCTATTCCTACACATGATGATTTTGTTGATACTGAACATTTTCCTACAATACCATTAGATTTAGATGATGAGCTATTTTCTGAAACTCAAGAAGACTTTAATTTAGACGATGATCTAGATGATACACCCACTAATGTTGATGACAACACACCCACTAGTGCACCTTCAGCTGAAATGCCTCCTATTCCCCCTAGTATGAGAGGAGGTCCAACAAAACGACCATTAAAATCAGATGCATGGATATTTTTTGATAGGAACGTAGAGAATCAAGTAGCTAGATGTAAAATTTGTAAAAATGTTTTAAAATTTAAATCTGGAAAAGGTCACGGTGGGACGGGGGGTTTAATTAGACACGTAGTAAGTGCTCATCCAGCTAGGTATGCCCAATACCATGCTTCAAAACCGGGTGCACAAACGTCCGCTCCATCGGAACAAGGTTCACATATTGTCCCGGATCAAGTACAGGGTCAAATTAACTCCACGACGGGGGAATTGTAGGCCCTAAATACAATAAAAATAGAGATAGGGAAGCAATATCAAATTTAGTTGTTGTGGAGGGTGGGTTTGCCTTTTTCATTTCCTTCATCTCTCAATTTTATTCATTACATTAGAGATATATATATAATCTTGCTTTTAACGGTTTTCCTAAATTAACTGTTAAGAGAGATGTATTTAAATTCGCACATGAATATCAACAATATTTTCATTATATCATTTTAATGGCAAAGTATCTATCACGTCTAATATAGGTCGTAGTACTAATGGCATGATTATTTAACGGTAACTTGTCATTGGATAGATTATAATGGTCTATGCAAAAACGTATCTTAGCGTTTAGATATATAGATGATAGGCACACTGGTACTTTTATTGAAGAAAATGTTTATCAAGTGTGCCATTATTATGGAATAACCGATAAAATTATGACTATTACATTAGATAACGCTTCTTCTAACAATTACGCTATTACAATTTTAAAAAATAGTTTAACTTCATCTTTTCCATATCATTTTCATATAAAATGCGCGTGCCATATATATAACTTAATTGTAAAGGATGGTCTATCACTTTTTGAAGACATTCTTAGTAAAATATAATTTACTATAAACTTTATTTTTAAAAGTAATAGAGTACAACGAAGAAAAGAATATAAAAAAACTTGTCACGATTGTGGACTACCTTATAGAAAAATTCCAGAAGAAGTATCCACTAGATGAAATTCTTTATACGAGCAGCTACTTGTTGCTTATGACTATAGAAAACCTATAACTTTATTTTTTAACTCTCATAATCAAAATCCAGCTGATATGGTTGTAGATAGTGATGGGGTAAAAATTTCCGAACTTATCGTATTTTAGAGAAAAATTTTCAAGCAACAAAAGAATGTTCCGATATATATTATCCTATTATTTCAACTATGTTGTTTTATATAACTCTAATATTTTTATTACTTAGTGAATATATGAAAAAACCAGCTTATATGGCAGCTATTAAAAAAATGTTTATCAAAATAAAAAAATATTTTATTCCTATTCCCACTATTTATATTATTGGTGTTGTATTAAATCCGACTATTTAAATAGACGATACTAAATCACTTATTGAAACTATTTACGATTGTATAGAAGTACTACCACCTCCAAGTCAAAATATCTAAATCACCCACCACCTATTGAACAAACAAAAGAAGAAGTGTTGTCTAGCGTAGAAGACCAATGCAAAAAAATATATAGGTTTTACCAACAAGAAAGTGCTAGTAACCTACCGGCTTCCATACCATCTTCTTCATCTTCAACACAACCTCACAAAAGACATATTGTTTCTGCGGCTAGTATTGAAAGCCTCAGAAATAGAATGTGCGGCCATACCGCTACTAACCAAATTAGCGAGTTTGATATTTTTATTTTGCAGGGTTCTGTACCGTACCAAGAAGTTATCAATGAAGATGGACATGAAGACTTGCTGAAATACTGGAGGGGGAATGAGAAGACCTTTCCGATACTTTCAATGATAGCCCGAGATGTTTTGAACATTCAAGCGTCATCAACTGCGTCTGAAAGCGTTTTTTCTGCCGGCAGATATCAAATAGGAGACCATAGACACTCATTAGCCGGAGACAGCTTGGAAATTGCAGTATTATTCAAGAGATTGGATACGAGCGGAGCGGAAAAGGTGCGGTCAACGGAGATCAACGAAGAAGAAGACGAAAACTACAACGAAATCTTATCCGAAGGTGGTGGAAGCGACATGGATCAATTTGACCAACAAATACCAAATCCAACCGAAGAACCACAGGAAATTATCAAGCAATTAGAACAGGTTTTTTTGAGAATGTAATTTTTGTAATTGCAATTTTATTATGTAATTTGCAACTTTTGGACAACACCACAAAGTTGCAATTTAGACGATTGTATTTGTATTACAAAAAAATCATGTCTATTAAATAATATAAGAGGCAAAAAAACAGCCTTGAGATGTTTTTATCACATTATCTTGTCTTGTTTATTGAGTTTTTTTTTATACATATGTTATTAAAAAAAAAAAAAAAACACGTCGGAATCCGCCCTGATCCCGACCCGGCCCCGCCCCCGCCCCTACCCGATTCCGACGTGATCGGGACGGGACTTCGGCAAGTCCCGCCAAACCCGATCCCGCCTGACCCCGCCAGCCCCGACCCCGCCCCCTTCGCCGGTCCCGCCCCGATCCCGCCAAACCCGGCCCGCCAGACCCAAGCCCGACCCACTAGCCAGCTTTACTTTATTCAGGAAAATATCAATTTTATATTCATTATATAACAACAACAACATACACCGTACATGTATTCATTATATAAATGCCTTTTAATTTTATAATTTTTCCGTAGAAGATCAATAAATAAAATGCAATGATTTTTTAAAAGAATATTTTGTTCTATTCAAATGATAACCTGTCATAGGAAATCATTTGAGTGATTTTTCTTACTTACTAGTTTTATTTGTTTTATGGGCAAATCAAGATTTTTGGGGTCTTTTTATATAAAATGGTATTTCACATAAATTTTGGTGTTAATATCTTTATTTGTGTTGTTCGTCTTAGAACCAATTTGGATTGGCTGAAAAAAGTTGTTTTTAACCATAAGTGCTTAAAGTATTTTTAACTCCTGAAATTTATTTTATAAAATAAATAATTACGTGTTTGGATAAAAGTGAAGCTGAAAATAAGTTATTGATGTGTTTGGTACACAAGTACTCTTAAGCACTTTTATTATGTCAAAATGATAGAAATAACCATAAAGTTGTTAACACTATAAAAAAACTGATGTGAGTACAACAAGTGCAGAAAATGGGAAGTAAGTAAATATTATAATTGCTAGAAAGGACAAATCACTAAAGATTACTAAGTTTACAACGAGAAACTTATAATCTTTTGCTCACAAAACTGGAAATAAGAACAAATATAAACTCTTGTGACTTGGCTGAGTCGAGTGATGTCACTCTGTCTTTAAAACAAGATTGCCTCATATATACATTTTACGTTAGTGGGTAACAATCTCCCAAGATAAAACAACAACTAACAAATGAGCAAAGGAAACACAAGTGTTTCTTGTGAAGAACTTGAATATAGAAAGAGTGCTAGAGAGGAAAAAGTTTTTGAAAATTCAGGTTTGATTTTCTCTCAAATGTATTAACAATTGAGCCAAAGACATCAATTTATAGTGTAAGAATTGTCTCTTCAAGTGCCAAGTAATAGCATTGAATCATCCATGTAATGGCAATGAATTGCCTAAGTAATGTGTCACGACTTAAATCGGAGGGCCGCGACGGACACCCGGGCCCCACCCGCCGGGTACAACTAATCGTACAACCAACTTCTAATCACAATTGAATACGGACTAAGCCGAAAAAGATTATAGAAAATCTTAACCAGAAATCCAATTTTCATATATACATAGCCATACCAAGGCCGACAAGGCCACACATGACAACTAACCACATGACACATGTCTACAAGCCTCTAAATAATACATAACATCACAAGGACGGGACATGACCCTGCCACCCCCATATGCAGATGCAAAAATACTATACCACGACCAACTGTAACTCTGAAACAAATAGAGTGCTCTAACGTCAGCGAACCAGCAACCTACTAGCGTGAACCGTCACCTTCTTTAAATGAACCTGCGGGCATGAAACGCAGCATCCCACGACAAAAGGGACGTCAGTATGACTGATGTACTGAGTATGTTAGGCATGAACAATAGTATAATAGGGATATAACAACAACTGAAACAGAAATAACTGACCAATAGTACATATCTCTGAGGGTTCTAATACATATGCCTAATTGTTATGCACAATGCAGTATCCATATTCATTGACCTCATCGGCATTTTCCTTACCATAACAACCTCTATGGGCATAATATGTCTAAATGTAATGCACAATGCGGTAAATACATAGATACTGGCCACACATGGGCATCTTCCTCCCAATCATACATATATATATATATGGCCCTTAATCAGGCATCTTCCTTCATTAAGCCACACAGACTTTATCATTATCATATCCCAGCTGATCAGGTGGTCTGCGTATCCCGTTTCCGTCCCCAATATATGGTCTCGGGTAAAATATGAATGCAATGCAAATGAAAATGCATGAATAACAATAAAATATCATGAATAACATAATTTCCTTGTACCTTCGGCTAACACTGTAAATATCAACATCTTTTCTGTATGCCTCAATAAAACTTAGAAACATATTTAGACATGTTTTTAACATATGAATCAATAATATGAACATTCCTTAACTCACTAAAAATAGAATAAATTATGGAGTAATATCACGATTACATTTCCTTACATGGAACATGTTAAGTACGTAGATAACCGTAGGGCCAAGAATCGTCAAATTTCATTGAGAAATGAAAGAGATATTGGTTCACGAAGTAAGGTGTTTGAAGCATGGAAAGTGTGGTATTGTGTGTAATTCTCCCTCATCGGTAGAGGAAGAAAGAAGTGTTGTGTATATAAGATTCGAAATTGGTTTGGGGTTTGGGACCCCAAGGGGTATCCCATGTGTTTAAAGGAGGGAGGACCTAGATGTGCTTCGGTTCGAGGAAAGACCACACGCGCGCCGCCGCCGCCCGCCCATCCCGTCCGGTCCGGTTCCGATTCCGAGTTCCGGGTTCCGGGTTCCGGGTTCTCGGGTTCACGGGTTCACGTGTCACGGGTCGTGGGTACGTGGGGTTGTGGGTCTTCGATATTATCTTTTTGGGCCGAGAAAACTTTGCCGGAAGTACGGTTTGATCCCGAAGTTTTAGATATACGGTTTGGACCGAGAATTCTTTCGGATGTGCGGTTTGGTCCCGAAGTTTCAAGATGTACGGTTTGGTCCCCGAAGTTTCCGGAAAATCGAATTTCGACGGTCAAAAACGAAATGCCAAGCACTCAATTCAGCCATTTATTTTGGCTGAATTACTCCTCCTATAATGGCCAAAACAGTTGGTCTTTCTCCCATTTATGTTGGTGACTTTACTACCTCCATAATGGCCATTATTTGGCTATTATGGAGGCGATTTTCGAGCGTTTTTCAGCCCCTCCCTCACCTATATAAACACCCCCTTACACCATTGTTGAGTACAAGAGTTAACAGTAAAGAGAGCAAAGAAAACAAAGTGCACGAAAATACACAACCAAATAGTTTTCTTCCTACAACTTCCAAGCATCATTTCGTTACTCAATATTCTTCACGGTAGTTCTTGAGTTTCCTTTGCTCAAGGGTTCCATTGCTGTTTTATCTTGGGAGACAAATTGTCCAGGACGTATAAAGGATACATACGGGGCAATATTGTCTTAAGGACAGAGTGCTACACTCGACTCAGCAAAAACAATTTATATTTTTCCGTTTTCTACAAAACTGGAATTTCCAGTTTTTACTTGTGTAACGATTGTAATTTCAGATTCCATGTTGAATTATTGAAATCTTTGTTTATCCTTTCGAATACCTGTAATAGTTAAATACTTCCCGTACTGCTTTATAAAGTACCATAAAGAGAAAAATCTCCCAACAACTTAAGACAATATCTGTATAGTATTACTATTAGTGTTCGAAAGATGTCGGTCAAAAGTTGTGTGACCAAATCTGGATATGGCAATGGTTTTTTGGTAGAAGAGAGTGATGATGATGAACGTGTTCATGGTGTCACCGCTACCAAGACTGGTGGAAACAAGCGCTCTCGAGAGCCTGAGGATGTCAACTGGGACAAGAGGAGAAGACTGAAGATGTTATTCTATCTTGTAGCAGAAGGCCTATTTCTGTCCCAGACAAAGGATCCGAATAATGGTGAGAAGGAAATGGACACTCAGTCTGATGAAGTGACTGAAGTGAGCCAGAATCCGAAATTGGGATAAGTATTTTTCTTACTTGTCAAGAATAAGGATTAAATGATAAGTATTTTTCTTACTTGTCAAGAATAAAGATTAAATGATGTCTGATTAAAAAAAAAATAGATTAAAGTAAGGAGGAATATGAAAATAATTTATATTCCTTACGCTTTAACAAATCAGAAGTTTAATCTCATCTTCTTTCCCGTTTAAAGATTGGATTTGGTAAACGACTTAAAAAGATCCGTTCTTGTAAGTGTAATAATTAAAAGTGTGTAAAGTATGTCGCACATACAATGGAGAAAGATCCACTAACTGTGCGAAAACTCTTACCACTCTTAAGTAAGCGCCAAGAATTATCTGGGCACCAATCATAACGGAAGAAGTCTAAAAGTTAAAGACGTTGAGCCTGTTATATTATTTGGCAGAAGATCCTTCAAAGGATGATATTGGACACTCAGTCATAAAAAGCCTCCGGGCGACTGGAGTGGGCCAAATTCCTTTGATATGATGATATTGGACACTCAGTCATATAAAGCCTCCGGGCGACTGGAGTGGTGCCAGAATTCATTTCATAGGAAAAGTAATGGACACCTAGTAAGGTGGGCCAGAGTTTCCAGGTCCTAAATGATCTGAAGGCCTAAATAAAGGCAGTAAAGAAATTGGACACTCAGTCTGCCAAAGCAACTAGAGTGGACCCGAGTATCGAGATCACATATGATCCGGTTACGCCCTAACCACGGGCAAAAGGTTGTTCATGTGAAGCAACGCCACCTCTAAAATCAAAGGGGTTGGAGAGGTTGTCCTCAATAGGACTTCATGGATTGTGATCACTCTAAGATGAGGTGATACATATTCCTAACTTGGTTTAAGGGACGCTGTTGGTCAAGCTGGTTTGAGACTAGTCCAACAGGTCTGTGATAACTAAGAATGATACAGTATGTCTGTAGCCAAATGAGTGATATACTTGTAATCCGTGCATCTATGCCATCATAGATTAAGACACGTTAAATAGCAAGTCATTCAAAAGCTAACGATATTGAGATTGTTGCCTTCTGTCGACATAAACCCTCAAAATAAATGTGAGGTAGATGAAGAGGCAAAATCACCTTTCCAAATTCCATCAAGGGAATAGCGAAAGAAGCACCGCTCCTCTAGAACTTAGTCACACCTAATTGGGTGATTTGAAGTTTATACAAAATAGAGGGGGGAGACAAGTACGTTGTGATCTTCATTGATGATGGTACAACGTATGGAATCCTTTGTTTGTTAAAAAGCAAAGATGAAGTTGTTGAAGCGGATAAGCGCTACAAAGCAGAAGTTGAAAATTAACTAAGCCTACGGATTGAGAAATTCGTAGTGATAGAGGGGAGAATGTGAAGCATCGTTTATTAAACGACTGCTCATTACTCACCTCAGTCCAACGGTGTTAGCCAAGCGCAAAGCCGTACGCCCAAATTATGTGGGGCAAGACGATCCTTACCGCTAATGCGATTCTCAATAGAACTCCGCATAAGGATAAGGATAACGCTCCGTGTGAGACATGGAAATGATCTCACATACAAAAGTTGTGATGTGGGGTGGCTTGGTAGAAGTTGGACTACCGAAACAGATCAAGTTCGACCTATGACTGTAGATTGCATATCCACTGGATCTGTAAATAACAGTAGTACTTATCGCCTCTTGGCGTCAAAGAATGCTGAATTCTTATAAGATAACTTTCCTTGAAAAGGAAAAAGGAGTAATTGCTCAAGGTTAACAAGAACCCGCGAGGGCTCGACTTGTCGGAACTAGACGTTCCGTATCTACGGGACTCGAAAGTTGCTTTGGATATCCGGAACTTAATATTCCGCAGATCTACGAACTCGGGGATTCTAGATGTTGAACCGAGACGGAGCAAAAGAAGGGGACAAAGACTTGTTCGAGTCCTTCTAGCTTGTATGGTTAATAATGAACCATGAACAATTAACAAATAATTGTCATCTCCAAAAGCGCTTTGCTTTGGAAAGAAGCTAAAGAGAGAAATAGATTCCATATATAGAACCATACTCGTGTAATAGTTAATCTTCCTCCGGAAAAGAACCTTTGGGTTGTAAAAAGTGCTCCCTCGTGAGTAGCTCACATCCAGGGGCCATTGTAATCTTACATGGCATGGGTGTTGAAATGACCTTCCCAACCGGAGAGTTGGAAGAAGAGGATCGAATTGATTTGCTTTGAATTGTTGGGCTTCTTCCGAACTTTCATTTTGGTCCCCGAAATGTTAACATTTTGGTCTGAAAGTCTCGAGATAAAACAAGAAACAATTAATCGATCACGAAACATTGACTACGAAGTTAGAAAGCCAACGGTTGGAAAACCAACGGTCTTAGAGTGAAAATCATATTGAAACAAAGTCTCGATATGAAAGATATGAGTATCACAGATGACATCTTAGGAATTGGATTTCTAAGACATCTAACGGATCGGTCGATAGTTGACAGGTCTCGTTGAAGCCACCAATGGATATGAATCATAGAACCGATTGGAATCATGGTGCACCCATATACAAGGAGCGATATGCTCGGGTCACGTGTAGTTCAATGTATTGTACACACTACAACCGACCTGGTATCGTCCAACAAACGATCGGTTGAACTAAGGTTCACCGATGATCTTAATACATGATCAATAGAAGGCGTTAAGTCGGATATGACGATATCCGAATTATTCGCTTATCTACGAATTATAGTATTCGGATGTCCGGCGGTTACGAGAGAATACGGTGATGCAAAGCGGACATCGGATCCGAAGAACACCAAAGCCACAAGTAAATGTGTATGGTGGTTCTTGGAAAATCCTCTAAGCAAACTTGCATCGACCGATTCATGATGGTATCGGAGTTTATCGCTTTATACAAAGCATGAAAGAAGTTGAGTAACTTCACGACTCATTAGAGGACGTCCCTTATTGGGAGAAACCCATGCCTTCGGCGGCTATACATCGTGGGTAGCCGGGTCGGCTTTAGGAAGGGCACGGATGACGGCGTACGGACATATCTGTCGGAGACATAAGGCCGTATGGCGGTTGATCATCACGGGTGTCACTTCCTTGTTTACTAACTAAGGGACTACCCGGAGATCAAGTGTTCTCGCTGTTTCTAGGGGAATGGGCTTAAAACCCAAAATATACGGACCAATATAGTGGAAACCCAACCTTACGAACCGGAGATCCCGGTAATTTGGTTCAATGGGAAAACTAAGTTGTAAAGGTTCGGTTGATCGCTTCGGTCGAAGCATGAGCACTTCGGATAGTGATTTCGAAAAGAAACACCAAATCCAAAGCCGTTCCCGCGATAGACGTTAAGTGCTATCTCGCAGTATGGGTAAAGGTTAAGTTTTCAAAACCTCGTAATGATCCTCAACGGTTGAGGTTAGGTCTTTGGGAAACTTTTAATGGTTCCTAACACTTGTGAAGTGGGGTATAGCAGATACCTTGTAGGAGACCACCTATTTAAGTGCGAAGACGGGCCGCCTCAAATTGAACGCACTTAAGAATCCAAGACGTTGTCCATGGCCAAAACGGACAAAACATTACGAAGAAGAGAGTAAGGGAATTTGTTGTGTTGGTACCGTTGTCTTGGCTTACACTAAACACCGACGGTTCAAGACATCACGTTCACCGCGCGCGGTAAGTAAGTCCGATGGTATTCAACTATGGAAGGTTCAAAGCGAGGCTACCTCTCCTTATGCAACACCGGTCCGAAATATTATTGGAAATGAAAAGACACCATGTGAGTGCGCCAAAATCTCTTTCAAGAGGGGATTGTTGGAAATTTGCCTTTGGCGGGAGTTGCGACCGACCAACTTTAACGGCTTAAACACTAGTGTAACGTATGTTGGAGAATCCGGTTCTTCACACATGCATGATCTACTAAGTACGTAGATAACCGTAGGGCCAAGAATCGTCAAATTTCATTGAGAAATGAAAGAGATATTGGTTCACGAAGTAAGGTGTTTGAAGCATGGAAAGTGTGGTATTGTGTGTAATTCTCCCTCATCGGTAGAGGAAGAAAGAAGTGTTGTGTATATAAGATTCGAAATTGGTTTGGGGTTTGGGACCCCAAGGGGTATCCCATGTGTTTAAAGGAGGGAGGACCTAGATGTGCTTCGGTTCGAGGAAAGACCACACGCGCGCCGCCGCCGCCCGCCCGTCCCGTCCGGTCCGGTTCGGTTCCGAGTTCCGGGTTCCGGGTTCTCGGGTTCACGGGTCACGGGTCACGGTCACGGGTCACGGTCGTGGGGCGTGGGCCGTGGGTCTTCGATATTATCTTTTTGGGCCGTAAAACTTTGCCGAAGTACGGTTTGATCCCGAAGTTTCGGATATACGGTTTGGACCGAGAATTCTTTCGGATGTGCGAGTTTGGTCCCCGATGTTTCAAGATGTACGATTTGGTCCCCGAAGTTTCCGAGAAAATCGAAATTTCGACGGTCAAAAACGAAATGCCAAGCACTCAATTCAGCCATTTATTTTGGCTGAATTACTCCTCCTATAATGGCCAAAACAGTTGGTCTTTCTCCCATTTATGTTGGTGACTTTACTACCTCCATAATGGCCATTATTTGGCTATTATGGAGGCAGTTTTCAGGCAGTTTTTCAGCCCCTCCCTCACCTATATAAACACCCCCTTACACCATTGTTGAGTACAAGAGTTAACGATAAAGAGGCGGCAAAACGGTGCACGAAAATACACAACCAAATAGTTTTCTTCCTACAACTTCCAAGCATCATTTCGTTACTCAATATTCTTCACGGTAGCTCTTGAGTTTCCTTTGCTCAAGGGTTCCATTGCTGTTTTATCTTGGGAGACAAATTGTCCAGGACGTATAAAGGATACATACGGGGCAATATTGTCTTAAGGACAGAGTGCTACACTCGACTCAGCAAAAACAATTTACATTTTTCCGTTTTCTACAAACTGGAATTTCCGTTTTTACTTGTGTAATTGTAATTTCAGATTCCAAAATTGAAATAAATGATTTGCCTTAACATACCATAAAGAGAAAAATCTCCCAACAACTTGCAAAAGAAATAAATGATTTGCCTTAACATACCTGAAATTGCCAAGAACAATTCTTGCTACTGCCTACGACGTGAAAATATCGCTGCCTCCAGTTTATGTTGCTAATTAATGAAGAGAATGTTGTATCTACCTATTTCTTAAAATGAGATGTTTACTAAATATAAAGGTATGTAAAGGTATGGAAGGTTTGCTAAATGGAATTAAATGCTGAACGATTCTTTTGGTCTACCAAATGAAATCTTAAAACAAGATATAAACTTTCAATACAAAGTGAATTCTATCATCATGTCTCCACTGGCCAATTTTTTTGGCGGTGGATACCCTAATCACGACACATATACACTAAATGCACTTCACTTAATTAAGTAAGTGACATGCCTCCGTATAATTTATCAATCATACACATAATTAATTTCGTGATCCCAATTCACTTAAACCTTGATAACTTATAAGACCTTCATATACTCAATGTCATAATTTGTAATATGACACTAGTCAATAATCTCTTTATGCACACACCAAATTTATTTCCTTTCCCCGTCGTCACACTTGTTATGTCCAAAATTATTTCGGGGTTTAATCATTTTATATACCAATCTCTTTATATACATAACTACAACATAAATTTTCCCAACACTTGGGTCTATTTATAAACGCATAGCGATTCAAACTATGACCCGAAATTACGAGATGTTACATAATGGCACCCATTTATTAGCCAAAATAATGGCTGATTAATGCTGAAATGAATGTCACTGAGGGCAGCCCAAAAGTCTCAAAAAATCAGATTTTTGTCTAAGACTTTCTGCCAGGGAAGCGCCCAGGCGCCGCGGCCCTGACGGGGTTGGTGCCGCGGTCCTTCTCGGCTCCGCGGCCCTTTCCGACCCATTTCATCTTTACACTATGCACACTTCTTCCTTCGTTTACCAACATGGAACACTTGTCATTTCGTCAATAATCGTCCATCATTCTATGTCTCAAACATTTACTTACGTACCAATATCTCTTTCAGTAATGAAATTTACGATACTTGGCACTACGAGTGTAAGTGTGTGAAAATGACGTTTCCGACGTGCGGTGCCCCAATTGTTCGAGTCATAAATAATGGGATAAACTTAATTCCACATTAGTAAATTTCCAACAATTGATTACTATTAAGATTTTTAATTCTAAAATTAATTTATATTTTAATTCAGTTCCAATATAAACTGATTATTTAAGTTAATTTTATAAATATATGTTACTGCATCGTTCATAGGATAGCTTGTGATAGTTCTGTATTATAAATATATGAATGACTTGTGATAATTCTTTCTTATCCTGCATCAGTTGTAGGATAGCTATTAGCAAAACCTGTTAGTTGATTATTTTTTGACAATCCTGAATAGGAAAATTATGTAACATAAATTAAAGAGCGACCTGAAGTCTTGTGGCAGCCTTTCTCCTAAGAAAAGTGGGAAATGAATAAAACACGAAAATAACATTCTTGCATTTCAAACCCAGTGGTTAGTCAGGGCTCAATGGTTTTCTTCAAATCTTGCAATTACCAAGCTCCAGAACAAAAGGATAATACAATATATATTCATAATCCAAAGATGGAGAATTTGAGATCGAATAAAAATGTTAATATGGCTCGAAGCACTCCACTATAAATACAAAAAAGTAAAAAATATTCATATATTACAAGCATCAAGCATTAAATTTTTCACTAGTAATCATATCACGAAATCCCATCCAATAGATATCACTTTGTTCCCTATGTCTTCGACATCTACATTGTTAGCTCTTGAAGTTGAGCCACCTTGACATAACACATATCATTTCTCTTTGTCAATTCCTTTCCGTGCACGTCGTAGCTTCACAACTGTGATTTCCCTACATTTCTTGTTTTGGTGAGACCAAAAACATAAAGGAGAGACTAAATTGGATAACTATGATTCCCCTATATATTTTCTTGTAGAACTACCGTACTCATCACAGGAGGAGAGATTACGTTCAATTTGCCACAATACAATTTTTTGTTGGAAAAAAAATATACTCAAGATTAGAAAATCAATACCACAACTTGTATAACTCTGGAAATATGTAAGAGAAACTACTTAACTTCAGGCATCACATAGCTGAAAACTTACTATGAATATTAAATGAAAGGGCGAACATCGTTAGATTACTTTGTCACCTTATTTGATATCTAACAAACCCAACCTTTTGGTCTCATTGTGACAATTCCTGAATAGATACCGCAAACAATTTCACTCATCCGCTAATGTAATTCACGGTAAAGAATGGATATTGGGTCTAACTCAACCCTAAAAGCAGAGCTGTTCATATATTTTTAAGGGCCCGGTGCGAGAAACAAAAAGAGACCCTTTTGGTGGGATTTGGGGCAAAATCTGATTTTGTGTTTAAAAAAAAGCCTTTCGCTACTCATTGGATTCAAACACACAACCTCTCATCAAGGAAGGACTTTTGAAAGTAGCCCTCAACCGCTAGGCTACAACTCTCACCGATAAGATTGGAGTCATTTTTAATACATAACTTAATATTTGAAACCAATAAAAGAAAAATAAAAATTCTGGGGCGGAGGCCCCGCCGGCCGGGGGGCCCTGTGCGGCGGCGCCGCCTCGACCGCCCCAGGGAAGGCTCTGCCTAAAGGCTAGCTTGTAGGATGATGATTGTTCAAGTCCATATAAGGATTCCATATCCGATGTGGGACTCTTAACACTCCCTGCACGCCCAGACTTTGTTACCTGGAGCGTGGATAATATAATTTGGGGGCTCAACATCGGTGGACAAAAAATTGAAATGTGACCGACTCTGATACCAATGTAAAGAATGGATATTGGGCCTAACTCAACCACTTTAGGGTGAGTTAGACCCAATATCCATTCTTTACATTCATATAAGTAGCAAAGCTTTGTACTCCCTCTGTCCCAATTTATGATGCGGCACCATTTCTTTTTTAATCTGTCTAAAAAAGAATGTCACATTTTTATATTTAGAAATAATTTAATTTTATTGGATGATTTATAGCCACACAAATATTTAAGACTTTTTTGGACCATAAATTTCAAAAGTCTTTCTTTCTTTTTTAAACTTAATGTCAAGTCAAATGATGTCACATAAATGAGAACGGAAGGATTAATTAGCAATATTCTGTCATACCAATTTGGCAGTAATTAGTGCAGCCCAATATTAAACTAAACAGCACAAAGCAAGATTGTCTAGAATTGTGCAAATTATATCTTCGAAGTACTTCCAGGTTTATTTGCGACTACTAGCAATGAAACCTTACACATACAACGGGAAAAAAACAAAAGATAATAAAGATCCAAATTTTGCTAAATCTACGAAACCCTAAGCTGCAAAAACAATTTTTTAACACAACAAGGTACAAATACAGAACAAAACACAAAATTTGTGAAATTTGCATATAATTGATGCAAAATAAAGTAGGACTTATAGAGATTTACAAGCAAATTTTAGCGATTTCAAAAGCTCAAGCTCACCGAGTTTACACTCGCATAAGTTTCTCTCTCTTCGTATCAATGTTTTCACACACGATAAAGGAAAGGAAGAGGAAGAGCTACGGCGATGAACGGAAGAAAAGAGGGGAAAGATGAATAGTTTAGAATTTTTAGTAGTGAGGGTAATATTAAAATTAGAAGAAAATATAAGGGATAAATAAAATAATTGGTCAAATTAAAATGAATTTTAAGCCAAAAAGAAAAAAGTTGGGTTTCTCCACCTTCTTGTTTTGACTTATTTTAAGCATTTTTTAACTTATATCAAGCACTTTCAAGTTTTGCCAAACACCCAAAAAAGTTTAAAATGGCTAATAAGCCAATCCAACGGGTTCTTAATTATTTGAGTTATACTCGTTTTGTACCTCTATTGTATGCGTCACTTTTTATTTTGTACCCCATCCTTTTATTTTATAATGTACTCCCTAACTCATTTATTTCTTTGCAAAATCACAAAATAGTTTAGCTTGTGAGGGACAAATGATATATCATATAACTAAATATAATAAAATGATTAGAAGAATGACAAATGAGGAATCTGGCTGACTAGATGTAATAACTCCGGTTACCAACACAACTTTTCACTGAGAATACAAAATACAACTGAGAAATGGAAACAACAAACAAATAACAACTAACGGTCCTTAAAAATATTGAGAAGGTTAATCGGAGAGCAAGAAGAAAAGAAAATACATGGATAGATAGAAGGGGATGCGAAGTTCAAACTAAGAATGGAGATGAGAGGTGTTTACCCTAAAATAAGGTATATTTGAATTTATTTGTGGTTTAAAAAATACGTGAATTGATTCGCTTTAGAAATAAGATAAATGATAAGCTATAAATAAAAGAATCAAATAAACATGAAATGATAAAAGTAATAGGTTTAGCCTGAAACTTGAGCTTGTTGGTATTTCTTGATTTAATTAATCTGAGCCTTTTGGAACAGATCGAACCCGGAGAAAATAGTAAGAATAATGCTATAAATTGTTAAATTGAGTAATGAACTTGTTAAGCTGTAATTCGGTGGTCTTTCAAAGAGAGGATTTCACCTTCTTATATTGGTGTGAATTCAGAGTTAAACAGTCGAGAATCCAAAATAATTATTACATAATAAATGTTAATTAAGAGTTATTTAATACGAAGAGAGTACCGACTAGCGTAATATCCAAATCGGACATGAACAACTTGTTGTCCTTTCGGATTTCTTACGGGTAACCCGCACCTGACCATTCTGTTACATTCCTGTAAATCCCTGCTATAACTAAGTCTCAACTAACCCAAAATCTAATTTATTCATTTTGAACCTGATTGCCACGTGTCGTGTCTAGTTTTACCGTACACAGATAGTCCCCACACTTCCCGGATCAAAGTCATTACTTTAACGGGAAGTAGAAATGATATATTCTTCAACTCCGTTTGTCAGCCCTTTTCAAAAACTCATTACATCGGAGAGGCGGGAAAACGAAACGCTTCATCTTCCCAATACTCTGACGCACGTTCCATCCCCCTGGTATCCCTGACATGTGTCAACTCCCAACTTGTTCATCTAATCGGTTCCGGTATCGAACCGTCTCCGTAGTGATGACTAATTTATCTATAAAATCCTTCAATCCACTTTACCTACATTCTTTTACTTTTATTCTTCTTAGCAAAAGCCCTACTTTTGTTCTTCCCCAAAATTCTCATTGATTTCTACCGCCGTTTGAAATTTCTTCAATTCCTCCCTGATTAAAGTGAAATCATGGCAAAATCCTCCCCTACGAGGAACCCTTCTGCGTCTTCTTCTCCGCTGCTGGCATACATCGGTACCGGTGAATGTTCTGGGCCTCAAACTCCTTCAGAGCCCAGAGCTTTTAACATGCTTCCATCTACGTTCAATTTTGACAATGAATTCACCGTTAGGGCCACCACCTCCAAGAGTGACCGAGGTGAAATGGTCAAAAACTATCCCTCTTATATTACTGCTTCTAATTTAGAAACAGTCCGAATAGATTGCCATTGGGAAAATATCTCCGAAATTATTATTTTCGTCCCTAATGACGACATAACTACTTCTAGACTCGCATTCTCCAATGTATACACTTATCCTTTCACCTTCGGGTTTGGTCCGCCTATCGATAAAGTGATTCTGAATTTGTGCAAGACTTACAATGTGTTCCTGACACAAGGGTCCTTCAATTTCGAGAACAATTTATTTTCTCCGGTTTTTGGCCAAAAAGGCCAATCTTGAAATTACTTTGGATCATTTGATCCATTTGTATGTCCCAAAATTTTTTCGGGGTGGAGTGATTACAGTTACCAAACAAGTAAATAATCCTGTTATCTTCAGTATAGACGATGACCATGACCGGAGTTGGATGGAACGATTTGTTGTTGTTCCTATCACCGAAATTATTCTGGAGGCTTACATGCCCTTTCCAGAAGCATGGAACTTATCACATAAGTATTATTTATATTCTTTTCTTTCATTTGCCTTGCACTCTTCTTAATATTTATCTCTCTCAGCTATTGCTTGGACGCCTGCGAATCTCATGAAAATTCATGAATGGGTCCAAGATATTTTGAGTGTTTCAGAACGCAAAACTCGCACTTGGAAAGAAATTTTCAAAGACCGATGGAGAGCCAGAAACTATGGTTAGTTCCCTTGGACACCTTTTAGCCTTCAACTCGCTTGTGCTTCCTTTATTCTTTTCTTTTATATACTTGCGTCTTTTCACCGCTTTTTCTCTACAGGTTTTTCCAAAGGCTCTTCTCTCCCGAGGTCAACATTAACCAACCCTTTTTGTTACGTATGGCGACTTAGTACAAGTGGAAAACGAAATAGTACAATACAAATTGTAGAAAACAATATTATACTGCTCAAGTGCATTACTCATTAATAGGAAATTTAAGCATGTATCATTCTATAACAATGTTTCAGATAAAACTATTAGCAAATTTGATCGTTATGGACGGGTGCAGAGGTGTGAAAGGTTGGCTATGAACGGGTTCAGGAGGGGTAGAGGTAGGCCGAAGAAATATTGGGGAGAGGTGATTAGACAAGATATGGAGAAGGCACAACTTACTGAGGACATGACCTTAGATAGGGGGTTGTGGAGGACACATATTAGGGTAGAAGGGTAGTAGGTAGTCGAGCGTAGTCCCACTTACACTTACAAACTGGTTGTTGTGTTGTTATTATTGTAGGCATGCCTAGCATATCATACGAATAGGCGTAGTATTACTTTATAGTCTTCTATAGTTTTATTTCTTCTGCTATGCATTCTTTAATGTACTTGGTGTATCTCATTATCTACGTTAGTTACTGCTTCTCTTTTAGAATGCGATATCATGGCATATTCGCGTTTGCTATCAACATTTTCTTACTGCTTACTGCTTAATGCTTTAAGTTTTTGACCGGGTCTGACTGTTTTTTTGCTTTGCTTTGCTTGTCCTGAGAACAGCCGCTCTACCTACGGAGGTAGATGTAAGGTCTGTGTATATTCTACCCTCTCCAGACCCCACGTTGTGAGATTTCACTGGGTATGTTGTTCTTGTTGTCAAGTGCTTCTTAAATATTGCTACACGCGTTGATTAAGGTAGCTTGCGATTAAAAGAAAACATTTAAAATAGGGTTGACAATTGAGGCAGAGCGGGGTAGGGCAGAATATTATTTCTGAATTTTTTTAATGAATTAGGGCAGGGCAGGGCAAGGTCCGGGTTAAAAGATGGGCCAGGTAAAAAGAGTGATCCGTTTATTATTATTATTCTCTATTCCAGTTCCCACTTCGATTCGAACACAACTGATCTACAAAGTAGCAACCTTTGTTGATTAAACAAATGAACATGAATTTTCATATAGACTAAAATTTTAATATATGCTAATAGACGTAGTACATAAAATATAAATGATGATTCTTTATTCATATCAACCACTTAAATTTGCCCTGCCCTGCCCTGCCCCGCCCCAATTGACATCCCTATTTTAAAGGATCATGTCTATGTGGAATTTCTAATTCCTTTGACTTCTTCAAAAATCATTTCTATAAAAAGAAAAACCATTGAACATTTCTGTCAAGAAAGTAATGCAGTTTTTTTTTTAATTAACCGAAAAAATTAAAATCTTGATAGATTCCTAAAACTTCTCTTCATTTAGCAATATACCCGAAGGAATACACATTATTGGAAGTCCAAAGTTAGAAAATAATTTCGTGCAATTTATAAGGAGGGGGGGGGGGGGGCATTAATTTCATTCCTTTGAACTTGATACTATTTTCTAAAGGGCTTAAGCTTATTTACAGACAATATAAATTCCTAGAAATTATAAAACTGAAGAAGATGAGGATATAATTGTAGTTTTAAGTATTTTAAAAAGAAGCAACACATGTCATGATTCTATTCGTTTGTGATATACACTTGTTAGGAAAATGTGGAGATCGGACTACAAGATGGTAAGTAAACGATATATTAAACCTTTTATTAATGCATGTTGACACTAGTAGTCGATATACCGTCAGACATTTCTATAATAATCATCCTTTATAATAACATTTTATTATAATAATCATATTTTACGTGGAACCGATTTTTCATGTTATGTTATATTATATGTGTTAAATATACAATACAAGTAGAATAAGGGTTTGACAGTAGAATATGAATATGATTTTCCTATTATGGAAATTGTAAATTGTATATATACTCTTTTATTAATGAAAATAATCAAAGGATTATTTCTTTCAATATGTTATCTATAACAACGTTTCGTTATAGCAGCTAAATAGTATTGAAACATACGACGTTGTTATACAGAGATTTGGCTATACATATACGTGATTTGAACCTTGAACTCGTCGGCTAGTCATCTCACATAATCTTTGTTGGGAGATTTTCCTCTATGGTACTTTATAAAGCAGTACGGGAAGTATATAACTATTACAAGTATTCAAAAGGATAAACAGAGATTCAATAATTCAACATGAAATCTGAAAATTACAATTGTTACACAAGAAAAACTGAAAATTCCAGTTTTGTAGAAAACGGAAAAATGGAAACTGTTTTTGCTGAGTCGAGTGTGGCACTCTGTCCTTAAGACAATATTGCCCCGTATGTATCCTTTATACGTCCTGGACAATTTGTCTCCCAAGATAAAACAGCAATGGAACCCTTGAGCAAAGGAAACTCAAGAGCTACCGTGAAGAATATTGAGTAACGAAATGATGCTTGGAAGTTGTAGGAAGAAGATTTTTTCTGGTTGTGTATTTTCGTGCATATCAAGTGTGCTCAACAATGGTGTAAGGGGGTGTTTATATAGGTGAGGAATGGACTGATTTACTGCCTCCATAACAGCCAAATAATGGCCATTATGGAGGTAGTAAAGCCACCAACATAAATGGGAGAAAGACCAACGGATTTGGCCATTATAGGAGGAGTAATTCACCAAAAAAATGGCTGAATTGAGTGCTTGGCAACTGCTTTGACCGTCCCGGATTCGGGAAACTTGAGGGACCAAACTGTACATCCGAAAGAATTCGGTCCGAATCGTACATCCGGAAACTTCGGGATCAATCGTACTTCGCCAAAGTTCTCTCGGCCCAAAAAGATAATATCGAAGAAGCCCACAGCCCACACCCCACACCCACGGCCCCACGACCCACAGCCCACGACCCACGACCCACGACCCACGACCCACGACCCACGACCCGTGACCCGAGAACCCGAGAACCCGAACCCGGAACTCGGAACCGGAACCGGACGGGCGGGCGGCGGTGGCGCGCGTGTGGTCTTTCCTCGAACCGAAGCACATCTAGGTCCTCCCTCCTTTAAACACATGGGATACCCCTTGGGGTCCCAAACCCCAAACCAATTTCGAATCTTATATACACAACAATTCTTTCTTCCTCTACCGATGAGGGGGAATTACACACAATACCACACTTTCCATGCTTCAAACACCTTACTTCGTGAACCAATATCTCTTTCATTTCTCAATGAAATTTGACGATTCTTGGCCCTACGGTTATCTACGTACTTAGTATATCATGCATGTGTGAAGAACCGGATTCTCCAACATACGTTACACTAGTGTTTAAGCGTTAAAGTTGGTCGGTCGCAACTCCCGCCAAAGGCAAATTTCCAACAATCCCCTCTTGAAAGAGATTTTGGCGCACTCACATGGTGTCTTTTCATTTCCGAAATATTTCGGCGGACCGATGTTGCATAAGGAGATGTAGCCTCGGCTTTGAACCTTCCATAGTTGAATACCATCGGACTTACTTACTTTGCGCGGTGAACGTGATGTCTTGAACCGTCGGTGTTTAGTGTAAGCCAAGACAACGGTACCAACACAACAAATTCCCTTACTCTCTTCTTCGTAATGTTTTATCCGTTTTGGCCATGGACAACGTCTTGGATTCTTAAGTGCGTTCAATTTGAGGTGGCCCGTCCTCGCACTTAAATAGGTGGTCTCCTACAAGGTATCCGCTATACCCCACTTCACAAGTGTTAGAAACCATTAAAAGTTTCCCAAAGACCTAACCTCAACTGTTGAGGATCATTACAGGTTTTGAAAACTTAACCTTTACCCATACTGCAGATAGCACTTAACGTCTATCGCGGGAACGGCTTTGGATTTGGTGTTTCTTTTCGAAATCACTATCCGAAGTGCTCATGCTTCGACCGAAGCGATCAACCGAACCTTTACAACTTAGTTTTCCCATTGAACCAAATTACTTGGGATCTCCAGTTCGTAAGGTTGGGTTTCCACCGTATTGGTCCGTATATTTTGGGTTTTAAGCCCATTCCCCTAGACAGAAGCAGAACACTTGATCTCCGGGTAGTCCCTTAGTTAGTAAATAAGGAAGTGACACCCGATGATCAACTCGCCATACGGTCTTATGTCTCCGACGGATCGTGACAGATATGTCCGACGCCGTCATCGTGTCCTTCCTAAAGCCGATCGGCTAGCCACGGTGTATAACTGCTGAAGGCATGGGTTTCTCCCATAAGGGACGTCCTCTAATGAGTCGTGAAGTTACTCAACTTCTTTCATGCTTTGTATAAAGCGATAAACTCCGATACCATCATGAATCGGTCGATGCAAGTTTGCTTAGAGGATTTTCCAAGAACCACCATACACATTTACTTGTGGCTTTGGTGTTCTTCGGATCGATGTCCGGTTTGCATCACCGTGTTCTCTCGGAACCGCTGGACATCCGAATACTATAATCCGTAGATAAGCGAATAATTCGGATATCGTCATATCCGACTTAACGCTTTCTATTGATCATGTATTAAGATCATCGGTGAACCTTAGTTCAACCGATCTGTTTGTTGGACGATACCGGGTCGGTTGTAGTGTGTACAATACATTGAACTACACGTGACCCGAGCATATCGCTCCTTGTCTATGGGTGCACCATGATTCCAATCGGTTCTATGATTCATATCTATTGGTGGCTTCAACGAGACTCGTCAACTATCGACCGATCCGTTAGATGTCTTAGAAATCCAATTCCTAAGATGTCATCTCGTGATACTCATATCTTTCATATCGAGACTTTGTTTCAATATGATTTTCACTCTAAGACCGTTGGTTTTCCAACTGTTGGCTTTCTAACTTCGAGTCAATGTTTCGAGATCGATTCATTGTTTCTGTTTTATCTCGAGACTTTCGGGACCAAAATGTTAACATTTCGGGGACCAAAATGAAAGTTCGGAAGAAGCCCAACAGTTCAAAGAACCAATTCGATCCTCTTCTTCCAACTCTCCAGGTTTGGAAGGTCGTTTCAACACCCATGCCATGTAAGATTACAATGGCCCTGGATGTGAAGCTACTCACGGGGGAGCACTTTTTACAACCCAAAGGTTCTTTTCCGGAGGAAGATTAACTATTACACGAGTATGGTTCTATATATGGAATCTATTTCTCTCTTTAGCTTCTTTCCAAAGCGGCGCTTTTGGAGATGACAATTATTTGTTAATTGTTCATGGTTCATTATTAACCATACAAGCTAGGAGGACTCGAACAAGTCTTTGTCCCCTTCTTTGCTCCGTCTCGGTTCAACATCTAGAATCCCTGAGTTCTGTAGATCTGGAGTATTAAGTTCCGGATAGCCAGCAACTTTCGAGTCCTGTAGATATGGAACGTCTAGTTCCGGACAGTCAGGCCCTCGCGGGTTCTTGTTAACCTTCATCAGTTACTCCTTTTTCCTTTTCCAAGGAAAGTTATCTTCTAAGAATTCAAAGATTCTTTGACGCGAAGAGGCGATGAACACTACTTGTTATTTGCAGATCCAGTGAATATGCAATCTACAGTCTTAGGTATGAAACCACCCCACATCACAACATTTGTATGTGAGATCCTTTCCATGTATCACACGGAGGGTTACCCTTATCCTTATGAAGAGTTCTATTGAGAATCGCATTAGCGGTAAGGATCGACGTGCCCCACATAATTTGGGCGTACGGCTTAGCGTTTGGCTAACACCGTTAGACTGAGGTGAGAAATGAGCGGTCGTTTAATAAACGATGCTTCACTTTCTCCCCCCTCTATCACTACGAATTTCTCAATCCGTAGGCTTAGTTGATTTTCAACTTCTGTTTTGTAGCGCTTATCCGCTTCAACAACTTCATCTTTGCTTTTCAATAAACAAAGGATACAATACGTTGTACCATTATCAATAAAGGTCATAACGTACTTGTCTCCCCCTTTATTTTGTATAAACTTCAAATCACCCAAGTAGGTGTGACTAAGTTCTAGAGGAGCGATCTTCTTTCGCTATTCCCTTGACGGAATTTGGAAAGGTGATTTTTCCTCTTCATCTACCTCGCATTTATTTGAGGATTTATGTCGAAGAAGGCAACAATCTCAACATCGTTAGCTTTTGAATGACTTGCTATTTAACGTGTCTTAATCTATGATGGCATAGACGCACGGATTACAAATATATCATTCATTTGGCTACAGACATACTGTACCATTCTTAGTTATCACAGACCTGTTGGACTAGTCTCAAACCAGGTTTGACCAACAGCGTCCCTTTAACCAAGTTTGGGACATGTATCACCTCATCTTTGAGTGATCCCAATCCATGAAGTCCTATTGAGGACAACCTCTCCAACCCCTTCTACTTTAGAGGTGGTTTTGTTTCACATGAACAACCTCTTACCCGTGGTTAGGCGTAACCGGATCATATGTGATCCGGATATTACAGCCCACTCCGGTTGCTTTGGCGGTGAGTGTCCAATTTCTTTTCTGCCTTTTCTTTAGGCCTTCAGATCATTTAAGACCTGGAAACTGTGGCCCACCTTACTAGGTGTCCATTATTTTTCCTATGAAATGAATTTTTGGCCCTACTCCAGTCGCCCGGAGGCTTTATATGACTGAGTGTCCAATATCATCATATCAAAGAAATTTTGGCTCACTCCAGTTGCCCGGAGGCTTTGTATGACTGAGTGTCCAATATCATCCTATCAAAGGAATTTTGGCCCACTCCGGTCGCCGGAGGCTTTATGTGACCGAGTGTCCAATATCATCCTATGAAGGATCTTCGCCAAATAGTATGACGGCTCAACGTCTTTAGCTTTTAGACTCCTTCCGTTAAGATTGGTGCCCGGATAATTCTTGGCGCTTACTTAAGAGTGGTAAGAGTTTTCGCACGCTTAGTGGATCTTTCTCCATTGTATGTGCGACATACTTTACACACTTTAGTAATTACACTTAAAAGAACGGATCTTCTTAAGTCGTTTACAAAATCCAATCTTTAAACGGAAAAGAAGATGAGATTAAACTTCGATTTGTTAAAGCATAAGGAATATAAATTATTTTCATATTCCTCCTTACTTTAATCCATTTTTAATCGACATAATTTAATCTTTATTCTTGACAAGTAAGAAAAACTACTTATCCCAATTTCGGATTACGGCTCACTTCGAGTCACTTCATCG
This sequence comes from Anisodus tanguticus, assembly GCA_034509755.1. Lineage (NCBI taxonomy): Eukaryota > Viridiplantae > Streptophyta > Magnoliopsida > Solanales > Solanaceae > Anisodus > Anisodus tanguticus. The sequence continues at coordinate 10,332,556 of CM067543.1, read as the reverse complement.
ACCGAGTGTCCATTTCCTTCTCACCATTATTCGGATCCTTTGTCTGGGACAGATTAGGCCTTCTGCTACAAGATAGAATAACATCTTCAAGCTTCTCCTCTTGTCCCAAGTTGACATCCTCGGCTTTCGAGAGCACTTGTTTCCACCAAGTCTTGGTAGCGGTGACACCATGAACACGTTCATCATCATCACTCTCTTCTACCAGAAAACCATTTCCATATCCAGATTTGGTCACACAACTTTTGACCGACATCTTTCGAACACTAATAGTAATACAGTACAAATATTGTCTTAAGTTGTTGGGAGATTTTCCTCTATGGTACTTTATAAAGCAGTACGGGAAGTATATAACTATTACAAGTATTCAAAAGGATAAACAGAGATTCAATAATTCAACATGAAATCTGAAAATTACAATTGTTACACAAGAAAAACTGAAAATTCCAGTTTTGTAGAAGACGGAAAAATGGAAACTGTTTTTGCTGAGTCGAGTGTGGCACTCTGTCCTTAAGACAATATTGCCCCTTATGTATCCTTTATACGCCCTGGACAATTTGTCTCCCAAGATAAAACAGCAATGGAACCCTTGAGCAAAGGAAACTCAAGAGCTACCGTGAAGAATATTGAGTAACGAAATGATGCTTGGAAGTTGTAGGAAGAAGATTTTTTCTGGTTGTGTATTTTCGTGCATATCAAGTGTGCTCAACAATGGTGTAAGGGGGTGTTTATATAGGTGAGGAATGGACTGATTTACTGCCTCCATAACAGCCAAATAATGGCCATTATGGAGGTAGTAAAGCCACCAACATAAATGGGAGAAAGACCAACGGATTTGGCCATTATAGGAGGAGTAATTCACCAAAAAAATGGCTGAATTGAGTGCTTGGCAATCGCTTTGACTGTCCCAAACGTATTCTGGAAACTTGAGGGACCAAACTCGTACATCCGAAAGAATTCTCGTCCGAACCGTACATCCGGAAACTTCGGGATCAATCGTACTTCGCCAAAGTTCTCGGCCCAAAAAGATAATATCGAAGGCCCACACCCACGGCCCCACGACCCACGGCCCACGCCCACGACCCACGACCCACGACCCACGACCCACGACCCACGACCCGTGACCCGAGAACCCGAACCGAACCCGAACCGGAACCGAACCGGAACCGGACCGGACGGGCGGCGGGCGGCGGTGGCGCGCGTGTGGTCTTTCCTCGAACCGAAGCACATCTAGGTCCTCCCTCCTTTAAACACATGGGATACCCCTTGGGGTCCCAAACCCCAAACCAATTTCGAATCTTATATACACAACAATTCTTTCTTCCTCTACCGATGAGGGGGAATTACACACAATACCACACTTTCCATGCTTCAAACACCTTACTTCGTGAACCAATATCTCTTTCATTTCTCAATGAAATTTGACGATTCTTGGCCCTACGGTTATCTACGTACTTAGTATATCATGCATGTGTGAAGAACCGGATTCTCCAACATACGTTACACTAGTGTTTAAGCCGTTAAAGTTGGTCGGTCGCAACTCCCGCCAAAGGCAAATTTCCAACAATCCCCTCTTGAAAGAGATTTTGGCGCACTCACATGGTGTCTTTTCATTTCCAAAGCAATATTTCAAATGGACCGGTGTTGCATAAGGAGATGTAGCCTCGGCTTTGAACCTTCCATAGTTGAATACCATCGGACTTACTTACTGCGCGGTGAACGTGATGTCTTGAACCGTCAGTGTTTAGTGTAAGCCAAGACAACGGTACCAACACAACAAATTCCCTTACTCTCTTCTTCGTAATGTTTTATCCGTTTTGGCCATGGACAACGTCTTGGATTCTTAAGTGCGTTCAATTTGAGGTGGCCCGTCCTCGCACTTAAATAGGTGGTCTCCTACAAGGTATCCTGCTATACCCCACTTCACAAGTGTTAGAAACCATTAAAAGTTTCCCAAAGACCTAACCTCAACTGTTGAGGATCATTACAGTTTTGAAAACTTAACCTTTACCCATACCGCAGATAGCATTAACGTCTATCGCGGAACGGCTTTGGATTTGGTGTTTCTTTTCGAAATCACTATCCGAAGTGCTCATGCTTCGACCGAAGCGATCAACCGAACCTTTACAACTTAGTTTTCCCATTGAACCAAATTACCGGGATCTCCAGGTTCGTAAGGTTGGGTTTCCACCGTATTGGTCCGTATATTTTGGGTTTTAAGCCCATTCCCTAGACAGGCGAACACTTGATCTCCGGGTAGTCCCTTAGTTAGTAAATAAGGAAGTGACACCCGTGATGATCAACGCCATACGGTCTTATGTCTCCGACGGATCGTGACAGATATGTCCGTACGCCGTCATCGTGTCCTTCCTAAAGCCGATCGGCTAGCCACGGTGTATAACTGCTGAAGGCATGGGTTTCTCCCAATAAGGGACGTCCTCTAATGAGTCGTGAAGTTACTCAACTTCTTTCATGCTTTGTATAAAGCGATAAACTCCGATACCATCATGAATCGGTCGATGCAAGTTTGCTTAGAGGATTTTCCAAGAACCACCATACACATTTACTTGTGGCTTTGGTGTTCTTCGATCGATGTCCGGTTTGCATCACCGTGTTCTCTCGTAACCGCTGGACATCCGAATACTATAATCCGTAGATAAGCGAATAATTCGATATCGTCATATCCGACTTAACGCTTTCTATTGATCATGTATTAAGATCATCGGTGAACCTTAGTTCAACCGATCTGTTTGTTGGACGATACCAGTCGGTTGTAGTGTGTACAATACATTGAACTACACGTGACCCGAGCATATCGCTCCTTGTCTATGGGTGCACCATGATTCCAATCGCTTCTATGATTCATATCTATTGGTGGCTTCAACGAGACTCGTCAACTATCGACCGATCCGTTAGATGTCTTAGAAATCCAATTCCTAAGATGTCATCTCGTGATACTCATATCTTTCATATCGAGACTTTGTTTCAATATGATTTTCACTCTAAGACCGTTGGTTTTCCAACGTTGGCTTTCTAACTTCGAGTCAATGTTTCGAGATCGATTCATTGTTTCTGTTTTATCCGAGACTTTCGGACCAAAATGTTAACATTTCGTGGACCAAAATGAAAGTTCGGAAGAAGCCCAACAGCTTCAAAGAACCAATTCGATCCTCTTCTTCCAACTCTCCAGCTTGGAAGGTCGTTTTCAACACCCATGCCATGTAAGATTACAATGGCCCCGGATGTGAAGCTACTCACAGGGGAGCACTTTTTACAACCCAAAGGTTCTTTTCCTGAGGAAGATTAACTATTACACGAGTATGGTTCTATATATGGAATCTATTTCTCTCTTTAGCTTCTTTCCAAAGCGGCGCTTTTGGAGATGACAATTATTTGTTAATTGTTCATGGTTCATTATTAACCATACAAGCTAGGAGGACTCGAACAAGTCTTTGTCCCCTTCTTTGCTCCGTCTCGGTTCAACATCTAGAATCCCTGAGTTCTGTAGATCTGGAGTATTAAGTTCCGGATAGCCAAAGAACTTTCGAGTCCTGTAGATATGGAACGTCTAGTTCCGGACAGTCAGGCCCTCGCGGGTTCTTGTTAACCTTCATCAGTTACTCCTTTTTCCTTTTCCAAGGAAAGTTATCTTCTAAGAATTCAGCATTCTTTGACGCGAAGAGGCGATGAACACTACTGTTATTTGCAGATCCAGTGAATATGCAATCTACAGTCTTAGGTATGAAACCACCCCACATCACAACATTTGTATGTGAGATCCTTTCCATGTATCACACGGAGGGTTACCCTTATCCTTATGAAGAGTTCTATTGAGAATCGCATTAGCGGTAAGGATCGACGTGCCCCACATAATTTGGGCGTACGGCTTAGCGTTTGGCTAACACCGTTAGACTGAGGTGAGAAATGAGCAGTCGTTTAATAAACGATGCTTCACTTTCTCCCCCTCTATCACTACGAATTTCTCAATCCGTAGGCTTAGTTGATTTTCAACTTCTGTTTTGTAGCGCTTATCCGCTTCAACAACTTCATCTTTGCTTTTCAATAAACAAAGGATACAATACGTTGTACCATTATCAATAAAGGTCATAACGTACTTGTCTCCCCCCTTTATTTTGTATAAACTTCAAATCACCCAAGTAGGTGTGACTAAGTTCTAGAGGAGCAAAGGTTTTCTTTCGCTATTCCCTTGACGGAATTTGGAAAGGTGATTTTTCCTCTTCATCTACCTCGCATTTATTTGAGGATTTATGTCGAAGAAGGCAACAATCTCAACATCGTTAGCTTTTGAATGACTTGCTATTTAACGTGTCTTAATCTATGATGGCATAGACGCACGGATTACAAATATATCATTCATTTGGCTACGTACATACCGTACCATTCTTAGTTATCACGACTGTTGGACTAGTCTCAAACCAGGTTTGACCAACAACGTCCTTTTAACCAAGTTTGGGACATGTATCACCTCATCTTTGAGTGATCCCAATCCATGAAGTCCTATTGAGACAACCTCTCCAACCCCTTCTACTTTAGAGGTGGTTTTGTTTCACATGAACAACCTCTTACCCGTGGTTAGGGCGTAACCGGATCATATGTGATCCGATATTCTGGCCACTCCAGCTTGCTTTGGCGACCGAGTGTCCAATTTCTTTTCTCGCCTTTTCTTTAGGCCTTCGCATCATTTAAGACCTGAAACCGTGGCCCACCTTACTAGGTGTCCATTATTTTTCCTATGAAATGAATTTTTGGCCCTACTCCGCCGCCCGGAGGCTTTATATGACCGAGTGTCCAATATCATCATATCAAAGAAATTTTGGCTCACTCCAAATTGCCCGAGGCTTTGTATGACGAGTGTCCAATATCATCCTATCAAAGGAATTTTGGCCCACTCCACCGCCGCCCGGAGGCTTTATGTGACCGAGTGTCCAATATCATCCTATGAAGGATCTTCTCGCCAAATAGTATGACAGCTCAACGTCTTTAGCTTTTAGACTCCTTCCGTTAAGATTGGTGCCCGTATAATTCTTGGCGCTTACTTAAGAGTGGTAAGAGTTTTCGCACGCTAGTGGATCTTTCTCCATTGTATGTGCGACATACTTTACACACTTTAGTAATTACACTTAAAAGAACGGATCTTCTTAAGTCGTTTACAAAATCCAATCTTTAAACGGAAAAGAAGATGAGATTAAACTTCGATTTGTTAAAGCATAAGGAATATAAATTATTTTCATATTCCTCCTTACTTTAATCCATTTTTAATCGACATAATTTAATCTTTATTCTTGACAAGTAAGAAAAACTACTTATCCCAATTTCGGATTCTCGGCTCACTTCGGGCCACTTCATCGACCGAGTGTCCATTTCCTTCTCACCATTATTCGGATCCTTTGTCCGGGACAGATATATAGGCCTTCTGCTACAAGATAGAATAACATCTTCAGCTTCTCCTCTTGTCCCGCTTGACATCCTCGTGCTTTCGAGAGCACTTGTTTCCACCAGCCTTGGTAGCGGTGACACCATGAACACGTTCATCATCATCACTCTCTTCTACCGTAAAACCATTTCCATATCCAGATTTGGTCACACAACTTTTGACCGACATCTTTCGAACACTAATAGTAATACAAGACAAATATTGTCTTAAGTTGTTGGGAGATTTTCCTCTATGGTACTTTATAAAGCAAGACGGGAAGTATATAACTATTACAAGTATTCAAAAGGATAAACAGAGATTCAATAATTCAACATGAAATCTGAAAATTACAATTGTTACACAAGAAAAACTGAAAATTCCAGTTTTGTAGAAGACGGAAAAATGGAAACTGTTTTTGCTGAGTCGAGTGTGGCACTCGTCCTTAAGACAATATTGCCCCTTATGTATCCTTTATACGCCCGGACAATTTGTCTCCCAAGATAAAACAAAGAATGGAACCCTTGAGCAAAGGAAACTCAAGAGCTACCGTGAAGAATATTGAGTAACGAAATGATGCTTGGAAGTTGTAGGAAGAAGATTTTTTCTGGTTGTGTATTTTCGTGCATATCAAGTGTGCTCAACAATGGTGTAAGGGGGTGTTTATATAGGTGAGGAATGGACTGATTTACTATCGCCTCCATAATAGCCAAATAATGGCCATTATGGAGGTAGTAAAGCCACCAACATAAATGGGAGAAAGACCAACGGATTTGGCCATTATAGAGGAGTAATTCACCAAAAAAATGGCCGAATTGAGTGCTTGGCAAATCGCTTTGACTGTCCAGATTCTCGGAAACTTGAGGGACCAAACTGTACATCCGAAAGAATTCGGTCCGAACCGTACATCCGGAAACTTCGGGATCAATCCGTATAAAGTTCTCTCGGCCCAAAAAGATAATATCGAAGGCCCACGCCCAAACGCCCCACACCCCACATCCCACCCACAATCCCGACCCACGACCCACCCCACGACCCACGACCCACGACCCGTGACCCGTGACCCGAGAACCCGAGAACCCGGAACCCGGAACTCGGAACCGGAACCGGACCGGACGGGCAGGCGGCGGTGGCGCGCGTGTGGTCTTTCCTCGAACCGAAGCACATCTAGGTCCTCCCTCCTTTAAACACATGGGATACCCCTTGGGGTCCCAAACCCCAAACCAATTTCGAATCTTATATACACAACAATTCTTTCTTCCTCTACCGATGAGGGGGAATTACACACAATACCATACTTTCCATGCTTCAAACACCTTACTTCGTGAACCAATATCTCTTTCATTTCTCAATGAAATTTGACGATTCTTGGCCCTACGGTTATCTACGTACTTAGTATATCATGCATGTGTGAAGAACCGGATTCTCCAACATACGTTACACTAGTGTTTAAGCCGTTAAAGTTGGTCGGTCGCAACTCCCGCCAAAGGCAAATTTCCAACAATCCCCTCTTGAAAGAGATTTTGGCGCACTCACATGGTGTCTTTTCATTTCCAAAGCAATATTTCAATGGACCGGTGTTGCATAAGGAGATGTAGCCTCGCTTTGAACCTTCCATAGTTGAATACCATCGGACTTACTTACTCGCGCGTGAACGTGATGTCTTGAACCGTCGTTGTTTAGTGTAAGCCAAGACAACGGTACCAACACAACAAATTCCCTTACTCTCTTCTTCGTAATGTTTTATCCGTTTTGGCCATGGACAACGTCTTGGATTCTTAAGTGCGTTCAATTTGAGGTGGCCCGTCCTCGCACTTAAATAGGTGGTCTCCTACAAGGTATCCCGCTATACCCCACTTCACAAGTGTTAGAAACCATTAAAAGTTTCCCAAAGACCTAACCTCAACTCGTTGAGGATCATTACAGGTTTTGAAAACTTAACCTTTACCCATACCGCAGATAGCACTTAACGTCTATCGCGGAACGGCTTTGGATTTGGTGTTTCTTTTCGAAATCACTATCCGAAGTGCTCATGCTTCGACCGAAGCGATCAACCGAACCTTTACAACTTAGTTTTCCCATTGAACCAAATTACCGGGATCTCCGGTTCGTAAGGTTGGGTTTCCACCGTATTGGTCCGTATATTTTGGGTTTTAAGCCCATTCCCCTAGACAGCAGAACACTTGATCTCCGGTAGTCCCTTAGTTAGTAAATAAGGAAGTGACACCCGTGATGATCAACCGCCATACGGTCTTATGTCTCCGACGATCGTGACAGATATGTCCGTACGCCGTCATCGTGTCCTTCCTAAAGCCGATCGGCTAGCCACAAGTGTATAACCGTCGAAGGCATGGGTTTCTCCCAATAAGGGACGTCCTCTAATGAGTCGTGAAGTTACTCAACTTCTTTCATGCTTTGTATAAAGCGATAAACTCCGATACCATCATGAATCGGTCGATGCAAGTTTGCTTAGAGGATTTTCCAAGAACCACCATACACATTTACTTGTGGCTTTGGTGTTCTTCGATCCGATGTCCAGCTTGCATCACCGTGTTCTCTCGTAACCGCTGGACATCCGTAATACTATAATCCGTAGATAAGCGAATAATTCGATATCGTCATATCCGACTTAACGCTTTCTATTGATCATGTATTAAGATCATCATGAACCTTAGTTCAACCGATCTGTTTGTTGGACGATACTGTGTCGGTTGTAGTGTGTACAATACATTGAACTACACGTGACCCGAGCATATCGCTCCTTGTCTATGGGTGCACCATGATTCCAATCAGCTCTATGATTCATATCTATTGGTGGCTTCAACGAGACCGTCAACTATCGACCGGTCCGTTAGATGTCTTAGAAATCCAATTCCTAAGATGTCATCTCGTGATACTCATATCTTTCATATCGAGACTTTGTTTCAATATGATTTTCACTCTAAGACCGTTGGTTTTCCAACTGTTGGCTTTCTAACTTCGAGTCAATGTTTCGAGATCGATTCATTGTTTCGTTTTATCCGAGACTTTCAGACCAAAATGTTAACATTTCAGGGGACCAAAATGAAAGTTCGTGAAGAAGCCCAACAGTTCAAAGAACCAATTCGATCCTCTTCTTCCAACTCTCCAGCTTTGAAGGTCGTTTTCAACACCCATGCCATGTAAGATTACAATGGCCCCGGATGTGAAGCTACTCACAGGGGGAGCACTTTTTACAACCCAAAGGTTCTTTTCCTGAGGAAGATTAACTATTACACGAGTATGGTTCTATATATGGAATCTATTTCTCTCTTTAGCTTCTTTCCAAAGCAGCGCTTTTGGAGATGACAATTATTTGTTAATTGTTCATGGTTCATTATTAACCATACAAGCTAGGAGGACTCGAACAAGTCTTTGTCCCCTTCTTTGCTCCGTCTCGGTTCAACATCTAGAATCCCTGAGTTCTGTAGATCTGGAGTATTAAGTTCCGGATAGCCAGCAACTTTCGAGTCCTGTAGATATGGAACGTCTAGTTCCGGACAACGAGCCCTCGCGGGTTCTTGTTAACCTTCATCGCTACTCCTTTTTCCTTTTCCAAGGAAAGTTATCTTCTAAGAATTCAAAGATTCTTTGACGCGAAGAGGCGATGAACACTACCGTTATTTGCGCATCCGGTGAATATGCAATCTACGCCTTAGGTATGAAACCACCCCACATCACAACATTTGTATGTGAGATCCTTTCCATGTATCACACGGAGGGTTACCCTTATCCTTATGAAGAGTTCTATTGAGAATCGCATTAGCGGTAAGGATCGACGTGCCCCACATAATTTGGGCGTACGGCTTAGCGTTTGGCTAACACCGTTAGACTGAGGTGAGAAATGAGCAGTCGTTTAATAAACGATGCTTCACTTTCTCCCCCTCTATCACTACGAATTTCTCAATCCGTAGGCTTAGTTGATTTTCAACTTCTGTTTTGTAGCGCTTATCCGCTTCAACAACTTCATCTTTGCTTTTCAATAAACAAAGGATACAATACGTTGTACCATTATCAATAAAGGTCATAACGTACTTGTCTCCCCCCTTTATTTTGTATAAACTTCAAATCACCCAAGTAGGTGTGACTAAGTTCTAGAGGAGCAGTGCTTCTTTCGCTATTCCCTTGACGGAATTTGGAAAGGTGATTTTTCCTCTTCATCTACCTCGCATTTATTTGAGGATTTATGTCGAAGAAGGCAACAATCTCAACATCGTTAGCTTTTGAATGACTTGCTATTTAACGTGTCTTAATCTATGATGGCATAGACGCACGGATTACAAATATATCATTCATTTGGCTACAGACATACTGTACCATTCTTAGTTATCACAGACCTGTTGGACTAGTCTCAAACCAGTTTGACCAACAGCGTCCCTTTAACCAAGTTTGGGACATGTATCACCTCATCTTTGAGTGATCCCAATCCATGAAGTCCTATTGAGGACAACCTCTCCAACCCCTTCTACTTTAGAGGTGGTTTTGTTTCACATGAACAACCTCTTACCCGTGGTTAGGGCGTAACCGGATCATATGTGATCCAGATATTCTGGCCCACTCCAGTTGCTTTGGCAGACTGAGTGTCCAATTTCTTTTCTGCCTTTTCTTTAGGCCTTCAGATCATTTAAGACCTGGAAACTGTGGCCCACCTTACTAGGTGTCCATTATTTTTCCTATGAAATGAATTTTTGGCCCTACTCCAGTCGCCCGGAGGCTTTATATGACTGAGTGTCCAATATCATCATATCAAAGAAATTTTGGCTCACTCCAGTTGCCCGGAGGCTTTGTATGACTGAGTGTCCAATATCATCCTATCAAAGGAATTTTGGCCCACTCCAGCCGCCGGAGGCTTTATGTGACCGAGTGTCCAATATCATCCTATGAAGGATCTTCTCGCCAAATAGTATGACAGCTCAACGTCTTTAGCTTTTAGACTCCTTCCGTTAAGATTGGTGCCCAGATAATTCTTGGCGCTTACTTAAGAGTGGTAAGAGTTTTCGCACAGTTAGTGGATCTTTCTCCATTGTATGTGCGACATACTTTACACACTTTAGTAATTACACTTAAAAGAACGGATCTTCTTAAGTCGTTTACAAAATCCAATCTTTAAACGGAAAAGAAGATGAGATTAAACTTCGATTTGTTAAAGCATAAGGAATATAAATTATTTTCATATTCCTCCTTACTTTAATCCATTTTTAATCGACATAATTTAATCTTTATTCTTGACAAGTAAGAAAAACTACTTATCCCAATTTCGGATTCTGGCTCACTTCAGTCACTTCATCAGACTGAGTGTCCATTTCCTTCTCACAATTATTCGGATCCTTTGTCTGGGACAGATATAGGCCTTCTGCTACAAGATAGAATAACATCTTCAGGCTTCTCCTCTTGTCCCAGTTGACATCCTCAGGCTTTCGAGAGCACTTGTTTCCACCGCTTGGTAGCGGTGACACCATGAACACGTTCATCATCATCACTCTCTTCTACCGTAAAACCATTTCCATATCCAGATTTGGTCACACAACTTTTGACCGACATCTTTCGAACACTAATAGTAATACAGTACAAATATTGTCTTAAGTTGTTGGGAGATTTTCCTCTATGGTACTTTATAAAGCAGTACGGGAAGTATATAACTATTACAAGTATTCAAAAGGATAAACAGAGATTCAATAATTCAACATGAAATCTGAAAATTACAATTGTTACACAAGAAAAACCGAAAATTCCAGCTTTGTAGAAGACGGAAAAATGGAAACTGTTTTTGCCGAGTCGAGTGTGGCACTCTCCCTTAAGACAATATTGCCCCTTATGTATCCTTTATACGCCCTGGACAATTTGTCTCCCAAGATAAAACAGCAATGGAACCCTTGAGCAAAGGAAACTCAAGAGCTACCGTGAAGAATATTGAGTAACGAAATGATGCTTGGAAGTTGTAGGAAGAAGATTTTTTCTGGTTGTGTATTTTCGTGCATATCAAGTGTGCTCAACAATGGTGTAAGGGGGTGTTTATATAGGTGAGGAATGGACTGATTTACTGCCTCCATAACAGCCAAATAATGGCCATTATGGAGGTAGTAAAGCCACCAACATAAATGGGAGAAAGACCAACGGATTTGGCAACTGCTTTGACTGTCCAGATTCTGGAAACTTGAGGGACCAAACTGTACATCTGAAAGAATTCTGGCCCAAAAAGATAATATCAGAAGGCCCACAACCCACAGCCCACGACCCGTGACCCGTGACCCGAGAACCCGGAACTCGGAACCGGACCGGACGGGCGGGCGGCGGTTCTTTCCTCGAACCGAAGCACATCTAGGTCCTCCCTCATTTAAACACATGGGATACCCCTTGGGGTCCCAAACCCCAAACCAATTTCGAATCTTATATACACAACAATTCTTTCTTCCTCTACCGATGAGGGAGAATTACACACAATACCACACTTTCCATGCTTCAAACACCTTACTTCGTGAACCAATATCTCTTTCATTTCTCAATGAAATTTGACGATTCTTGGCCCTACGGTTATCTACGTACTTAGTAGATCATGCATGTGTGAAGAACCGGATTCTCCAACATACGTTACACTAGTGTTTAAGCCGTTAAAGTTGGTCGGTCGCAACTCCCGCCAAAGGCAAATTTCCAACAATCTTGACATTTGATCTATTTAAATTCCTATATTAGCATTCTCATCGTCCATTCTAAAATCTTTTAATAGCGAATTGAAGGTTTCCCCTTGAATTATTCTTTTTACTTGTTCATGTACTTAATAATGATGTAATTATAATCTTGAACTAGTCATAAAATTAATTAAGTTGACAATGTTGGGCTTAGTTAAACCATGCTATAAATATCATCATCTCTAGGATTATTTCCCTCACCAAGAAATACAAAAAGAAAATTGTAATCTAGCAGGACATGCAAAATACACAGCCTTCGTTGCCCTAGTCTTATGTCTTCTCGTTGTCGCTGCTGGTGAGTCAACAACTTCTTAAGTAAGCACACTTCCTTTTTTTTAGTAAAATTTCTAATTAAGATTTGTTCTATTCCATCTTAAAATTCACATGCATGATTAGAGATGGTATATATTTATCAATTTTTTTAAGTCTACGACCTACACTGAATAGACTTTTTTTTTTCTGGACAAAAAGCACATAAAAATATTTTGTTAGTGGATTAGCTCTATTCTCTCTTCTTTATTTTCGGATTGACCCAAGTAAATGTCTTGTACTAACAAAGCATTACTTTTCTGTAGTTGACTTTATAGGAGGAAATGCCTTTTTATTTATTCTCTTCTTATAAACAAATGAGTTTTTATTTCAAGTGGATTGCAATAAGTCATATCATCAAGAATAAAAAGGGGATATTAATATTCAAAAGTTTCCAAATAAATAAACGTGTCATCGATTTTGAAACAAATTAAAGAAAAAGTCACGTAAATTGGAATAGAAGAATACCTAACAATAGACTTAGAAATCTTTCTTCAATTCGTATATAAAGATAATCCCGGAGTATATGTTAATTCAGTACTTATTCTTGGTTTGCAAATTTTATGCATTTTGTAGAAATGCAAATGACATAAGGGAAATACTAAAAGTCACAAATGGCATGGACCTTGTCAGTACTCTTACAAATGTAACCAACATTGCAAGCACTGGTTTGGAGCTGAATATGGTACTTGTAAAAAATATCAATGGGGACACAAGCATCATCATTGGGCAAATTATGCTTGTTATTGCTACTCTCCTTGCCATTAATCATATGAATTTCAGAATCTCAAGACTTGACTTTTGACTATAAAAATAAGAAGTTATCTATTTATGGCTGTGTAACAAATACTGCACCATCAAAAAGTTGATATGATTATGTTTGTATTGAAAGTATGTATGTCCTAGAGACAATCATTATTAGGGATAAATGTACTTGAACATATTCGTATTATTAATAAGATTAATATTTATGGTATTTGCGATTATTGAATTATTATTTGATTGTTTGTAATTATTCATTAATGTGCATCCATTGAGCTTACGTTGTCATTAGTAGAGTGAGATATTGATAATAGAGCGTAACTCTAAAATAGCATCGACTAATGATCATCGAGAATGGGATATCGATGATATGTTATAAGTCGACATGTGGTTTGCATCACATTTTTAGAGAATGTAGTATGTCTCACCTGCTACTAGTAATGATTACTACTGATGGACACATGGATACTTTTGGAAAGTATTGGTATACCTTGCTGATAAACTATTTGTTAGACATGTCTAGAGTGTTATTAGCGTGTGGGATATAAAAGTCCTCTGACTTGAGGTCAATACGCACCTTGGTTACAGAGTAATGTACTTTGACCCTGTCCTAAGCTTAAACTCCTTATAGGACAAGACACGGCTTGTGTTGGGTACATTATGATGTAAATTAAGGTGGTAATTGAGCCAAGAATAGGATTCATTCCTTGATTGGATATTCGAGAGAGCACTGAACTTCTCAGTGATATTAGGTCGACCAAGTCATTGGCCAATGCAAGAGACATATTTAGAATATGGTATAGTTGTCAACTAATATAGATGAGATAAAGTGATCAAGCCATTTGGATAGACACATGGCAAATTCTAAGCTTGATCGAGTGTCTCGCGAATGAAAGAAATTTATTATCTCACATAAAGGTTATGTTTGCTGGATTCATGTAAACATACTTCATATATTGAGTTCGTCGTACGACGCATTCTAGGAGTTCCGTATGGACCTTAATTGGATTAGTGACGATATATGAAGGCCTATAGGGTAACACTATGTCGATTGTCTATTCGATCAAAGGGTGTATTGAGAAAGTATTAAATATTCGATTTGGGATCGAGATATTTACATTGATAATAACAATGGGGTAATTTCTATTAGATGGAAATTATTTAATTAAATCAAAATTAGATTTTGAATTTAATGTGCTGAATATATATATTAAATGAAAACGGAAAATTGAATTTTACGTAAGGCGCCGCGGCGCCTGCTAGGCTGCGCCGCGGCACCAACCCGACAGTGGGCCCAGTCAGACTGGCCCACTGCACATCGGTTTTTGGGCCATGCTTAGAGCCCAACCCTAATCTGATTTGTGACCAAATTTTAACTATAAATACAACACTCCCATTGTTAATTATGACACAACAATTCTATAAACTAATTCTAGACTTAGAGTCTAGGATGAAACTTTCTCAAACCTCTACCAAGATTTTCTGGCTTTCTTGACAGAGGAATACACCGTAGCATTATGCTTGCAGTCGAAAGGGAATCACGTGTCCACCCTCTAGTAAAGACTTCAGTTAATACAACCTGTAAGTGTTCATATTTTATGTTACAAGTTTTTTTTATTGTCATATAACCATACCAGAAGAAATAGTTCGAGTAAGTAAGAATAAAATTTTAAACTTCCGTTGTGCCTTACTTGTGTGTTTTGAACCCAATAAAACCCTACAGTGGTATTAGAGCCCAGGCTGATTCAATGGTTATATAACAATTGAATAACATAATAATATGGGTTAAACACAAAATTGGATTCAAACAAGGCTTCTTGAAATCCTACATATCTTGACCGAATGGTTAGCCTTTTGATATCACCCTAAATTATGACCTACGCTAAATCAAGGAAGTTATTCCGTTCTAACTCGGACTAAGCCAAGTGCAGATAACTGGTTCATTACGAACATGGTGCACGACGAAGAACGAGTATGAATGGATGATGGTCGATATGTGCGTTATTGATAATGGTGGGTGAGGTTAAACGATTTGTGATTCGATCCCTAAATTGGATTTAGGGCTCGAACGATTTTAGAAAAATCAACACAGAAACGTTTTGTCAGGACGTCGGCGCCGCGACCTTATGGTAGGGCGCGGTGGCGCTTGCTAAGGTTTCAAGGCGGCGCTGCGGCTCCATGGTGGAGCGCCACGACCCTAATGAACTACAAAAGCTGAAAGGTTTCTTCCTTGCCAACGCCGCGACGCTAATGCATTTCAGAAGAAGAATTTCGATTTCTGCCTCACTAGCGCCGCGACTCTAATGATTAGCGCCGCAGCCCCATCGGTCCAACAATTTTTTTTATTATTCAAAATGTTTAACCCATGATTATTATTATACAATATATTTGATAAGTATACTATTTATGTGCTAAATGATTGTCATTTAGATTACAAGAATAGTCTCATTTAAAATGAACGCGTCGTCCGTTATAATTGATTGTAGTGCAAAATCCTTTTCGGAGATATGAGTATTTATGCCACAGCATTTGCTCTAAGTCTACGATGACTCAAACTCTTTCATAGATGCATGTTAAATGTAGAAGTGGGTGATAAACCTTCATGAGTATTTACACCACAATGATTGCTCTATAAGGAAAAACTCACTTAGATACATAATTGCAGTCGCATAACGGGGTTGACTTGCTAAGCTGTCTTGGCGCCACAGTGTCCGACAAGACGAGGGACGCAGATCTATTGTTTAGAACATTCAGTCATACATGAGTTACAAATTGCTTGAAATTGGTTTAGAGACCTACCAGGTTGTGTTGTTAAAGTTATCAGCCACTGCAAACGCGGAGATAGCATGAACCTAGATCATGGCCCATTATGACCATGTTTGATATGAGTTTGTATTCTTCGATGGGGTCAAAGAGTATGTTAAAATAGTGGGAGCTAATTAAACTAAAGGCCATGTTAATTAGTTAACGAATGTGTTCAATAGAAATTATATTAGAGTTTAATTTCAAGTCTATCTATTTCTTCAGACTATATATAGAATGTCGAATCTATTACTGAAAATATTGGTCAAATCAAACAAGTTGACTGGATCAAATCACCCTGACTGGTTAAGAAATCTGCGATTGGTGTTAAGACTAGAAAGAATTGAGTATGTGTTAGACACAATGTTCCCCACAGTCTCTGCTGAAGATTCTGCTGAGTATACCCTGTTTGACAAGGTGACTTATCGAAACATCTAGACGATGCTACCTCGGCACAATGTGTAATGTTGTCCTCCATGACCTTGGAGTTACAGAGGCAACATGAAAACATGGGCCCCAACAAAATGCTAGAACACTTGAAGAGTCTCTATGACTCACAGTCTCAGACAATGGAGTATGAACTTTTGAGGGACCTTTTCAAGTGTAAGCTGAATGATGGGGGTCAAGTGTCAGCACATGTTCTGAAGATGATTGGGCTGATAGAAAGGTTGGCTTCGATTGGAACGAAAATGTCTATAAATGTGTCTGTCAACCTGATCCTGAATTCACTCCCTGGTTCATTTGAGAATTTCATTATGAACTTAAATATGAATGGGACCAATGCAAGTCTTCCAGATCTTCACAACATGTTGAAGAACTTTGAACTATCTACTTCTAAAGGTAAAGCCGTGCTCATGGTGAGCTCTTCTAGCAAGTTCAAACCCAAGGGTAATAACATGCAGAAGAAGAAGGGTAAGATAGTTGCTGCACCTACAGTTATGAAACCTAGAGGAGGTGTTCAGAAGAAGGCAAAGGTAGCTTCAGATGTGTGCCTCAACTACAAGAAGAAGGGGCACTGGAAGAAGGACTATACAGCTCCAGGAGGAGGCAAAGCACTAGGTGCTCCTAGCTCTACTGGACAAGGTATGCTTGTCATTGAGATAATTATGTCTATAAATAAATGTCACTACTGGGTATTGGATACCGCATGTGGCTCACACATTTGTAATAATGTGCAGGGTATGATTATAGCAGAATGGTTGGACCTTGGGAGGTAGACCTGCGCGTTGGAAATGGAGCACGAGTGAATGTTGAACGCGTGAGAACTTATAGACTAGATTTACCTTCAGAATTTTGTTTAGAACTAAATAATTGTTATTTTATTCCCTCATTGATGAAGAATATTATTTCTATCCCAGTGTTAGACATTGAGGGGTTTTCCTCATTTATTGCCAATGGCAGTTATGTACTGTCTTTTAATGGTTTTGTTTGTGGAAATGCTCCACTTGTGGATGGTTTGTATGTTCTAAACTGTAGTCGTGAAATTTTCAATGTACAAAACAAATGAGCTAAGATAAGTAATCCAAGAAACCCCACCTACTTATGGCACTGTAGACTTGGTCACATCAATGAATCAAGGATAACAAGATTAAGAAAGTTAGACTACCTGGAACCATTTGACTTGGATTCCTATGGTAACTGTGAATCTTGTTTGAGAGGAAATATGACCAACAAGCCACTTTCTGAGAAAGGGGTGCGAGCCAAAGAGGTACTTGAGTTGGTCTATACTGATGTATGTGAGCCATTTTCAACTCAAGCTAAGGGAGGCTTCCCTTACTTCATCACTTTTACAGATGATTTCACAAGGTTTGGGCATGTGTATCTTATGAAACACAAATTCGAAGCCTTTGAGAAATTCAAGGAGTACAAGTGAGAAGTAGAGAAGAAACTTGAAACAAGTATCAAGACCCTTCGATCAGATCGAGGAAGTGAATACTTAAGTAAGAATTTCTGGATTACTTGAAGCTTCATGGAGTCCAATCACAATGGACACCTCCTGGAACACCACAGATGAATGGTGTTATTGAAAGGAGAAATCGAACCCTATTAAATATAGTTAGATCCATGATGAGTTTCTCAGCTCTACCAATATACCTTTGGGGCTATGCATTGCAAAGCTCAATTTATATTCTGAACAGGGTTCTTTCAAAGTCAGTAGAGAAAACTCCATATGAGATATGGAATGGCAAGAAGCCAACACTTAAGCACATGCGACCCTGGGGGTGCCCTGTATATGTAAAGAAGATGCTTACTGACAAGTTGGAATCTAAAAGTGAGAAATATTATTTTGTGGGGTATCCAAAGGAAACTAATGGATACTATTTCTATCTTCCTGGAGAACACAAGGTCATTGTTTCCAGAAATGCAACTTTTCTTGAAGAAGACTATGTCTACAAGGAACGGAGCTGAAATAAGATAAAACTTGAAGAAATTCAAGAACTACAAGATAACACAAAAGTTGAACCCTTGTCAAAAGACTTAGACAAGGATTCAGTGGGAGTATTTGGTGAAGATTGAGTACTTAGAGTACGCCCTTCAGTCAATGGGAGTGCTGTGAGAGATAGTGCAGAAATGCAAGACTGTCATACACAATCAATGGAAGATGATACAATGGTTGTACATCATTTCATTCAGGAAATACATGAAAATGATATTCCTGAAAGCTCTCAAGGTGATGGATTGTCCAGCACACAAAGACCGTCTCACAATCAGAATGCTACAAATACTGAAACACAGAATAGTCAACTCCGTAGGACCACTAAGTCTCATCGTCCGCCTGAAAGACTTAATCTCCTTGTTGAAACACACAATGAGATAGATATTCCTGATGACGATGAACCTAAAACCTACAGCGAAGCTATGTTAGACATTGATTTGCAGAGATGGCAAGAAGCCATAAAATCTGAGATGGACTCGATGTACATCAATCGAGTTTGGAACTTGGTTGATTTGCCAACAGAGGTTAGACCCATAGGATGAAATGGGTCTTCAAGAAAAAGATTGATGCATATGGCAATGTACAGACTTATAAGACGAAATTGGTGGCTAAAGATAATAATCAACGGCCTGGAGACGATTATGATAAAACCTTTTCACATGTTGTAAAAATTAAGTCCATTCGGATTTTACTTGCAATAGCCGCATACTATGATTATGACATTTGACAAATGGATGTTAAAAGTTCTTTCCTCAATGGTAACCTAATTGAGGAGGTGTATATGATACAACCTGAGGTATTTACATCTAAGACTAAGCCCAAAGCAGTATGCAAGATACAGAAGTCCATTTATGGACTTAAGCAAGCCTCAAGGAGTTGGAATATTTACTTTGACAAAGCAATCAAATCATTTGACTTTGTTAGAAGCAAAGAAGATCCATGAATTTATAGTTAGCACAAGGAAGTGAGTATTGTCTTCATTGTTATATATGTAGATGACATATTAATAATGAGAGATAATAAGACTCTCATGCAATAAGTCAAGGAATGGTTATCCAGCACTTTCATGATGAAGGACTTGTGTGAAGCCTGCTACATTCTTGGAATTAGGATCTATAGAGTGAGATATTGATTGTTTGATTGTTTGTAATTATTCATTAATGTGCATCCCTTGAGCTTACGTTGTCATTAATAGAGTGAATATTGATGATAGAGCATAACTCTAAAATATCCTCGACTAATGATCATCGAGAACGGGATATCAATAATATGTTATAAGTCGATATGTGGTCTGCTTCACATTCTTAGAGAATGTAGTATGTCTCACCTGCTACTAGTAATGGTTACTACTGATGGACACATGGATACTTTTGGAAAGTATTGGTATACCCTGCTGATAAACTATTTGTTAGACATGTCTAGAGTGTTATCAGCGTGTGGGATATAAAGGTCCTTTGACTTGAGGTCAATACACACCTTGGTTACAGAGTAATGTACTTTGACCCTGTCCTAAGCTTAAACTCCTTATAGGATAAGACACGGCTTGTGTTGGGTACATTATGATGTAAATTAAGATGGTAATTGAGCCAAGAATATGATTCATTCCTCTATTGAATATTCGAGAGAGCACTGAACTTCTCAGTGATATTAGGTCGATCAAGTCATTGGACAATGCAAGAGACATATTTAGAATATGGTATAGCTGTCTACTAATATAGATGAGATAAACTGATCAAGCCATTTGGATAGACACATGACAAATCCTAAGCTTGATCGAGTGTGTCGCGTATGAAAGAAATTTATCATCTCAGATAAAGGTTATGTTTCCTGGATTTATGTAAACGTACTTCATATGTTGAGTTCGTCATACGGCGCAGTCTAGGAGTTCCGTATGGACCTTAATTGGATTAGTGTCGATATATGAAGGCCTATAGTGTCACACTATGTCGATTGTCTCTTCGATCTAAGGGTGTATTGAGAAAGTATTAAAGCATGAAAATTAATTAGAAATAAACTATGGGAAAACCTTATTCATGAAAATTATAAGGGATAGTATTGACCCGAGATTTCAAGCTCGTGGACACTTGACTTTTTAAAGCATAAATACCAATCAAATTGTATAACGTGAAACTATTTGAATGCGATAGTGAAAAAGGTTAACGAGAAAACTACAATATAAAGATAATCGGGAGTATATGTTAATTCAGTACTTATTTTTGGTTTGCATATTTTATTCTTTATGTAGAAATGCAAATGGAAGAAGGGAAATACTATTGGAAGAAAAGTCGCAAATGGTATGGACCTTGCCAGTACTCTTACAAATGTAGCCAGCATTGCAAGCACTGGTTTGGAGCTGAATATGGTACTTGTAAAAAATATCAATGGGGACACCAGCATCATCATTGGGCAAATTATGCTTGTTACTGCTACTCTCCTTGCCATTAATCATAAGGAACCTCAGAGTCTCAAGACTTGTCTTTTGACTATAAAAATAAGAAGCTATCTATTTATGGATGTTTAATAAATTCTGCACAACCAAGCAGTTGTTATGATTATGTTTGTGTGACATTATAGTACATTCTATACTAAATAATATTTGGGTTTTTCAATATTAATTCACTACAAGATAAACAGTGTTTAGCGATGGACGTATTCCGTCACTAAACACGACGGATTCAAGTTTGATGCTAAAACGCTCATAGCGACAAAAAATACAAATTCGTCGCTAGACTAGCGACATAATATTTTTGTAGCCAAGTTTAGCGACAGAAACAACTGTCGCTATTTTGACTAATTTTGTAGCTAAAATTCTTAACAAAATTCGTCGTTTGTTCTTATTAGCGATGAAAGCTTCCATCACTAGTCTGTCTCTAGTCGTTTTATAGCTAATTCTTCCTGCTTTTAGAAACGAAAATTATTTGTCGCCAATCTGTCGCAAGAGTTAACCTTACACGTTACTTTTTAGCTACGGAAAATATATGTCGCTAATGTTTCTTTCAAATTATTTTTATTTATAACTTTAAATATACCCTGTTCAAGCATATTACATGAAAGCTGTTAAATACACTTAACTAAAAGTAACTAATATTCATATAAATTAATAGTCAACAAAGTCCAAAATATATAGCATAATGCATAATAATTGTACCCAGATTTGCAACAACTATAGGGGTATCAAGCTGCTGAGCCACACTATGAAAGTTTGAGAAAGGGTCGTGGAGATGAGGGTGAGGAAAGGCGCGTCTATTTTCGAGAACCGGTTTGGGTTCATGCCAGGCGTTCGACTACTGAAGCCATTCATCTTATTAGAAGGTTGGTGGAGCAGTATAGGGAGAGGAAGATAGACTTGCATATGGTTTTCATCGACCTCGAGAAGGCATACGACAAAGTCCTTACGGAGGTTCTATGGAGATGTTTGGAGGTTAGAGGTGTACCTGCGGCGTACACTAGGGCGATCAAGGATATGTATGATGGATCTAAGACTAGGGTACAAACAGTAGAAGGAAACTCGGAGCACTTCCTAGTTATGATGGGGCTGCACCATGGATCAACTCTTATCCCATTCCTCTTTGCCTCGGTGATGGATGGACTGAAGAGACAAATTCAAGGGGAGGTGCCATGGTGTATGTTATTCATAGACTATATAGTCCTGAATGATAAGACTCGCAGCGGAGTGAACGTCAAGCTGGAGGTTTGGAGACAACTCTGGAGTCTAAAAGGTTCAGGTTGAGTAGGACCAAGACATAATATTTGGAGTGCAAGTTCAGCGGGAGCGACCCTGAGATAGGCGTAGAGGTGAGGCTTGGTACTTAGGTCATTCCAAAGAAAGGAAGCTTCAAGTACCCCGGGTCTATTAAGCAAGGGAATGAAGAGATTGATGACGATGTCACACATCGTATTGTGGCAGGGTGGATGAAATGAAGGCTCACATATGGAGTCTTGTGCGACAAGAAGGTGCCACCAAAATTTAAAGGCAAGTTCTATAGGGTGGTGGTTACACCGACTATGTTGTATAGGGTGGAGTGTTAGCCAGTCAAGACTTCGCACATCAAAAAGATAAAATTTGCGGAGATGAGGACGCTGAGATGGATGTATGGGCATACAAGGAGAGATAGGATTATAAATGGTGATATCCGGGACAAAGTGAGAGTGGCCTCGGTAGAGGATAAGATGCTGGAAGTGAGGTTGAGATGGTTTGGGCATGTGTAGAGGAGAGACACAGATGTCCCAGTGCGGAGGTATGAGAGGCTGGCTATGG
The DNA here is from genome assembly GCA_034509755.1 of Anisodus tanguticus. Lineage (NCBI taxonomy): Eukaryota > Viridiplantae > Streptophyta > Magnoliopsida > Solanales > Solanaceae > Anisodus > Anisodus tanguticus. The sequence continues at coordinate 10,309,856 of CM067543.1, read as the reverse complement.
ACGGGTTCATAAGGGGTAGAGGTAGGCCGAAGAAGTATTGGGGGGAAGTAATTAGACGGGATATGGCGCAGGTGCAACTTACTGAGGACATGACCTTAGATAGGGGTGTGTGGAGGACATGAATTAGGATAGAAGGGTAATAGGTAGTCGAGCATAGTCCTACTTACGTTTACAAAATGATAGTTGTAGTGTTATTACTGTAGGCCCGATTAACCTATCACATTTATAGGCGAAGTATTGCTTTATAGTCCCTATGTAGTTTGATTTCTGCTGCTATGTGTTCTTTAGTGTACTTTGTGTTGACACCCAATTTTGTCCCGTCTTTTCCAATTTATTTGCAATTTTAAATATTTTTTAACACCTCAAAACAATTTTAATCTATATACATACATGCGTGTGTATATATATTATTATTCTCTTATTATTATTATTATTCGCACTTTTTACTATCATTTGCATTTTTTTTATCATAACATAAGTTTTATTCGAAAATTCTATGTTATTTTATTCTCACAAAATTGCATCGCATTTCCATTTTTTATTAAGCATTAAACATTTCGCAAATATTATATTTTATTATTATCACATCGTTATATTATTTTAAATAATTCGCATCTTCTACAAAACAAAAATAATATTTTTAATGTTAAACCCCTTTTATATTTTTTTTATAACCCAAACTTAAAACAATTTCTAACCCATTCCATTTTTCCAACCCAATACAAATTCCCCCAACCAAAACCATAAGGCCCCATTCTCTTTTTATTTCCCCACAACTGAAGCCCAACCGACCCACCCCCATTTCATCCGGCCCAACTTACTCGACCCATCCCTTTTATTCCCCCAAACCAAAAACCCCTTTTCCCTTTTTAATTCCCCCCCAAGCTTTTTTTCGGACCCAGCCGAAACCCCAGCCCAAAGCCCATACCAACTCGGCCCCATACCCGAAGCCCAACAACCCTCCCCTTTTATCTCCCTAAAACAAAACCAAAATCAAAAAAAGAAAAACCCTAACACCCCTAACCCTTCAACTCGCCGCCACCCTACACCCCTACCCCTACGTCGCCGCACCCTACACCTGACACCACCACTCGCCAACACCGCCGCCTGACACCACCAACCCCATCACCTCTCACTGCGACCCATACCCCTAAAAACCCGTTCCAAAATCATAGTTTTTGGGCCCTTTATTTTGAATTTAAGCTCGGTTTTAGGGGGAAAATGGGGCTATAAAAACCCCTTGTGTTCTTCAAGAAAAAGGAAGGAAAAAAGAAAAAGAAAACGGAAGGATTTTTTCGGAGGTCCGATTGGATATAAAATATTTTTGGTTGTGTTCTTGATTTCAAACACTTTGCCTCCCTTGTTGTTCAAGAATTAAGTACGAAAAGGTTTGTTCTCCACTTTTTTTGCATCTCCGATTCGGGTATGTTCGGGTCGGGTCACTGACCCGGGTCGGGTCGACCCGATTTGGGTAATATTTCCAAAATTCTTGCATTTCATATTTTTGTATGTTGGTTATCTGAAATTGGCGAAAATATTCGATTTCGGGTTGCATCTCCGATTCGGGTCGGGTCATCGACCGGCCTCGGGTCGACCCGATTTGAGTATTATTTCCGAATCCTCGCATTTCACATCTTGCATATTGGCTATCTGAATTTGCTGGAAAAAAAATTAGATTTGTTGTTCTTCGCTGATTTCGGGTCACTGATTCGGGTCGGGTCACTGACCCGGGTCGGGTCGACCCAATTTGGATATATTTCCAGAATCCTTGAATTCACATGTTGCATATTGGTTATCTGAATTTGCTGGAAAAAATTAGATTTGTTTGTTCTTCACTGATTTCGGGTCACTGCCCCGGGTCGGGTCGACCCGATTTGGATATTTTAGAATTATCGCATTTCGTATCTTATTTGATTAATTATCTGAAATTGGTGAAAATATTTGATTTCGGGTTTGAATCTCTGATTCGGGTCACTGACCCGGGTCAGGTATTTTCCGGATTATGCCATTTTTTTATCTGTTGTTGGTTATCTGAAAAATCTGAATTTTTTATTCCGATTTTGGACACTATTTCGGGTCTGTTTTTAGAATTAATTCACTATTTCATTCGGGTCACTGTTCAGAATTAACTCACTGTTTCATCCGCCGCTATTTACTTCTTTCGTTTCTCTGTTCACTGGGTTAAACATCTGGGCAACGGATATTCATTGTTTTACTATTTTTTACTAAACATCCCGTCTTCTCGGGAATTGCCTCTCTGTTTTTTTTGCCTACGCTTCTCTTACTGTCGCTTCTTCGTTCCGATTTAATTTCGCTGATTTGAACACGATACTACACCTGGCCGATGAAAAATATCCGTCGATTTTGAGGCCTCCACAGTTGTAAAGACGGAAATATAACTTCTGGGCAAGGATGAGGCTTAAAGCTTTATTTCATCCGAGATCAACATGTTTAGTTGGCGAGGTGACTAAAATAACCAACAAGTTATATATTCGCAACCACGACGTGATTATAGTGATCCTTTCTTTTTCATCCAAGAGACCAACACGTTTAGTAGGCGAGGCAATCAAAATAACCACTTAGTCATATGTTTGCAGCCATGACGTGATTGGAATGGTCTTTTCAAAATTTAAGTCTGAGCCCTCCGTGACCAAAACACTCACTGTTCTGATTACGGATCCGAAGTTATTTGTTTTTTTTAACTGTTTCTAACCGTTTGTTCTTGACAGCTTGCAAGGAACAAAGTCAATGAAGGCAGATACTCCGGAGATTATTTATGTCGTTGTTTTTACTTTCTTTAATCCAGAGTTATCTCGCTCTGTATTGTAATATTATTTATTGCACTTATGTAATTTATTGAAATGCTTAGAATAGGTAGACTTAGAATTAATTCATAGGATAGTCTGAAATTGGAAATTTGTCGCTAGCTTATTTACTTGTTGGCTCGATTAAATCGAACTTAGAAATCCTTCGCTAGTTTATTTATTTTAGGCTCGTGATGCATGTTCAAAATTTTCTAAACAACTTTGGTCATCTTTTATTCGCTTTATCAATCATACAAATAAGTTTATCTTTTAATTTGCAACTCAATGATTTCCAAAAGATTTACTTCTTTGGCATTATAGATAATTCATTTCCTCCTTTCTATTAATTGTTCCAAACGCATACTTTTTTTTTCAAAACTTTACATATATTTTCTTTAATACCATGCAAACGCATACTTGTACAAAAATGCATCATTTATTAAATATTTGCAAAACTTTTGCTCAACTTTATATACTTTAAACATGCATTCTCCGTAGTATAATATTAACCTGAGTTTGATCGGATAACCGCAGGTTAGCGGATCTTAAAGGATGCATAACCCCTTCCCTTTAGGATAATAATGAACCCTTACCTAGAATCTCATTAGTTTCGTAGACCATTAAAATCGGAGTTTACATTGCAACATTTAGTTTAAATATTTACGTGTCCTAATTCACCGTAAAAAATAATTAGGTGGCGACTCCTTAATCCATTTACCCAGGAATCACCCGAATACGTATGTGCTCCGCTTCCGACCTCTCGCCGGGGTCGAAGGCAAAAAAAAAAACTGGCGCGACAGTATGGCGACTCCGCTGGGGATTTTCAGGTTCTTAACCATAGCAGATTTAGGTTAATTATTATTTTGCTTTATATTACTCCTTATTTAATCTATTGTTTTTAATTATTTCCTTTTGAAATTTTGTATGCATAACTGCTTTAGTTGCTATATTCTCTTACTGCTTTCCTTAAATTGGCATTTCGCTCATATTTCTCCCACTCTGGAAAATTGACACTATCACACATTACACGCGAGGTGTGTTTTGCGCACCCGCAAATTTCTTTCAAATTTTCAAATTTTTAGGAGAGTTGGTATATGCGCGGAGCGTCCGGACCATCTGGTTGGCCGCGTAGCCTTCTCACTCGAGCAGTCCGCTCGGGAACCTTGAGTCTAGTCACTCAAATCTTAGAAAATTTAGGATAGAGCTATACCACCCTTTATTTTAAGTCATGCATGCATACACTTTAGGTGGGTCGATCCTTGGTATCGACTCCACAATTAAGAAATCTACCAAAATTATCAACGGGTCTCGCAACCCAACGACCAATCAGCATATTACGTGTAGCGTGATAATGATAGACAAATCCAAGCCTAATCATGACATGCCGAGATTGGAAAATGTACATTCATTTTGTCTCATTTCCAACAAAAGCATTACAGTTAAACAGCTTGGATCAATCTATCATAATCTCGCATATTTGGCGTTTAGGCCCACCTCTGGCATAAGAGAGGCCCCCATGCATATTAGGACGCACATTTAATTTTCATACAATTTTTTTATGCTATTTACTTACACTCTACGCATGTTATTTATAATTACTCGTCTTATACTAACTTCGTTTTCTTCATTTTTCAGCAGGTTTATTTTGCCTAATTTACTTCCCCAAAAGGTTGATTCGTGTTGACTAAAACTGGCGGAGCACCCATCTTTTATTCCAAATCATGCCTACCCAAATTGTATTAGCGCTAACTTAATGAAACAATACGATTTAAATTGAAGCCTGAATCACTTTTTGCATTTTAATGTATTTTGCCTCCACATTTTGAAAGCTTAAAAAGACAAATCTGCATTGCTTTTGCTATTTTAAAATCTGTCTTGTTTAATAATTTTCTTTTCTTTTTCATCATGCAAACTAATAAATTTGTCGATAATATGTGACATATAATGAAACAAGCAAACAAAGTCCCAAACAACGAACAAGACTTCGAAGAATATGAGGAAGACTCACAACCGGAAGAACTGGGGCATAAGCCAAAGGCAGGTTTGGATGAAACATCAAGATGGTTGATAATTTTCTATGTAATACTTCTTATGTTGTAAGAGTTGCGCTCCCTTGGCGGGATACGCAAAGAACCCATGTCGGGTTCCGATTCTTTAGATCACAAATTTCCCCCAAAATCGCATTTTCTACTTGTACATGAACTACGTTATGACCTGATTCTCTTGGTGGGATACATAGGCGGCCACATTGGCTTCGGTCCCATTTTTGAAAAAAAAAAAATCCTTATAAATCTCTTATTTTACATGAACTACGTTATGACCTGATTCTCTCGGTGGGATACGTAGGCGGCCACATTGGCTTTGGTCCCATTTTTGGAAAAAAAAATCCTTATAAATCTCTTATTTTACATGAACTACGTTATGACCTGATTCCCTTGGCGGGATACGTAGGCGGCCACATCAGCTTCGGTCCCACTTTTAGAAAAACCCTTACAATCCCCTTTGCTTGTAATGAACTACGTTATGACCTGATTCCCTCATGGGGATACGTAGGTGGCCTAAATCGGCTTCGGTCCCACCATTAGGAAATATTTTTCTCCTTTATCTCACATATGACAAAATGCACCCATGTGATCACCCTGATAGGACAGGCAAGCAACCCACACAAGACTCGGTTGTCCGTTCGAAAGTTCATCATCCTCACATATCGGAAACTGGGGCATTTTTTTTAGGGATCACTGCCAGAGGACGCCGATAAACATGGAAAAGCATCGGCAAACTAAATCTTCAGCCGGAAGAATGATTTTGGATAAGACGTTTGCTTCGTTTTACCGCATGTCACTGCTCGACAGACATTTACATATATGCATACTTTCTTATAAGCAAATTATTTTCAATAGAGTTTGACAAGATTTTTTTACTAATATGCATACTTTCTTATAAGCAAATTATTTTCAACAAATATTTTCATTAGAGTTCGACAAGAACTTTTTACTAATAAGCATACTTTCTTATAAACAAATTGTTTTCAACAAATGTTTTCATCAACGGTTAGCCAAGACTGGGAACCAGATAGGGGCTACAGGTCCGAATCAGCAGGGCGTGCAACTATCAAGAGCAGAAGCTACAAAGTCAATGCGAATCAACCGCCCCCCACCAAACTCACAAATTTTCTTTGAGTACAGGTTCTTCAGGTTGAAAAAGCAGGGAAGCCACATCACTTATGATCAAGTTCACAGAGAATTTCTGTATCACAGCTCACTACAATGATTACGTTCCTATTTTGCATCTATACGAAGACATCATCTTGACCTACAGGGTCCCGACTATTATGTCTGCACAAAGATGTTATTTCGAATCACAGGGAATGACAACACAGCAAACCCGACGGCAAAGACGTCGCATCACATTTTCGCCCGTGCCAGGACGACATTTCAATTCACAGTCCACATGAGTTTGAATCGGCAGAAGATTCAGCACAACGTGGAACCATATTACAACAAACTGGCAGCAATGACGTCATTTACATCTTTTACAACAAAACAACATTACAACAACGTCATCGACGTTACTACAACACATCATCTATCTTTTACAGCACTACAATGACATCAACAGCATTACAACGATGTCCTCAGCGTTATCATTACAACGACGTCAACAACATTACAATGACGTCTTCAGCTCAACAACTATCTCTTACAACAAACAACATTACAACAACGTCATCGACGTTACTGCAGCACATCAACTATCTTTTACAGCATTACACTGACATCAACAACATTACAACGATGTCCTCAGCGTTATCATTACAACGATGTCAACGACATTACAACGTCGTCTTCAGCGCAACAGCTATCTCTTACAGCAAACAACATTACATTCTTGCAACAACGTCATCAGCATTACATTCTTGCACCAACGTAATCACAATGACGTCCTCAACATAACACGTCGATACAACGACGACCCCAGAGTTACATTCTTACAACAACGACATCAACAACATTACAATGATGTCATCAGCAACACGTCCATACAACATCATCAACAACGCGCCCATACAACGGCGTCATGAACAACACGCCTACGTAATGGCGTCTTCTGCAAAATAACTATCTTTTACAGCATTACAACGACATCAACAGCATTACAATGATGTCATCAGCAACGCGCCCATACAACGGCGTCATCAACAACACGCCTACTCAACGTCGTCTTCTGCACAACATTTATTTTTACAGCATTACAATGACGTCAACAACATTACAACGACGTCTTCAGCACAACAATTATCTTTTACAGCAAAACAACATTACAACAACGTCCTCGACGTTACAAGCAGCACAACAACTGTCTTTTACATCATTACAACGACGTCAACAATATTACAACGACGTCTTCAACACAACACATCAATCCAACGACGTCATTTCAGGCGCCCACCTTCTAATGCGGGTATTTTAATTTCAGTCAGGCGCCCACCTCCTAATGCGGGTATTTTAATTTCAGTCAGGCGCCCACCTCCTAATGTGGGTATTTCCAAGTTATATTCTCTACAATTTTTCTCAGCAGTTATACACTAATTTTATCTTAAGCTTTAGTTTGCAGGGGCTTTAATTTGCAGTAACTTCATCACAGCGTGGAACTATCTCTTACGGTGAACCGAGGCAAATTGGTCAACGACCTACTTCGAACGTCGATCCGCTCTTTCCCAATAGTTTTGTCACATCGGTAACCAATGTCATCATAACTCGACACTGGGGCAATATTTCTTGAATCCGCACCAACTTTTTCAATGTCATCTCCTTTGAAATTCTGTTTCTACCATGCATACCTAATCTTCCTTCAAGTCTCGTTGATCAAGACAAAATTGGCTACTCAGTCAACTTCTTTGGCCGAAAACTCTTTCATCGCCTCAGGCCAAAGAGGGGCATTTGTTGACACCCAATTTTGTCCCGTCTTTTCCAATTTATTTGCAATTTTAAATATTTTTTAACACCTCAAAACAATTTTAATCTATATACATACATGCGTGTGTATATATATTATTATTCTCTTATTATTATTATTATTCGCACTTTTTACTATCATTTGCATTTTTTTTTATCATAATCATAAGTTTTATCCGAAAATTCTATGTTATTTTATTCTCACAAAATTGCATCGCATTTCCATTTTTTATTAAGAATTAAACATTTCGCAAATATTATATTTTATTATTATCACATCATTACGTTATTTTAAATAATTCGCATCTTCTAGAAAACAAAAATAATATTTTTAATGTTAAACCCCTTTTATATTTTTTTAAAACCCAAACTTAAAACAATTTCTAACCCATTCCATTTTTCCAACCCAATACAAATTCCCCCAACCAAAACTATAAGGCCCCATTCTCTTTTTATTTCCCCACAACTGAAGCCCAACCGGCCCACCCCCATTTCATCCGGCCCAACTTACTCGACCCATCCCTTTTATTCCCCCAAACCAAAAACCCCTTTTCCCTTTTTAATTCCCCCCAACCTTTTTTTCGGACCCAGCCGAAACCCCAACCCAAAGCCCATACCAACTCGGCCCCATACCCGAAGCCCAACAACCCTCCCCTTTTATCCCCCTAAAACAAAACCAAAATCAAAAAAAGAAAAACACTAACACCCATAACCCTTCAACTCGCCGCCACCCTACACCCCTACCCCTACGTCACCGCACCCTACACCTGACACCACCACTCGCCAACACCGCCGCCTGACACCACCAACCCCATCATCTCTCACCGCGACCCATACCCCTAAAAACCCGTTCCAAAATCATTGTTTTTGGGCCCTTTATTTTGAATTTAAGCTCGGTTTTAGTGAGAAAATGGGGCTATAAAAACCCCTTGTGTTCTTCAGGAAAAGGGAAGGAAAAAAGAAAAAGAAAACGGAAGGATTTTTTCGGAGGTCCGATTGGATATAAAATATTTTTGGTTGTGTTCTTGATTTCAAAAACTTTGCCTCCCTTGTTGTTCAAGAATTAAGTCCGAAAAGGTTTGTTCTCCACTGTTTTTGCATCTCCGATTCGGGTATGTTCGGGTCGGGTCACTGACCCGGGTCGGGTCGACCCGATTTGGGTAATATTTCCAGAATTCTTGCATTTCATATTTTTGTATGTTGGTTATCTGAAATTGGCAAAAATATTCGATTTCGGGTTGCATCTCCGATTCGGGTCGGGTCACTGACCCGGGTCGGGTTGACCCGGTTTGAGTATTATTTCCAGAATCCTCGCATTTCACATCTTGCATATTTGCTATCTGAATTTGCTGGAAAAAAATTAGATTTGTTGTTCTTCGCTGATTTCGGGTCACTGACCCGGGTCGGGTCGACCCAATTTGAATATATTTCTAGAATCCTTGCATTTCACATGTTGCATATTGGTTATCTGAATTTGCTGAAAAAAAATTAGATTTGTTTGTTCTTCACTGATTTCGGGTCACTGATTCGGGTCGGGTCACTGCCCCGGGTCGGGTCGACCCGATTTGGATATGTTAGAATTATCGCATTTCGTATCTTATTTGATTAATTATCTGAAATTGGTGAAAATATTTGAATTCGGGTTTGAATCTCTGATTCGGGTCACTGACCCGGGTCGGGTATTTTCCAAATTATGGCATTTTTTTTATATGTTGTTGGTTATCTGAAAAAATTGAATATTTTAATTCCGATTCTGGACACTATTCCGGGTCTATTTTTCAGAATTAATTCACTGTTTCATTCGGGTTACTGTTCAGAATTAACTCACTGTTTCATCCGCCTTTATTTACTTCTTTCGTTTCTCTGTTCACTGGGTTAAACATCCGGGCAACGGATATTCATTGTTTTACTATTTTTTACTAAACATCCCGTCTTCTCGGGAATTGCCTCTTTGTTTTTTTGCCTACTGCTTACTGCTGCTGCTTACTGTTCTGATTTAATTTCGCTGATTTGAACACGATACTACACCTGGCCGATGAAAAATATCTGTCGATTTTGAGGCCTCCACAGTTGTAAAGACGGTAATATAACTTCTGGGCACGGATGAGGCTTAAACCTTTATTTCATCCGAGATCAACATGTTTAGTAGGCGAGGTGACTAAAATAACCAACAAGTTATATATTCGCTTCCACGACGTGATTATAGTGATCCTTTCTTTTTCATCCGAGAGACCAACACGTTTAGTAGGCGAGGCAATCAAAATAACCACTTAGTCATATGTTTGCAGCCATGACGTGATTGGAATGGTCTTTTCAAAATTTAAGTCTGAGCCCTCCGTGACCAAAACGTTCACTGTTCTGGTTACGGATCCGAAGTTATTTGTTTTTTTAACTGTTTCTAACCGTTTGTTCTTCACAGCTTGCAAGGAACAAAGTCAATGAAGGCAGATACTCCAGAGATTATTTATGTCGTTGTTTTTACTTTCTTTAATTCAGTGTTATCTCGCTCTGTATTGTAATATTATTTATTGCACTTATGTAATTTATTGAAATGCTTAGAATAGGTAGACTTAGAATTAATTCATAGGATAGTCTGAAATTGGAAATTTGTCGCTAGCTTATTTACTTGTAGGCTCGATTAAATCGAACTTAGAAATCCTTCGCTAGTTTATTTATTTTAGGCTCGTGATGCAAGTTCAAAATTTTCTAAACAACTTTGGTCATCTTTTATTCGCTTTATCAATCATACAAATAAGTTTATCTTTTAATTTGCAACTCAATGATTTCCAAAAGATTTACTTCTTTGGCATTATAAATAATTCATTTCCTCCTTTCTATTAATTGTCCCAAACGAATACTTTTTTTTCAAAACTTTACATATATTTTCTTTAATACCATGCAAACACATACTTTTTTTTTCAAAACTTTACATATATTTTCTTTAATACCATGCAAACGCATACTTGTACAAAAATGCATCATTTATTAAATATTTGCAAAACTTTTGCTCAACTTTATATACTTTAAACATGCATTCTCCGTAGTATAATATTAACCTGAGTTTGATCGGATAACCGCAAGTTAGCGGATCTTAAAGGATGCCTAACCCCTTCCCTTTAGGATAATAAAGAACCCTTACCTAGAATCTCATTAGTTTCGTAGACCGTTAAAATCGGAGTTTACATTGCAGCATTTAGTTTAAATATTTAGGTGTCCTAATTCACCGTAAAAAATAATTAGGTGGCGACTCCTTAATCCATTTACCCAGGAATCACCCGAATACGTATGTGCTCCGCTTCCGACCTCTCGCCGGGGTCGAAGGCAAAAAAAAATGGGCGCGACACTTTGTTTATCTTATTTATCTACGTTAGCTACTGTTTCTTTTTGCCAGAATGCACTACCATGACGTATTCAATTTTGTTATCAGCATGTCCATACTACTTTAATTTCTTATTTAGGTCTCACCGTTTCTCTTACTTTGCTTTTCTTGTGATTATGCTTTGTCTTGAGCCGAGGGTCTCCCAGAAATAGTCGCTCTACCTACCAAGGTAGAGGTAAGGTCTGGGTACACTCTACCCTCCCCAGACCCCATGTTATGGAATTTCACTGGGTATGTTGTTGTTGTTATTGTTGCATAATATTTGTATCATTAAGTACACAACATCCATAAACACCAACACAGTTTTCCCATAAAAATAAAAAGAAAAGTAGGGAAAATCACATCGGGTATATATCTACCTACCTAACCAATGGAATCACCAAACCAAACTCCAATCTCTATCAAAAACCTTAATTTCTCAAAAACCTCTCCCAAATTTTTACCAATGGAAACATCACCAATGTCAGAACAAATGTCATCCAACATCCACTCTAACACTCCAATGAATATGGAGGCTTCCGAGCACAATGATCCTCAGCAAACAGAGCAGCCATCCTCTTCCTCCAATCTCCCAGAAAACCCATGTACAACAATAGTGTTTAAAAGTTTTGATGAACCTTTAGATATTAGCTATGCTGGAGATAATGTTAGAGAAGCAGAACAAGTCATAAACAATAGGGATGAAGTGATTGAATATCTCACTAGAGGTATGATGAAGAATTGGATCCCTAGATGTCCAGCCTCCAAACTAACAACCCTGTTTTCCACCCTCCATAAAATTGCTATTCACAATTGGCTTCCATCAATGAATGAGTCAATTGTGACATCTGAAGAAGCCACCCTATTTTATAAAATTGGGAAAAGTTTGAAAGTTGATTTGGAAAAAATGATATTTCATCCAATTGCCAACTTGGCTGAGAAAGAATCAACTTCAATCCTTCCTTTTCCCTCTCTGATCTACAAAGTATTAACCACTCAAGGCTTTGAGCCTAAGAGAGAAGACACTTTAGGGAAGGCTCCTGAGCTTTACTCTGTAAACAAAGTAATTTTGAAGGGCAAGGACAGAGTCATCGACTTGCCCTGGAAGAAGGAAACTGAAAGTGAAAATGTTGCCAGAAATGTCATCAACATTCTGGGCAACACTGGTCCAGGACAATCTATACTGTCTACGAAATGGCTTATGGATCAAATTGAAAAAATGAACCAACAAGTTTTTGAGGTTGATGCTGCAAGAAATGCCCTGATACAAGCTAGAGACCATTTCATGACGCTACTTTCTTCACAAAAATGGGGAGATGATGCTGATGCAGCGGGAGGAAGCTGAAGGCTGCTGTTAAGAGGAAGTTGAATATGTTATGCAGGAGTAGAAAGCTGTTGGAAGTTGTAGCTGTTATATGATGAGTAAGGAGGGAGTTGTTGATGTTGTCGATGATGCATGAGGATCTTTAGTGGATTGATATTGATATTTGTTGATAATGAATATTTCTATTTGTGGTTTGTATATATTGGATGATATGTGATATGTGTGCTCATTTGTTTTCTTTTCTAATCCTATAAATCTGTATACACATGTTTGCTTGTATGTCATCACATGGGTAAGGGGGAGCATGACCTTGAAATTGTTGATCACAGATGTCGGACACCATTTGTGACAACATCCTAAGTCAACTTTATATTTTAATAAGTTTTGTGAAAAAAGGCAAAAATGGGGAGATTGTTAATGTTGGATTTAGTGTTGTGACATTTGACCCAACATATCTCCTAAAATATTGATATAAATGTGTAAGTATGTTGGGACAAATGTTGCACAACATTCGGACCAATATTTTCTGAACAGATTTTGCCTTACTTCACGCGATGCAGTAATATTTATGTAAATATTACTATGAGGTAAAAATGACTTGGTAAGGTAAAACGGAGCTGGTAAAAATGAGTGAGGACTAAGTCAAAAGTTGTTGCTTGTCATGAGGATCAAGTCAAAGCTGTTGAGATTATTACTCTCTGATCTTCTCCAACCAATCCCACCAGCAGTCCATCTTTCCCTCAACTTCCACAACTGATCGATGAGCTTTTCATGGAAGACTTTCTACTATAAATAGAGAGGCTACTACAGAGTATCGATATCCAGAATCAGAAAGTAAAAATACCAAGAGAGCTCTATAGATTTCAACTCAGAAATCTGGATCACCGGTGTTGCCTGAGTGTGTTGAAAACATTCTGTCCAACATTACAATTGTTGTTTAGATTCTAGATTAGTTTTGTATGGAGTGATTTTAATGAGAGGTTGTCTATGTCTACTTAGTTAGATTTTCAGGCAGAAGTCATTTGCGACTTCAACTTTTAAATTTCTTTTCGTTTTATCTTGTAAACTGTACAGAAAGGAATTTGTATATTTGTATATAATATATATACAATACATTTGGTCATTGACTATCATAAGTTATATTATATATATAATTTATGAAAATTTAAAACCTTTGTTTTCTTTAAATTTCCGCTGCATTTACTCTTCAAAGTTTTCTGTTTTGCTAAAGTGTTGTTACTGGTGTCGGATGACATAATTTCCGACATTCAGAAATAGAATTGACATTCGATTTTATTTGATTTTGTTTTTATTGTTTCATAGCCCCCTACATAAATTTTTGTATATTAATATCCCTTTTTTGTTCTTGATGATATGATTTATTGGAACCGTTTGAAATAAAAACTCATTTGTTTATAAGAATAGAATAAATAAAAAGACATTTTTTTAGTATAAACTCAACTACCAAAAAAAATGCTTTGTTAGTACAAAAGATATCCTTACATACCTTCTGCGATGAACCCATTGTCGTTTTCATCTGTATGCATTCTCCAAACTAAATCGCTTAACGATATTCTTAGCATATTTACTTTGTGAGATGAAAATTCCATTTTCACTTTGCTTAATCTGCAAACCTAAGATAAAAGTCAGTTTCCCAAACATGCTCATTTCAAATGTTGATGACATAGATTCAACAAACGACTTTAGATAAGACTGTGAGGTCGAACCAAAGACTGTTATCTACGTAGATTTGAGCAATAATAATATCTACACCGTGACGTTTAATGAATAAAGTACGATCATCTTTACCATGGTTAAAACCAAATTGAATAAGGAAGTTAGTTAGACGACCATACCATTCACGAGGGGCTTGTTTCAACCCATACAGAGCCTTTTGAGCCTGTACACATAGTGTGGATGGTAAGGATCTTCAAATCCTTTTGATTTTTGACATAGACTTCCTTATCTAGGTAACCATTTAAGAATGCACCTTTTACATCCATTTGGTGTAAAGTAATTTTTAGAAAACATGCAATAGCATGTAAAACTCTAATTGACTCAATTCTTGCTACATGTGCGAAGGTTTCATCATAATCAATTCCTTCAACCTTAGTATAGCCTTATGCAACTAGAGGAGCTTTGTTTCTAACAATTGTTCCCGATTCGTCTGATTTATTTTTAAAAATCCACTTAGTTTCAATTACATTTGTATTATTTGGACGTGGAACTAAGTCCCAGACTTCATTTCGAGAGAATTGTTCAAGCTCTTCTTGCATTGCTTGAATCCAAAAATCATCTTTGAGTGGTTCTAAAATATTTTTTGGTTCTAAAGTAGATATAAAACAAGAAAGACTAACCTTTTGGTCTATGGTAGACATACACACATACCTTACCATGTCTCTGTAGTTGAGTGGTTCTTTCCCTCTTGTTCTAATTCCTTCAAAAACTCCCCCTATCACCTGACATGTTGGATGATTTGTTCTAATCCTTGATGAGGGGTCCCTTCGAACTTGATCTATCAATCCAGCATTTGACTCCTCATTCATGGCCTCTGTGGTCTCTATTTCAGGTTCAGATGTTGCTTCGGGTGTGGTAATATTTGGGCAACATCTTATTCTTCAGCAGTCTGCACATTTTCCACTGAAACTATAGTGTTATTTTCAGTTGTATTTCCTGCAAGATCAGAAAAGTCATCAAAAATAACTTTTACAGTCTCTTGTATAGTTTTGGTCCTTAGATTGTATACTCGATAAAAATGACTATTTTGAGAATAGCCAACAAAAATTCCTTTGTCGCTCTTAGAGTCAAACTTTGCCAAATGATCTCTATCATTTAAAATGTAATAAATATACCCAAACACATGAAAGTAACGCAAGTTAGGTTTCTTTCCATTCCTCAGCTCATAGGGTGTCATCTTTGTTCCTGGCCTTAAGTAGACTCTATTAGAGATGTGACAGGCAGTATTCAAGGTTTCGGCCCAAAAACGTTTTGACAATTTTTTAGAACTAAGCATAACTCTAGCCATTTCTTGCAGTGTTTTATTTTTCCTTTCTGTTACCCCATTCTATTGAGGAATTTTGGGAGCAGAAAACTTATGGAAAATTCCCTTTTTCTCACAAAATTTTGTGAATGAGCTATTTTCAAATTCCTTTCCATGGTCGGATCTAATCCAAAAAATAGGAGAATAGAACAAGTTCCTAATTTTAGAGTGCAAAATTTTAAACATGTCAAAAGTTTGTGATTTTTCTTTCAAAAAATATATCCATGAATATCTAAAAAAATCATCTACTATCACATAGGAATACCTCATGCCTCCTAGACCGTCTACTTCAATTGGACCCATTAGATCCATATGTAATAATTGAAAATAGTGAGACGTACCTGAATGTTGTCCGTCGTGTTGGACAATATTATGAGAGACGCGGGTTTGCTTACCTTTCAGACAATCTTTACATACAGTTTTACCTTTATGGCTAAGATTCGGTAAGCCCCTAACCGCTTCATATGAGACCAGTTTTTCTAAATTGCGGTAGTTGACATGCCCCAACTTTTGATGTCATAGTGTTGTGTCATCGATCTTGGCATTATTGTATGTTTCTTGTCTTACAACAAGATAGCAATTATCATATGTTCTAGTACGTATCATGACACATTCATTGTCTTTATTGGTAACTTCACAGGCATTCTTATTAAATTTTACCTTAAGATTGTCATCACACAGTTGACTAATACTAATCAAATTAGCCATTAAACCCTCAACATGTAAGACGTTTCTTAAGGCTGAAAATCCAGTGGACATCCAAGATCCCTTTTTCAATTATTTTACTTTTACTGTCTCCTCCATAAGTCACATTTCCTCTATTGAATGATTCAAAGATCCTTAGAAATCCTTTTGTACCTGTCATGTGGCTAGAACATCCACTGTCAAAGTACCAAGAACCTAAATATTAGTTCTTAATGCAGTTATGGCAACATTACAATTTACATCCTTTTTAGGAACCCAAAAAGTATTTTTTACCTTTTGGCTCAGAAATGTTGCTCCGAGGTTTATCCAAAATGTTGGTCAACATCTTAGGCAACATTTTTCTCACAGAATTTTGAAGTTTGAAACAGTATGATTTTAAGTGTCCATGGGAATTACAGTGATGACATACAAACTTTATATTCTTTGACATATATGAGAACCTACAATTCATCCCATTTTCTTTTTCAAAGTGCATTTTCTCATTTGTGTCAAAGATATTAGAGCATTTAGTTTTAAGAGAGTTTTCGTACCCAATACCTGCATGTGAAGGTTTATTAAAGTTGAGTATCTCATTAAATTTCAAAGTCCTTATGTTGAGCTTGCAGAAGGTTGCTTCGGTTAAATCCAGTATTGCACGAATCTTCCCAAATTCAGTATCCTTTTTAGTAAGAGCAACCTCAAGTCGGGTTATTGTGCCAGTTAATTCCAAATTCTCACGAGTTAAAGATTTTACCTTTTGTCAAGTTGTTTGGATTCTATGATTAAGGCTTTACAAATACTTTGTAATTCATAAATCATATCATTTTTGCATTCAACTTGATCCATACAATCAGTCTCACTAACATAAATAGAACCACTAAAGCAATTGACATCAGAATAGTTAAAGAATTCATACCTTTCGGATGTTGCTGAGGATGTTGATGTCGTTTCTAATGTTGGAGAAAATGTCGTGACATCTGAGACAACATTACAGACGATATCTTCATTTTCTAACATAAAATGTTTGTATACAGTGGCCAACATTCCTTGCGATTCGACTTCTTGATCTCCTTCCTCTTCTCCTTCGTCGTCACTAAGAGAAACCCATAGGTTCTTACCAAATTTTCTAAGAGTGTTTGCACATTCATTAGCATAATGACCCCAACCTGAGCATGTATGACATTGCATGGACTGAAGTTGTTTAGGATCAAATTTGGTTACGATCTGAGTTTGTTCTTCTTAGTTGAATTCCTCTTTGTACATTTAGAAGGAATCTAGTGGGCTTTTGATTGAAGACTTGGTTTTGATGCTCTTCATATTTAGATTGATTTCTCTCATTGTTCAACTTTCTTACCATCGAATTGTATTTTCGAGTGAGTAAGGCAACATTTGCACCTTCACCAATTTCTTCAAGATTCTCATCATCTTCTTCGATTAGGTTCTCCGAGGAGTGAACTTGAAGTGCCACATTCTAGCCTTTATATAGTTCCCTTTGATTCTTAATGTTCATCTTATAGGTTTTGAGAATGCTCATTAAGGTATGAAGGTCCATTGTGGCAAGATTGTGAACTTCTTCAATGGCACAAATCTTTTAATTAAACTTTTTAGGAATAGAACGGATAGCATATTCAACAAGTTGAGTGTTGGTTAAAGGTTCACAAAGCACTTGACATTCATTTGAGATGTCAACCAACTTTTCAAAATAATATTTAATATCATCCACTTCTTCCATCCTTAAATGTTCATACTTACTCATGAGCATGCGTAGCTTTGTTTGACGAACACATGAGCTACCTTCACAATGAATTTGTAAAGTATCCCATGCATCCTTAGATGTGGGGTAGTTCTGAATGAGTTTGAACATGTAGAGATCAACCCATCCAAAAATTGTATTTAAGGCCTTTTCGTTAAAGCTAGCATTATTGGTTTCTTCCGTAGTCCATTCGGATTCAAGTTTAACAAGAATGTCACCTTCCTCATCCGGTGGCAACATTGGAATAACATACCCATTGGTTATAGATCTGCATGCCCTAA
Source organism: Anisodus tanguticus (assembly GCA_034509755.1). Classification (NCBI taxonomy): domain Eukaryota; kingdom Viridiplantae; phylum Streptophyta; class Magnoliopsida; order Solanales; family Solanaceae; genus Anisodus; species Anisodus tanguticus. The sequence continues at coordinate 10,291,657 of CM067543.1, read as the reverse complement.
CATCAATTGATTTTATATGATAACGCAAGAGAATCTTTCAATAGGCATAGTTTGAACCATCTAAAATAGGAAGTCTACCAATAGTCGGATTTGCCGGATCCATAGCTTATGACAACAGGACCAAGCACTTATTGTGTCAAGTGTTGGCTCTGATACCACTTGAAAGGGTGTCAAAGGCTACGGAAAGTAAAAACAAGAGATAAAATAAATTGAATGCCAATTCTTGTCGGCAACAATGTCGTCAGACACAAGTGACAACACTTCGATAAAACAGAAAAACTTTAAGAGTAAAATGCAGCGGAAATAATAAAGAACACTAAGGTTTATATTTTCATAAGTTATATTTTAATATAACTTATGATGGTCAATGACCAGAATTATTGTATATATTTCATATACAAATATACAAATTTCTTTCTTTACAATTTTACAAGATAAAACAAAAGGAATTAAAATGTGAAGTCGCAGGTGACTTCTTCTTGAAAAATCGAACTAAGTAGACATAGACAACCTCTCATTATAATCGCTCAGTACAAAACTAATCTAGAATCTAAACAACAATTGTAATGTTGGACAGAATGTTGTCGACACACTCAGGCAACACTTGTAATCTAGATTTCTGAGATGAAATATGGAGAGCTCTTTTGGTATGTTTGCAGTCTGATTATGGATGATTGATTCACTGTTTTTGCCTCTCTATTTATAGTAGAGAGTCTTCCTTGAAAGGCTCATCGATCTATCGAGAAGGTTGAGGAAAAGGTGGGCAGCTGGTGTGTTTGTTGGAGAAGATCTTGGAGTCAAAATCTCAACAACTTTGACTTGTTTTTCACTTGACTTCTTCCCCAAGCTTTGACTCTTTCTCCCACGTTATACACATCTCCAATTCCATACGCCTAAGTCATTTTTACCTCACAGTAAAAGTATAACTGCTTACCGTGAAGTAAGGCAAAACTGTTATATAAAAATGTTAGTCTTAATGTTTTGAGTCCCAAAATTTTATGCATTCAACAACAGTACTTCAGATGATATGTTGGGTCAAATGTCATAACACCAAAGCTAACATTATCAATACATTTAATATATGGTTTACTTCCCATCTTGTAGTCAGATCTCTATTAAATAGCCATTTTTTCCTAACAAGTATATGTAGTATCATGTCCAAATCTATGAGATTAATGTTTCTCCCCCCTCCTTACAAATTGCACGAACTTATTTTATAACTTTGGACTTCAAATATTTTGTATTCCTTGGGATAAATTTCTAAATGAACGGGATTTTAAATACGATATTTTTTCATACCTCACAAGCAATAGCATATTCTGGGCTCCATTTGCAAGCCTTGTCTGCGGCCGTTACAGCTAAACTAACGGAGGAAGGAGGAGGGGAAGGGTAGCGGACATCAAATGGATTAGAGTTATCACAGAACTTGAAGAGGGTCGATTCCTCTTCGCTGTAATTAATCCAAGAGCGCAAAGCGCATTAGGAATTTAGCAAGAAGTTTTTAGTTTTTTTCTGTTAATAAAAAAACTGTATTACTTTCGTGGCAGAAATGTTCAATAGCTTTTCTTTTATAGAATTGAGTTTTGGAAGAAGTCATAGGAATTACAAATTTGACCTAGATATGATCCTTTTAAATGTTGTCTTTAATCGCAAGCTACCTTAGTCGATGCATGTAGCAATATTTAAGAAGCACTTGACATCTAATAGAAATAACGATCAAATTGGCCTAAAAGTTTGATCTGAAACATTGTTATATCTTGATACATGCTTAAATTTACTAATTAATGAGTAATGCACTTGAGGAGGATAATATTGTTTTCTACAATTTTTAATGTACTACTATTTCATTTTCCAATTTCAACTTGTACTGTGTCGCGATACGTAACATTAGAAGCAACTAATCTTGAGCTTGATCAGTTCAGACTCCTAAATACGTTAGGAGCATTATATTAATGAAAGATCCTCAAGAATTGTTCTTGTTTATGTCTTTGTACACAATAACATATGCTTATTCCAAATCATTTCAAGTTTAAGAATCGAAAAGTTTTCAAAAATATAATGGCCAACACAATATTACACCCGTGTAGTCATTTTTTCAGTTTCACCTGCAGAGCCAACTTTTTTTCGCATCAGTGAATATACAGCCAATATGCAATGGTATACACATATTGTACGTAATATATCAACCTTGTATAAAATGTATAATAGTGCATAAGTGATATTTGTATACATTTTTACATTTTTAAAATTACACAATATTAGACAAACTTAAACAAAAATTAGGTTTCATCTCCTACGCGTTTCAACCCACGAAAATGGGTCAAAAACATCACCAGTAGCTGAAATCTTCATCAAATAGCTTCAAATTTTAACCACAACTTCAAAATGGTGTCCCCAACGAATCTCAATCATCAATTTGTCAAAAAATTCATTAAATCACATAGATCATTTTAAGTTTTCAAGCTTTTAAAAACCACAACAATTGAGTTTTAAATTTTTCACTTTAAGTCATCGAACAATGTTTAAATATGTGATGATAAATATAAATATCACTGTCAATTAGTTTCTATGCATCAGAAAATGAACAACAACATGCCTAAAGAAACTATTTTGGGCTTCATAGCAGTTGCAGCAGTGTACCAAATCAGTGCAGAAAGGAATGCAAGAAAATTTCAGGCTAAGTAAAGACTCTCTATTCAGATTATTAGAGACATAGTCCTACAAACTCACATCCGAGGACCGAAGATTTGTAAATGAAAACTTGTGTTAGCAAGATTGAATTTTCACACTGTATAATTCTAACATAGGATCCTGTAATAGCTAATTCATGTATTGAGGACAAACTTTATAGTCTAAACAGAGCTTGTTGTGTAGAAACTTGTCACTTGATTGAATAAAAAAACTTCTTTGACAAAAAAAAAGTGTAAGCATCTATTATTCATCGAAACATTATAAAATATGAAAAATGGTCGAGTGTAATTGTGATTTGTGACTAAAATCTTATTTTCTAATGGTAATTATAATTTTCTATTTAATTTTTTCACTATCGCATTCATGTAGTTACACATTATACAATTTGATTGGTAACAACTTTATGTTTAAAATAAGCCAAACACCCGCAAACTTAAAAATTTGTGTCCACTACTATCCCTTATATCTTTCATGAATGTTCATGAGGTTTTCCCATAGTTTATTTATAATAATATAGGAGATTATATTGTACCATAAATAATGTTTAAGAGACAAGGTGTATATATAGTTTTCCCACTCCCACCTGTTGAGACCTGCCATCACCTACAACACGAGTCTTGTACCTCTCAAAAGAACCATCAGATTTCTTTTTTATATCTAAATATCCACATGGAACGAATAATGTTAGCATCAGGTGGACGGGGTACTAGGTCCCACATCTTATTATCAATAAGAGCATTATATTCGTCAATCATTGTTGCTTTCCAATTAGGGTCGAACAAGGCATCCTTCTGGTTATGAGGGACAAAGAAAGGAACAACTGAAATGGAAAGGTTAAATAGTCATTTAGGTTTATGAATTCCATGCATGACACGGGTTTCCATGGTCTAAGAGTGTGTCTCGAGACACGGGACATGAGGGGGCTTTGATGTTGGACAGCCGGGAAGAGGAGGAATGGGATGGGTGATAGTACTGGCTGGCTGAAACTCAGTTTACCGAGAGGTGGCTATGGTATAACCTTGAGGTAGGCTGTTCCGGGCCACCGTCGGTAGAACCGGGTGGGCAACTAGTCTCGGACTGGCCGAGATGGTGACATGTGCTGGGGTCTGGGGTGGAAGATTATGTAAATGGTGAATTAGAAGAGGGTTTAGGCCATCATGTAGGAAGTCGTAGGAATGTCGAGGTGGTGAGTGTAGAGAGGCAAAGGGGAATTGAGACTCATCAAATAGGACATCACGTGAAATGATAATTTTATGGCTCGACAAGTCATAGAATGAGTAACCACGATGATTGGTAGGGTAACCCAGATACACACACAGGGAAGACCGGGGTTGGAGTTTGTGAGTGGTCAGATGGAGAGGGTAACAAATACATCCAAAAATACATAAGTGTTGGTAGGAGGGTTCCTATGAAACAGAACTTGGGCGGGCAATCGTTGAGCTAGAGACTTGTTTAGGATTATGTTTAGGAGATATGTGACCATGGAGAGTGCGTAATGCCAGAATTGAGGGGGAATTAAGGCGTGAGCAAGTAAGGCACGGATGAGGTTGTTTATGGTTTTAAATTTTCCGTTAGGCTTTACCATTTTTGGAGGATGTTTGAGGGCAGGAAAATGAAAGGTAAGACCATTTTTGGAGAAAAACCGTTTGAATTGGTTATTATCAAATTCCCTGTCATTGTCAAATTGTAAACATTTAACGCTCTTTTTAAATTGTGTTTTTACGAAAGCACTAAATGAAGAAAAAATAGGGTAGACCTGAGATTTATTTCCAATTGGAAAAGTCCATAGAAAGTTGGAATAATCGTCCAAAAACAACACATAATATCGATGGATAGTCATACTCAAAATAGGGGACGTCCACAAATCACTATGTATGATATCGAAAGGCATTAAAGTACAATTTGTGGATGCAGAAAATGGTAATTTGACATGTTTCCCAAAAACACAATATTCACATATAGGAGTCCTAGAAATATAATTGCAATTAATAAAATTATTTTTTCTAAAGGAGCGTAAAATAGAGTCTTCCGGATGTCCTAATCTAGAATGCCATAAGAAAGACGAAAGAGTAGCAAAGGTTGAGGGAACTGAGGCTGAATTGTTGACGACGTTTGAAATAGGATAGAGATCTCTGGTGTTGTCACATCTCATTATTCGTCTCCCTGTCATAAAATCCTTTACAGTATAACGAAAAGGATCAAAGTCAAGGGAAACCCAATTATCAGTTGTGAAACGTCGCACAGAGATTAGATTCTTAATGAGTTTAGGAAAATAAAGGACATTTTTTAAGATTAATGTCGGATGTGGTGGGGATAGGGATGAATGACAATAACCACAGATGGGAATGCCTTGTTCACTACCAACAATAATATTCCTATTTAAATTACTCCAATTGTAATAAGACGAGAGAGTACATTGTGATGTCATAATGTGAGATGTGGCGCCTGTGTCCATATACCAATTTTTGTTTGGATTGTTTACTAACATTGTTCTCATAGCTGCCTCAATGTCAGTCGGAGGCTGCTTCCACTAGTCTCATGTTTTTAAGAAATTTATTAGTAGGATTGAATTCCTAGAATGTTGAATTGCATATTTCACTTTCAAAATGACCATTTTACCCTTGTGGGATCGTTTCGCCTTTTTTCTCTATTTGGTTTGGGTTCAAAGAATAGTCTAGTGATATGGGTATTTTTAGTTTCCTTTTCTAACGTAGATTTCCATAATGATTAGACTTCAAGTATTACCGCGACCCACAGAGAGGCAAGGCTCCATTGTGATAATTTGTGGCTCCTGCTTGGCATCCAGGTAGGTTACGACTTACCTTCTAGTTACACTTTGATTAGCGAAGCATATGCAGAGTTAGTTACTGTCGGAGAAAGCATTTATGCCTTCAGGTATGAAGTTGGGAATGATTACTTAGATTTGGTACTGTTGACTGATTTGTTGGCTTGCTGCCTAGTGTTGATATTAGATTTACAGTTAGTTGCCATATCATCCTTGCGATATAGTTGTCTCTCACTTATCTTGGTATTATCATGGATAGAGGAAAGGACTTGACTTGATACTGATATTGTGATATGTGTTCGTGCATGGCATGATTAGGATTGATATGATACACTGGATATTGTTATTCTGCATTGCGTTCATCCTCATTTCCATGATACATTGATATTACTTGTGATTGGGGTGATGGTGATAAATGAGAAAGAAACATTCGTGATTCTTGTGACATATTGATAGCGTAGCCATCTCTGAGTTGTGTGTGGAATGGCTAGTGGTGTGGTCGGTGGTAGAGTCATCTCCGGATTATGTAAAAACTGACTGGTACATAAACTTCGCAGGTTGCCCATGGGTTATGACTGCTGGGACATAAAGATATTCCATCCGGAGCATGTGTGTACGGAGATTACATTTTACTAGTGCATTGCATTGTATATTCACTCATCATTATATTCACATACTTCTTCGATTCTGACTTGATTCTCTATACTTGGGTGTTTATTCTTGAACTATGATAGTATTTGTACTTGATTGCAAGCATTTCTATTCTTCAGTTTCTACATTTATATATGTTAGCTAACTATTATTGGCCTATGATACCTACAATATATAGTGTTTGTATTGATACTACCTTGCCACATTCTTTTCTGAATACAGAGTACATGACCGATTCCATATCCACTCCTCGTGACTGATCCCGATGTTTGCTTCTGAGTCTTCTAGGGTGAGCATGCATTGATGGATCTGCTGACCGGAGACTCCTCATTTATATACTTGTTTTTTCTAGCATTCTGAGGAAGTATTCGCACTTGAGACTTTTGTATTATTCCAGACTTGTATTGATTATTAGTGGCTCTTGTACTGTATACAGACCAGTTCCATAGGTTGTATTAGTATTTTACTTCTGCACTTATGTTATTTATTGTTTAGACTTCCATTTATCTTGTTTTATTTATTTTATTATTGTTGGATTAATGAATAAGGGATGGGTTTTCCTACCGATGTGGGAAATGGTAGGTTCCAGCAAGACTTAATGATTTGGGGTTGTGATATGTTGGTATCAAAGCCCTAGGTTACCTGATCTATATGTACAAAATCATGTCTAGTAGAGTCTTGTGGATGGGTATGATGAGCTCTGTACTTATCTGCGAGAGGAAACTTTAATTTTTTTATTCTTTCGTGCTACTTTATTCAAATTGATATCTGGAACGTTCGAATTGGTATCTGATTTATTTCTATTCTTAAAGATGGTGAGGACACGAGCTGATATTGTGAGGGACGACACGCCCGATCTCGCTGTTGGGGCCGACGCTAGAGGACTAGGATAGGCTAGAAGTCACAGTCGAGCTAGAGGTCGTGGTGCTGCACCGGCGAGGGGTAGGGATCCTGCAGCTGGATAGAGACGGGCACACTCAACTTTTCCAAAGCGTCAACTCGAGGGAGACCAAGCAACTAGGAGATATTTAGGGCCAGCCCAGACTCACCCTAAGGTCATATCCGACCTAGCATTCCTGGACACATTGGCCCGTATACTTCTATATCTTGATGCCCAGCATGTAGCAGATGGTGTCACTCCAGGTGGTTCTCAGACTAGAGCAGGATTATATACGCCATAGCAGGGACAGCCATAGGGGATGCAACCTACTGCTGTCATAGCCTCGCACATTGATGGTATACCATCCCTTAAGGGCGTTCCTAGGCCAGTAGCAGTCTAATCTTTGATACTTAGAAATCAGGAGCTCATAAGTAGGTTTCTGAACATGGAGACATCCAGGTTTCATGGTACCCGCAGTGAGGATGTGTATGAGTTTATGGTAGATATGCATGAGAGGTTGTCCAAGATGGGTATTGTTGAGTCTCATGGTGTGGACTATGCATCTTTTCAGTTTCTCAACGACGTGAAGACGTGGTAGAGGTATTATATTTAGGGAAGACCAGTTGGTTCACTTCCACTCACTTGGGTATAGTTCCACCAGGTTTTCTTGGAGTAATATGTGTTTTTTACCTTAAGGGATCAACACATGGATAAGTTGACCCATTTACGACAGAGGCTTTTGTCGATGGCAGAGTATGAGACCAGATTCTTATTTTTAACTTGGTATTCGACACACTTGATTATGAAAGAGGTAGAGAGGGTTCATAGATTTGTTAATGGACTTATGCTCTCACTTCATGTTCAATGTCTTCAACTTTTGGACTTGGGGTCTTCCTTCCAGGAAGTAGTGGATCACGCTATGAGTGTTGACACTGCCACAATTTGATATTTTAGAGGGTCTAGTGAGAATAGGCCTTGTCAGCATGGTAGATTCAGTGGCTCTTCTATTCATAGAGGTTGGGTCAGTCTTCCCGGACCAATCATTCAGCCTTCAGTAATCTCCTTCAGTTCGCATTGCAGGGATCTTCTAGTGGCTCTTCTAGACAAAATGGTTATGGGGTTGGGCAATCTTAAGAAAGTTCTTTCTGTCTATTAGCTAATTGATGTGGCCCATTCGGTTATTCAGCCTCCGTGTATCAGCCTCCATTGCCCAGAGTTTGTTATGGTTGTGGTAAGTCGGGTCACGTTATTAGAGATTTCCCTCGAGCTAGACAAAGTGGGACTCAACAGGGTTCCAGGTTCCAGACCCCTAGGACTCTAGCATCTTCTATAGCCGGGGTGGTTCTTCAACGAGGGGCAGTGCTCAATCAGGTCGTGGTGGTTCACAATCTTCTAGGGGTGGACATCAGTCTAATAGAGGTGGTTCCTAGGTCTCCAGGGGAGGGGCACAGTCTAGTTAGAGTGGTCGTGGTGGTGAATATTGCTATGCTTTTTCTGGTAGGGCTGAGGTAGAGGCTTCTGATAGTGTAATCTCAGGTAATATTTATGTTCGTCGTCGGCTAACTATGGTCTTGTTTAATCCAGGGTCTACTTTCTCACATGTATGCTTATCATTCGGTTGGTTGAGATTTGACTTGTGACCGCCTTGACATGCCTATTCATGTATCTACTCTGGTTGGGGATTCTGTACTAGTTTATAGAGTCTATAAGTCTTGCTTAGTTACTTTTATGAGGTATGACACGTGGGTAGACTTAATGATCCTGGATATATTAGACTTTGATATTATATTGGGTATGCATTGGTTGTCGTCGTACCATGCGATCTTGGACTGTCATGCCAAGACAGTTACCTTAGCTATGCTTGGGATTCCTAGACTTGAGTGGAGGGGTACTCTTAGTCCCGCTCCGAAGAAGATCATTTCTTACCCTGCTCAAATAAACTAGTCGACAAGGGGTGTTGGCCTACTTGGCCTATAATCATGATACTAGTATTAATTCTCTATCCCTCGAGTCTGTGCGTATTGCGTGAGAGTTTGTGGAGGTATTCCCTGCCAATATGCTGGGTATGCCACCTAAGCGTGATATTGGTTTCTGCATTGACTTAGAGTCGGGCACGCGCCTTATTTCTATTGTACCTTATAGGATGGCACCTGCTAAGTTGAGGGAGTTGAAAGAGCAGCTGCAAGATCTTTTGAGTAAAGGGTTCATTAGACTAAGTGTCTCCCCTTGGGGTGCTCTCGTGTTATTTGTTAAGAAGAAATATGGTATGATAAGGATGTACATAGATTACCGTTAGTTGAACAAGGTCACCATTCATAATAAGTACCCAGTTTCTCACATTGATGACTTGTTCGACCAACTTTAGGATACTTCGGTATTTTCAAAGATTGATTTAAGGTCAACCTATCACTAGATGAAGATTTGGGTCCAGGATAATCCGAAGATGACCGTTAGGACTCGTTATGGTCATTATGAGTTCCTTGCGATGTATTTTAGGCTTACAAATTCCCCAACAACTTTCATGGACTTGATGAATGACATTTTTAAGCCATATGTAGATTCCGTCATCATTGTATTTATCGATGATATCTTGGTGTATTCGAAGAGTAAAGAGGATTATGAGCAGCATTTGAGTATTGTCCTTAGATTGTTGAGAGAAAATGAGCTTTATACCAAGTTTTCAAAGTGTAAGTTCTGGCTTGATACTATGGCATTCTTGGGCCACGTAGTGTGAAATGAGGGGATTATGGTTGATCCCAAGAAGATTGGGGCTGTTAGAGATTGGGAGAGGCCTACTACTATGAGTGAGATTCGTAGCTTCGTGCGGTTGGCTAGTTACTATCGCCGATTTGTGAAAGGATTTTCTTCTATTGCGTCTCACCTGACTAGATTGACTCAGAAGGAGGTTTCTTTTCAGTGATCCGATGCTTATGAAGAAAGTTTTCAAAAGCTCAAGACTATGTTGACTACGGCTCCGATCTTGGCATTACCCATGGAAGGTAAGGATTACTCAGTTTATTGTGATGTGTCCCGTGTTGGATTGAGCACTGTGTTGATGTAGGAGGGAAAATTCATTGCCTATGCTTCCACACAGTTGAGTATTCATGAGAAGAACTATCCTACACATGATTTGGAGTTATTAACGGTGGTCTGCAGTTTTTAAAATTTGAAGGCATTATCTATATGAGGTCCATTGTGAGGTGTATACCTACCATCGCAACCTTCAACACATATTCAGTCAGAGGGATATCAATTCTAAGCAGTGTAGATGGATGGAGATTCTGAAGAATTATGATATCATTATACTTTACCATCCGGGTAAGGCTAATATAGTAGTTAATGCCTTGAGCCGCAAGGCAGTGAGTATGGGCAGTTTGGCTCAATTGGTTGTTTCAGAGCGTCCCTTAGACATCGAGATTCAGACTCTAGCTAATAGTTTTATGGGATTAGATATTTCAAATTCGGGCAGAGTTTTAGCATGTGTTGAGGCGAGGTCGTCTCTCTTAGAGCATATTAGGGCTCAACAGTTTGAGGATACTTAGTTATACAAGATTCATGATAAGATGTTTCTTGGAGAGGCCAATGAGGTCGTGTTTGATGGCGAGGGGGTTTTGAGGATCAAGGGACGTGTGTGCATTCCTCGTGTTGGTGGTTAGATTCATTTGATATTGGAGGAGGCTCATAGTTTCTGATATTCCATTCATCCAGGCGCTACTAAGATGTATCATGATTTAAGGCATCACTATTGGTGGGGTCGGATGAAAAGAGATGTTGCAGCTTTTGTTGTCTGATATGGAAATTGTCAACAGGTTATGTATAAGCCCTAGAGACCTGGTGGTGTACTTTAGAGGATGCCCATTCTCGAGTGAAAGTAGGAGAGAATTTCCATGGATTTTGTTGTAGGTATTTCGAAGACCTTGGGCAAGTTAGATTTAGTTTGGGTCATTGTGGATAGGCTGACCAAGTCCGCACACTTCATTTCGATTCAGGTTACTTCTAGTGTGGAGAAGTTGGCCAGGATTTATATCTGTTAGGTTGTGCGATTGCACGGGTTCCTATTTATATCATCTCTGATTGATGTCCTCAGTTTACTTCTCATTTCTGGCGGACGTTGCAGGTAGAGTTGGGTACTGAGTTAGATCATAGTACCTCTTTTCACCCTTATACTGATGGATAGTCCGAGAGGACTATTCAGGTGCTCAAAGATATGTTGAGATCATGTGTTATTTACTTCGGTGGTCATTGGAACCAGTTCTTACCCTTGGCAGAGTTTGCGTACAAAAATAGCTACCATTCCAGCATTGATATGGAACCATTTGAGGCTTTATATAGTAGGAGGTATTGTTCTCCTATAGGATGGTTTGATACTTTTGAGATCCGACTGTGGGGTACCAATTTGTTGAGGAAGTCTTTAGATAAGGTTAAGCTTATTCAGAAAAAGCTTCTGGTTGCTAAGAGTCGGCAAAAGGTGACGTGGACTGGAAGGTTCGAGACATAGAGTTTATGGAGGGTGAGTAGGTTCTTCTAAAGATATCACACATGAAGGGTGTGATGCAATTTGAAAAGAGGGGCAACTTGAGCCCGAGATACATTGGTCCATTTGAGATTCTCTGTCGTATTGGTTCTATTGCTTATGAGTTGACCTTACCACCAGGCCTGTCGGATGTTCATCTAGTTTTCCACATGTCTATGCTGAAAAAGTACCATTCAGACGGGTCTTATATCATTCGTTGGTTTTCAGTATTGCTTGATGAAAATCTATCTTATGAGGAGGAGCCTATAGAGATTCTAGATAGCAATGTTAGGAAGTTGAGGTCTAAGGAGATAGATTTCGTGAAGGTGTAATGAAAGCATCGTCCTATTGATGAGGCTACATAGGAGACCAAGTCTGATATACATGCCAGGTATCTCTAGTTGTTTGCTGACTCAGGTACTTTTCTCCCCCTTTATTTCCTTGTCACTTGAGGATGAGCGATTGTTTAATTGATATATGATGTAATGATATATTCAGTCATTCCATGCGTTTTGGCTATCCATGCTGACCCAATTCTCGAGTTTATCAGATGTTCTTAGTGTAAGCTGAAAAAATTAGAACCTTAAGTGAGAATGTTTGACTAATAGTTGACTTTTATGTAAATGGACCTTTTTAGAATTTTGTCAATTTCGTGAGGTCCAAAGGATTGTTTATGAATTAGTGGGATAGTTGGTTCGATTCCAGAGACACTTGGTAGTGTTTTGACTATTAGTTGGGAAGTTGGTTTTAGGCTGTTGGGGGTTGACTCGATGAAATAGATCTCTGATGGAAATTTTGAGACCACGAGTGAGTCTGCAGCGTATTGTTATATGTGTGTTCATATCTGGTTTGTGTCAGAGAGGTCTTGGGTGATTATCGAATTTTGTGTTGAAATTGTGAAATGTGGAAATCTGCTGGTGTCTGTATAATGTCGTTGGGGTGAGCCTCAATGTGCTCCAATGGATGAGGGGTCCACTATAGTGGACATACAGTTGATGTAGTGGAGCCTTGGGATTTTGAAGTTGGTTGCGGGCGTGGGCTAGAGCCGCTGGCGCGGGCCCTCTTTAGCGGACCCGATACCGCTGCAGCGAAGTGCCGTGTTCCAGATTCATTAAATGCTAGAATAAAACCCTTAACTCCCCATCACTTCATTCATTACTTCCTAAGTATTTTTGGGGCAAATTGAAGAGTTCTTGGCTGATTCTCTGTTGTGGTAAGTCTCTCAACCTAGCATTCATTATTTTAACTTTCCTAAGCTTGAATCCATGCTAGAAATCTATTAGAACCTAGGAGGAAAGATGGGTTTTGATGATAACTTCATAAAAAGGGTTGTAGTCTTTCTAAATGGAAATTGTTAGAAGATTTGACTAATATCATCGTAGAATTGGATGATTTTATAGTTTATAGGCTTGAATCTTCCATTAGTGTTGATGAATTTGAATGTTGGAAAATTAGGGTTCATACCCAAATTGGGGATTTTCACTTGAATCTAGAAATTTTCCTAGTCTTATGTTATTTTCGCAATTGATTAGTACGATTGAACTCCTAGAATGCTGAATTAGCTATTTCACTTTCAAAATGATTGTTTTACCCTTATGGGCTTGTTTCCCCTTTCTCCTTTATTTGGTTTGAGTTCAAAGAATAGTCTAGTGATATGGGTATTTTTAGTTTCCTTTTCTAACGTAGATTTCCATATTAATTAGACTTCGAGTATTACCGAGACCCATAGAGAGGCAAGGCTATATTGTGATCATTTGTGGCTCCCGTTTGACATCTAAGTAGGTTACAACTTACCTTCTGGTTAGACTTCAGTTAGAGAAAACATGTACGCCTTCGGGTATGAAATTGGGAGGGTTACTTAGGTTTGGTATTGTTGAATGATTTGTGGGCTTGTTGCCTCTTTGTGATTTATTGGCTTGCTGCCTAGTGTTGATATTGGATTTGCACTTAGTTGCCATATCGTCCTTGCGATATAGTTGTCTCTCACTTATCTTGATATTACCATGGATAGAGGAAATGACTTGACTTGATATTGATATTGTGATATGTGTCCATGCGTGACACGATTGGGATTGATATGATATACTAAATATTGTCATTCTGCATTACATTCATCCTAATTTCCATGATACATTGATATTACTTATGATTGACGTAATGGTGATAAGTGAGAAAGAAACATTCGTGATTCTTGTGACCTATTGATAGTGTAGCCGTCTCTAAGCTGTGTGCGAAATAGCTAGCGGTGTGGTCGGTGGTAGAGTCATCTCCGGGCTGTGTGCGGAATGACTAGTATACGGACCTCGCGGGTCCTTTATAGATCATGGCTGCCGGGACGTAGAGATATTTTTCCCGGAGCATGCATGTACGCAGATTACATTTTGTTTGTACATTGCATTGCATATTCACTCATCAGTATATTCACATACTTCTTGGATTCTGACTTGATTCTCTATACTTGGGTGTTTATTCTTAGATTGTGATAGTATTTGTACTTGATTGCGAGCATGTCTATTTTTCAGTTTTTTCCTTTATATATGTTAGCTAACTGTTATCAGCCTATGATAACTACCAATACATAGTGTTTGTACTGATACTACCTTGCTGCATTATTTTCTGAATGCAAAGTACGTGATCTGTTCCATATTCACTCATCGTGATTGATCCCGATGTTTGTTGCCGAGTCTTCTAGGGTGAGCATGCATTGATGACCCGCTGCCCGGAGACTCCTCCTTTATATACTTGTGTTTTCTGGCATTCTGAGACAGTATTCGCACTTGAGACTTATGTATTATTCCAGACCTGTATTGATTATTAGTGGCTCTTGTACTGTATTCAGATCAGTTCCATGGAGTTGTATTAGTATTGTAATTCCGCACTTATGTTATTTATGATTTAGACTTCCATTTATCTTGTTCTATTTATTTTATTGTTGTTATATTAATGATTAAGGGATGGAAATGATAAAATAATAGCAAATGAGAGGAATATTTATATACATGTCAAACCTTTTCTTAGCAACAAAAATCTCTTATTTTTAGGTATTTCAATTTTACACAATAACTTACACCTAAAATATTGGGATAAAAAATAAACATCACGATAGAAATAAAATTTAATCTTATCATTTTACATTCTGAAATTCCATTAAACAAGACATATAGTAGGAAGTAAAATCTGCTATTTAAAAAATCAAATAAGAACAACATCCCAACACATATCACATTCTGAAAATGTCAACAGCAATGTTAGCAACATTTTGGACGACACAAGTATTTTGATCCCACAAGAATTTTCAGATTTGGCAACAAATGAAGACACATTTTATATGCACTTTATTAGTTTGACCACTGGTATAGAATAGGAACGATATCTTTTCACGGCTTTGCCCATTTTTCACAGTTGCCAAATATTTATGAAGGCTTTCCCTTATTTTGATACTCCCTTATATATATATATATTTATATATATCATCGGAGAGAACGATATCACTTTGATAACATATTCTTATTGAAGGATAATGTTTGTGTGACCAAAAGTTATGCACCATACAACAAAAAATGCCTTTTTAGAGATTACAAACACCAAGAGATTTCTTTAAACTAGAAAATATCTCATGGTCCAAAGCTTTTGTAAAAATATCAGCTAGTTGATGAAGAGTGTCAACATATTCAATTTGAACTAGCTATTTTCAACTAAATATCTTATAAGTGATGTCTAAATTTAATATGTTTTGTACGTAAGTGCTGAACTGGATTTTTGGAAATATTTATAGCATTCAAATTATCACAGTACAAAATCAAAATGTGGCTAGTAAATACATAGTCGTCTAACATGTGTCATAGCCATATTAATTGAGAGCAACAACTTCCAGCTGCTACATATTCAGATTCGGCAATTGAAAGTGAGACACAGTTTTATTTACGACTATATCCTGAAATAAAGTTATTTCCAAGATAAAAATATCCTCCATTGTACTTTTTCTATCATCCACGTCTCTAGCCCAATCCGAGTCACTAAATCCTATTAAGTTAGGATTAGTGTCTTTGGAATACCAGATTCCCAACTCACATGTGCCAGCAACATATCGAATAATACATTTCACGACATTTAAGTGTGACATTTTGGGACAGGCTTGAAAACGTGCACAAATACAAATACTAAACATAATATCTGGGCGACTAGAAGTAAGATAAAGAAGGCTACCTATCATAGATCGATATAATATTGGGTCGACATTTTCACCAACATTATCCTTACATACCTTCTGCGATGAACCCATTGGCATTTTCATTTGTTTAGCATTCTCCAAACCAAATCTTTTAACTAGATTCTCGGAATATTTACTCTGTGAGATGAAAATTCCATCTTCACTTTGCTTTATCTGCAAGCCTAAGAAAAAAGTTAATTCCCCAATCATGCTCATTTCAAATGTCGATGACATAGCTTCAACAAATTAATTTAGGTACGACTGTGAAGTCGATCCAAAGATTATGTCATTCACGTAGATTTGAGCAATTATAATATCTATACCATTTTATTTAATAAACAAAGTACGATCAACTTCGCCATGATTAAAACTAAATTTAAGAAGAAAGTTAGTTAAACGATCATACCATGCACGAAGGGCTTGTTT
Source organism: Anisodus tanguticus (assembly GCA_034509755.1). Taxonomy (NCBI): domain Eukaryota; kingdom Viridiplantae; phylum Streptophyta; class Magnoliopsida; order Solanales; family Solanaceae; genus Anisodus; species Anisodus tanguticus. Next base: position 10,275,501 of record CM067543.1, on the reverse strand, counting down.
CAACCCATACAAAACCTTTTTAAGCTTGTACACATAGTGTGGATGGTAAGGATCTTCAAATCCTTTTGGTTGTTCAACATATACCTCCTTGTCTAGATAACCATTTAAGAAGGCACCTTTTACATACATTTGGTGTAAAGTAATTTTCAGACAACAAGCAATAGCAAGTAAAAGTCTAATCGACTCGATTCTAGCTACATGTGTGAAAGTTTCATCAAAATTAATTCCTTCAACGTGAGTATAACCTTGTGCAACTAGACATGCTTTGTTTCTAATAACTATTCCCGATTCGTCTGATTTATTTTTAATAATTCACTTAGTTTTAATTACATTTGTATTATTTGGACATGGAACTAAGTCCCAAACTTCATTTCGAGAGAATTGTTCAAGCTCTTCTTGCATTGCTTGTATTCAGAAATTATCTTTAAGTATTTCTACAACATTCTTTGGTTTTAATGTAGATATAAAACAAGAAAGACTAACCTCTTGGTATATGGTTGACATACACACATACCTAACCATTTCTCTATAGTTGAATGGTTCTTTGCCTTTTGTTCTAATTCCTTCAAAAACACCCCCTATCACTTGGCCCGTTGGATGATTCTTCCTAATCTTTGATGAGGGGTCCCTACGAACTTGGTCTAACAATTCAGCACTTGACTCCTCATCTGTGGCCTTTGTGGTCTTTATTGCTGTTTCAGATGTTGCTTCAGGTGTGGCAACATATGGTTCTTCTACAATCTGTGGAATTTCCACTGTATCTATAATATTATTTTCAATAGTTTTTCCTGAAACATCAGAAAGATCATCATAGATAACATTTACAGACTCTTGTACAGTTCTGGATCTCAGATTGTATACTCGATAAGCATAACTATTTTGTGAATAGCCAACAAAAATTCATTTATCACTCTTAGAGTCAAATTATGCCAAATAAAGCCAAGAACATATAATAAATACACCCAAAAATATGAAAGTAAGACAAGTTTGGTTTCTTTCCATTTATAATCTCATAGGGTGTCATATTTGTTCCTGACTTTAAATAGACTCTATTAGCGATGTGGTTAGCAGTATTCAAGGCTTCTGCCCATAAACATTTTGACAAATGTTTAGAACTAAGCATCACTCTAGCCATTTCCTGCAATGTCCTATTCTTCCGTTCTGCAACCCTATTATGTTGAGGAGTTTTGGGGGCAAAAAGCTAATGGAAAATTCCTTTTTTCTCACAAAAATTTGTGAATGAACTATTTTCAAATTATTTTCTATGGTCGGATCTAATCCAAAAAATAGGAAAATAGAATAAATTTCTAATTCTAGAGTGCAAGATTTTAAACATGTCAAACGTTTGTGATTTTTCTTTCAAAAAAATATCCAAGACTATCTAGAAAAATCATCTACTATCAGAAAGGAATACCTCATGCCTCCGAGACTGTCTACTTCAATTGGACCCATTAAATCCATATGGAGCAATTGAAAATAGTGAGACGTACCTGAATGTTGTCCGTCGTGTTGGACAACATTATGAGAGACACGGGTTTTCTTACCTTTCAAACAATTTTCACAGACAGTTTTACCTTTATGGCTAAGTTTGGGTATGCCTCTAACCGCTTAATATGAGACCAGTTTTTCTAAATTACAGTAATTGACACATCCCAACTTTTGATGCCATAGTGTTGTGTCATCGACCATAGCATTATTGTATGTTTCTTGTCTTACAATAAGATAGCAATTGTCACATGTTCTTGTACCTGTCATGACACATATATTTGCTTCATTCGTAACTTTATAGGCATTCTTATTAAATTTTACCTCAAGATCGTCATCACACAGTTGACTAATACTAATTAAATTAGCCATTAAGGCCTCAACGTGTAAGGCATTTCTTAAGGCTAGAAATCCAGGAACATCCAAGATCCCTTTTCCAATTTTTTTGCTTTTACTAACACCTCTATAAGTCATGTTTCTTCCATTGAATGGCTCATAGTTCTTTAGAAAACCTTTTGTACCTGTCATGTGGCGAGAACATCCACTATCAAAGTACCAAGAACCTGAAATGATAGTTCTTAATGCAGTTATAGAAACATTACATGTTACATCCTTTTAAAGAACTCAAACTCTCTTAAAATATTCTTTACCTTTTGGCTTAGAAATGTTGCTTTGATTGTTATGCTGAATGTTGGACAACATTTTAGGCAATATTTTGCTCACAGAATCTTGAAGTTTGAAACATTATGGTTTTAAGTGTCCAGGGGAGTTACAGTGATGACACACAAACTTCATATTCTTTGACATATATGAGAACCTATTATTCATCCCTTTTTCTTTTACAAAGCATATTTTCTCATTTTTATCAAAGAGATTAGAGCATATGGTTTTAAGAAAGTTTTCATACCCAGTTCCTGAATGTGAAGGTTTACTAAAGTTGAGTATCTCATTCAATTTTGAAGTCCCCGTGTTGAGCTTACGAAAGGTTGCTTCGGCTAAATCCAATTTTGCACGGATCTTACCAATTTCAATATCCTTTTTGATAAGTGCAACCTCAAGTTGGGTTATCGTGCCTTTTAATACTTTGTAATTCATTAATCATATCATCTTTGCATTCAACTTGATCCATACAATCAGCCTCACTAACAGAAATGGAACCACTAAAGCAATTAACATTAGAATAGTTAAAGAATTCATACCTTTCGGATGTCGCTTAGGATGTTGATGTCGTTGCTGATGTTGGAGAAATTTTTTCAGAATATGACACAAAATTGTATACGACATCTTCATTATCCGATAGAGACTGTTCGAAAATAGTAGCCAACATTGCTTGTGTTTCAATTTCAATATCTCTTTCCTCTTCTTCTTCATCATCACTAAGAGAAATTCATAGGTTCTTACCAAATTTTCTAAGAGTGTTTGCACATTCATTAGCATAGTGACCCCAACCCGATCATGCATGACACTACACAGACTCAAGTTGTTTGGGATTAAATTTGGTACGATCTGAGTTGGTTCTTCTTAGTTGATATCTTTTTGTATATTTGAAAGAGATCTAGTGGGCTTTTGATTGAAGACTTGGTTTTGGTGCTCTTTAGATTTAGATTGATTTCTCCCATTGTTGAACTTCCTCACCATCGAATTGTATTTTCGAGTGAGTAAGGCAACATTTGCACCATCACCAATTTCTTCAAGGTTCTCATCCTCTTCTTCGATTTGACTCTCCGAGGATTAAACTTGAAGTGCCACATTCTTGATTTTATACAATTCCTTTTGATTCTCAATGTTTATATCATTAGTTTTGAGAATGCTCATCAAGGTATGAAGGTCCATTGTGGCAAGATTGTGAGCTTCTTCAATAGTACAAATCTTTAAATTAAACTTTTCAGGAGGAGAACGGAGAGCCTTTTCAATAAGTTGAGTGTTGGTTAATGGTTCACCAAGAACTTGACATTCATTTGAGATGTCAATCAGCTTTTCAAAATAAGATTTAATAACATCCACTTTTTCCATCCTTAAACGTTCATTTTTATTCATGAGCATGCGTAGCTTTGTTCGACGAACACTTGAGCTACCTTCACAATGAATTTATAAAGTATCTCATGCATCCTTAGCCGTGGGGCAGTTTTGAATGAGTTTGAACATATACATATCAACCCATCCAAAAATTGTATGTAAGGATTTTTCGTTAAAGCTAGCATTATTGATTTCTTCTCTAGTCCATTCGGATTCAGGTTTAACAAGAATGTCACCTTTCTCATCCGGTGACAATATTGGAACAACATACCCAATGGTTATAGATCTCCATGCCCTAACATAAATTGATTTGATACGAGAACGTAGGCGAATTTGCTATAGGCAGAATTTGATCCATCTAAAATAGGAAGCCTATTAATAGTTGGATTGGCTGGATCCATAGCTTTTGACAACAGGACCAAGCACTTATTGTGTTAAGTATCGGCTCTGATACCACTTGAAGGGGCCTATTAAATAGTAAAAACAAATTGAAATGAACTCGAATTCCAATTATGTTTCTAAATGTCGGAAATTATATCATCCGACACAAGTAACAACACATTAGCAAAACAGAAAAATTTGAAGAGTAAATGCAGCAGAAATTTAAAGAACACAAAGGTTTTAAATTTTCATAAGTTATAGACATATATAATATAACTTATGATGGTTAATGACCAAATGTATTGTATATATATTATATATAAATATACAAATTTCTTTCTTTACAGATTTACAAGATAAAACGGAAAGGAATTAAAAGTTGAAGTCGCAGATGTCTTATGCCTGAAAAATATACCTAAGTAGACATCGACAACCTCTCATTATAATCGATCCATATAAAACTAATCTAGAATCTGAACAACAATTGTAATGTTGGACAGAATGTTGTCAACACACTCAGGCAACACTAGTGATCCAGATTTCTGAGATGAAATCCCGAGAGCTCTCTTGGTATTTATACTTTCTGGTTCTGGATGTCAATACTTTGTAGTAGCCTCTCTATTTAGAGTAGAAAGTATTCCTTGAAAAGCTCATCGATCAGTTGTGGAAGTTGAGGGAAAGATGGACTGCTGGTAGGATTGGTTGGAGAAGATTAGAGAGTAATAATCTCAACAGCTTTGGCTTGATCCTCACGACAAGCAACAACTTTTGACTTAGTGCTCACTTATTTTTTACCAGCTCCTTTTTACCTTGCCAAGTCATTTTTACCTCATAGTAATATTTACACAAATATTACTGCATCGCGTGAAGTAAGGCAAAATCAGTTCAGAAAATGTTGGTCCGAATGTTGTGCAACATTTGTCCCAACATCCTTACACATTCATATCAATACTTTAGGAGATATGTTGGGTCAAATGACACCAAATCCAACATTAACAGTTTCCAAATAAATAAATTTGTTGTTCATTTCGAACAAGACTAAAGAAAAAGTCATGTGAATTGGAATAGAAGAATACCTAACAATAGACTTAGAAATCTTTCTTCCATTCGTTTATAAAGATAATCATGGAGTATATGCTAATTCAGTACTTATTCTTGGTTTGCAAATTTTATGTTTTATGTAGAAATGTAAATGGCAGAAGGAAAATATTGTTCGAAGAAAAGTCACAAATGGCATGGACCTTGCCAATAATCTTACAAATGTAGCCAACATCGCAAGCACTGGTTTGGAGCTGAATATGGTATTTGTAAGAAATATCAATGGGGACACAAGGAAAATTATGCTTGTTATTGTTACTCTCCTTGCCATTAATCACAAGGAACTTTAAAGTATCAAGACTTGCATTTTGACTATGAACAATAAAAAGCTATCTATCTATGGATATGTGTTCCCATTCGAAATGTTTTTCGTTTTATCGGCTGACGAAATTGGATGACAAATTGATTCTTTAACTAAGCTATTTCGGCTGGAAGAGGAGCTCTACATTCCAGCAATGGGTTCCCAAACTACTCCAGAAAGCGTTAGGATGGTGATTGAGTAAACTAAGTGGTAAGAAATATAAATACAACTAGAGTGTAATAAAGGCGAAAAAGATAGAATGAAGATATGAAAAAGATCAGTTTTTTGACTGATTGGCTTCCCTTTATTTTCTACAAGTTATCCTATATTTATACTACAAGAGATAAGACGTGATCCACCTATGTTAGCCACTAAATTACCCACTAAATCCACTAGCCAACTATGAGGAGGTGGTGCCGATTTTTGCTCCTTATTTTCCTCTTGCCCGACCGATGGCACTTCCTTCTGGCTGTTGATGGATGGTTTCTATTTCTTACAGTCTAGAAGGTGCTTTGACTTGGTCTTTGAGGCGTCCAAATATGTGTGGGTCCCAGTCATTCCTTGTAATTATGATTCAGTCAGGTTACCGAGATAGCCGATGGAGCTTTTGTAGTCGAGGGATAGGATTGATAGATTCGGCTACGAGTCAGTTCAGTTACCAGCTTAGAATTATGTTGCCTTCTCATTTTGAGTTTTCCACCTTCGGCTGCCACTTGATTCAGCTAATCACTAAAAGTATTTTTTAGTGTTAACAATTGGCCCTACATTAACTCGGGTGCAGTTGTTGAGTTGATGTATTCAAAAATAGCCGTCGTTTCGTGTGGCAGTCGTGGGTGTCTCTTCAATCAGTTTTTCCCCAAATGCGCGCAATGATGAGTTTCTCTGAATGCCTTTTAACCAAAGAGTCTTGGCTACCACAAATAAATTCTGATGCATTTTATCCGCATGTTTGAAAGCGAATAATCCCGACACGTGTCAACCACATCTCCAAACGGAAAAAGATTTAGAAGAAACGTTCCCCCAGGGGTTTCTCATATACTTCTTCAGTCGTTCCTAAATTCCTTTTCTCCTAAAAAACCCTATTTCCTTAATAAAAAAACCATGTATTCATCTTCCTCTATATCTCAAGGATTAGATAGCGCCGATTCGGCTGCTGGTGACCTAACCCCTACCTTTGCCTTCATCAATGAACAGTTGGTTCTTGCCCCTTATGGTACGTCTTAACAGGGCGACCCCCTTCTTTCTCAACATCTTAGCCCGGCAAATTATGACCTTCCTATCACCTGTGATTGGTTTACCGGTGACCGTTATCCAGCTAGCCTGCGCACCTGGCCAGCCAAGATTGCCAACTATTCTGGTTGGTTGGAATGGGTGAAGTCAGCCAGAGAGGCCGAATAAATACGCATGGGTCTTTATGATTCCATTGCGATGTTGGAGTTTGACCTCCCCTGTAACATTAGTCTCGTATACGCTTTCCTTGGTTATTGGTCGACCACTGCCAATGCTTTTGTTTTCCCTTGGGGGATGATAACCCCCACACTGCTCGACGTGACGACGATACTTGACCTTCAGACACTAGGAGCTGAAGCGCCTGTCTTAGGCGATATAGATGTTGCCGACTTGGGCATCAAGGTTTCAAAGACTTCTTCCATCTATGACCACTTTATGGCTAACAACAATCGTGTATCGCCTCTCCCAGTCGACGATGTTGAGCATCATATTTTCCTACTTTTTTTATTCAGCTGATATTTTGTCTGCACATGATCTTGTGCAGTCGTGGAGGAACTGGAAATTTATGCGTCGATAGCCATTTCGGGGGAAGATATCAGCTGGGCATCTCTCTTCCGGACTGATCTTTATATGGCTCTTGGTGATGCCCAAGCAAGGTTAAGGGACTCCAGAAATCTAGATACCTCAGCCAGTCCCCTGTGGTTCCTTCAGCTGTGGATCACCCTATATTTCCCATAGTTTATTCCTAATGGTTTTGATGACCGTCGTTTTCCATTAAATCCGCCGGTGCTAGATGATACTCTTCAATAAACACCCTTAGTGTCCCAGGGTGTTTTTACTGCAGTCGCCACCCTACATGGTTAGTCTCGGGACCATTATACGGATTGGAAACAGGTCCTTGAGAGATGGTCCACCTCTGATTGGGTTCGTCTTGTAGCCGATGATGACCTTACATTCTCTCAGCGGAGAACTATAGCCCTCACATGGGGGCGTATTCTAACGTCTAGGGATCTGTTGGGTGGCTTGAAGCCCACCACTAGGAACAATAAGTTGACCACGGAGCCCTATCGACTGAACTTTGTGGGAAGGCAATTTGGTCTCACTCAACACGTACCATGGCCCCACCACAGTATTATTTGTTTAACCCAACGTTGGATTTTTTATGCAAAGCAGGCGAGGGAGATAGTCGATCACAATCTTGAGAGGCTCACCCTATTTGACTGGAAGCCGTTTCCCCCGAGCGCAAATACTACTGTTACTTTTGACGATTAGTGGAACACGGCCAAGGAGAAATCTTCCAGTCTCCTTTAGATGTCTATTGTGATCGGCTAGTCTTGTAAAAGAAGAAAAAGACCCAAGAAAGTTGTAGATCGCGGGTGAAAGAGGCCTTTTGAAAATTGCTCCCTTTAAATGGGCTAGACCTGCTGGCTCAAGGTCTTCTGTCAGTTTGCGGCAAACGAAGAGAAAAGGTAAATTGTTTTCTACATAGGTGTCGGCCAGATTATTCTTGTGAGTTTTTGGCTAACATATTTCATGTGTCTTTTAGCAACTCAATCCCCCCCAGCGTTTGTCGATTTGGAGACCCCTTCCAATAACGAATCCCCGTCACCTAGGAAATCTATTCCCAAGCAACCCAGACGAAGCAGAGGGGTTGTCATCCGAGATCGTAGTGAGAAAAGCCCCCATAGAACCAGAGTTCCTGTTTTAGCCGAGGAAGAGGAGGAAATTGAAGTATATCCCTTATTTAGCTTAAATACCTCTGTATTGGCTATCTTTCAGTATTCATGTTTTCTGTTTTCCCTTCAGGGAGCATAACTCATAAGCCGCAGATGGTCGAAGATAGCCGCAGACAACATTCGGTGCCCCTCTTCATATTGGATCGTCCTCCTAGGCTCATGCTCCCATGCATCCGCAAGATCCATTATCGGCTGTCTCCAAGGCCAAAATTTCACCTGTCGAGACAACCAAATTTTTTTATGATGATGCAGCCGTAAAGCAAATAAATTTGTATGCTGATGTAGGATCCATTATTGGCTGTCCTCCAAACCCTTGCCTCTATTCTGAACCTGCCCTTTTTGTACAGGAGATGGCTGGAGATAATCCCCCGACTGAAGCTAATCCGGTTGATGAATCAGAAGTACCAGTAGAGATAGTCCCTAAAGATGTGCTTCTGCAATATTTTAGATCAGTCGATATTGCACCTACACTATTTTCGCCTGTTAGTATTCATCTGGAGTGAGTCGAGGAGTCTCCTGCCAAGAGGATTCCGACCAGCAAAGAAGAGTTCCATGCTTTGAGGGCTTCTCTATTCAGACTGTCAAAAGAAACAAAGGATTCTCCAGTTTTGGAAACCCCTATAATGACCTGGCCTTGGCTCTAAATGACTTATTTTCTTTACACAAAATGGACAAAGATACTCATGATGAGGCGGTCGTTGCTCTACAACATTTGTGGTCTCTTCGACAAGAGAAGAAACACATTTAGACTTCTTTTAATGAGGTGAATGCAGAAAGGCAGCAGAATGTCAGCCAAATGAATGAATTACAGGAGCAGTTGTCAAAACTGTGAGCCGAGTTGGAGAGGATCCAAGCGAAGATAAAGGTTATTACTTCGGCCATAGGTTCCTTGGAGTCTACTATTAAGGCCCAAGATTCTTCCTGCTCTTCTTTGTTTGGATTTCATTTGGATGACAAGATCCGGGAACTCAGTAACCAATAGGTAGTGTCGGAATTGGATCAGAAAGCGGGCAGTGAACGGCTGGGCCAACTAGAGAATAAGTGGACTGTGTGGAAAAATAGACTCGCTAAAGCAACACCAACACTCTCTGCTATTTTTTTCGAAGTAGAATTCGAGGGAACTTATTCTTAAGTTATGACTACTCCTTTGCTGGTTGATCCCGTTGCTCAGTTGTCAGCAGACATCCTTATGGATTTGCAGTCCGAAGGCATCACTGCTTCTGTTACTCAAGAAGTATTACCAGCGGCTGAACAACAGCTAGAGGACACTCTAGCTATCGACACTCAAGCTTTTTCCGAGATCCCATCAGTGGTGGTGGATGAGCCTTTGTTGGATGCGGAAAGGGGGTTTCCTAAAGAACTAGGAGCGGATGAGGTACTAGTCATTGGTGCGGCTGAGGATAAGAAAGAGACAGCGGCTATCCAAGGTGACCAAGTAGCGGTAGATTAGGCTATTCCTAAGATTTCTATAACTGATGATGTAGCACAACCATTAGCTAGTGACTCTCCAACCAGTTTGTCTTCCTAGTTCTATTGACCCTAAATCAAAGGGTCTATTTTTGTGACCAAGCCACCGGTCTGTGGCTGTTGTTTTCTCCGGCCTTCCCCGAATCGAAGAGAAGTACTTTTTTGCCTTTTTATGTGATTGTGACTAGACCGCCGGTCTGTGGCTGTCCTTCATTCCTGTATTCCCCAAATCGAAGGGAATTAGTTTCTTCCGTACGGCCGGTCATTCAGTCTGGCGCCATTGTTTACTCATTCATACCCCAAATCAAAGGGTAATACTTTTTTAAGTATTTTCCGTTTACATTTCTGTCAAGCTCTTCATCATGCATATCTATTGTCGATATGCGTTGCCAGCAATCCGTTGGATTTCTACGAAGGGTCCTTTCCAATTTGGTGACCATTTGCCGAATATACGATATTTAATTCCAAGCGGCAACACGGTTTTCCAAACCAAGTCTCCCTCGGTGAACCTCTTAGGCTTAACATGTTTGTTATATGCTTTGGCCATTTTCTGTTTACCGGCTTCGATTCTCTCTAGGGCCATCAGTCGATTTTCATCTAGCTCATCTAACTCCATTAGCATGGCATGCTGATATTCTTCTAAGATTAAAGAATTTTGTTTGGCCACCTGTAATGACTTAACATTAATATCCAAGGGCAACACTGCATCTTGGCCGTTGGTTAGCAGATAAGGTGTTGTCCTAGTCTCTGTAGACTTAGAGTTTCTGATTTCCCAAATTGCTTCATCCAAAGTGAGATGCCATACTACCGGTCTATCATCCACATTTTTACTAATTATGTCCACAATATGCTTGTTAGCTGCCTCGGCTTGTCCATTCACCTATGCATAGTAAGGCGAGGATATGATCATCTTGATCCCAAATTTCTCAGCAAAGGCTACCACCTTAGAACTAGTGAACATCGTGATCGGTTGTAATCGTCTCAGGAATACCATATCGATATATGATCTGGTATTGGATAAATTGAATGACATTTGTCTGATGAACCCTCTTCATCTGCTATGCCTCTACCCATTTTGTGATGTAATCGGTAGCCATAATAATGAAATTATGTCCTTTAGTCAATTGTGGGTGAATCTTGCCGATGAGGTCTATAGCCCATCCTCTGAAAGGCCAGAGCTTCACGATCGGGTGCAATAACTCGGTTGGTACCCGTTGGATTGGTCCATATCTCTGACACTCTTTGCACCCTTTTGCATATTGAAAGCAATCGGTCGTGATGGTAGGCCAATAATATCCATGGTGATAAATCAACCATTTCATCGTTGGCCCGGCTCTGTGTGATCCACAAATTCCTTCATGAACTTCTCCCATGACTCTTAAGGCCTCTGTCTTATCAATGCACTTGAGTAATACTCCATTTACGCTCCTTTTGTAAAGACCATCATCAATGAGCACATACTTCAAGGCTCTCCTCTTAACCTTAAGGTCCTTGCAAGTGGAAGAAACTTTTCAGTAGCCGATTAACAACTGCTTCCATGAGTCGATCTGGTCCATGGCTAACACTTAGGCTAGCAGCTCATCATACTCTAGAGTGAGTAGAGACTTCCTAAAGCCAAAATCTTCTTGTGCTAAGTCGTTAGCCTCAACATTCATGCCTCTGGGAACATAACTTAACGTAGATGATGCGAACCTACTAAGTAACCTTCTAGCCATTTCGTAATGGGCCAACAAATTTGGATCTTTGCAATCATATTCCCCAGCCAGCTGCTTGATAACCAACTAAGAGTCTCCACGAATCTTGATGTATTTTGCTTTCATAGAGACTAGGAGTTTGAGCCCTATGATGAGAGCATCGTATTCATCTTGGTTATTTGTCAAGTTAGAATTTAACCGATAAGAGAACCACCACGTTTCACCTCTAGGATCGGTTATCGTTATTCCGGCTATGACTCATTTCTGGGTTCTTGACCCATCAAAAGTTATCATCCAAGGGACGACATCCATACATGCAGTGGAGAGGGTGCATGGGTCCACCACATATACACAAGGGTGATCTGCCAAGAAATTGGCTACCGCCTGACCTTTGACAGCCTTGAATGGCCTATACTCGAGAGAAAACGCAGTAAGCTTGATTGCCCATTTCATTAGTCATCCCTGCAAAATAGGTCTATTTAATAAGTACCGAACGATGTCAATCTTGCACAAAATGTGAAGCACATGTGGCATTAAATAATGTTCAAGTTTTGTACAAGTATAGAATAAGGACAAACAAAGTTTCTCTATAGGGTATATCTAGTTTCAGCTTCATCGAGCATTCGGCTAAGGTAGTAAACCGCCCTTTCGATTCCATCATCGACATCATGTGCTAACAGGAAGCCGATATACAAATCTGCAGTCGAAATGTACAACTTCAATGGTTCCCTAGCATAGGAGGCACCAGCACAGGAGGAGTTGCTAAGGCCTTTTTGATTTGACCAAATGTCTCTTGCTTTTCTGGGCCCCATAGTAGCTCTTCTTACTCTTTAAGACTAAGCAAAGGTGAGAAAATCTTCATTTTGCCAGCTGAATTAGATATGAACCTCATTAGGAAGTTGATTTTTCTTAGCAAGCTTTGTAACTCCTTCGTTTTGGGTGGTGCAGATTCCATTACTGCCCGAGCTTTGTTATGATCTATCTCAATACCTTTCTTATGCACCAAGAAGCCAAGGAAGTTGGCAGCCGATACTCTAAACATGCACTTGGCTGGATTCATTTTAAGATAATGAATCTTCATTCTTTTTAGTGCTTCTTCAAGATCGGCTAAATGATCTTTGAAGCCCTTAGACCTCACCACCACATCATCAATGTAGACCTCCACAATCTTGCCGATCAAATCATGGAAGATGGTTTTCATTGCCTCTGATAAGTAGCCTCAGCATTCTTCAGACCAAACGGCATAACTACCCACTCATAAATGCCCAAGGCTCCTGGACACCTAAAAGTAGTCTTGTGAATGTCCTCCTCAGCTACTGCTATCTGATTATAGCCAGAGTATTCGTCCATGAATGTCAGCACACCATTAGCGGCTATCGAATCGACTAGCATATCATATATAGGCATGACGTATTCATCTTTGGAAATGGCTAGATTTAGGTTCCTATAGTCAATACATACCCGAACCTTTCCATTCTTCTTCTTAACTGGCACAATGTTTGCACAACCATTTCACATACCAAGCCGTTCTGATGAACCTGACCTTTAGCAGCCATTCAATCTCAGCTTTAATTTGAGGCATCAGCTAAGGGTGATATCTTCTGGGTGGTTGTTTACGAGGTGTGAAAACCCCCTTGATTCGCAGTCTATGCTTTGCCAAAGTACGTGCCAGCCCAAGCATCTCATGATAATCCCATGCGAAGCAGTCCTTATACTGCAGTAGAAGAGCCGTTATACTTTGTTTATCCTCCTCCTTTAGCAAGCTACTAATATGTGTTAGCCGAGGGACTTCCTCAATACCCAAGTTGATATCTTCCAAGGGATCCTAATATTCAAAACTAGGCATAGCCCTTCTTATGGGTGATTTAAGTTCCATCGCCAACTCAATGTCATCGGCTGCCAGTGTTGGCTCTTTGTCATAGTCCCCTAACTGTGATACCTCGGCTATCCTGACTTCAGAACTTTGAGCAGTCAGCGGATGCCATAAATCACGTATGATTTGGGTCTCCTCAATCATTTAACTCTTCCAAGGTAAGACGTGGTTCGACTAATTATTTTATTTTAAAACCTCGTGGAGTAAGATTGCAGTATTCCCAATATCCTTCTTCGTATTTCTCTGTGATAGCTATACGGGCTACATAGGGTGAATATAAGACAACCTCCAAGTTCTTAACCCCTGCTTGAAATGGGTTATCATCGGCTGGGACAATTTCTATCTTGTCTCCTTCCCAGAAAATGAGCTTTTGATGCATGGTGGAAGGAAGGCATCGGCTGGTGTGAATCTAGTCTATACCCACAAGGATGGCGTAGGACGGCTTACCATCTACACAAAGAAGGTAGATCTGACCATCTTAGGACCTACAATGATTTTTGCTACTAAGATCCCTAAAGCTTCAGAGGCCTCTCCCATAAAGCTAGCCATTTTCATGTTAGTTGGGATGAGATCCTCCCTGGTTTTGTTGAGACTTTCCAAAGTAAGCAACGACATCACATTCAGCACATCCCCATTGTCGACGAACACTCGGCTGAAAGCTTTGCCGTTAATGTAAGTCTTAACATAGAGGGGTTTGAGGTATTTAACCATCTTTTCCGTAGGTGAACCGAATACAGTACTCAAAGAATCCCTAGTCGTGGTATCGATTAATGTCGCCCATTCAGTGTCTTCCACACACACATCGCCTTCTAGGCTATCCAGCTTAGAGCGATCGGCCTAGAACTCACATGGAATCAGGCTGACAATTTCAATGGCTGCCTAAATCTCATCGACTGAATCATGCTTAGATAAATCAAGGATGGAGTCTCCTATCTCATCCAATTCGGTTGATGATAAGTTAATATCTTCCATCCCCTGGAGGCATATAGGAACCGGCTGGGGTTCTAATGCCTAGATCCTTTGTGCGACCTGTGGAACCTCTCAGCTAGGGATTCCTTAAGAATATTAGTCTCCCATCGAGGTTCCTCTGTCGGGTTGTTATCAGGAAGTATATTCAATTCTGGTTGGTCAAAAGCTTCTCATTCATGCGGCACTATCTCTGAAGAGGTTGAGACGAATGCCCACTCGATAGCCTTAGCTACGGTAGACTCAGGAATTTCCTATTTATCGGCTGCCTCAGCGCTGGATATCATGTGCAATGTTAGCTTCATCTTGCGCAAGGCTTTGGCACACTGCATCCTTTTTTCTGCGTCCTGGACATGACACCCGGGGTGCCTCTTTCATTCCAGAAGCCTGATTGACGAATCACTTTCCTTCCTCTATATTGGCGGTTTGCTTAATCATCCTCCGGGGTCTCAGCTGACCTTCATCCCTCACTGTGATACATAAAAAAGAAATGCCTTCCTTTACATTGAACACAGTCACCCTCTATTTAGCCATGGGTAGTGGTTCCTCGCCTATCTTGGGCATGCTCGGCTTCTCATCGACTGGCAGCCATGCTTTCCCCCAAGCCTACTCCTGAGGTCTGATGGGTCCCTTTTGAATATCAGGTACTATTTGTGAGGATCCTAAGAAATGTGCTCTGTTTTATAAGGGCGGGCGCAAAAACTGCTTCTAGTTGGCTGCATGTCTGTGTCTTTATAGATGTCACTTAACCTGCCTAGCCGATCAAACACATAGGTTCTGGTGGCCTCTTCCTTACTAGTGGGCTTCTTTGGGACCCGTACATTTTTCATCGGCCCTTTCCCCTTGACATCCTTTGAATAATCTTGTTTAGCAAAGGACACCATAGATATCGGCACTGTGGGAAAAGGGTCAGTATCCACAGAAATTTCAACTATGCTTTTATCGGCTAGCTTAAACCTCCCTTCTTTGATGCCCTTTTGAATTGCCTTCCTAAAGACCACGCAATTAGAAGTAGCGTGGCTATATGAGTTGTGCCATTTACAGTACTTCTTATCCATGAACACTTCGGTAGGAGGAATCCTATGCCATTATGCAGCTGAATCTATTTATCTTTTAGCAGATGATCAAAAATCTGATCTGCCTTTGTAATGTCAAACGAGTAACCGACCCTGTGATCAGTTGAACTCGTCTTCTTGCCTTTCGTAGCTTTCAAGGTTGGGCAACAATAAACCTTACCCTGACAATTTCAGCTACCATTGCGTCTGCCGTGTAATCGACTAACTCTAAATTAGACGCATCTACCTTAATAATGGATACCAAATGGGAGCCTCAGTTTCGGTTAGCTCTTTTTTTCTCCTTCTCCTGGACATATTGCTCTATTTAGCTAGCCTTTTCGGTTAACTAGCTTAAGTCAAAGTAGGATTGTTCTACCAATTTCTCATTTAACTGAGGATGCATGTTGTTAATTATCATATGGGCGTATTCCGATTTAAGGAAGTGTACAGTACATTTTCCAACCTTTCTTCTGAATCTCTCGATATAGTCGGTAGCCGACTCATTGACCTGTTTCTTGAGATTCATCAAATCGGTCACAGTGACCTGAGATAAGGGCCAATAAAATCTATCATGGAAACAACGCTCCATGTCAGGCCAGCTCTGCACGGAGTCGGGGGTTAAAGACGAGTACCAGGCAAATGTTGTTCTGGTTAGAGAAATGGGGAACAACTGCAACTTGTGATACTCATTATGGCCAACCTCGCCACATTGGTTGGTACATCTACCGATGTGCTCAATGGTAGATTTACCATCGTCACCCAAGAATGTGGTGAAATCAGGCATTTTGAAGCCTCTTGGCAATGGCGCTATTCGATCTACCCAATCAGGGTAGGGCTTTCTGTAAACAGGCCTATCCAAGGGTTTCAGTTGGATGCCAAATGGTATTTGTGATAGTTTCAGGGTTCATCAGTTGTGAAGTCCCCTACCGATTCTCAGTTGGAACCGTCAGGTAGGCATTCTGAACTGGAGGGCTTCATTTTGTACCTTGTTGAGCAGGATTTTGAAAGTTGTAGGTATTCTGCTGGCTATTACCAATAGGTGGGGGATATCCCCATTGCTGCTGTTGGGCATAGACACCAAAACCTGCAACCTGAGCTCCTGGAACAGCCAACGAAGCCTGAGGTTAAGGTGGAACAGTGTTTCATGTCTGCTTTCCCCGAACATCAGCCATTCTTAGAAAGTTTGTGCTTCCTATATGGTATGGATTGGGTACTGGCTATGACTGCTGGAATGGTGTCCCGCTGTAGATAGGGTCACCAGATAGCCAAGCAAGGTCATAGTCAGGGGCCATCGGCTTTTAATTTGACTGGCCAACATTGATCGTCTGCACCATAGGACCGTTTCCAGGAGCATACGGTATAACGGGAGGCAAACCAAGTTGTCCAGATGACTGAAATGGTCTCCATGCCATATTGATCTGCCCATACTCCGGACTCTCTTGGTTGAGTGGAACAGTTTGCCCCTCAGCATTTGGTGGCAACCACAAAGTAGACTGGTTACCAAGTGACTGGGCTTGTATTCCCAGGTGTGTTATCGGCTGTACCGGAGTAGATATTGACTGATACACATTCGGCTGAGGAACAACACCTAGAGTCACAGTTGCATGTTGCACAACACCACTCGTTAGAGGTATGGCAGAACTAGCCGAACCTTCTCCTAGATGCATTCGATTGACTTCCATTTCCCTGACCTGCTGAACCCCATTATGCACCATTGGCTTGACAATGTCAGCCAACTATTTGGAAACCTGGTACATAATGTCGTGGATGCCTAAGTCAATATGTTGTCTAATGAATGATGTGGTCATGATAGTTGGACCTTCAGTTTGACTAAGTTCACCCACAACTTAGGTTGATGGAGGAAGTGGAGGGGTATCAACCAATGTAGGCATACCCGAAGGAAGTGGTGGCTCGTTGTTCCTTCTGGGAGGATTCTGTTTAGGATGTGAACTGGACTCTGGGTTTATTTTCTTACTAGAACTTAGGTGCATATGACAAACGTGAACCTGACCCGGAGAATCAAACTTCGCTACGAGGTCACCTATGGTCCCAGTGTGCCAAATTTATTCCCATCCGAAATGTTTGTCATTTTATCGGCTGATGAAATAGAATGACAAATTGAATCCTTAACTAAGCAATTTGGGCTGGAAGCGGAACTCTAACTTCCAACAATGAGTTCCCCAATTACTCTAAAAAATGTTAGGATGATGATTGAGTTAACTAAGTGGTAAGAAACATAAATACAGCTAGTGCAATAAAGGCGAAAAAGATACAATGAAGATATGAAAAAATTAGTTTTTTGATCGATTGGCTTCCCCTTATTCTGTACAAGTGATCCTACATTTATACTACAAGAGATAAGACATGATCCCCCTATGCTAGCCACTAAATTACCCACTAAATCCACTACCTAACTATGAGGAGGTGGTGCTGATTTTTGCTCTTTGTATTCCTCTTGCACGACCGACGACACTTTCTTATAGTTGTTGATGGTTTGTTTCTATTTCTTAGAGTCAAGAAGGTGCTTTGACTTGGTCTTTGAGGCGTCCAAATATGTGTGGGTCCCAGTCATTCCTTGTAATTATGATTCGGCCAGGTTACCGAGATAGCCGATGGAGCTTTTGTAGACGAGGGCTAGGATTGATAGATTCGGCTACGAGTCAGTTCAGTTACCAGCTTAGAATTATGTTGCCTTCTCATTTTGAGATTTCCACCTTCGGCTGCCACTTGATTCAGCTAATCACTAAAAGTATTTTTGAGTGTTAACAATATGTAATAAATATTGCACCATCAAGTAGTTGTTATGATTATGTTTGTGTGACAATGTAATAAGGTTGATTGAAGGTTTTAGCCTCTCAATCGTCTTTTCCTGAATAAATATATATATGTTGTTTTCATTTTATGAGAACTATAGAAGATCAAAAGAATTATTGGTAGAAACTAGAAACCAGCATAAAATGATAATTGATTTAAAAAATAGAATCTTTAAAATCAATAAAGATGCAGGCGTAGAAGAAATAATAACCGCCATGGAAGAAGAAGAACATTCTTATGAAAGACTAGTAAGACTGAATACAGAAATATATACACTAGATCTAATAATATCAGAATTAGAATCTGACTTAAGAATGGAAATAGAACATTATGGATGAAAACAGACTAATACAACAACAAGAAAAAATGTTACAATTAGCAAGAATAGCCGAAAAACCACTTAGATATAATAGAGACATAAACCAACATATCATAAGTTGCAGAATAGGAATAGATCTGATAAATGAAAAAGATAAACAACTACAAGAAAATTACATAGAAATAAATGAAAAGAAAGAAAAAATAATATTCTTGAGAAATTTATCAGCATTAAGAGAAGAAAGACTAAGACAGAAAGATGAAGAAATCGAAAAAATAAAAGAACAAAAATTAGGAGAACAAATAAAGAATGAAAACGAAATAAGAGATTTAAAAGAAATTATAAAAGAACAATATAAATATATCGATTTACTAAAATATGGATAAAGAAAAAGAAATAATAGAAGATTCAGGAGTAACACTTTATCATATGAATACTTATGAAGGGGGAACAACCCAAACATTAAGTTTTAAACCAGATACCTACCAGAAAATACAGGATGAAACAGAAGAATTATCTGTAAAAAAGATATTTAAAACAAAATGGTTTGAAAGGAACAAAGAAATAAGATATATAGCTCAAAAACATGAAAATATAATTGATATTACCAGTACTAATGGAAGAACTAAAATAAATGAAGTAGTAAAAAGAGAATTAGCAAAGCTATCAACGAAGGAAGCAAAGAAATATAGAAATATTTACTTTGGAGGAGTAGAATTTACAATAAAAGCATACTTTCAAAAGAATATTGACACACCTATACAAATCTATGTATTAGATGACAGAATATTAGGAAACTTACAAGACGCACTAATATCCGTAATAAAAGGAAATTTAATATATCAAAACCTAAAATTTACTATACAACCAGACTTTAGCATATCGTTAAAAGATGAACACAAAGATTTAGCTTTAACCCTATACTATAAGTTAGAAGGAATAAACATGCCACCAGGAAGTAAAGTAATAAGTATAGAAACAAAAATGATTTATGCCTTAACAGGAAATCACCATGTAAAGAAGCAGCATGAAATGAACATAATAGTACCAAAAATGTATAAAGAGATACTAGAACAGATAGAGCATAAAGAAAACTCTAAGATAACTATACCAGAAGAAATAGTTATGGATTTTAATATAAAAACATTAACACCATCAAAGAGATTAGTACCGAAAATAGAAGGATCTAGATTAAGCATAACTAGAGAATCATTAATCACATGACATAATAGTTTACCAAGAATATAACCCAGAATAATAGACTTAATAAATATAGACAGTAGCAGATTAAAAATCAAGGTTATAATATTTAAAAAGATGATAACAATGGACGGTATAGCAGAAATAAACACAGGAGCAATTAAAAGTTTTATGCACATAAGTAAGATAAACGAAGAAGAATGTAGTATAATAGAACCACAGACTTATAACTACCCTGAAAATGAAAGAGAAATAATAATTACTAAAAGTATAAATTTAAGATTTAAAATCCAAGATTTAGAATATAAGATAAACATAGGAGTAATTGAATACGATAGTATTAATGAATTATTATTAGGAAGCGATTTTTTAACTATGATAAACTATAAGATAAATAACAACGGAATTGAAATAAATGATCAAGGAAAAACTAGATTTATAAATAAAATATGAATGTACAACTAAAAATAAAATAAAAAAAACAAAAATTAAAAACCATAAAGACGGCCTTATCAGGAGAAATATATTCTCAACTAAAATACTTAGAATACAGCGCAAAAGAAATGAAGTTAGAAAACGACATAAAAGAACTAGAAAAACAATGTGATAAGTTTGATAAAATATGGATAGACATGGGAAACGGATGGAAAAAACGAATAAACAATCCTGACTAACTCTAACGAAAAGATAACTGCCCTATGGGAAGAAATAGTATTAAAAGAAAAAATGAAGAGTGTTTTATCACTAATGGATGAAATAAAAGAAAATCAAACCAAAACACAACAAATGATAAGAGAAGAATTAACTAATTTATGGAACGTATCTGAAATACCAACGTTCAAATTAATATTAGAAAAACTAAATATGTTACTTGAAGAAAAAAGCAAAGGTAAACAAGTAGAAACTAACAGTGAAGCTAGTACGAATAAAGAGACCACGATAACAAAAACGAATACTCATAAACCAGAAATAGTACCAATAGATGCTTGGAGAAGAAGTAAAGTACCAATAATGGTAGACATTAGCAGAATAAAACCAAGATTATCGGAAAATGTAACAAAGACCCTAGACAGACTAGTAATACTAAATAAAGAAGGAAAATTCTAATGGAACCAAGTGCGATTACATTCTTAAAAACTCATGGAAAACAGATTATAGAAAGAGAAAAATATAAGTACGAACCTATGAGAACAAAGCCAATAAAGGAAGAAACCCTAAAGGAAGTAAAAACACCTTTAAAAGAAGTAGAAAAAACAACCTACGAATACCTAAACTTAAGATTGGATAGACAAGAGCAACAGATAAATGAATTAAAAGCAGATAATTTAAAGTTAAAATTACATAATAATGGAGAATGGTACGACAAGTATAAAAAATATAAAAGAAAATACAAGGATATGAAGAAACTACTAAAAGAAACTAAGGTAGAATTAATAGAAACAAAGATAGAACTAAGAGAAGTAAAACAAGAGTTATTAGAACTCAAGGAAGTACATATCTTAACAGAACAATTAAAAAGATTAAAAGGAAAAAAGAAAGTAAAGAAAATCAGACTACGAGATGAAACTACTACAAGCAGTGATGAAAAAACTGATAACAACACAGATAGACATAGTAACGACGATAAACAAATTAACCAAGAATTACAAGTAGTAGAATTCATAGAAGAAGAAGAAAATTCTGAGAACACATAAATAGTAAAAGAAAATAACCAGATAATAGAAGCTTTACAAAATATGAAATGAGTAAACGCAATAATAGAAGATGAACCAGACAGTGATATAGAAGATGACTATAATTCACAGGTAGAAACCGAAGTAGAATCAGAAGATATAATAAATGAAGATGCAAACGATTATCCCGAAGAAGAATTAGTAGACCCTAATCTAGAAGTAATAACGAGAAGAAGAACCAAATTACCAGATCATATACCTATAGGACAACAAGCCGAATTTAAAGATTTGTAGGATCAATGACCCAAGGAGTAAATTATAATGGATACTTTCTAGATTTAGATAACGTTTACGATGAACAAGAAGTAGGAAGAAGAATAACCGATTGGAATTTAGGAATGTATATAGCATTAATGAATAGTACACAAACAGAAAACTTAGATTATATGTACGATCTAATATCTAAAACACTAATTGGAAAGGCAGCATACTGGATAGAATCAATAGCATATCAATTAAGAGGAGAAGTATTAAGTCATGCAACAGATTGGAAATCAATGTTAATGATATTTGATCTATTATTGAAAAGAGAATTCTTAGGAGAAAAATGGTTAGTAGCCAGAGAAAACGTATTAGCAGAAAGAAAAACTGAAATAATAATGAATCTGAATAACATGAGATGTTGTAAAATAAATAAACTACCAGAATATACGATTAGCTTTAGTAAATTCTTTTATGAAACAAGATTCTTACCAGAAGAAGGAATAATTTACCAACAATTATTCTATGACCACTTACCTATACCATATAATACTGAGATATCAAAAGAATACATCCAGCTAGAACCAAAGGAAAATACTCTAGGAGAAAGAATAAGAGTACTAAGAGCTTACTTAATGAGAAAATGTGAAGAATATAGACTACAACAAAAGATTAAAAAAGATAAGAAGATAGGATTAAGAGAAATATGTGGATTCACAGAAAGAAGATTAATATTTGGATGCGATGATAAAGAAAAGAAACATAAAAGAAATAAAAAAACATAGAAGACGCGAAGATAAATATGAAAGAAGCCACAAATATAAGAAAGATATGAAATATAAGAGAAAACCTTATTATAAATCTTATAAGAGAAAAAGATTTAGGAGATACAGAAATAATCCTGAAACAAGAAGAAAGTTCAGATATAAAATAAAATTCAGAAAAAAGCGAAATGTAAATCCGATAACGGATAAAACTAAAGAAGAAAAAGTTAAAGAATGCAAATGTTGGAACTGTAATGAAAAAGGACACTATGCAAATAAGTGCCCGAAGTTAAAGAAAAAGGGAATAAAATATATAAATATTGAACATTTTATAATGAGTCTAAGACAGATTAAAGAAGATAATACTAAATGGTATGATTACGAAGATTTCTGTATCAGCGAAACAGATAATGAATCAGAAATAGAAAATGTGAACTATATTGACCAACACACTGATAGTGAAATTAGTTCTGAATAGAATGAACCCACTAGAAAAAGAAAAAAGAGAATTAATAAGAGAAAGGAATTACTGGATAGATTGTGAAGAATACACTAGACATAAACTGATTATAACTTCAACAGTTAATGAAACAGGAAGTAAGTATTACAGCGATAGGTACAACAAGATTATAAAAAAGACTTGGAAAAATAAGAGAAAGAATAAACGAAATAAATTGGCGACAGACTCACATAGCAAGAGATATAGAACAATTCATGAGAAATGAAAACATTAGACTAGAAGTAGAAGAGTACGAAAATGATGAAGAACTTCAGAGAAGATTAAATGAAAATGATTAAATGGTAGCAATTCATATAGAAGCCCATATAGAATATAAACCGAATAAAATGATTAAACAAAAAATATTCATTGATAGCGGAGCAGATATATGCTTAGCTAGAAAAGATGTATTAGAATCACATAGATGGAAAAGATCTAGAATACATAGAGCAAGAGTATCAAGATTTAATGAACAGTCAAAAGAATTGGATATAGTAGCAGAAAATATGAGGATTATACTAGGAAAAACTATTTTTAGATTACCAATAGTATATCAACTAGATAATATGAAGCAACATGTCTTATTAGGAAATAACTTTCTAGACTACTTTAAAACACAAGTTATAAATAAGAATACATTTAGCTTACAATCACCCTGTAACAAATGGATAGTATTAAAAAGAGTATTACCAGTAAATACATTAAGATTATGTACAATAAAACCTGATAGAAATAATAATCTAGAATTATTAAAAGAAAAATACTTTAAAATGTTAAAAACAAACTTTGGAGAAAATCCAATGCAATTATGGGAAAAAGAAGGAATATAAGGAGAAATAAAATTAATAGACGCTAACGATATAATTAGATCAAAACCAATAAGATATAGCCCAACTGATCAGAAAGAGTTTGAAACCCAGATTAAGGAATTAGTAGAAATGAAAGTAATCAGAGAAAGCAAAAGTCCACATAGTAGCCCGACCTTTTTAGTAAGGAAACACAATGAACAAAAATGAGGAAAAGCCAGAATGGTAATTGACTACAGAGAATTGAATACAAAGACTATCTTTGATGGATACTTTCTACCGTATAAAAGAAACCTTATCAACAGATTAGGAAACAAGAATTGGTTTAGTAAGTTCGACTGTAAAAGCGGATTTTGGCAGATTAAGCTAACAAGAGAATCTAGAGCTTTAACAGCATTCAGTGCCCCTCAAGGACACTATGAATGGAACGTACTACCCATGGGATGAAAGAATGCACCACAAATATTTCAAAGAAGAATGGACCAGGTATTTAGAAAATTGGCAGACTTCTGCATAATATATGTAGATGATATATCGGTATATAGTAATGATTTAAAAGATCACATAAAACATTTAGAACAGTTCATAGAAACTGTAAAACAACATAGAATACTTTTATCTGAAAAGAAGTCTGAAATATTTAAGAATAACATTGAATATTTAGGATATGTTATAGACAATGAAGGAATACAACTACACGAACATGTTGTATCAAAGATTAAAAATTTTAAAGATAAATTAGAAAATAAAAGAGAAGTACAACAATTCTTAGGAGTAATAAATTACGCCTCAGACCATATAAAAGATTTTCCATACCTAAGAAAACCTCTACAAGACTTAATAAAGAAAAATGTAACCTTTGAATGGAAAGAAGAACATACAAAGGCTATAAACCAGATTAAAGAAAAAGTAAAATCATTACCAAAACACAGAGTACCAACAGAAAAAGATCAACTTGAACTCTTTACAGATGCTAGTGACATAGGATGGGGAGCAATCCTAATAGCATATGATAAAGAAGATATAGATAAAGAAAAAATGTTAATTTGTGGATATGGAGGAGGAACATGGAAGCCAAACGAAAAGAATTACCATATAAATGAAAAGGAATTATTGGCAGTAAAATTTGGAATAAAGAGATTTCATTATCATTTACTACCAGTAAAATTCATCGTTAGAACTGATAACACACAGATGAAAGCCTTTATTAAAAACAGAATAGACCCATTACCAGAATTGAATAAAAGGAGAAAATGGCAATCATTCTTTTACAGCTATGATTTTATTGTTAAGAATATATCTGGAACTAAGAATGTTTTAGCTGATTTTCTTAGCAGATATAACAATGTCAATTAGCAGCGAAGACTTTGAAGAATACATAGCCAAGGCTATGCAAGAGATTATCTGAACAAATGAAACAATGATTACCAGATTACAAGAAAACACCCAGTCAATCAACAAGCTAGCAGAAGCCATACAAAACTTCTCTAAACTAAAAATCCTACAACAAGAAGCCCAACAGAAAAAACCAACTACCATACCACCAGTACAACAAAAAACTTTTACACCATTCTTATCCAAATTAGCAACTATGCCATCACCAATACCCTCAACATCAGTAGCGGTATCAATGGCAGATACACTGAAATATAAACCAGAACTGATTAGTCCTTACGAAAAAATTAATAAATTTTATGATTATAAGACTAACGCTGATATTGTACGCAGTGCGAAATTGAGTAAATATCCCAGGTTTATCTGCAGTGAAAGAGCAAATCCGAGTATAGTGGAAAGACTATTTACATACGGATTCATTGACAAAATAATTACAGATGAAAAGATGATCAACATCACCAGATTACCACAGATTATCACAAGATCAACGGAGCTAATAATGGAATCCTTCGGTAAAGGAATCTACGGAATACAAATACTAGACGCATCAACAGATTTAAAAGGTAAACCGATTGTTATCTATCAAATATTTAAGATAGGAAGGAATAGCACCATCAGCGGGGATGACAAGAATTTGAACATGAAAATTCCCTGTACACTGGAAAAATTTCAAGATTGGCTTAGTGCCAAAAGAGTATTTGGATTAATGACACTAAAAACAAGAGTAGAGGACATGCTGAGAACAAGGAAAGCATCTGTAATTGGATGTTCCAAAGGTGGAGATGTAGAGGAGATAATGACCCTTTACTATGACAACAACATAGAAGTGAAGGAGACTACCGAGTTAACCTTATTGTTAAACAAGATTACCAGACTGAAGCATACCTATGCAGAGGAAACTATAAGACATTACAAGACTATGGTGGAACAAAAGAAAAGACCTATGATAAGAACAGAAACGCCATCATCATCTAATGTAAACATAAAAAAAGAGCAAAGTCCTGATCCTTTTGAATAAGGAGGAAAAAATTGATTACTCTTACAGGTATCATGTAGATTCATCTACTTGACACCTAATTGATTATTATGCCAGAGAGCATGTAGTGTTAACTACTTGTAACCCAAAATTGATTAGGAGCCTCACGGCCCAAAAGATTATTATGCTGGGATTATGTAGTTTTACTACTTATAACCCAAAACTGATTAGGAGCCTCACGACCCAAAAGATTATTCTGCTGGGAATATGTAGTTTTACTACTTATAACCCAAAAAGATTATCATGGCAGGGAATATGTAGTTTTACTACCTATAATCCAAAAAAGAGGCCTTATGGCCCAAAAAGATTATTATGGCAGGGACCATGCAATTCATTGCTTGGAAACCCAATGATTATGGCCCAATGTAGTTTCAACTACGGTAAAGCCCAAAAAAGATTAACGGATTACAATTGATTACTGAGAAGATATTTTCAAAAGAATCAAAAGACAACTGGACAACTGGAAAGCAGTAAACAGAAAAGCAGCCAGACAAGAAAATAACATCCTGACGAGAAGTCATTACAGAACAAAACAGCTGGAAAAGCATCTGAAAAGCAAATAGAATAAGGACAAGAGAAAAAAGTGACAACTTTGAAAAAAGAAGAAGAAGACAAAACAACTTTAGAAAAGTAACAGACAAGGCACTGTAGCCTTTAAGACTTTTTGAAAAGAATTTTGTCTATTACTATTTACTTTATGACTTTTTGATTAAAGTTGAATAGTTGAATAGTCGAGGTTATCTATAAAAGGAGCCTCTTGTACAACGGAGAATTCATTCGAAATTCAAAATACAGACAACTCTTACACCTTACAAAAAACTCTCTCAATGTTTAGCTAAAGCACCCTTTAGTCTATAATCCAATATCAAGTCCATAATCAAATATCAAAGAAGAACAAGATAAGATTAATCGAATATCAACGAAGAATATCATAAAAACAAGAGTAGACTGCTTTGAAAACTTATGATTAGAATCATATGAGTAAGAACACAACATCTTTCAGAAGATTACCAGAGGATATCCGTGAGAACTCCCAAGCACCCAGGCCATTATCCTGTAAAGTCAGGTGAACGCAGGGAGGCAGTGCCATAGGTGGGTTGAGCTACTCAGGTAATCTGAAAATCTGAATAAAGGTATGTGTTCAGACTATGTGTTTTTAATTATGATTTTGATAAGCATATTACTCTACTGTTATGATATTTGGATATTTATAAACGATTATTGTTATAATGTTTGGATATTGATAAACGATTATCTGGATATTGATAGAAGGTTGTAGACACGTTATTAAAAAATAAAATTGAAAGTTAGATTATCAACTCAATATAATCTGATTAACTCTGAAAAAGGTTTAATAATATTGATTAACCATGATTACCATCTAGATTCCGACCTCTAGGGGTTATTAGATGATGAAAAGATCCGCCGTACAGCCTGTACACAATTTGGTTGAATCTAGCATTTTAAATGTTTAAAAGAATTAAAATTATAAATGGATTTACTTTGGACTATGAACTATATATAGATTAAGTAGATTTGTGACATAAGAGCAAACATACAATTTTTTAAAGTGCTCAATGGTTTTGAACCCAACTACGAGGAGAGGCTCAAGTTCTTTGGATGATTAGATAAATCATCCAGACATGAATCAATCTCTTCATTTTATGAATGTTCGTTTATAATAACATTTGACTATAACAATCATATTTTCTATGGAATCGATCTTTTATGTTCTCTATCACAACATTTCGTTGTAGCATCTAAATAGTATCGAAACAAACGACGTTGTTATAGAGTGATTTGGCTGTATATATATGCGATGTGAACCTTGAACTGGTCGGCTAGTCATCTCACATAATCTTGACACTTGATCTATTTAAATTTCTAAATTAGCATTCTCATCGTTCATTCCGTAATCTTTTAATAGGGAATTGAAGGTTTCCACTTGAGTTATTCCTTTTACTTGTTAATGTACTCAATAATGATGTAATGTTCTTGACCTAGTAAAAAATTATTAAGTTGACAATGTTAAGCTTATACCATGCTATTATAAATATCATAATTTATAATCTCAGTTCCCTCACCAAGAAATACAACAGAAAATTGTTAGCTAGCAAGACATGGCAAAATACACAGCCTTCGTTGCCTTAGTCTTATGTCTTCTCGTTGTCGCTGCTACTGGTGAGTCTACAACTTCTTAAGTAGGCACACTCAATTTTTAAGTAAAACTTTTAATCCATCTTAAAATGCACATGTATGTATAGATTTATTTATTTTTCCGAGTCTACGACCTATATTCTCTCTTCTTTCTGTTCGGAATTGTCCCAACAAAGTATATTTTGTACTAACAAAGCATTTTTTTTTTGGTAATTGAGTTAATACTAAAAAATGTATTTTTATTTATTCTATTCTTATAAACAAATGAGTTTTTATTTCAAGCGGGTTCCAATAAATCATGTCATCGAGAACAAAACTGGAATATTAATATACAAAAGTTTCCAAATAAATAAATGTGCACTAAAGAAAAAGTCATGTAAATTGGGATAGAAGAATACCTAACAGTACTTATTCTTGGTTTGCAAATTTTATGTTTTATGTAGAATTGCAAATGGCAGAAGGAAAATACTGTTGGAAGAAAAGTAACAAATGGAATGGACCTTGCCAATATTCTTACAAATGTAGCCAGCATTGCAAGCACTGGTTTGGAGCTGAATTTGGTATTTGTAAGAAATATCAATGGGGACACAAGGAAAATTATGCTTGTTATTGCTACTCTCTTTGCCATTAATCACAAGGAACTTTAAAGTCTCAAGACCTGTCTTTTGACCATAAAAAACAAAAAGATATCTATCTATGGATATGTAATAAATATTAGTTGTTATGATTATGTTTGTGTGACAATGTAATAAGGTTGATCGAAGGTTGCACCCTCTCAATCATCTTTTCCTGAATAAATATATATGTTGTTTTCATTTTATGAGAACTATGATTTTATTGTTAATATATAATGTTTTGTGTTTTCAATATTGTTGTGCAATTGAATCTAGCATTTTAAATATTTAAAAGAATTAAAATGATAAATGGATTTACTTTGGACTATGAACTATATATAGATTAATTAGATTTGTAACATAAGAGCAAACATACAATTTTTAAAAGTGCTCAATGGTTTTGAACACAACTTCGAGGAGAGACTCAAGTTCTTCTTTGGAGGATGCCTTACTTAATTAGGGCCTTACTTGACACCCGCAAGCCGTGCCTGTTTGCATTATTCAAAACCAAGATGGATAATCATCATGATCAAGGTATTCCCTAGTTGTAAACCTTGTCTCTTAAACATTATTTATGCTAGAATATAATCTCCTATATTATTAGAAATAAACTATGGGAAAACCTCATGACCATTCATGAAAGCTATAAGGGATAGTAGTGGACCCAAATTTTTAAGTTTGCTGGTGTTTGATTTATTTTAAACATAAAGTTGTTACCAATCAAATTGTATAATGTGTAACTAATTGATTGCAATAGTGAAAAAAAAAATAGAAAACTAGTATTACCATTAGAAAAGAGGATTTTTATTCACAAATCACAATTATACTCGACCACTTTTCATATTTTATAATGTATCAATGAATAATCGATGCTTACACTTTTTTTTGGTCAAATATTTTTTTTTCCAATCAAGTGACAAGTTTCTACACAGCAAGATCTGTTTAGACTATAGAGCTTGTCCTCAATACATGATTTTTCTATTACAGGATCCTATGCTAGAATTATACACGATGAAAATTCAATCTTGCTAACATAGGTTTCCATTTACAAATCTTCGATCCTCAGATGTGTAAAGTCCTGAATTTTTTTTTTTTAAAATACATAACAGACCACTCCCTCACGTTCCTAAAATTTTTTGCAACACATACACACACTCACAGCACACAAACACAACACAACACACACATACACCTATAATAAAAAAAAACAGTGACATAGTTCATTGGTGAGGGAAAGAGAGAGCAAAACATTTGCAGAGAAAAAAAAGAGAGAGAGTGGTGTAGAAGAAACACAAACAGAAACTATAGAGAGAAAACTACAAACAGTGAAAGGAAAATATTGAGAGCATTAAGGAGTCCCAAAAAGGTTTGGTTGAAAGATAAGTTGGAGTTGAGATTTTGTTCGCGGTTACGAAGAAACAAAGGTGTTCTTTACCGATTTGTACAGTTTTTACGTTATACGTTCTGCCCTTTCGAATTTCGGTCGATCCAAGGCAAAAACTTTAAACAGCGATAACTCTCAAACCGTATGTCGGTTTTGGCCCCTTTTGGACTCAATTTGACCATGAAAAAGAGATGTACAACACTGAAAAATTTAGTCCTATTCTAACAAGGATAACTCAACAAAAACAGTCCATAATTACATGACTCAAACTTGTTACAAGACAATACTTATATCAATTAATTCATCACAACTTATATTTCCAGAAACATATACTTTTTTAACATGCATACTATGTTTTAACATGCATTGTAACTCAAAACAAAAGGATTTTACTAAGAATTTGTGAGTGAGAAAACTCACCTTTGTTTCTTCGTAACCGCGAACAAAACCTCAACTCCAACTTATCTTTCAACCAAACCTTTTCGGGACTCCTTAATTCTCTCAATATTTTTCTCTCACTGTGTGTAGTTTTCTCACTATAGTTTCTGTTTGTGTTTCTTCTACTAAAACCACTCTCTCTATTTTTTTCTCTGAAAATGTTTTGCCCTCTCTTTCCCTCACCACTGAACTATATCACTATTTTTTCATTATAGGTGTATGTGTGTGTTGTGTTGTGTGTGTGCTATAAGTGTGTGTATGTGTTGCAAAATGTTAGGAACGTGAGGGAGTGGTCTGTTATGTGTTGTTTTGTTTTTTTATTTTTTATTTTTCTGGACTTTACATTCTCCCCTCCTTAAACAACATTCGTCCTCGGATGTGAATAAGGTCATAACACTCGCACATAGACATGCAAACTGCACACACATGAAACACAACTTAACATATTTTATTACCTTACTAAAACAGGAATGGATATTTGACTTTCATCGCGTCTTCGGCCTCCCAGGTTTCTTCTTTTGTGGAATGATTTCTCCATAGGACTTTCACGGAAACAATATCTTTATTCCTAAGGCGCTTGATTTGTCTATCCAGTAATTCTATCGAAATTTCTTCGTATTGAATCTCTTCATTCAGAACTATCTCTTGGGGTCGGATGACATGGCTTGGATCGTGCAAGTATTTCCGTAACATTGACACATGGCTTCTAATTCTTGTGGAAGTGCTAGTTTGTAAGCCACATTCTCTACTCTTCGTAAGATCTCATATGGTCCAATAAAACTTGGGCTCAAATTCCTTTTCTTTCCAAATCGCATCACCCCCTTCATTGGATAGACCTTTAAAAACACTTTCTCCCCTTCTTGAAATTCGAGATCTCTTTTGTGATGATCCGCATAAGACATATGGTGGCTATGAGCTATCTTGATCTGCTCCCCAATTATCTGCACTTTGTCATTTATTTCTTGAATGACTTCGAGGTCCGAACAGTAGTGTTTCGCCCACCTCGAACCACCCAAGGGGAGATCTACATTTGCCCATACAATGCTTCGAACGGAGCCATCTGTATACTTGAATAGAAACTATTGTTGTATGCAAACTAAATTAGACATAGGTGGTCCAACCAGTTGCCCCGAAAGTCCAATACACAAGACCGTAACATGTCTTCCAATGTTTGAATTATTCGTTCAGCTTGTCCATCTGTTTACGGGTGGAAAGTTGTGCTCAACTTAACCTTTGTCCCGAGGCCCTGCTGAAAACTTTTCCAAAAGTTTAAGGTGAACTGGGAACCCCTATCCGAAATAATTTGTAATGGAATCTCGTGTAACCTCACTATCTCTTTCAAATAAATCTATTCATAATACGGTGCCTGATATGTAGTCTTGACTGGTAGGAAATGGGATGACTTTGTAAACCGATCTACAATCACCCAGATAGATTATAACCTTTTCAAGTTTTTGGTAAACCATTAACAAAATCCATATGAATCGCTTCCCATTTCCACATGGGGATACTAATGTCCTGAAGGAGTCCACTAGGTTTTTGATGTTCGGCTTTTACCTGTTGACACGTAAGACACCTTCGATAAACTCTGCAACATCTCTCTTCATTCTGTCCTACCAGTAATTTTCCTTGAGATCTTGATACATTTTCGTTGATCCTGGATGAATGGAATACCTGGTGTTGTGACCCTCATTCAAGATCCTCTTTCTTAGTTTCCTCACCTTAGGAACACATAACCTACCCTTATACCGAAGGGTACCGTCATTTTCCCATAATGTAAACTGTGAAGGTTTTCCTCATTGAATCTTCTCCTGAAACCTAACAAACTCTATATCCTCAAACTGACTTTCTTTTATTTCTGAAGCTAAGGCAAACTGAGAGGTATCATGCACCACCACCCTGCCTTCGCCGACCTCAATTAAACTAACCCCGAGGTTTCCAAATTTTTGTACCTCACAAACAATACCTCTCTTTTGTATTGTCAAGTGGGCCAAGCTGCACATTGATCTCCTACTGAGTGCGTCATCCACCACGTTAGCTTTTCCAAGATGGTAAAGAATGCTAAGCTCATAATCCTTAAGCAACTCTAACCATCTCCTTTGTCGGAGATTCAGATCCTTTTGTGTGGTTATGTACTGTAAACTCTTGTGATCTGTAAATATATCTACATGCACCCCATACAAATAGTGTCTCCATATTCATAAGACAAACACTACCGCGGCCAATTCCAAGTCATGAGTTGGATAATTTTTCTCATGTATCTTCAATTGTTGAGATGCATATGCAATAACTTTTCCAAGCTGCATCAAGACACATCCTAACCCAACCTTAGAGGCATCACAATAGACTGTGAATCCTTTTTGTCCCGATGGTAAGGTTAAGACTGGTGCAGTAGTTAATAACTCCTTCATTTTATGAAAACTTGCCTCACACGCCTCTGACCACAGGTAATTAACCGATTTCTGAGTCAATCGGGTCAAGGGAGCAGCGAGACTAGAGAAACCTTCTACAAATCTTCTATAATACCCAGCCAAACCCAAGAAACTCCTAATTTCTGTCGGAGTGGTAGGACTTGGCCATATCTTCACGACTTATATCTTTTGGGGGTCTACCAAAACTCCATCCTTTGACACAACATGGCCCAAGAAAGCCACCCTTTCCAACCAAAATTCACATTTTGAAAATTTAGCATAAAGTGTCTCCTGTCTTAAGATTTGAAGCACTAACCTTAGATGCTCCTCATGTTCTTCAACACTCTTGCTATAAATTAGAATATCATCGATGAATACAATCATGAACAAATCTAAGAATGGTTTGAAGATTCTGTTTATGAGATCCATAAAAGTTGTAGGGGCATTGGTTAACCCAAAAGACATAACCAAGAACTCATAATGGCCATATCGGGTCCTAAAGGTTGTTTTTGGTATATCATCAGGATTTACTTCTAACTGGTGATATCCCAAACGGAGGTCAATCTTGGAAAAATAACTGGCTCCCTGAAGTTGGTCAAAAATATCATCAATTCTTGGTAATGGGTACCGGTTCTTGATCGTGACCTTATTGAGTTGTCAATAATCAATGCACATTCGGAGCGAACCATCTTCTTCTTCACAAAAAGGACTGGTGCACTCCAGAGGGAAACACTAGGCCTTATAAAGCCCTTATCCAGAAGATCTTTCAATTGTTCTTTTAACTCCCGCAATTCAACTGGGGCCATTCGATATGGAGGAATGAAAATGGGTCTTGTACTCGGAATTAATTCTATAGCAACAGTATGTACCTCTAGGGACTCTTTTTAGGTATAGCCAAATAAGTTTATTCCACCTCGTGACTTCTTAATATCTTTGGATCCCTAAGGTAGGAAATAAGCTGACTCGAGGGTGTCCCAATCCTACCCCTTACAAAACTTCCGATTCCCCGGGAAAAGATTATTTTACAACCTTTTCCGGCAATCCAATATGGCATAACATGCTGACAGCCAATCCATACCCAAAATAATATCAAAGTCTACCATATCAAGTAATACTAAGTCTGCTATTGTTCATCTACCATTTACCTCTAACGGAAAATTTTTAATTACTCGAGAGGCCCAAACTGTGGTCCCAACTGGTGTCATGACTTCAAAGGGTTCACTTAAACAAGAAGGTTCTACATGTAGACTCTTGAAAAACCCATCGACACTTACAAAAATGTAGAGCCGGGATCATATAATACAAGTGCAGGAATACTTGAGACCAACAAAATATATGTGACTACCTCATTAGATGCCTCTGCCTCATTCCTCTGGGGAAAAGCGTAGAGTCGGTTAGGATTGTTGGATTGTTAACCTCCCTGACTATATCGGGACTGGTTGCCCTAATTTCCCTTGTGGGCAGCTGTGGTCGCTTCTGACCTCCCATCAGAAAACTGAGTTTGGATTCTCTTCTTGCAATCTTTGACATAGTGGTCTGGTTCTCCACAGTTATAACAACCTTTCTGTGAGAACCTGCATTCTCCAAAATGTTTCCTTTCACAAACCTTACAAACTGGTTTGTCACTCCCTGCGTTGGGGTTGGTGGCCTTGGCATTGCTACCTTGATGATTGAATCATTTATGCCCTTGGGGTCTGTAATGAGGCTGGCTCAATTTTGAATAACACATACTACCTTCTTGCCTCTGGCTTTGATTCTGATTAAAGGATTTCGACGATCTTAACCTCTTCTGTGAATACTCTCTTTTTGCTTTAGCAAAACTTTCTACCCCCATTGACATATCGACGATCTGAAGGTAAGTCCTATTATTGGATAATGCCACTACCTCTCTGCCAAGTTTGGGTTTAAACCCTCGACAAATCTTTTGACCTTCTCCCTTTCGGTAGGAATAATGTGTGTTGTATGCAGACAATCGCATGAACTGGGTGTCGTATTCTTGCACACTACGGTCTCTTTGTTTCAACTGTTCAAACTCATGTCTGAGTGCATATTTTTAGGAGTTAGGCATGTACTTTTCAATAAATGCGGCTCTGAACTCCCCCCACGTCATCGGTGGTGACATCGGGGGATGATTTCTTCTAATATTTCTCCACTACACCCCCGCGTCGTCCACTAAACGTGTGCCCACCAAATTGATGCCATGCATCTCTACATATCCCAAGGTAAATAGTAAGTCTTTTACCTCATCGAAAATCACTATCGGGTTGGACTTGGAGTCCTTCTCCGTGAAGATAGGTTACCTTCTCCTTATAAAATTCGCCCATAGTCTATTTGGTACTGACTGAGCTCCTACATCTTTGGCTAGTGGTGCAGTCAGAACTAGTTCCTGGACTGGCGGGTTCTGGGTCGGGGCCATAACTGGGACACTGGGTGTAGGCTGAACCATGTGTGGGGCTACAACTGTTATCAACTCTATGAGTCTATCTAACTTTTGTCCCGCCGTTTCCTGGCCGCTTGACTCTCATTTTCTTTAATATTTTCCACGCTATCTTGAGATACCGCTCTTTCAACCGGAGGTATAGGAGCTTCATGGTGGACCTCTTCTTGAGCCCTTGATTCCTATACCGTAACTCTTGGGGGTTGACATTGTCCCCTCTCTTTTCCCCGGGTATTTCTGATCAACCTCTGTAACATCGATACTTGTGAATCTACCATTTTTTGTAAAGATAAGTGTGTCCATATTTTAGAAGACATGACGTCTATTTTTATTTCTATGAGCACTTCCCTCTTGGTTGGAACTGGCATTGTAACCATATCCACAAAAATAATTGTAGTTAGTTTATCATTGCACAATCCCCTTTCATAATCCTTTGAAGGAGGTAGTACGAGAACCAAGTCTTTGAAAAGACTCAAGATAGGCACGAGGAGAGTATGAAGGATGTGAAATTGTTTAGGATGTTATCCCGTTCACTTATTACTAAGGTGGCGCGCACACCATCGCATTAAGTAACCGTTCAAACACCCAACTTAAAGAAATTTCCTAGAATCTCCTTACCTGGTTTAACTTTGATACCAACTTGTCATTCCCCGACTTTACTCAAGTCTTCCCTTAGGGCGTAATGGCACCTGGAAACTATCCCCTCCCAGACGAACTATTTACTTCTTTCTTCCTAAATTAAACATGTATCTAGGTGCGGAAATAATATAAATATATACTTCTTCAGTGAAGGCATGAGTCCATACTCGTGCATACATAAATTTTTCTGGACTCGATGGAAGTTCAAATATAGAATAAAAATATCTGAATCTTAAAAGGAACAGGGCATTTCCCGAGATAACGAAATTTAGTTCTTCAACCTACTTATTCAAGAAAGACCATCACCAAATTCGGAGCAATGGATTGGTGGAACAGTGAGGCTGCGGGACGATCGCTAGCCCTGTTGCGGAGTTTTCCCTTTATCGCGATTACCTGAAATTGTTCGATCGCCTTGTTTCTTATCTAACATATTTCAGGTAAGTGCGATAAAGGAAAAACTCCGCAACAGGGCTAGCGATCGTCCCGCAGCCTCACTGTTCCACCAATCCATTGCTCCGGATTTGGTGATGGCCTTTCTTGAATAAGTAGGTTGAAGAATTAAATTTCGTTATCTTGGGGAATGCCCCACATGAGACTGTTCCTTTTAAGATTCAGTTGTTGTTATTCTGTATTTGAACTTTCATTGAGTCTAGAAAAAATTATGGATGCATGAATATGGGCTCGTGCTTTCACTGAAGAAGTATATGTTTATATTATTGCCCAGGTGCCATCACGCCCTAAGGGAAGACTTGAGTAAAGTCGGGGCATGACAAGATGTGAGTCTACAAGACTATGTCTCTAATAATCTGAATGCGAGTCTTTACTTAGCCTCGAAATCTTCTTGCATTCCTTTCTGCCCAAATTTGGTACAACATTGCGATGCTATGAAGCCCACAATAGTTGCATTAGGCATGTTGATGTTTATTTTCTGATGCTTAGAAACTAATTGAGAGTGATATTTATATTTATCATCACATATTTAAACATTGTTCGATGACTTAAAGTGAAAAGTTAAAAACTCAATTGTTGGGGTTTTTAAAAGCTTGAAAACTCATAAATGATCTATGTGATTTATTAAACTTTTTGACAAATTGATGATTGAGATTCGTTGGGGACACCATTTTCAAGCTGTGGTTAAAATTTGAAGCTATTTGATGAAGATTTGAGCTATTGGTGATGTTTTTACCGCATTTTCGTGGGTTGAAACGCGTAGGAGATGAAACATAATTTTTGTATAAGTTTGTATAATATTGTGTAATTTTAAAAATGTAAAAATGTATACAAACATCGCTTATGCACTATTATGCATTTTTATACAAGGTTGATATATTATGTACAATATGTGTATACTATTGTATATTGGATGTATATTCACTGATGCGAAAAAAAGTTGGCTATGAAGGTGAAAACTGAAAAAATGACTACATGGGTGTAATATTTTGTGTTGGACATTATATTTCTGGAAAAAAAATGATTCTTAAACTTGAAATGATTTGGAATAAACATACGTTACTGTGTACAAAGACATAAACAAGAACAATTCTTGAGGATCTTTTATGAATATAATGCTCCTAACATATTTAGGAGTCTGAACTGATCAAGCTCAAGATTAGTTGCTTCTAATGTTACGTATGGCGACCCAGTACAAGTGGAAATGGGAAAATGAAATAGTAGTACATTACAAATTGTAGAAAATAATATTATCCTCCTCAAGTTCATTACTCATTAATAGTAAATTTAAGCATGTATCAAGATATAACAATGTTTCAGATCAAACTTTTAGGCCAATTTGATCGTTATTTCTATTAGATGTCAAGTGCTTCTTAAATATTGCTACACGTGTTTGATAGAATTCATGAAAGTCTTTTATTCATAACATGAATTCTTACAAAGCAATAACAAGATAATAAAATAATACTACTCTTGAGAGCTAAAAGTGCAAGTAAAAGAAAAACAAGTAAAGCCCTTTATATAGGGTCTATTACATGAGATACAAATGTGTTTTTCCAATGTGGGACAAAAGCAAATGCTAATATCTCCTCTCAAACTCGCGATGGTGTAGACAGAATTCATGAAAGTCTTTTATTCATAACATGAATTCTTACAAAGCAATAACAAGATAATAAAATAATACTACTCTTGAGAGCTAAAAGTGCAAGTAAAAGAAAAACAAGTAAAGCCCTTTATATAGGGTCTATTACATGAGATACAAATGTGTTTTTCCAATGTGGGACAAAAGCAAATGCTAATATCTCCTCTCAAACTCGCGATGGTGTAGACAGAAGCATCAAGAGTTTACCAAGAAAGAACCGGTGACGCTTTAAGGTATGCGCCTTTGTGAAGAAATCTGCAAGTTGCATCGAAGATGAGACAAATGGCAAGGATAGAGTGCGCTGTTGTAGATGATATCGAATAATATGACAATCAATCTCAATATGCTTGGTACGTTCATGAAAGACTGTGTTGTGCGCAATCTGAATAGAACTCTTATTATCACAATACATCGGTGTTGGTGAAGAAAGAGAGACACCCATATCAACCAATAACCGACGTAACCATATAATCTCACACGTAGTAGAAGCCATAGCACGATACTCTGCCTCAGTTGAAGAGCGAGAAACCACATCTTGTTTCTTACTTTTCCATGAGATGAGTGAATCTCCTAAAAATACACAATAACCGTAGTTGATTTCCGATCGCTTAGGTCACCACCCAATCTGCATCGAAAAATGCACGAAGCTCCAAGGATGAGGTCGATGGAAACAAGAGACTCGATAAATCGTTCCTCAAAGATAGCGAAGAATACGCATAATCGCAGCCCAATGTACGATGTAGGAGAGCAAACAAACTGACTGACAATGTGAACAACATATGCAATATCAGGGCGAGTAATGGTGAGGTACACCAGACTCCCTACAACTGAACGATATAAAGTGGGATCAGGAAGAGGATCCCTGTCAGTAGGTGTATATCGAACATTAACCTCAAGAGGAGAGTCAACTATACGAGTATCTGTGAGATGGGCCCGATCAATAATAACTGCAGTGTACTTAGACTGAGAGAGAAGATATCCCTTCTCAGAATAAGCTACCTCAATGCCTAAAAAGTAACGTAGATGACCTAAATCTTTCATCTAAAAATGGCGAGATAAAGTAGATTTTAGGTTTGCAATACCATCAATATCATCACCTGTAATGATCATGTCATCAACATACAACAAAAGCAAAATACAACAAGCTAAGAACAAAGGCAAAGTCAAGGCTAACGTTGTGCAAGACAAGGATGATCCTTTGAACCTTGACGACATGATTGTGGATTTCTCGGCTGTAGTACTGGAGCTAAATCTGGTGGAGAATCCAAGGCAATGGTGGATAGACACGGGTGCAACCTGTCAAATCTGCTCTAACAAGAGTGCATTATCCTCTTACGCCCCAATCTCGGGAAAAACGTTGTTCATGGGCAACGACGCTACCTCTGAAGTGCAATGGGTTGGAAAGGTTATCCTCAAAATGACTTCAGGTAAAAAGCTTACTCTGAAGGAAGTGATGCACTTCCCTGACATCTGCAAGAACTTGGTTTAAGGGCCACTGTTGGTCAAGACTGGCTTTAGACTAGTTTTTTAGTCCAACAAATTTGTAATAACAAAGAATATATTTGTAGGAAGGGGCTTCGCATGTGACAGCCTCTTCAAAATGAATACTATGTCTATAATCCGTTCGTCTAATAAAATAAAGCTTTCTACCTACTTGCTTGAATCCTCTAATTTATGGCATCATAGATTAAGACACGTTAACTACAAATCCATTCAAAAGTTAATAAAATTGGAATTGTTTCCTTCCTTCGACATAAACCCTCAACATAAATGTGAGGTGTGCATAGAGGCAAAATTAATCAAATCATCTTTCCATTCAGTCGAAAGAAACACCGCTCCTCTAGAACTTATTCACATCGACATATGTGATTTAAAGTTTGTGTAAACTAGAGGGGGGAACAAGTACTTTGTGACTTTCATTGATGATAGTACAATGTATTGTTATGCTTACTTGTTGAAAAGTAAAGATGAAGTGTTTGAAGCATTTAAACATTACAAAGCAGAAGTTGAAAATAAACTAAACCTACGGATTAAGGCAATTCATAGTGATAGAGGGGGAGAATACGTAGCACCGTTTGAAGAATACTATGCACAATTCGACATTGTTCATCAAACAACTGCTCCTTACTCGCCTCAGTCTAACGGTATTGCCGAGCGCAAAAATCGTACGTTAAAATAAAATGATGAATACTTTACTTATCAATTCCGATTTAGCCCAAAATATGTGGGGTGAAGTGATTCTTACCGCTAATACAATTCTCAATAGAGTTCCGCATAAGCGTAAGGATAAAACTCCATATGAATCATGGAAAGGAAAGAAACCTACTTACAAATATTTGAAAGTGTGGGGCTGTTTGGCAAACGTCGAAGTACCTAAACCAAAACAGGTCAAAATTGGACCTAATACTGTAGATTGCATGTGCATCGGATATGAAAATAACAGTAGTGCTTATCGCTTCTTAGTGTATAAGTCGGAGATATCGGATATCCATGAGGGTACGATCATGGAATCAAGGAATGTTGATTTTTGAACAGATCTTTCCTAGAAAGGAAAAAGAATTAATTTCGCGCAAACGAAGTTATGAAAAAATGCTCAAAATCAACAAGACCCAGAAGTTTCTGATTATCCGAAACTAGATGTTCCAGATCTACAGGACTCAAAAGTTACTAACTATCCGAAACTTAATGATCCAGACCTACCGAACTTAGGGGTTTTAGAGGTTGAACAAAGACGGAGCAAAAGGGCCAAAAAGGACAAAACCTTTGGTCCAGATTTTCTAACCTATATAGTTGAAAATGAACCGAGGACAATTAAGGAAACATTTTCAACTCCAGAAGCACCACTTTGGAAAGAAGCTATAGAAAGCAAAATAGATTCCATCATGCAAAACCATACTTGGAAAATGGTTGACCTTCCACCGGGAAGCAAACCTTTGGGTTCCAAGTGGATACTCAAAATAAAGTACAAAGCAGATGAAACTATTGACAAATATAAGGCCAGATTAGTAGTCAAAGGCTACAGACAAAATGAAGGCCTCGATTACTTTGACACATACTCCCCTCTGTCTAGATTAACGTCCATAAGGATATTCATAGCCATTGCAGATTTGCGTGACCTTTAGATACATCAAATGGATGTTAAGACATCCTTCCTAAACAGAGAGTTGGAAGAGGAAATCTACATGGAACAACCCGAGGGGTATGTGATTCCAGGACAAGAAAACAAAGTATGTCGACTTGTTAAGTCTCTGTACGGACTCAAACAATCCTCGAAACAACGGCATGAAAAGTTTGACAATACTTTATTATCAAAAGGTTTCTCCATAAATGAATATGATAAATGTATCTATATAAGAGGGAACTCTGACTTATTTGTCATGATATGCCTTTACGTAGATGACATGCTCATCACTGGAAGTAGTCTAAACTTATCCTGAAAATCAAGAATATGTTGAAACAATGTTTCGACATGAAGGATATGGGTATTGCAGATGTAATCTTAGGAATTAAGATTTCTGAGAAATCTGACGGACTGACTTTATCTCAATCTCACTATATTGAAGATGTTTTGAGAAAATTTAATGTATTTGACAGTCTATCTATGAAGTCACCAATGGATATGAATCATAGAATTGATAAGAATCATGGTGCACCTATATCCCAAGAGCGATATGTGCAGGTCATTGGTAGCTTAATGTA
The DNA here is from genome assembly GCA_034509755.1 of Anisodus tanguticus. Taxonomy (NCBI): domain Eukaryota; kingdom Viridiplantae; phylum Streptophyta; class Magnoliopsida; order Solanales; family Solanaceae; genus Anisodus; species Anisodus tanguticus. The sequence continues at coordinate 10,233,561 of CM067543.1, read as the reverse complement.
CATTACAAACTGCACTCGACCCGATATTGCTTATCTAGTCAATAGTTGGCTCAGTTTACTCGTAATCCTGGAAATGATCACCGAAAGGCGTTAAATCGGATACTACGATATCTGAAATATTCGCTTACTTACGGATTACATTATTAAAGATATCCAACCGTATTGGAAGGATACAGTGATGCAAATTGGATATCAGACATAAAGAACACCAAATCCATTAGTGGGTATATATTCACAATTGGTGATGGGGTTATGTCTTGGAAGTCTTCTAAGTAAACATGCATCACCCGATCCACGATGGAATCGAAGTTTATTGCTTTGGATAAAACAGGAGAAAAATCAGAATGACTTCACGACTTCTTAGAGGATATCCCTTGTTGGGATAAACCCGTACCTTCGGTGATGATTCACTGTGACAGTTAATCAGCTTTAGGAAGGGCACGGAATAATATGTAAAATGGCAAGTCTAGAATTATTCATCGGAGATATAAAACCGTTAGGCAGTTGATCACCACGGGTGTCATTTCCATTGATTACGTCAAATCAAATGATAATATAGTGGATCCATTAACTAAAGGCCTACCCAGAGATTAAATGTTCGGCCTGTCTAGGGGAATAGGCTTAAAACCCAAACAATAAGAATCTTTATGGTGGTAACCCAACCTTACTGACTGGAGATCCAAAGAAGTTGGTTCAATGGGACAACTAAACTGTAGAGGTTCAATTTTAGCTCTTCACTTGAAGTAAGAGCACTTCAGATTATTATTCTTTAAAGAAATATAATTCCAAAGTTGTTTCCGCTATAGACATTAAGTGCTACCTGCATAATAGTTAAATGATAAGTTTCTAAGATCTTTTAATGATTCCTAAAACTTGCAAGTGGGGTATAGCAGGATACCTTATAGGAGATCACCTATTTAAGGGAGAAGACAGACCGCTTCAAAAGTACGCACTTAAGAATCCAAGAAGTTATCCATGGCCACAAAGGAAAAAACTATAAGAAGAAATGAATAAGATGAGTTATTATGTTGATATCATTGTCTTGGTTTACACTAAACACTGACGGTTCAAAACATCACGTTCACCGCGTAGTAAGTAAATCCGATGGGAATCGATTAAGGAAGGTTCAAAGCTGAAAGCTACCTTTCGTGATGCAATATCTTTTCGCTGAAAGATTGCTGAACTTTGGCACCCTATGTGCACCAATTCTCTTTCAAGAGGGGATTGTTGGAAATTTAACTATGTGAGATTGAGTTTTTCCCGTCTTTAGTGACTTAAACACGTAGGCCCCGCATGTCGGAAATATCGTTTCTTCGCGCATGCCTAATCTACTAAATGAGTAGATGATATTAGCGCCAAGTATCATCAAATTTTGTTAAGAATTGAAAGAGATATTGGTACACAAAGTAAGGTATTTGAGACATGAATAAATGAATTGTTTTGGCCAAATAACAAATCTCCCACATAGGCAGAAGATGGAAGGATTGAACACTATATAAACTCTATTTTTGAGTAAGGGTTTGGGACCCCAAGGGGTACCCATGTGTTAAGAAGAGAGAGGACCTAGGTGAGTTTGGGTTCGGGGAAACGCCCCACATTCGCGTCGTCGCTGCCCGCCCGTCCGGTCCGGCTAGGGGCACGGGTCGTGGGTCGTGGGCTGTCTTCCGGAATTTTCTTTTTGGTTCCTGAAATATTTCTTATTTATATTTTGGTCCTGAAAGTTTCGAAGATAACCAAACATTGCAACTAATCTGAAACGTTGCAACTAATCTGACTTCAACAGTCAGAAATGCCCTCTTCTTTACCTATAAATTGAACATTACTATTCAATTCAAAAACACGAAAAAAGCAGAAATCCTCTACTCTCTTCAACAGTCTGTTCTATATTCGTTTTCTTCGTCAGAATCAACCTTACTTGCTTTGTATCGTTGGTCGTTGTTTTTTTATCTTGGGAGACTATTGTTCAATACTGTAAAAGCATATATATGGGGCAATTTTATCTTAAAGAAAGAGAATCATCTCTCGACTCAGCTTTTCTTTTTGTTTAATCTTTCTGACACCATTTTTACCTACAAAACCACAATTATCCAAGAAAAAAAAAATTCAAATTTACCTCTCTATTTTTTGGGTTATGGTTTAGAATTGTCCTCCGTTATACTTCAAGTTGGAAATCCGTTAGGATTAAGGACAAATATGAAATGATTTTTCTAACAACAAGAGTATGATTAATCCCAAAAGTATATCTAAGGTGAATTAAGAAATTTCTGGAAAGATAATTTGCATGAATTTTTCCTCAAATAAAGAAGATACTAATCTTGCATGTTTACATGCATTTTTGAAAGAAAGAGACTAGGATGGTATAGTTGTTAACTCATATGGCTATTATTGTCTTGAGTAGACATGGCTTGAATCTGGGAAATATTAGCATGGTTTTGGGCAGTAAGCTACATGAAAAAACCATTATCAAAGAGTTTCTGCAATTTACTTGGAAAATTAACGAGTGGAAGTATCTAGCTACTAGTCTTGTTATGGTGTTCTGCATAAGGCAAGTGATATATAAGGAGGTATTCGCCGATGTCCCGTCCCGGTTTCGGTCCCATCGGAAAAGGGTACCGGTCCTAGCGGGCCGGGTCGGGGAGGGATTTTCCTTTTTTTTTGCACTTAATTTTTAAAAATAACATATATCTAAACAACTCAATAATTGAACAAGATAACGTAATAAAAATATTCCAAGACTGTTTTTGTTCCTCTTATATTATTTACTAGAAATATAATTTTTTTGTAATACAAATACAATTGTCAAAATTACAATTTTGTGGTGTTGTTCAAAAGTTGCAAATGACATAGTAAAATTGCAATTAAATAAATTACATTTTGAAAAAAACCTGTTCTAGTTTCTTTATAATTTTCTGTGGTTCTTCGGTTGGAATTGGTATTTGTTGGTCAAATTGCTTCACGTCACTTCCACCACCTTTGGATAAGATGTCGTTGTAGTTTTTGTCTTATTCGTTGATCTCCGGTTGACCGCACCTTCTCCACTTTGCTCGTATCCAATCTCTAAATAATACTGCTATCTCCAAGTTGTCTCCGGCTAATGAGTGTTTGTGCTCTCCTATTTGATATCTACCGGCAGAAAAAATGCTTTCAGACGCTGTTGATGACGCTTGAATATTCAAAATATCTCGGGCCATCATTGAAAGTGTCGGAAAGGTCTTCTCATTCCCTCTCCAGTATTTCAGCAAGTCTTCACGTCCTTCTTCATTGAGAACTGCTTGGTACGGTATAGTACCCTGCAAAACAAAAATATCAAACTCGCTAATTTGGTTAGTGTTACCACCGCACATTCTATTTCTGAGGCTTTCAATACTAGTCGCAGAAACATCATGTCTTTTATAAGGTTGTATTGAGGAATAAGAAGAAGAAGGTATGAAAGCCGGTTGGTTGCTAGCATTTTCTTGTTGGTAATACTTATATATTTTTTTGCATTCGTCTTCTATGCTAGACAACACTTCTTCTTTAGTTAGTTCAATACGTGGTAGGTCATTTGGATTTTTGGGAGGTGGAGGTGGTAGTACTGCTATAATGTAATGAATAAAACCAGGAGATGAAGGAAATGAAAAAGGCAAACCCGGAGATCAACGAAGAAGAAGAAGAAGTCAAACCCGGTGGGTCATTTGGATTTTTGGGAGTTGGATTTTTAAAAATAAAGTTTATAGCATATTGTATTTTATGAAGAATGTCTTCAAAAAGTGATAGACCATTCTTTACATTCATTATATGGCACACTTTTATATGAAAATCATTTTTTATAATAGCATGGCACAATGTAATAGTCATAATTTTATCAATTTTTCATAATAATCGAAAATAAATATTTTCTGGCATCATCTACCTAAGATTCATTTTTGCCCATTTATAATCTATCCAATGACAAATGTTAAATAATCTAATTTTATCATAAGTGATAGACACTTTGCCATTAAAATGATATAATGAATAACGTAAATACTTTTGTTGACATTTATGTGCAAATTTAAATACATCTCTCTTAACAGTTGATCTAGAAAAACTGGTAAAAGCGAGGATTATACATTTCTCTAATGCCCTCCACATAATTTTGCTATTGCTTCCATATCTCTATGTTTATTGTAATTAGGGCCTACAATTCTCCCCGGTCGTGGGGTTAATTTGACTCTGTACTTGATCGGGGACAGTATGTGAACCTTGTTCCGATGGAGAGGGCGTTTTCACACCCGGTTTTTCAGCCTTGTATTGGGCAAACCTAGCTGGGTGATCCCTTTTTATGTGTCTCATTAAACCCCCATCCCACCCTGACCTTTTCCAGTTTTAACTTTAAAAACATCTTTACAAATTTTACATCTAGCTACTTGATTGTCTATGTCCCTATCAATTTTCATGCATCTGATTTTAATGGTCGTTTGCTGGACCTCGTCTCATACTAGGGGAAATAGGAGGCATTCCAGTTGGAGGTGCACTAGTGGGTGTGTCATCTAGATTAGTCAGTGTGTCATCTAGATCATCTTTTAAATTAAAGTCTTGTTGAGTTCCAAAAAATATCTTCTCGTCTAAATCTAATGGTATTGGAGGAAAATGTTCAGTATCAACAAAATCATCATGTATAGGAATAGGATCCTGTCTAGGAATATGATGACTAGAAGAAGTACCCCGACCCTTGTTACCCCTACTAGAAGAAGTCTTATTCTTACCGTTAAACATACCTATAATTCCTTTCATTTTAATTATGCTAATAAATAGTTAAAGATAATGAAATTAAGTGTGCTAAATAAAATAAAGAAACAATAATAATTTAATGAAGGAACGAATGTACCAAACGCAGACGTAACGTCGACGTATAATCAAGAGGTTGAAAATTGAAACTTTGCTCGATGGAAGATCCTCAAGCTAGTTGCCAACTTCACTCCTAAATGAATAAATAAAATTGAATATTTAGTAGACAATGTAGACTTGTAGAGAGATAGATTGAGAGATTAGAGATATTGTAGGAAGATTTGTGAGAAAGATGAAGAGAAAATGAGGCATTTATAGTTGAAAAATTGAGTTAAAGTATAAATATAATAACTTAGGGGTTAAAAATAAATATTAAGGGGATAAGGGGGTTGGGGGAGGGGATGTCAAAAATGGTCGTTGCACAATTGCCAAAATATAAAATGGCCGTTGGTGCAAAGGGTAGTTTGTGCAAAGGGTAGTTTGTGCAAAGGGGAGGGATCGGGCGGGACCGGGGCGGGCTGGCGGGCCGGGGCCGAGCGGGACGAGACCATGTCCCATCCCGGTTCCAGTCCCGATACCGTCAAAAAAAATTACATATCGGAGTCGGGGCGGGACCGGGTCGGCCCGGCCCACTGGCCACCCTTAATTTTTAGTGAAAGAGACATTAGTCTTAAGTTGCTTTCATTTTCAGAAAGAGTCTAAATTTTTTACACTATTAAGATATTACAATGACAAGTAACTTTTCATTATGACCTATATGATATACTAAAAATAAAATAATAACATGCTATGGATTACCGATAATTGATAAAATCAAATTGAAAGTTTAATTTTTTTTAAATAATATATTTCGATATATATAATTTAGATTCTTTTTGGCTACTTACTTTCACTTTGTTGTTTTTATATGTGCTAATCGTGGATAAGCATCAAACGTGTTTCACGATTTTCTTTATCTATTGGTTGGCTTTCTCTTTTCCCTAATAATTTTGGTCCCATGAAGCTTTTTTCCACAAATGGCTGGTTTACAGCGGCTTGGTAAAAAAATTGGGTAGATTTTTTCTAAAGCCACGTAATTTTTTTTAATTAAAAATTAAACTAAATGATTTTTTAAAAATAGGCTGCCCTTTTATTTCTTAAGTAAAAATACATTCACACCATTTATGTAATGTCAAAGGTATATATATACCATATTTTTAACGGGTATAACCGCTCAATCTATATCACAAATTGAGCGATATATTTGCACCTTTTAACTGTAAGAGAAAAAATCAATGTACGCCATGTTATATTATTCTGTATGACAAATCAACACGTGTCCCATTTTTTCTAGATGACAAAACTTGATAAAAGAAAATGTTTTATTCCTATATTTTATTTTAGGAGTATGATCATTGAATGATGTTTTCGAATTAAAAAAAAGAATTAATGTATATGCGGTCCCTTAAATTTATCCGTTTTTTTTATTTTAGCATCTTAATTAAGCCTTATTTCTATTGAACCCCTGAACTCATTTATAAATGTGTCTATCAAACACAATTCAACTGACTTTGTATGTATCAAGTGTTCAATTTTGACACCTCAACTAAGCCTTGTTTCTATTGAACCCCTGCACTCATCCTTGATGTACCATGAAATCACGGTACGTTTGATATCTTTTACTTGCACTTTTGTTTATCTTAAAGTATATTTTACGTCATTTCTTACGTATATGTGTTATTTTGTAGAACAAGGAATGTGGAGATTAAATACAAGCAAAAAGAGGCAAAAAGGGAAAAAACATGACTTGCGAACCGCAGGTCATGCCGCATGCAATATTTACGGACCGCAGGTCATGCCGCATGCAATATTTGCGTACCGCAAGCCAACCGCGAACCACTGCAGGGAAACGTGCAAACTGACCAAGAATAGAACATTATTTGCGGTCATGTCTGCGAATCGCACTTCAACCGCAAACGAAGTCACTGAAGAACAATATTTGGGCATAACCTGCGATGCAAGATCATGGCTTGCGAACTGCAAGTCATGTCTGCGACATGGTTTGCGGTTCGCAGCCTGTGACGCATGTGCATTTTTATCCAATTTGGAGCATAAATTTTGGAGGCTTTAAATACTTTTCTAGGGTTTTGTGCCTTATGAAGAGATATCAGTTTTGTATTCCCAAGACTTCAATATTCCATTGTTCTAGTTTTTGAGCTTTTGAAGAGATTTACAACAACTTTAGATTCAAACTTTAATTTAGTTCTTAATTACTTTGTAAGTAACAATGTTTTCATACAATTTAATATTTTTTTTAATTATCTTGAGTAGCTAAATACTTAGCTAGGGTTGTGAACCTCAAAGTGTGTGATTAATGATTTGGCTGTTTTAATGTTTGACTAGATTGAGTATCAATGTTATACCCCATTAATGCTTCTTTATGGATTGACAGTGGAGAACTTGTCGAACCAAGCTCTTGGAGCTTGTTTGAGACCATACAGAGCTTTCTTAAGCCTGCACACTTGTCCTGGACTATGTGAAACACCAGGTGGAGGACCATATAGACTTCTTCTTGAAGATCCCCATTTAAAAAAGCATTTTTAACATCCATTTGTGAAATATGCCGATGATGAACAAAGGCCACTGCAATAAGAACCCGGACAGATGTCATCTTTGCAACAGGTGCAAAAGTCTCTTCATAATCCATACCATATTCTTGAGAAAAACCCTTTGCAACCAAACGAGCTTTATATCACTCAATAAAACCATCAGACTTTGTCTTAATCTTGTACACCCATCGAGAACCAATCGTTTTCTTACCAGTCGGTAGAGAAACCAAATCTCAAGTACCAGTTTTGTTCAAAGTAGTCAGTTCCTCATTCATAGCCTCTTGCCAAAGAGGATCACGAGCTACCTCAGAGTAGGATGTAGGCTCACAAAGAGAATTAATAGAAACTAGAAAGGAAGCGAATGATGGAGCATAGCAATAATAATCAAGATCGGATACCTGAGTAGATCGCAGAGTGCGTTTAGGATAGCGAAGTGGATCTGGATCTGCAACCACAAGAGGTTCTGAAATAGGCGTAAGAGGGGGCTGAGTATCAATATCATGGGACCTGCCAGAAGACTGAGAAGGAATATATGATATAGATGTAGAATCAGATGGACAATCAGCATCAAAGGGATCAATATCAATAAGGTCAGATTTTGTCATGCCATGTGAGGTAGGTGGGATGGAAAAGAAAGGAACATGTTCAATAAAGGAAACATTACGAGACACATAAAAATTTCCAGAAATTGGATCATGATAACGATAACCTTTCTGCCCAACCCCATATCCAAGAAAAACACAAATGGTAACACGAGAAAATAACTTAGTATGCTCTGCATGTGGACGTAGAACAAAACATGTAGAACCAAAAACTCTCAAATGGGAATATAGTAGGGTGTGACCAAATAGTCTAGCATACGGAGAAATTCCAGAATTATGAGAGGTAGGGATCCTATTAATAAGATAAATAGATGTAAGGACAGCTTCTCCCCAAAATTCACTAGGTACACTAGCGGACAAAAGCATGGATCTAGCTGTCTCAACAATATGCCTATATTTTCTCTCGGCTACCCCATTTTGTTGGGGTGTATTAGTACAAGAAGACTGATGTATTGTACCATCAGCTTTGAAAATACCAGAAAGATCCCCACTAGTATATTCACCTCCTAAATCAGCCCAAAAACATTTAATAATGGCAGAATGTTGAGTTTTCACATAGGCTTGAAACTCAGCATAAGTATGAACAAAATCAGAGCGTCTTTTCAACAAATAAACCCAATAATGACGAGTATAATCATCAATAAATGAAACATAATATCTAGAGTGACCCTTAGTAGGGATAGGTGATGGCCCCCAAACATCTTGGTGCGGATTGTAAATCACCAAGAACACCAGTATTACACATAAAACGCAGGCGAGAACCTGATACATGACCAAGTCTAGAGTGCCACAAATAAAACTTCGAAGAGGAATTTGTTAAATGAAAAGAAGACAGATTAACAGGCATAGTTGTTGCATGAGTAGGAAGATGCAGCTCATCCAAAACATATAGACCTCTCCCCTTTCTACGCCCTGTCCCAATCACTCTCTTGGGTTTTAGATCCTACACATAACAAGAATTAGGGAAGAGTCCAATAAAACATCAAGAGTCACATATTTGACCAGCAGAAGCAAGATTCATATATAATTTTGGAATGCAATAAACATCAGGTAATGATATAGTGGATGTATGAATGGTGCCAATGCCTGTCAATGGCATAGGTGTGCCATCCGCAGTCACAACAAAAGTGGAAGGGGGGTCAGAAGACATAGATACAAAGACGGAAGAATCATGAGACATATGATTTCTAGCTCCGAGTCCAAGATCCAAGAAGACGAAATGATACCCGAATCAATAGATGGTAATGAGCCGGAAGGAACGAACAGAAGTGCATAAGACCGAGAATTCTGTTGAAACCTGTTGGAAGGCGAGGAACTTCTAAAATTGGTCACTATAGAATCGATCGTGACTCACGAGAGGCTCCTGAAGATGGGTGATCAATAGAGGGCACAAAGGCGGCTGAGTCGGTGGATACGAGTTTTGGAATTGACCCCCAGAATATGGCTTATGTTGAGAAGGATTCTGTCCTTGTCCCGAATGTGGAGGCTTAGAACCTAATGTCTTCCGTAGCTCAGGACATTGATTCTTCCAGTGTCCTGGTTTCTTGAAATAATTACAATTACCCATGATAGATGTTCTATACTGGGTGTGTAGGGGTGCAAGGACCGGTGCAGACGAAGGAGTTGCCAGTACAAAAGTAGAAGCCTTATGTACCCCTTTTAGAGTCTTCAAACATGTTTCTTCAGCCATAAGTTCATTTACCACATCTTCAACAGATGGTAAGGGTTTGCGTTGCAACAAGCGTGAACGACAATTCTCAAATTTTGATCGAAGACCCATCAATAGCTGAACAAGACGATCTTCATCTCTGCATTTAATATAAGCATCGCATGCTTGCAATTCAGTAGATTCTGTCATAGCTAACTGATCCCACAAAGTGGTCATTGCACATAAATAATCTTGAATGCCCAAGTCATTTCGTACTAGTGCACGAATTTAATACTGTAACTGATATTAAACAACAAAATTATTCTACACAAACAATCTTGACAGATAATCCCAAATCTCTTTAGCAGTTTTGAACTTAGCCAATTGAACACCAATTCTTTGTTCAACAGAGTTATTAATTCAAGTAATAATCTTTGAATTATTGATCTCCTAAGTCCTAAATAATTCATCAAAATTTTCATCTCCAATTTTAGGGCATTTGGTTTTTCCAGACATAAAATCCCAAAGCCCCTTTCCCTTAAGAAAATTTACCATGACATAGCTCCAATAGGAATAATTTTTTCCATTTAACCGAACACCAATAGTTTGCAAAGAATCATCAGCTCCAGCCATTATGAATTTTAAACAGAAAAATCCCAAATAACAAGCAAGAATCCCAAATAACAAGCAGGAATCCCAAATAACAAGCAACAAAATAAAAAAGGGCAGATCTCACCAATAAGATGCGGAAGCCAAGAAGACGAAACTCAGATGTAGAAGCCAAGATCAGAACGAGCACGAGCAGCCAAAACGAGCACGAGCAGCCAAAACGAGCACGAGCTTCCAAAACAAGCCAAAAAATAATTTAAGTGATACCAGAGGCGTGCTACATACGAACCCCCAACTAACTCACCGCGGAGTTGGATCCGCGATCGAGCTAAAAATATTAACTTGTGCTCTTGGCTCTGATACCATGATAGAATTCATGAAAGTCTTTTATTCATAACATGAATTCTTACAAAGCAATAACAAGATAATAAAATAATACTATTCTTGAGAGCTAAAAGTGCAAGTAAAAGAAAAGCAAGTAAAGCCCTTTATATAGGGTCTATTACATGAGATACAAATGTGTTTTTCCAATGTGAGACAAAAGCAAATGCTAATAGTATTGACTAAGGTAGCTTGCGATTAAAGACAACATATAAAAGGATCATATCTAGGTCAAATTTGTAATTCCTTTGACTTCTTCCAAAACTCAATTCTATAAAAGAAAAGCTATTGAACATTTCCGCCACGAAAGTAATACATTTTTTTTATTAACAGAAAAAAACTAAAAACTTCTTGATAAATTCCTAATGCGCTTTGCGCTCTTATCTTAATTACATCAAAGAGGAATCGAACCTCTTCAAGTTCTGTGATAACTCTAATTTATTTGATGTCCACCACCCTTCCCCTCCTTCCTCCGTTAGTTTAGGCAGTAACGGTAGAAGACGAGGCTTGCAAATGAAGCCCGGAACTAGTTATTGCTTGTGAGGTATGAAAAAATATCGTATTTAAAATCCGGTTCATTTAGCAATTTACCCCAAGGAATACAAAATATTTGAAGCCCAAAGTTATAAAATAATTTCGTACAATTTGTAAGGAGGGGGAGAAACGTTAATCTCATTCTTTTGGACATGATACTATTTTCTAAAGGGCTTAAGCTTATGTACCGACAATACAAATTCCTAGAAATTATAAATATGAAGAAGATGAGGATATAATTGTAGTTTTAAGTATTTAAAAAAGAAGAAGTGGCACATGTCATGATCCTACTAGTGCGTGTCATATACTTGTAAGGAAAAAGTGGTTATTTAATACAGATCGACTACAAGATGAGAAGTAAACTATATATTAAACCTTTTATTAATGAATGTTCGTTTATAATAATATTTAACTATAACAATCATATTTTATATGAAATCGATCTTTCATGTTCTCTATCACAACATTTCGTTGTAGCAGACTAAATAGTATCGAAACAAACGACGTTGTTATAGACAGATTTAACTTGTATATATATGCGATGTGAACCTTGAACTGATCGGCTAGTCATCTCACATAATCTTGACACGATCTATTTAAATATCTAAATTAGCATTCTCATCGTTCATTCCGTAATCTTTTAATTGGGAATTGAAGGTTTCCATTTGAATTATTCCTTTTACTTGTTCATGTACTCAATAATGATGTAATGTTCTTGACCTAGTCAAAAATTAATTAAGTTGACAATGTTAAGCTTATACCATGCTATTATAAATATCATAATTTATAATCTCAGTTCCCTCACCAAGAAATACAAAAGAAAATTGTTACCAAGCAAGACATGGCAAAATACACAGCCTTCGTTGCCTTAGTCTTATGTCTTCTCGTTGTCGCTGCTACTGGTGAGTCTACAACTTCTTAAGTAGGCACACTCAATTTTTAAGTAAAACTTTAACAATCTTAAAATGCACAAGCATATATAGAGATGGTATAGATTTATTTATTTTTCCGACTTTACGACCTATACTTACTTGACACATATTTTATATTTTTGGACAGCTAGCACATGAAAATATTTTGTTAGAAGATTAGCTATATTCTCTCTTCTTTCTGTTCGGAATTGTCCCAACAAAGTATCAAAGCATTTTTTTTGGTAATTGAATTTATACTAAAAAATGTCTTTTTTATTTATTCTATTCTTATAAACAAATGAGTTTTTATTTCAAGCGGGTTCCAATAAATCATGTCATCAAGAACAAAAAAGGGATATTAATATACAAAAGTTTTCAAATAAATAAATGTGTCGTTCATTTCGAACAAGACTAAAGAAAAAGTCATGTAAATTGAGATAGAAATCTTTCTTCAATTCGTTTATAAAGATAATCTGGGAGTATATGCTAATTCAGTACTTATTCTTGGTTTGCAAATTTTATGTTTTATGTAGAAATGCAAATGGTGTTGGGAGATTTTGCTCTATGGTACTTTATAAAGCAGTACGGGAAGTATATGACTATTACAAGTATTCGAAAGGATAAACAAAGATTCAATAGTTCAACTAGTAATCTGAAAATTACAAGATAACCACAAAACTGAAATTACAATTTTGTTGAAAACGAAAAAATGGAAACTGGTTTTGCTGAGTCGAGTGTGGCACTCTGTCCTTAAGACAATATTGCCCCGTATGTATCCTTTATACGTCCTGGACAATTTGTCTCCCAAGATAAAACAGCAATGGAACCCTTGAGCAAAGGAAACTCAAGAGCTACCGTGAAGAATATTGAGTAACGAAATGATGCTTGGAAGTTGTAGGAAGAAAACTGGTTTTGTTGTGTATTTTCGTGAGCTTTTTGAACTGTTATTTTTCTGTGCTTTGTCGTGCTCAACAATGGTGTAAGGGTGTGTTTATATAGGTGAGGGAGGGGCTGAAAACTGCCTCCATAATAGCCAAATAATGGCCATTATGGAGGTAGTAAAGTCACCAACATAAATGGTGAAAGAACCAACGGATTTGGCCATTATAGGAGGAGTAATTCAGCCAAAATAAATGGCTGAATTGAGTGCTTGACGTTTCTGTTTTGACCATCGAAATTCTGAACTTCAGGGACCAAACTGTACATCTTGAAACTTCAGGGACCAAACTGTACATCTTGAAACTTCTGGGACCAAACAAACTGTACTTCTGGCAAAGTTTTCTGGCCCAAAAAGATAATATCCCAAAGCCCACCCGGCCCCGACCCGGACGGGCGGGCGGCGGCGGCGCGCGTGTGGTCTTTACTTGAACCGAAGCACATCTAGGTCCTCCCTCCTTTAAACACATGGGATACCCCTTGGGGTCCCAAACCCCAAACCAATTTCAAGTATTATATACACAACAATTCTTTCTTCCTCTACCGATGTGGGAGAATTACACACAATACCACACTTTCCATGCTTCAAACACCTTACTTCGTGAACCAATATCTCTTTCATTTCTCAATGAAATTTGACGATTCTTGGCCCTACGGTTATCTACGTACTTAGTAGATCATGCATGTGTGAAGAACCGGATTCTCCAACATACGTTACACTAGTGTTTAAGCCGTTAAAGTTGGTCGGTCGCAACTCCGCCAAAGGCAAATTTCCAACAAATGGCAGAAGGAAAATACTGTTGGAAGAAAAGTAACAAATGGAATGGACCTTGCCAATATTCTTACAAATGTAGCCAGCATTGCAAGCACTGGTTTGGAGCTGAATATGGTATTTGTAAGAAATATCAATGGGGACACAAGGAAAATTATGCTTGTTATTGCTACTCTCCTTGCCATTAATCACAAGGAACTTTAAAGTCTCAAGACCTGTCTTTTGACCATAAAAAAACAAAAAGATATCTATCTATGGATATGTAATAAATATTAGTTGTTATGCTTATGTTTGTGTGACAATGTAATAAGGTTGATCGAAGGTTGCACCCTCTCAATCATCTTTTCCTGAATAAATATATATGTTGTTTTCATTTTATGAGAACTATGATTTTATTGTTAATATATAATGTTTTGTGTTTTCAATATTGTTGTGCAATTGAATCTAGCATTTTAAATGTTTAAAAGAATTAAATTTATAAATGGATTTACTTTGGACAATGAACTATATATAGATTAATTAGATTTGTAACATAAGAGCAAACATACAATTTTTAAAAGTGCTCAATGGTTTTGAACACAACTACGAGGATGCCTTACTTAATTAGGGCCTTACTTGACACCCGCAAGCCGTGCCTGTTTGCATTATTCAAAACCAAGATGGATAATCATCATGATAAAGGTATTCCCTAGTTGTAAACCTTGTCTCTTAAACATTATTTATGCTAGAATATAATCTCCTATATTATTAGAAATAAACTATGGGAAAACCTCATTGCCATTCATGAAAGCTATAAGGGATAGTAGTGGACCCAAATTTTCTAAGTTTGCGGGTGTTTCATCTATTTTAAACATAAAGTTGTTACCAATGAAATTGTATAATGTGTAACTGAAATTGTACAAGTTTCGACACGGCAAGCTCTATTTAGACTGTAGAGCTTGTCCTCAATACATGAATTAGCTATTACATGATCCTATTCTAGAATTATACACGATGAAAATTCAATCTTGCTAACACAGGTTTCCATTTACAAATCTTCGATCCTCGGATGTGAGTCTGCAGGACTATGTCTCTAATAATCTAATGGAGAGTCTTTACTTAGCCTCGAAATCTTCTTGCATTCCTTTCTCGCCCGATTTGGTACACTGATGCAAATTGCTGCTTATGAAGCCCACAATAGTTGCTTTAGGGATGTTGTTGTTCATTTTCTGATGCTTAGAAACTAATTAAGAGTGATATTTATATTTATCATCACATATTTAAACATTGTTCGATGACTTAAAGTGAAAAGTTAAAAACTCAATTGTTGGGGTTTTTAAAAGCTTGAAAACTCATAAATGATCTATGTGATTTATTAAATTTTTTGACAAATTGACGATTCAGATTCGCTGGGGACACCATTTTCAAGCTGTGGTTAAAATTTGAAGCTATTTGATGATGATTTGAGCTATTGGTGATGTTTTTGCCCCATTTTCGTGGGTTGAAACGCGTAGGAGATGAAACTTAATTTTTGTATAAGTTTGTATAATATTGTATAATTTTAAAAATGTAAAAATGTATACGAACATCGCTTATGCACTATTATACATTTTTATACAAGGTTGATATATTATGTACAATATGTGTATACTATTGTATATTGGATGTATATTCACTGATGCAAAAAAAAGTTGGCTATGCAGGTGAAAACTGAAAAAATGACTACATGGGTATAATATTTTGTGTTGGACATTATATTTCTGAAAAAAAAATGATTCTTAAACTTGAAATGATTTGGAATAAACATACGTTATTGTGTACAAAGACATAAACAAGAACAATTCTTGAGGATCTTTTATTAATATAATGCTCCTAACATATTTAGGAGTCTGAACTGATCAAGCTCAAGATTAGTTGCTTCTAATGTTACGTATGGCGACCCAGTACAAGTGGAATTGGGAAAATGAAATAGTAGTACATTACAAATTGTAGAAAATAATATTTCCCTCCTCAAGTGCATTACTCACATGTATCAAGATATAACAATGTTTCAGATCAAACTTTTAGGCCAATTTGATCGTTATTTCTATTAGTGTAAACGTGTAAATATAGGAAACAATATATTCCCTACCCATAATTAGAATATTTTCATATATTGTGTAAATATAATTATGGTAAGACTAGGATTCCTCTTTTGTATAGGCTTAGGATTCCTATTGTATAAGGGATGAATATTGTACTCTATATATACCTTGATATTAATGAAAGACTCCTCAAGGGAGATTAATATCATCTCACATGGTATCAAGAGCCAAATAAACAAAACCCTAAAAACCTTTCTCTTCCACAGCCGCCGGCTGCCTCTCCTACGCCGCGTCCCTCCCAGATTTTCTTCTTGTTTTTCGGGTTTTGTTCTTCCTTTCTTCTCTTCTCTAAATGGCTATCCTGATTCTTCCACACTTTCTGACGCCTCTACCTCCACAAATCCCACCACAAAGTCATCACCCCCGTTTTCATCCCGCCCTTACTGTTTCCAATATCAAGAACCATATTCCCATTGTTCTTGATCAAGAAAACAACCAGTATTCTCCCTGGGTTGAACTTTTTCGCAATCATGCATATCTCTATAACGTGCTTGACCATATTGATGACACTATTCCGCGCCCTACGGAGGTTGATGATTCTATCTGGCATCGTATCGACGCCGGCGTCAAACAATGGATATATGGTAGTATCTCTCAGGATTTGCACCTTACTATCATGAAATCTGACTCCACAGCCCTTGACTTGTGGAATCGTTTGGAGGAAATTTTTCAGACAACAAGCACACTCGTGCCGTGTATTTGGAAGAACAGTTCAACAAAACACGTCTTGAAAACTTCTCCAATGTCTCTGAGTACTGCAAGCAGCTTAAACTTCTAGCGGATCAACTCTCCAACATCGGCACGCCTGTCACTGACGATAAAATGGTGCTACAAATGATTTCTGGCCTTACTAAGGGCGAATATGATACTTTGGCCACCATAATTCAACAGGCAGATCCGCTACCGAGTTTTAACAAAGCTCGCTCACAATTGTTGCTCGAAGAAACCCGTCGTGCTAAGTAGGATAAGCACGCCCAGTAGGTGTTAGCTGTCGACACGCAACCCCAAGATCAGACGCCACCAGACAACTCCCAACGGTGGCAGGGCCGCGGCGGCAAGGGTGCAAAAGGCCGCGGCGGTAGAGGAGGCCGTGGTCGTGGCAAGGGCCGCGGTCAACAAAACCAACAACAGCAACATCAACAGAGATCGCAGAACAACTGGGCCGCGGCTCCTCAGCAGTTCGTCTACAGCGCCGCGGCGCCCAGTACAGAGCCGCGGCGCCCCAATTCAGAGCCGCGGTGCCAAGTCCATTCCAGTACCAGCAGCCATACAATCCGTATTCTTACCCCAGTTTATTAGGCCCCACTCCAGCCCCACAGCAGGCCCACTTCATGCAAGGTCAGGTCTCGCAGCCCTCCTCCGGCATGATACCCACTGAGTTGGGTCAGGCGTTCAGCACCCTCTCTATGCAACAGCCTGACAATACTTGGTACATGGACTCAGGCGCCACATCTCACGTCACCCAATCTGCAGGTACTATTCCTAAACTATTTAGTTTAAAGCATCCTCAATATGTTACAGTTGGTAGTGGACAACGCATTCCAGTTAAGGGTTATGGTACCTCTACACACAACCTCCTCATCCACCTTTCTCCCTCAAAAACACCTTATATGCCCCACACATGATTAAGAACCTCATATCTGTCCGCCAATTTACTCGTAATAATTGTCTCTGTGGATTTTGACCCTTTTGGTTTTACTGTGAAAGATCTTCATACGGGGACACCTCTTACGAGATGCAATAGCACGGTGGATCTCTATCCATTCACTTCCACCTCCGCTGCGCGCATCTTGCTCTCCCGTCACTCTAGCGGCTATTTCTTCTTCAACTTGGCATAATAGGCTTGGTCATCCAGGAGTCCCAGTTTTTAATTTTCTTAGAGGCAACAATTTCATTGCTTGTAATGGGAAACTTGCCCAAAATTGTGTTTCTTGCTCTTTAGGCAAACATATTCGTCTTCCGTTTAAATCATCTACTAGTGTTACATTTGCTCCATTTGATATCATACATGCCGATTTATGGACATCTCCTATCTCTAGTTCTCTCGGTCATAAATACTATCTTGTGTTGCTTGATGATTTTTCACACTACGTTTGGTTATACCCTCTTAAATTTAAATCGGAAGTGTTTGTCAAATTTCTTGAGTTTCGCAAGTTCATTCAAACACAATTTGGAAAAGGCATAAAATCATTTCAATGCGATAATGGTCGTGAATTCAATAACTCTATGTTTCACCGCTTTTGTACCAATAATGGCATGGTCTTTCGCTTCTCCTACCCTCACACCTCACCACAAAACGGTAAAGCTGAAAGAATCATCCGCACCATTAACAATATGATTCGCAGCCTATTGATTCATGCCTCCCTCCCTCCACCCTTCAGGGTATGCTGCTAAAAAGTCAGAATACACTCTAAATATTCTCCCTACTAGCACTCTTCACAATATGACCCCTACCGAAATCCTCTACCATAGAATCCCCTCTTATGATCATCTACGGATTTTTGGTTGTCTGTGCTATCCCAATGTTAGCTCCACCGCCCCTCACAAGCTCACTCCTAGGTTCACTCCATGTGTCTTTCTAGGATTCCCGCCGAACCATAGGGGCTATCTATGCTATGACTTGTCGACTCATCAGATCCACATATCTCGTCACGTCACATTCGACGAGACCACATTCCCGTTTTCGAATCTTCCAAAATTCCAAAAATAGGACTACTCATTTCTTGACGAGTCTGTCATCTCTCCCCTCATAATCGAACAACTCACATCCTCTGTTCCGTCGTTAGAGCCAATCTTTTGAAACACCGTCGACAGCGCCACAGCCCTGTGCTGAGGCGCCGCGGCGCCCAAACATCAGAGAAGCCTGTCAACCTTCTAACGCCGCGACTCTCGATCCAGGAGCTGCGTCGCCTTCGACGGCTTTGCCCCCACCTTCTCCTTATCCGACTTTACCCTCCATCTCAGACACCACTCCGCCACCCACTGTCCCTACCCATCCAATGGAAACTCGTTCAAAGCATAGAATCTTCAAACCCAAAGTCCATTTCAACTTGTCTGCCCAAAACATCTCTCCACTTCCAAAGAACCCAAAATTGGCCAAACAAGACCCTAATTGGAATGCGGCTATGTATGAGGAATTCAATGCTTTAACTAAACAGCACACGTGGGATCTAGTACCTAGACCTGAGGGGGTGAATGTCATTCGTTGTATGTGGCTATTTCATCACAAAGTTCGTAGACAATGGGGATCTTGAGAGGTATAAGGCCCGTCTTGTGGCTAATGGCACAAATCAGCAGGAGGGCATTAATTGTTGTGAGACTTTTAGCCCGGTTGTCAAACCGGCTACCATCCGCATAGTTTTGAGCATTGCCATAGGCAAACACTGGCCGATCCATCAGCTTGATGTGAAGAATGCATTCTTACATGGGGATCGGAGAGAGACAGTCTACATGCATCAGCCACCAGGGTTCACCCATCCAACAGCCTCTCACTATGTGTGCCGTCTCCGTAAGTCACTATATGGCCCGGCGGCCCCCGTGCGTGGTATGATCGCTTTGCCGGTATATCTTGCAGATTGGGTTTGTATGCAGCAAGAGTGATACATCACTTTTCATTTTTCATCGAGGTAGTAGCACTGCTTACTTATTACTTTACGTGGATGATATTGTTCTTACTGCCTCCTCCGACGGATTGAAAAATGAGATTATTGTCTTGCTCAAGTCCGAATTTGCAATGACTGATTTGGGGAAGCTGAGTTACTTTTTGGGGATAGCAAGTGACCAGTCCGCCAATCATATGTTCTTGTGTCGGCGTAAGTATGCGAAGAGATTGTGTACAGGGGCTAAGATGGCGACCTGCAAAGAGGTGCCTACTCCGCTTGATTCCAAATCTAAGCTCGGTGCTATGGATGGTGCTCCGCTCGATCCTACTCGTATAGGAGCCTTGCAGTGCACTTCGCATCTCACATTCACCGGGCCGGACATAACTTATGCTTGTTCAAACAGTGTGCTTATTCATGCATGCCCCCAGGGAGTCTCATTTCACTTGCTCTTAAGCGTATCATTCGATACATTAAGGGTACTCTTGATTATGGTTTGCACCTATACCCCTCTGCACCAGAAAGGTTGCTTTCATATACGGATGCAGATTGGGCAGGGTGTCCGGACACGCGATGCTCCACCTCCGGCTTTTGTGTTTTCTTAGGGGATAATCTGATTTCTTGGTCTGCCAAGCGACATGCTACCCTATCTCACTCCAGTGCCGAGGCTGAGTACAGAGGCATTGCAAATGTAGTAGCTGAGATTTGTTGGCTCAGAAATTAACTGTTAGAACTTCAGTGTCCTTTGCGTCAGGCATCTATTGTGTATTGTGATAACATCTCTGCCATCTATCTTTCTCATAATCCGGTTCAACATCAGCGAACCAAGCATATAGAGATAGACCTACACTTCGTTCGTGAGAAAGTTGCGTTAGGCCATGTCAGAGTGTTACATGTTCCATCATCCTATCAGTATGCATACATATTTACCAAAGGACTTCACAAACAGTTATTTCTTGACTTCGCATCCGCCTCGCCGTCCGGCCTCCTCCCTCTCCGACGAGAGGGGGTGTGTAAACGTGTAAATATAGGAAACAATATATTCCCTACCCATAATTAGAATATTTCCATATATTGTGTAAATATAATTATGGTAAGACTAGGATTCCTCTTTTGTATAGGCTTAGGATTCCTATTGTATAAGGGATGAATATTGTACTCTATATATACCTTGATATTAATGAAAGACTCCTCAAGGGAGATTAATATCATCTCACAATTAGATGTCAAGTGCTTCTTAAATATTGCTACACGTGTTGACTAAGGTAGCTTGGGATTAAAGACAACATTTAAAAGGATCATATCTAGGTCAAATTTGTAATTCCTTTGACTTCTTCCAAAACACAATTCTATAAAAGAAAAGCTATTGAACATTTCTGCAACGAAAGTAAAACATTTTTTTATTAACAGAAAAAAACTAAAAACTTCTTGATAAATTCCTAATGCGCTTTGCGCTCTTATCTTAATTACATCAGAGAGGAATCCAACCTCTTCAAGTTCTGTGATAACTCTAATTTATTTGATGTCCACCACCCTTCCCCTCCTCCTTCCTCCGTTAGTTTAGCTGTAACGGTAGAAGACGAGGCTTGCAAATGCAGCCCGGAACTAGTTGTTGCTTGTGAGGTATGAAAAAATATCGTATTTAAAATCCCGTTCATTTAGCAATTTACCCCAAGGAATACAAAATATTTGAAGCCCAAAGTTATAAAATAAGTTCGTACAATTTGTAAGGAGGGAGAGAAACGTTAATCTCATTCCTTTGGACATGATTCTATTTTCTAAAGGGCTTAAGCTTATGTACAGACAATACAAATTCCTAGAAATTATAAATATGAAGAAGATGAGGATATAATTGTAGTTTTAAGTATTTAAAAAAGAAGAAGTGACACATGTCATGATCCTACTAGTGCGTGTCATATACTTGTAAGGAAAAAGTGGTTATTTAATACAGATCTGACTACAAGATGGGAAGTAAACTATATATTAAACTTTTTATTAATAAATGTTCGTTTATAATAATATTTAACTATAACAATCATATTTTATATGAAATCGATCTTTCATATTCTCTATCACAACATTTCGTTGTAGCAGCTAAATAGTATCGAAAGAAACGCCGTTGTTATAGACAGATTTGACTGTATATATATGCGATGTGAACCTTGAACTGCTCGGCTAGTCATCTCACATAATCTTGACACTTGATCTATTTAAATTTCTAAATTAGCATTCTCGTCGTTCTTTCCGTAATCTTTTAATTGGGAATTGAAGGTTTCCCCTTGAATTATTCCTTTTACTTGTTCATGTACTCAATAATGATGTAATGTTCTTGACCTAGTCAAAAATTAATTAAGTTGACAATGTTAAGCTTATACCATGCTATTATAAATATCATAATTTATAATCTCAGTTCCCTCACCAAGAAATACAAAAGAAAATTGTTACCTAGCAAGACATGGCAAAATACACAGCCTTCGTTGCCCTAGTCTTATGTCTTCTCGTTGTCGCTGCTACTGGTGAGTCTACAACTTCTTAAGTAGGCACACTCAATTTTTAAGTAAAACTTTATCCATCTTAAAATGCACATGCATGTATAGAGATGGTATAGATTTATTTACCTTTCCGACTCTACGACCTATAATTACTAGACACATATTTTATATTTTTTGACAGCAAGCACATGAGAATATTTTGTTAGAAGATTAGCTATATTCTCTCTTCTTTCTGTTCGGAATTGTCCCAACAAAGTATCAAAGCATTTTTTTTGGTAATTTCAATTTATACTAAAAAATGTCTTTTTATTTATTCTATTCGTATAAACAAATGAGTTTTTATTTCAAGCGGGTTCCAATAAATCATGTCATCAAGAACAAAAAAGGGATATTAATATACAAAAGTTTTCAAATAAATAAATGTGTCGTTCATTTCGAACAAGACTAAAGAAAAAGTCATGTAAATTGAGATAGAAATCTTTCTTCAATTCGTTTATAAAGATAATCAGGGAGTATATGCTAATTCAGTACTTATTCTTGGTTTGCAAATTTTATGTTTTATGTAGAAATGCAAATGGCAGAAGGAAAATACTGTTGGAAGAAAAGTAACAAATGGAATGGACCTTGCCAATATTCTTACAAATGTAGCCAGCATTGCAAGCACTGGTTTGGAGCTGAATATGGTATTTGTAAGAAATATCAATGGGGACACAAGGAAAATTATGCTTGTTATTGCTACTCTCCTTGCCATTAATCACAAGGAACTTTAAAGTCTCAAGACCTGTCTTTTGACCATAAAAAACAAAAAGCTATCTATCTATGGATATGTAATAAATATTAGTTGTTATGATTATGTTTGTGTGACAATGTAATAAGGTTGATCGAAGGTTGCACCCTCTCAATCATCTTTTCCTGAATAAATATATATGTTGTTTTCATTTTATGAGAACTATGATTTTATTGTTAATATATAATGTTTTGTGTTTTCAATATTGTTGTGCAATTGAATCTAGCATTTTAAATGTATCAATGAATAATCGATGCTTACACTTTTTTTTGGTCAAATATTTTTTTTATCAATCAAGTGACAAGTTTCTACACAGCAAGCTCTGTTTAGACTATAGAGCTTGTCCTCAATACATGATTTGCTATTACAGGATCCTATGCTAGAATTATACACGATGAAAATTCAATCTTGCTAACATAGGTTTCCATTTACAAATCTTCGATCCTCAGATGTGTAAAGTCCTGAATTTTTTTTAAAAAAAAATACATAACAGACCACTTCCTCACGTTCCTAAAATTTTGCAACACATACACACACTCACAAAGACACAAACACACACACAACACACACATACACCTATAATAAAAAAAAAAAACAGTGACATAGTTCATTGGTGAGGGAAAGAGAGAGCAAAACATTTGCAGAGAAAAAAAAAAGAGAGAGTGGTTTTAGTAGAAGAAACACAAACAGAAACTATAGAGAGAAAACTACACACAGTGAAAGGAAAATATTGAGAGAATTAAGGAGTCCCAAAAAGGTTTGGTTGAAAGATAAGTTGGAGTTGAGATTTTGTTCGCGGTTACGAAGAAACAAAGGTGTTCTTTACCGATTTGTACAGTTTTTACGTTATACGTTCTGCCCTTCCGAATTTCGGTCGATCCAAGGCAAAAACTTTAAACAGCGATAACTCTCAAACCGTATGTCGGTTTTGGCCCCTTTTGGACTCAATTTGACCATGAAAAATAGATGTACAACACTGAAAAATTTAGTCCTATTCTAACAAGGATAACTCAACAAAAACAGTCCGTAATTACATGACTCAAACTTGTTACAAGACAATACTTATATCAATTAATTCATCACAAGTGAGTGAGAAAACTCACCTTTGTTTCTTCGTAACCGCGAACAAAACCTCAACTCCAACTTATCTTTCAACCAAACCTTTTCGGGACTCCTTAATTCTCTCAATATTTTTCTCTCACTGTGTGTAGTTTTCTCACTATAGTTTCTGTTTGTGTTTCTTCTACTAAAACCACTCTCTCTATTTTTTTCTCTGAAAATGTTTTGCCCTCTCTTTCCCTCACCACTGAACTATATCACTATTTTTTCATTATAGGTGTATGTGTGTGTTGTGTTTTGTGTGTGCTGTGAGTGTGTGTATGTGTTGCAAAATGTTAGGAACGTGAGGGAGTGGTCTGTTATGTGTTGTTTTGTTTTTTTATTTTTTATTTTTCTGGACTTTACATTCTCCCCTCCTTAAACAACATTCGTCCTCGGATGTGAATAAGGTCATAACACTCGCACATAGACATGCAAACTGCACACACATGAAACACAACTTAACATATTTTATTACCTTACTAAAACAGGAATGGATATTTGACTTTCATCGCGTCTTCGGCCTCTCAGGTTTCTTCTTTTGTGGAATGATTTCTCCATAGGACTTTTACGGAAACAATATCTTTATTCCTAAGGCGCTTGATTTGTCTATCCAAAGATTTCTATCGAAATTTCTTCGTATTGAATCTCTTCATTCGAACTATCTCTTGGGGTCGGATGACATGGCTTGGATTTGGATCGTGCAAGTATTTTCGTAACATTGACACATGGCTTCTAATTCTTGTGGAAGTGCTAGTTTGTAAGCCACATTCTCTACTCTTCGTAAGATCTCATATGGTCCAATAAAACTTGGGCTCAAATTCCTTTTCTTTCCAAATCGCATCACCCCTTCATTGGATAGACCTTTAAAAACACTTTCTCCCCTTCTTGAAATTCGAGATCTCTTTTGTGATGATCCGCATAAGACATATGGTGGCTATGATCTATCTTGATCTCGCTCCCCAATTATCTGCACTTTGTCATTTATTTCTTGAATGACTTCGGGTCCGAACAAGTAGTGTTTCGCCCACCTCGAACCACCCAAGTGGAGATCTACATTTGCCCATACAATGCTTCGAACGGAGCCATCTGTATACTTGAATAGAAACTATTGTTGTATGCAAACTAAATTAGACATAGGTGATCCAACCAGTTGCCCCGAAAGTCCAATACACAAGACCGTAACATGTCTTCCAATGTTTGAATTATTCGTTCAGCTTGTCCATCTGTTTACGAGTGGAAAGTTGTGCTCAACTTAACCTTTGTCCCGAGGCCCTGCTGAAAACTTTTCCAAAAGTTTAAGGTAAACTGGGAACCCCTATCCGAAATAATTTGTAATGGAATCTCGTGTAACCTCACTATCTCTTTCAAATAAATCTATTCATAATACGGTGCCTGATATGTAGTCTTGACCGGTAGGAAATGGGATGACTTTGTAAACCGATCTACAATCACCCAGATAGATTATAACCTTTTCGAGTTTTTGGTAAACCATTAACAAAATCCATATGAATCGCTTCCCATTTCCACATGGGGATACTAATGTCCTGAAGGAGTCCACTAGGTTTTTGATGTTCGGCTTTTACCTGTTGACACGTAAGACACCTTTCGATAAACTCTGCAACATCTCTCTTCATTCCGTCCTACCAGTAATTTTCCTTGAGATCTTGATACATTTTCGTTGATCCTGGATGAATGGAATACCTGGTATTGTGACCCTCATTCAAGATCCTCTTTCTTAGTTTTCTCACCTTAGGAACACATAACCTACCCTTATACCGAAGGGTACCGTCATTTTCCCATAATGTAAACTGTGAAGGTTTTCCTCATTGAATCTTCTCCTGAAACCTAACAAACTCTATATCCTCAAACTGACTTTCTTTTATTTCCGAAGCTAAGGCAGACTGAGAGGTATCATGCACCACCACCCTGCCTTCGCCGACCTCAATTAAACTAACCCCGAGGTTTCCAAATTTTTGTACCTCACGAACAATACCTCTCTTTTGTATTGTCAAGTGGGCCAAGCTGCACATTGATCTCCTACTGAGTGCGTCATCCACCGCGTTAGCTTTTCCAAGATGGTAAAGAATGCTAAGCTCATAATCCTTAAGCAACTCTAACCATCTCCTTTGTCGGAGATTCAGAACCTTTTGTGTGGTTATGTACTGTAAACTCTTGTGATCTGTAAATATATCTACATGCACCCCATACAAATAGTGTCTCCATATTCATAAGACAAACACTACCGCGGCCAATTCCAAGTCATGAGTTGGATAATTTTTCTCATGTATCTTCAATTGTTGAGATGCATATGCAATAACTTTTCCAAGCTGCATCAAGACACATCCTAACCCAACCTTAGAGGCATCACAATAGACTGTGAATCCTTTTTGTCCCGATGGTAAGGTTAAGACTGGTGCAGTAGTTAATAACTCCTTCATTTTCTGAAAACTTGCCTCACACGCCTCTGACCACTAGTACTCAACCGATTTCTGAGTCAATCGGGTCAAGGGAGCAGCGAGACTAGAGAAACCTTCTACAAATCTTCTATAATACCCAGCCAAACCCAAGAAACTCCTAATTTCTGTCGGAGTGGTAAGACTTGGCCATATCTTCACGACTTATATCTTTTGGGGGTCTACCAAAACTCCATCCTTTGACACAACATGGCCCAAGAAAGCCACCCTTTCCAACCAAAATTCACATTTTGAAAATTTAGCATAAAGTGTCTCTTGTCTTAAGATTTGAAGCACTAACCTTAGATGCTCCTCATGTTCTTCAACACTCTTGCTATAAATTAGAATATCATCGATGAATACAATCATGAACAAATCTAAGAATGGTTTGAAGATTCTGTTTATGAGATCCATAAAAGTTGTAGGGGCATTGGTTAACCCAAAAGACATAACCAAGAACTCATAATGGCCATATCGGGTCCTAAAGGTTGTTTTGGGTATATCATCAGGATTTACTTCCAACTGGTGATATCCCAAATGGAGGTCAATCTTGGAAAAATAACTGGCTCCCTGAAGTTGGTCAAAAATATCATCAATTCTTGGTAATGGGTACCGGTTCTTGATCGTGACCTTATTGAGTTGTCAATAATCAATGCACATTCGGAGTGAACCATCTTTCTTCTTCACAAAAAGGACTGGTGCACTCCAGAGGGAAACACTAGGCCTTATAAAGCCCTTATCCAGAAGATCTTTCAATTGTTCTTTTAACTCCCGCAATTCAACTGGGGCCATTCGATATGGAGGAATGAAAATGGGTCTTGTACTCGGAATTAATTCTATAGCAACAGTATGTACCTCTAGGGACTCTTTTTGGGTATAGCCAAATAAGATTATTCCACCTCGTGACTTCTTAATATCTTTGGATCCCTAAGGTAGGAAATAAGCTGACTCGAGGGTGTCCCAATCCTACCCCTTACAAAACTTCCGATTCCCCGGGAAAAGATTATTTTACAACCTTTTCCGGCAATCCAATATGGCATAACATGCTGACAGCCAATCCATACCCAAAATAATATCAAAGTCTACCATATCAAGTAATACTAAGTCTGCTATTGTTCATCTACCATTTACCTCTAACGGAAAATTTTTAATTACTCGAGAGGCCCAAACTGTGGTCCCAACTGGTGTCATGACTTCAAAGGGTTCACTTAAACAAGAAGGTTCTACATGTAGACTCTTGAAAAACCCATCGACACTTACAAAAATGTAGAGCCGGGATCATATAATACAAGTGCAGGAATACTTGAGACCAACAAAATATATGTGACTACCGCATTAGATGCCTCTGCCTCATTCCTCTGGGGAAAAGCGTAGAGTCAGTTAGGATTGTTGGATTGTTAACCTCCCTGACTCTGTTGGGACTGGTTGCCCTAATTTCCCTTGTGGGCAGCTGTGGTCGCTTCTGACCTCCCATCAGAAAACTGTGTTTGGATTCTCTTCTTGCAATCTTTGACATAGTGGTCTGGTTCTCCACAGTTATAACAACCTTTCTGTGAGAACCTGCATTTTCCAAAAATTTTCCTTTCACAAACCTTACAAACTGGTTTGTCACTCCCTGCGTTGGGGTTGGTGGCCTTGGCATTGCTACCTTGATGATTGAACCATTTATGCCCTTGGAGTCTGTAATGAGGCTGGCTCAATTTTGAATAACACATACTACCTTCTTGCCTCTGGCTTTGATTCTGATTAAAGGATTTCGACGATCGAAACCTCTTCTGTGAATACTCTCTTTTTGCTTTAGCAAAACTTTCTACCCCCATTGACATATCGACGATCTGAAGGTAAGTCCGATCATTGGCTGATGCCACTACCTCTCTGCCAAGTTTGGGTTTAAACCCTCAACAAATCTTTTGACCTTCTCCCTTTTGGTAGGAATAATGTGTGTTGTATGCAGACAATCGCATGAACTGGGTGTCGTATTCGTGCACACTACGGTCTCTTTGTTTTAACTGTTCAAACTCATGTCTGAGTGCATATTTTTCGGAGTTAGGCATGTACTTTTCAATAAATGCGGCTCTGAACTCCCCCCACGTCATCGGTGGTGACATCAGGGGATGATTTCTTCTAATATTTCTCCACTACACCCCCGCGTCGTCCACTAAACGTATGCCCACCAAATTGACGCCATGCATCTCTACATATCCCAAGGTAAATAGTAAGTCTTTTACCTCATCGAAAATCACTATCGGGTTGGACTTGGAGTCCTTCTCCGTGAAGATAGGTTCCCTTCTCCTTATAAAATTCGCCCATAGTCTATCTGGTACTGACTGAGCTCCTACATCTTTGGCTAGTGGTGCAGTCAGAACTAGTTCCTGGACCGGCGGGTTCTGGGTCGGGGTCATAACTGGGACACTGGGTGTAGGCTGAACCATGTGTGGGGCTACAACTGTTATCAACTCTATGAGTCTAGCTAACTTTTGTCCCGCCGTTTCCTGGCCGCTTGACTCTCATTTTCTTTAATATTTTCCACGCTATCTTGAGATACCGCTCTTTCAACCGGAGGTATAGGAGCTTTATGGTGGACTTCTTCTTGAGCCCTTGATTCCTATACCGTAACTCTTGGGGGTTGACATTGTCCCCTCTCTTTTCCCCGGGTATTTCTGATCAACCTCTGTAACATCGATACTTGTGAATCTACCATTTTTTGTAAAGATAAGTGCGTCCATATTTTAGAAGACATGACGTCTATTTTTATTTCTATGAGCACTTCCCTCTTGGTTGGAACTGGCATTGTAACCATATCCACAAAAATAAATGTTAGTTAGTTTATCATTGCACAATCCCCTTTCATAATCCTTTGAAGGAGGTAGTACGAGAACCAAGTCTTTGAAAAGACTCAAGATAGGCACGAGGAGAGTATGAAGGATGTGAAACTGTTTAGGATGTTATCCCGTTCACTTATTACTAAGGTGGCGCGCATACCATCGCATTAAGTAACCGTTCAAACACCCAACTTAAAGAAATTTCCTAGAATCTCCTTACCTGGTTTAACTTTGATACCAACTTGTCATGCCCCGACTTTACTCAAGTCTTCCCTTAGGGCGTAATGGCACCTAGAAACTATCCCCTCCCAGACGAACTATTTACTTCTTTCTTCCTAAATTAAATATGTATCTAGGTGCGGAAATAATATAAATATATACTTCTTCAGTGAAGGCATAAGTCCATACTCGTGCATACATAAATTTTTCTGGACTCAATGGAAGTTCAAATACAGAATAAAAATATCTGAATCTTAAAAGGAACAGGGCATTTCCCGAGATAACGAAATTTAGTTCTTCAACCTACTAATTCAAGAAAGACCATCACCAAATCCGGAGCAATGGATTGGTGGAACAGTGAGGCTGCGGGACGATCGCTAGCCCTGTTGCGGAGTTTTCCCTTTATCGCGATTACCTGAAATTGTTCGATCGCCTTGTTTCTTATCTAACATATTTCAGGTAAGTGCGATAAAGGAAAAACTCCGCAACAGGGCTAGCGATCGTCCCGCAGCCTCACTGTTCCACCAATCCATTGCTCCGGATTTGGTGATGGCCTTTCATGAATAAGTAGGTTGAAGAATTAAATTTCGTTATCTTGGGGAATGCCCCACATGAGACTGTTCCTTTTAAGATTCAGTTGTTGTTATTCTGTATTTGAACTTTCATTGAGTCTAGAAAAATTTATGGATGCATGAATATGGGCTCGTGCTTTCACTGAAGAAGTATATGTTTATATTTATTGCCCAGGTGCCATCACGCCCTAAGGGAAGACTTGAGTAAAGTCGGGGCATGACAAGATGTGAGTCTACAAGACTATGTCTCTAATAATCTGAATGAAGAGTCTTTACTTAGCCTGAAATCTTCTTGCATTCCTTTCTGCCCAAATTTGGTACACTGTTGCAGATGCTATGAAGCCCACAATAGTTGCATTAGGCATGTTGATGTTTATTTTCTGATGCTTAGAAACTAATTGAGAGTGATATTTATATTTATCATCACATATTTAAACATTGTTCGATGACTTAAAGTGAAAAGTTAAAAACTCAATTGTTGGGGTTTTTAAAAGCTTGAAAACTCATAAATGATTTATGTCATTTATTAAACTTTTTGACAAATTGATGATTGAGATTCGTTGGGGACACCATTTTCAAGCTGTGGTTAAAATTTGAAGCTATTTGATGAAGATTTGAGCTATTGGTGATGTTTTTACCCCATTTTCGTGGGTTGAAACGCGTAGGAGATGAAACATAATTTTTGTATAAGTTTGTATAATATTGTGTAATTTTAAAAATGTAAAAATGTATACAAACATCGCTTATGCACTATTATACATTTTTATACAAGGTTGATATATTATGTACAATATGTGTATACTATTGTATATTGGATGTATATTCACTGATGCGAAAAAAAGTTGGCTATGAAGGTGAAAACTGAAAAAATGACTACATGGGTGTAATATTTTGTGTTGGACATTATATTTTTGAAATTTTTTTGATTCTTAAACTTGAAATGATTTGGAATAAACATACGTTACTGTGTACAAAGACATAAACAATAACAATTCTTGAGGGTCTTTTATTAATATAATGCTCCTAACATATTTAGGAGTCTGAACTGATCAAGCTCAAGATTAGTTGCTTCTAATGTTACGTATGGCGACCCAGTACAAGTGGAAATGGGAAAATGAAATAGTAGTACATTACAAATTGTAGAAAATAATATTATCCTCCTCAAGTTCATTACTCATTAATAGTAAATTTAAGCATGTATCAAGATATAACAATGTTTCAGATCAAACTTTTAGGCCAATTTGATCGTTATTTCTATTAGATGTCAAGTGCTTCTTAAATATTGCTACACGTGTTTGATAGAATTCATGAAAGTCTTTTATTCATAACATGAATTCTTATAAAGCAATAACAAGATAATAAAATAAGACTACTCTTGAGAGCTAAAAGTGCAAGTAAAAGAAAAACAAGTAAAGCCCTTTATATAGGGTCTATTACATGAGATACAAATGTGTTTTTCCAATGTGGGACAAAAGCAAATGCTAATATCTCCTCTCAAACTCGCGATGGTGTAGACAGAAGCATCGAGAGTTTGCCAAGAAAGAACCGGTGACGCTTTAAGGTATGCGCCTTTGTGAAGAAATCTGCAAGTTGCATCGAAGATGAGACAAATGGCAAGGATAGAGTGCGCTGTTGTAGATGATATCGAATAATATGACAATCAATCTCAATATGCTTGGTACGTTCATGAAAGACCGTGTTGTGCGCAATCTGAATAAAACTCTTATTATCACAATACATCGGTGTTGGTGAAGAAAGAGAGACACCCATATCAACCAATAACCGACGTAACCATATAATCTCAAACGTAGTAGAAGCCATAGCACGATACTCTGCCTCAGTTGAAGAGCGAGAAACCACATCTTGTTTCTTACTTTTCCATGAGATGAGTGAATCTCCTAAAAATACACAATAACCAGTAGTTGATTTCCGATCAGTTAGGTCACCAGCCCAATCAGCATCAGAAAATGCACGAAGCTCCAAGGATGAGGTCGATGGAAACAAGAGACTCTGATAAATCGTTCCTCAAAGATAGCGAAGAATACGCATAACTGCAGCCCAATGTACAGATGTAGGAGAGCAAACAAACTGACTGACAATGTGAACAACATATGCAATGTTAGGGCGAGTAATGGTGAGGTACACCAGACTCCCTACAACTGAACGATATAAAGTGGGATCAGGAAGAGGATCCCTGTCAGTAGGTGTATATCGAACATTAACCTCAAGAGGAGAGTCAACTATACGAGTATCTGTGAGACGGGCCCGATCAATAATAACTGCAGTGTACTTAGACTGAGAGAGAAGATATCCCTTCTCAGAATAAGCTACCTCAATGCCTAAAAAGTAACGTAGATGACCTAAATCTTTCATCTCAAAATGGCGAGATAAAGTAGATTTTAGGTTTGCAATACCATCAATATCATCACCTGTAATGATCATGTCATCAACATACAACAAAAGCAAAATACAACATGCAGGGGATGATTTAACAAATAACGCCGAATCATGAAAGCTGGAAATAAACCCAAGAGATGATACTACAGTGGAGAACTTGTCGAACCAAGCTCTTGGAGCTTGTTTGAGACCATACAGAGCTTTCTTAAGCCTGCACACTTGTCCCGGACTATGTGAAACACCAGGTGGAGGACCATGTAGACTTCTTCTTGAAGATCCCCATTTAAAAAAGCATTTTTAACATCCATTTGTGAAATATGCCAATGATGAACAAAGGCCACTACAATAAGAACCCGGACAGATGTCATCTTTGCAACAGTTGCAAAAGTCTCTTCATAATCCATACCATATTCTTGAGCAAAACCCTTTGCAACCAAACGAGCTTTATATCACTCAATAAAACCATCAGACTTTGTCTTAATCTTGTACACCCATCGAGAACCAATCGTTTTCTTACCAGTCGGTAGAGAAACCAAATCTCAAGTACCAGTTTTGTTCAAAGTAGTCAGTTCCTCATTCATAGCCTCTTGCCAAAGAGGATCACGAGCTTCCTCAGAGTAGGATGTAGGCTCACAAAGAGAATTAATAGAAACTAGAAAGGAAGCGAATGATGGAGCATAGCAAGAATAATCAAGATCGGATACCTGAGTAGATCGTAGAGTGCGTTTAGGATAGCGAAGTGGATCTGGATCTGCAACCACAAGAGGTTCTGAAATAGGCGTAGGAGGGGGCTGAGTATCAATATCATGGGACCTGCCAGAAGACTGAGAAGGAATATATGATATAGATGTAGAATCAGATGGACAATCAGCATCAAAGGGATCAATATCAATAAGGTCAGATTTTGTCATGCCATGTGAGGTAGGTGGGATGGAAAAGAAAGGAACATGTTCAATAAAGGAAACATTACGAGACACATAAAATTTTCCAGAAATTGGATCATGATAACGATAACCTTTCTGCCCAACCCCATATCCAAGAAAAACACAAATGGCAACACGAGAAAATAACTTAGTATGCTCTGCATGTGGACGTAGAACAAAACATGTAGAACCAAAAACTCTCAAATGGGAATATAGTGGGGTGTGACCAAATAGTCTAGCATACGGAGAAATTCCAGAATTATGAGAGGTAGGGATCCTATTAATAAGATAAATAGATGTAAGGACAGCTTCTCCCCAAAATTCACTAGGTACACTAGCGGACAAAAGCATGGATCTAGCTGTCTCAACAATATGCCTATATTTTCTCTCGGCTACCCCATTTTGTTGGGGTGTATTAGTACAAGAAGACTGATGTATTGTACCATCAGCTTTGAAAATACCAGAAAGATCCCCACTAGTATATTCACCTCCTAAATCAGCCCAAAAACATTTAATAATGGCAGAATGTTGAGTTTTCACATAGGCTTGAAACTCAAAGATAAGTATGAACAAAATCGAGCGTATTTTCAACAAATAAACCCAATAATGACGAGTATAATCATCAATAAAGGAAACATAATATCTAGAGCGACCCTTAGTAGGGATAGGTGATGGCCCCCAAACATCTGAATGAACTAGATCAAATGGTGCAGAAGAAGTAGAAGTAATAAGATTAAAAGGCAAAGCAAAAAAATTTCCAAGTTTACATCCACTACAATCAGAAATATCATCGGATTGTAAATCACTAAGAACACCAG
Source organism: Anisodus tanguticus (assembly GCA_034509755.1). NCBI lineage: Eukaryota > Viridiplantae > Streptophyta > Magnoliopsida > Solanales > Solanaceae > Anisodus > Anisodus tanguticus. The sequence continues at coordinate 10,199,525 of CM067543.1, read as the reverse complement.
TATTACACATAAAACGCAGGCGAGAACCTGATACATGACCAAGTCTAGAGTGCCACAAATAAAACTTCGAAGAGGAATTTGTTAAATAAAAAGAAGACAGATTAACAGGCATAGTTGTTGCATGAGTAGGAAGATGCAGCTCATCCAAAACATATAGACCTCTCCCCTTTCTACGCCCTGTCCCAATCACTCTCTTGGGTTTTAGATCCTACACATAACAAGAATTAGGGAAGAGTCCAATAAAACATCAAGAGTCACATATTTGACCAGCAGAAGCAAGATTCATATATAATTTTGGAATGCAATAAACATCAGGTAATGATATAGTGGATGTATGAATGGTGCCAATGTCTGTCAATGGCATAGGTGTGCCATCCGCAATCACAACAGAAGTGGAAGGGGGGTCAGAAGACATAGATACAAAGACGGAAGAATCATGAGACATATGATTTCTAGCTCCAGAGTCCAAGATCCAAGAAGACGAAATGATACCTGAATCAATAGATGGTAATGAGCCAGAAGGAACAGAAAGTGCATAAGACTGAGAATTCTGTTGAAACTGTTGGAAGGCGAGGAACTTCTGAAATTGGTCAGCTATAGAATCAGTACTGTGACTCACAGAGGCTCCTGAAGATGGGTGATCAATAGAGGGCACAAAGGCAGCCTGAGTCGGTGGATACGAGTTTTGGAATTGACCCCCAGAATATGGCTTATGTTGAGAAGGATTCTGTCCTTGTCCCGAATGTGGAGGCTTAGAACCTAATGTCTTCCGTAGCTCAGGACATTGATTCTTCCAGTGTCCTGGTTTCTTGAAATAATTACAATTACCCATGATAGATGTTCTATACTGGTGTGTAGGGGCTGCAAGGACCGGTGCAGACGAAGGAGTTGCCAGTACAAAAGTAGAAGCCTTATGTACCCCTTTTAGAGTCTTCAAACATGTTTCTTCAGCCATAAGTTCATTTACCACATCTTCAACAGATGGTAAGGGTTTGCGTTGCAACAAGCCTGAACGACAATTCTCAAATTTTGATCGAAGACCCATCAATAGCTGAACAAGACGATCTTCATCTCTGCATTTAATATAAGCATCGCATGCTTGCAATTCAATGAGATTCTCATCATAGCTAACTGATCCCACAAAGTGGTCATTGCACATAAATAATCTTGAATGCCCAAGTCATTTCGTACTAGTGCACAAATTTAATACTGTAACTGATATTAAACAGCAAAATTATTCTACACAAACAATCTTGACAGATAATCCCAAATCTCTTTAGCAGTTTTGAACTTAGCCAATTGAACACCAATTCTTTGTTCAACAGAGTTATTAATCCAAGTAATAATCTTTGAATTATTGATCTCCTAAGTCCTAAATAATTCATCAAAATTTTCATCTCCAATTTTAGGGCATTTGGTTTTTCCAGACATAAAATCCCAAAGCCCCTTTCCCTTAAGAAAATTTACCATGACATAGCTCCAATAGGAATAATTTTTTCCATTTAACCGAACACCAATAGTTTGCAAAGAATCATCAGCTCCAGCCATTATGAATTTTAAACAGAAAAATCCCAAATAACAAGCAAGAATCCCAAATAACAAGCAGGAATCCCAAATAACAAGCACCAAAATAAAAAAGGGCAGATCTCACCAATAAGATGCGGAAGCCAAGAAGACGAAACTCAGATGTAGAAGCCAAGATCAGAACGAGCACGAGCAGCCAAAACGAGCACGAGCTTCCAAAACAAGCCAAAAAATAATTTAAGTGATACCAGAGGCGTGCTACATACGAACCCCCAACTAACTCACCGCGGAGTTGGATCCGCGATCGAGCTAAAAATATTAACTTGTGCTCTTGGCTCTGATACCATGATAGAATTCATGAAAGTCTTTTATTCATAACATGAATTCTTACAAAGCAATAACAAGATAATAAAATAATACTATTCTTGAGAGCTAAAAGTGCAAGTAAAAGAAAAGCAAGTAAAGCCCTTTATATAGGGTCTATTACATGAGATACAAATGTGTTTTTCCAATGTGAGACAAAAGCAAATGCTAATAGTATTGACTAAGGTAGCTTGCGATTAAAGACAACATATAAAAGGATCATATCTAGGTCAAATTTGTAATTCCTTTGACTTCTTCCAAAACTCAATTCTATAAAAGAAAAGCTATTGAACATTTCTGCCACGAAAGTAATACATTTTTTTTATTAACAGAAAAAAACTAAAAACTTCTTGATAAATTCCTAATGCGCTTTGCGCTCTTATCTTAATTACATCAAAGAGGAATCGAACCTCTTCAAGTTCTGTGATAACTCTAATTTATTTGATGTCCATCACCCTTCCCCTCCTTCCTCCGTTAGTTTAGCTGTAACGGTAGAAGACGAGGCTTGCAAATGAAGCCCGGAACTAGTTGTTGCTTGTGAGGTATGAAAAAATATCGTATTTAAAATCCGGTTCATTTAGCAATTTACCCCAAGGAATACAAAATATTTGAAGCCCAAAGTTATAAAATAAGTTCGTACAATTTGTAAGGAGGGGGAGAAACGTTAATCTCATTCTTTTGGACATGATACTATTTTCTAAAGGGCTTAAGCTTATGTACCGACAATACAAATTCCTAGAAATTATAAATATGAAGAAGATGAGGATATAATTGTAGTTTTAAGTATTTAAAAAAGAAGAAGTGGCACATGTCATGATCCTACTAGTGCGTGTCATATACTTGTAAGGAAAAAGTGGTTATTTAATACAGATCTGACTACAAGATGAGAAGTAAACTATATATTAAACCTTTTATTAATGAATGTTCGTTTATAATAATATTTAACTATAACAATCATATTTTATATGAAATCGATCTTTCATGTTCTCTATCACAACATTTCGTTGTAGCAGCTAAATAGTATCGAAACAAACGACGTTGTTATAGACAGATTTAACTGTATATATATGCGATGTGAACCTTGAACTGATCGGCTAGTCATCTCACATAATCTTGACACGATCTATTTAAATATCTAAATTAGCATTCTCATCGTTCATTCCGTAATCTTTTAATTGGGAATTGAAGGTTTCCATTTGAATTATTCCTTTTACTTGTTCATGTACTCAATAATGATGTAATGTTCTTGACCTAGTCAAAAATTAATTAAGTTGACAATGTTAAGCTTATACCATGCTATTATAAATATCATAATTTATAATCTCAGTTCCCTCACCAAGAAATACAAAAGAAAATTGTTACCAAGCAAGACATGGCAAAATACACAGCCTTCGTTGCCTTAGTCTTATGTCTTCTCGTTGTCGCTGCTACTGGTGAGTCTACAACTTCTTAAGTAGGCACACTCAATTTTTAAGTAAAACTTTAACAATCTTAAAATGCACAAGCATATATAGAGATGGTATAGATTTATTTATTTTTCCGACTTTACGACCTATACTTACTTGACACATATTTTATATTTTTGGACAGCTAGCACATGAAAATATTTTGTTAGAAGATTAGCTATATTCTCTCTTCTTTCTGTTCGGAATTGTCCCAACAAAGTATCAAAGCATTTTTTTTGGTAATTGAATTTATACTAAAAAATGTCTTTTTTATTTATTCTATTCTTATAAACAAATGAGTTTTTATTTCAAGCGGGTTCCAATAAATCATGTCATCAAGAACAAAAAAGGGATATTAATATACAAAAGTTTTCAAATAAATAAATGTGTCGTTCATTTCGAACAAGACTAAAGAAAAAGTCATGTAAATTGAGATAGAAATCTTTCTTCAATTCGTTTATAAAGATAATCTGGGAGTATATGCTAATTCAGTACTTATTCTTGGTTTGCAAATTTTATGTTTTATGTAGAAATGCAAATGGCAGAAGGAAAATACTGTTGGAAGAAAAGTAACAAATGGAATGGACCTTGCCAATATTCTTACAAATGTAGCCAGCATTGCAAGCACTGGTTTGGAGCTGAATATGGTATTTGTAAGAAATATCAATGGGGACACAAGGAAAATTATGCTTGTTATTGCTACTCTCCTTGCCATTAATCACAAGGAACTTTAAAGTCTCAAGACCTGTCTTTTGACCATAAAAAACAAAAAGATATCTATCTATGGATATGTAATAAATATTAGTTGTTATGATTATGTTTGTGTGACAATGTAATAAGGTTGATCGAAGGTTGCACCCTCTCAATCATCTTTTCCTGAATAAATATATATGTTGTTTTCATTTTATGAGAACTATGATTTTATTGTTAATATATAATGTTTTGTGTTTTCAATATTGTTGTGCAATTGAATCTAGCATTTTAAATGTTTAAAAGAATTAAATTTATAAATGGATTTACTTTGGACAATGAACTATATATAGATTAATTAGATTTGTAACATAAGAGCAAACATACAATTTTTAAAAGTGCTCAATGGTTTTGAACACAACTACGAGGATGCCTTACTTAATTAGGGCCTTACTTGACACCCGCAAGCCGTGCCTGTTTGCATTATTCAAAACCAAGATGGATAATCATCATGATAAAGGTATTCCCTAGTTGTAAACCTTGTCTCTTAAACATTATTTATGCTAGAATATAATCTCCTATATTATTAGAAATAAACTATGGGAAAACCTCATTGCCATTCATGAAAGCTATAAGGGATAGTAGTGGACCCAAATTTTCTAAGTTTGCGGGTGTTTCATCTATTTTAAACATAAAGTTGTTACCAATGAAATTGTATAATGTGTAACTGAAATTGTACAAGTTTCGACACAGCAAGCTCTATTTAGACTGTAGAGCTTGTCCTCAATACATGAATTAGCTATTACATGATCCTATTCTAGAATTATACACGATGAAAATTCAATCTTGCTAACACAGGTTTCCATTTACAAATCTTCGATCCTCGGATGTGAGTCTGCAGGACTATGTCTCTAATAATCTAATGGAGAGTCTTTACTTAGCCTGAAATCTTCTTGCATTCCTTTCTGCCCAGATTTGGTACACTGATGCAGCTGCTATGAAGCCCACAATAGTTGCTTTAGGGATGTTGTTGTTCATTTTCTGATGCTTAGAAACTAATTAAGAGTGATATTTATATTTATCATCACATATTTAAACATTGTTCGATGACTTAAAGTGAAAAGTTAAAAACTCAATTGTTGGGGTTTTTAAAAGCTTGAAAACTCATAAATGATCTATGTGATTTATTAAATTTTTTGACAAATTGACGATTCAGATTCGCTGGGGACACCATTTTCAAGCTGTGGTTAAAATTTGAAGCTATTTGATGATGATTTGAGCTATTGGTGATGTTTTTGCCCCATTTTCGTGGGTTGAAACGCGTAGGAGATGAAACTTAATTTTTGTATAAGTTTGTATAATATTGTATAATTTTAAAAATGTAAAAATGTATACGAACATCGCTTATGCACTATTATACATTTTTATACAAGGTTGATATATTATGTACAATATGTGTATACTATTGTATATTGGATGTATATTCACTGATGCGAAAAAAAGTTGGCTATGCAGGTGAAAACTGAAAAAATGACTACATGGGTATAATATTTTGTGTTGGACATTATATTTCTGAAAAAAAATTGATTCTTAAACTTGAAATGATTTGGAATAAACATACGTTATTGTGTACAAAGACATAAACAAGAACAATTCTTGAGGATCTTTTATTAATATAATGCTCCTAACATATTTAGGAGTCTGAACTGATCAAGCTCAAGATTAGTTGCTTCTAATGTTACGTATGGCGACCCAGTACAAGTGGAATTGGGAAAATGAAATAGTAGTACATTACAAATTGTAGAAAATAATATTTCCCTCCTCAAGTGCATTACTCACATGTATCAAGATATAACAATGTTTCAGATCAAACTTTTAGGCCAATTTGATCGTTATTTCTATTAGTGTAAACGTGTAAATATAGGAAACAATATATTCCCTACCCATAATTAGAATATTTTCATATATTGTGTAAATATAATTATGGTAAGACTAGGATTCCTCTTTTGTATAGGCTTAGGATTCCTATTGTATAAGGGATGAATATTGTACTCTATATATACCTTGATATTAATGAAAGACTCCTCAAGGGAGATTAATATCATCTCACATGGTATCAAGAGCCAAATAAACAAAACCCTAAAAACCTTTCTCTTCCACAGCCGCCGGCTGCCTCTCCTACGCCGCGTCCCTCCCAGATTTTCTTCTTGTTTTTCGGGTTTTGTTCTTCCTTTCTTCTCTTCTCTAAATGGCTATCCTGATTCTTCCACACTTTCTGACGCCTCTACCTCCACAAATCCCACCACAAAGTCATCACCCCCGTTTTCATCCCGCCCTTACTGTTTCCAATATCAAGAACCATATTCCCATTGTTCTTGATCAAGAAAACAACCAGTATTCTCCCTGGGTTGAACTTTTTCGCAATCATGCATGTCTCTATAACGTGCTTGACCATATTGATGACACTATTCCGCGCCCTACGGAGGTTGATGATTCTATCTGGCATCGTATCGACGCCGGCGTCAAACAATGGATATATGGTAGTATCTCTCAGGATTTGCACCTTACTATCATGAAATCTGACTCCACAGCCCTTGACTTGTGGAATCGTTTGGAGGAAATTTTTCAGGACAACAAGCACACTCGTGCCGTGTATTTGGAAGAACAGTTCAACAAAACACGTCTTGAAAACTTCTCCAATGTCTCTGAGTACTTGCAAGCGCTTAAACTTCTAGCGGATCAACTCTCCAACATCGGCACGCACATCACTTGACGATAAAATGGTGCTACAAATGATTTACGGCCTTACTAAGGGCGAATATGATACTTTTGCCACCATAATTCAACGAGGCGGATCCGCTACCGAGTTTTAACAAAGCTCGCTCACAATTGTTGCTCGAAGAAACCCGTCGTGCTAAGTAGGATAAGCACGCCCGGTAGGTGTTAGCGTCGACACACGCAACCCCAAGATCGAGACGCCACCGGACAACTCCCAACGGTGGCGGGGCCGCGCGCGGCAAGGGTGCAAAAGGCCGCGGCGGTAGAGGAGGCCGTGGTCGTGGCAAGGGCCGCGGTCAACAAAACCAACAACAGCAACATCAACAGAGATCGCAGAACAACTGGGCCGCGGCTCCTCAGCAGTTCGTCTACAGCGCCGCGGCGCCCAGTACAGAGCCGCGGCGCCCCAATTCAGAGTCGCGGTGCCAAGTCCATTCCGGTACCGCCAGCGACCATACAATCCGTATTCTTACCCCGGTTTATTAGGCCCCACTCCGGCCCCACGGCGGAGCCCACTTCATGCAAGGTCGGGTCTCGCACCCTCCTCCGGTATGATACCCACTGAGTTGGGTCAGGCGTTCAGCACCCTCTCTATGCAACAGCCTGACAATACTTGGTACATGGACTCAGGCGCCACATCTCACGTCACCCAATCTGCAGGTACTATTCCTAAACTATTTAGTTTAAAGCATCCTCAATATGTTACAGTTGGTAGTGGACAACGCATTCCAGTTAAGGGTTATGGTACCTCTACACACAACCTCCTCATCCACCTTTCTCCCTCAAAAACACCTTATATGCCCCACACATGATTAAGAACCTCATATCTGTCCGCCAATTTACTCGTAATAATTGTCTCTGTGGATTTTGACCCTTTTGGTTTTACTGTGAAAGATCTTCATACGGGGACACCTCTTACGAGATGCAATAGCACGGTGGATCTCTATCCATTCACTTCCACCTCCGCTGCCAGATCTTGCTCTCCCGTCACTCTAGCGGCTATTTCTTCTTCAACTTGGCATAATAGGCTTGGTCATCCAGGAGTCCCAGTTTTTAATTTTCTTAGAGGCAACAATTTCATTGCTTGTAATGGGAAACTTGCCCAAAATTGTGTTTCTTGCTCTTTAGGCAAACATATTCGTCTTCCGTTTAAATCATCTACTAGTGTTACATTTGCTCCATTTGATATCATACATGCCGATTTATGGACATCTCCTATCTCTAGTTCTCTCGGTCATAAATACTATCTTGTGTTGCTTGATGATTTTTCACACTACGTTTGGTTATACCCTCTTAAATTTAAATCGGAAGTGTTTGTCAAATTTCTTGAGTTTCGCAAGTTCATTCAAACACAATTTGGAAAAGGCATAAAATCATTTCAATGCGATAATGGTCGTGAATTCAATAACTCTATGTTTCACCGCTTTTGTACCAATAATGGCATGGTCTTTCGCTTCTCCTACCCTCACACCTCACCACAAAACGGTAAAGCTGAAAGAATCATCCGCACCATTAACAATATGATTCGCAGCCTATTGATTCATGCCTCCCTCCCTCCACCCTTCAGGGTATCTTTGCTAAAAAGTCAGAATACACTCTAAATATTCTCCCTACTAGCACTCTTCACAATATGACCCCTACCGAAATCCTCTACCATAGAATCCCCTCTTATGATCATCTACGGATTTTTGGTTGTCTGTGCTATCCCAATGTTAGCTCCACCGCCCCTCACAAGCTCACTCCTAGGTTCACTCCATGTGTCTTTCTAGGATTCCCGCCGAACCATAGGGGCTATCTATGCTATGACTTGTCGACTCATCAGATCCACATATCTCGTCACGTCACATTCGACGAGACCACATTCCCGTTTTCGAATCTTCCAAAATTCCAAAAATAGGACTACTCATTTCTTGACGAGTCTGTCATCTCTCCCCTCATAATCGAACAACTCACATCCTCTGTTCCGTCGTTAGAGCCAATCTTTTGAAACACCGTCGACAGCGCCACAGCCCTGTGCTGAGGCGCCGCGGCGCCCAAACATCAGAGAAGCCTGTCAACCTTCTAACGCCGCGACTCTCGATCCAGGAGCTGCGTCGCCTTCGACGGCTTTGCCCCCACCTTCTCCTTATCCGACTTTACCCTCCATCTCAGACACCACTCCGCCACCCACTGTCCCTACCCATCCAATGGAAACTCGTTCAAAGCATAGAATCTTCAAACCCAAAGTCCATTTCAACTTGTCTGCCCAAAACATCTCTCCACTTCCAAAGAACCCAAAATTGGCCAAACAAGACCCTAATTGGAATGCGGCTATGTATGAGGAATTCAATGCTTTAACTAAACAGCACACGTGGGATCTAGTACCTAGACCTGAGGGGGTGAATGTCATTCGTTGTATGTGGCTATTTCATCACAGGTTCAGAGACAATGGGGATCTTGAGAGGTATAAGGCCCGTCTTGTGGCTAATGGCACAAATCAGCAGGAGGGCATTAATTGTTGTGAGACTTTTAGCCCGGTTGTCAAACCGGCTACCATCCGCATAGTTTTGAGCATTGCCATAGGCAAACACTGGCCGATCCATCAGCTTGATGTGAAGAATGCATTCTTACATGGGGATCGGAGAGAGACAGTCTACATGCATCGGCCACCGGGGTTCACCCATCCAACGGTTCCTCACTATGTGTGCCGTCTCCGTAAGTCACTATATGGCACAGAAGCGGCCCCCGTGCGTGGTATGATCGCTTTGCCGGTATATCTTGCAGATTGGGTTTGTATGCAGCAAGAGTGATACATCACTTTTCATTTTTCATCGAGGTAGTAGCACTGCTTACTTATTACTTTACGTGGATGATATTGTTCTTACTGCCTCCTCCGACGGATTGATAAATGAGATTATTGTCTTGCTCAAGTCCGAATTTGCAATGACTGATTTGGGGAAGCTGAGTTACTTTTTGGGGATAGCAGTGACCAGGTCTGCCAATCATATGTTCTTGTGTCAGCGTAAGTATGCAGAAGAGATTGTGTACAGGGCTAAGATGGCGACCTGCAAAGAGGTGCCTACTCCAGTTGATTCCAAATCTAAGCTCAGTGCTATGGATGGTGCTCCAGTCTCTGATCCTACTCTGTATAGGAGCCTTGCAGGTGCACTTCAGTATCTCACATTCACCAGGCCAGACATAACTTATCTTTGTTCGGCGGTGTGCTTATTCATGCATGCCCCCAGGGAGTCTCATTTCACTGCTCTTAAGCGTATCATTCGATACATTAAGGGTACTCTTGATTATGGTTTGCACCTATACCCCTCTGCACCAGAAAGGTTGCTTTCATATACGGATGCAGATTGGGCAGGGTGTCCGGACACGCGATGCTCCACCTCCGGCTTTTGTGTTTTCTTAGGGGATAATCGATTTCTTGGTACTGCAAGCGACATGCTACCCTATCTCACTCCAGTGCCGAGGCTGAGTACAGAGGCATTGCAAATGTAGTAGCTGAGATTTGTTGGCTCAGAAATTAACTGTTAGAACTTCAGTGTCCTTTGCGTCAGGCATCTATTGTGTATTGTGATAACATCTCTGCCATCTATCTTTCTCATAATCCGGTTCAACATCAGCGAACCAAGCATATAGAGATAGACCTACACTTCGTTCGTGAGAAAGTTGCGTTAGGCCATGTCAGAGTGTTACATGTTCCATCATCCTATCAGTATGCATACATATTTACCAAAGGACTTCACAAACAGTTATTTCTTGACTTCAGATCCAGTCTCAGCGTCCGGCCTCCTCCCTCTCCGACTGAGGGGGTGTGTAAACGTGTAAATATAGGAAACAATATATTCCCTACCCATAATTAGAATATTTCCATATATTGTGTAAATATAATTATGGTAAGACTAGGATTCCTCTTTTGTATAGGCTTAGGATTCCTATTGTATAAGGGATGAATATTGTACTCTATATATACCTTGATATTAATGAAAGACTCCTCAAGGGAGATTAATATCATCTCACAATTAGATGTCAAGTGCTTCTTAAATATTGCTACACGTGTTGACTAAGGTAGCTTGGGATTAAAGACAACATTTAAAAGGATCATATCTAGGTCAAATTTGTAATTCCTTTGACTTCTTCCAAAACACAATTCTATAAAAGAAAAGCTATTGAACATTTCTGCAACGAAAGTAAAACATTTTTTTATTAACAGAAAAAAACTAAAAACTTCTTGATAAATTCCTAATGCGCTTTGCGCTCTTATCTTAATTACATCAGAGAGGAATCCAACCTCTTCAAGTTCTGTGATAACTCTAATTTATTTGATGTCCACCACCCTTCCCCTCCTCCTTCCTCCGTTAGTTTAGGCATAACGGTAGAAGACGAGGCTTGCAAATGCAGCCGGAACTAGTTGTTGCTTGTGAGGTATGAAAAAATATCGTATTTAAAATCCGTTCATTTAGCAATTTACCCCAAGGAATACAAAATATTTGAAGCCCAAAGTTATAAAATAAGTTCGTACAATTTGTAAGGAGGGAGAGAAACGTTAATCTCATTCCTTTGGACATGATTCTATTTTCTAAAGGGCTTAAGCTTATGTACAGACAATACAAATTCCTAGAAATTATAAATATGAAGAAGATGAGGATATAATTGTAGTTTTAAGTATTTAAAAAAGAAGAAGTGACACATGTCATGATCCTACTAGTGCGTGTCATATACTTGTAAGGAAAAAGTGGTTATTTAATACAGATCTGACTACAAGATGGGAAGTAAACTATATATTAAACTTTTTATTAATAAATGTTCGTTTATAATAATATTTAACTATAACAATCATATTTTATATGAAATCGATCTTTCATATTCTCTATCACAACATTTCGTTGTAGCGACTAAATAGTATCGAAAGAAACGCCGTTGTTATAGACAGATTTGTTATATATATGCGATGTGAACCTTGAACTGCTCGGCTAGTCATCTCACATAATCTTGACACTTGATCTATTTAAATTTCTAAATTAGCATTCTCGTCGTTCTTTCCGTAATCTTTTAATTGGGAATTGAAGGTTTCCCCTTGAATTATTCCTTTTACTTGTTCATGTACTCAATAATGATGTAATGTTCTTGACCTAGTCAAAAATTAATTAAGTTGACAATGTTAAGCTTATACCATGCTATTATAAATATCATAATTTATAATCTCAGTTCCCTCACCAAGAAATACAAAAGAAAATTGTTACCTAGCAAGACATGGCAAAATACACAGCCTTCGTTGCCCTAGTCTTATGTCTTCTCGTTGTCGCTGCTACTGGTGAGTCTACAACTTCTTAAGTAGGCACACTCAATTTTTAAGTAAAACTTTATCCATCTTAAAATGCACATGCATGTATAGAGATGGTATAGATTTATTTACCTTTCCGACTCTACGACCTATAATTACTAGACACATATTTTATATTTTTTGACAGCAAGCACATGAGAATATTTTGTTAGAAGATTAGCTATATTCTCTCTTCTTTCTGTTCGGAATTGTCCCAACAAAGTATCAAAGCATTTTTTTTGGTAATTTCAATTTATACTAAAAAATGTCTTTTTATTTATTCTATTCGTATAAACAAATGAGTTTTTATTTCAAGCGGGTTCCAATAAATCATGTCATCAAGAACAAAAAAGGGATATTAATATACAAAAGTTTTCAAATAAATAAATGTGTCGTTCATTTCGAACAAGACTAAAGAAAAAGTCATGTAAATTGAGATAGAAATCTTTCTTCAATTCGTTTATAAAGATAATCAGGGAGTATATGCTAATTCAGTACTTATTCTTGGTTTGCAAATTTTATGTTTTATGTAGAAATGCAAATGGCAGAAGGAAAATACTGTTGGAAGAAAAGTAACAAATGGAATGGACCTTGCCAATATTCTTACAAATGTAGCCAGCATTGCAAGCACTGGTTTGGAGCTGAATATGGTATTTGTAAGAAATATCAATGGGGACACAAGGAAAATTATGCTTGTTATTGCTACTCTCCTTGCCATTAATCACAAGGAACTTTAAAGTCTCAAGACCTGTCTTTTGACCATAAAAAACAAAAAGCTATCTATCTATGGATATGTAATAAATATTAGTTGTTATGATTATGTTTGTGTGACAATGTAATAAGGTTGATCGAAGGTTGCACCCTCTCAATCATCTTTTCCTGAATAAATATATATGTTGTTTTCATTTTATGAGAACTATGATTTTATTGTTAATATATAATGTTTTGTGTTTTCAATATTGTTGTGCAATTGAATCTAGCATTTTAAATGTATCAATGAATAATCGATGCTTACACTTTTTTTTGGTCAAATATTTTTTTTATCAATCAAGTGACAAGTTTCTACACAGCAAGCTCTGTTTAGACTATAGAGCTTGTCCTCAATACATGATTTGCTATTACAGGATCCTATGCTAGAATTATACACGATGAAAATTCAATCTTGCTAACATAGGTTTCCATTTACAAATCTTCGATCCTCAGATGTGTAAAGTCCTGAATTTTTTTTAAAAAAAAATACATAACAGACCACTTCCTCACGTTCCTAAAATTTTGCAACACATACACACACTCACAGCACACAAACACAACACAACACACACATACACCTATAAAAAAAAAAAAAACAAAACGTGACATAGTTCATTGGTGAGGGAAAGAGAGAGCAAAACATTTGCGAGAGAAAAAAAAAAAGAGAGAGTGGTTTTAGTAGAAGAAACACAAACAGAAACTATAGAGAGAAAACTACACACAGTGAAAGGAAAATATTGAGAGAATTAAGGAGTCCCAAAAAGGTTTGGTTGAAAGATAAGTTGGAGTTGAGATTTTGTTCGCGGTTACGAAGAAACAAAGGTGTTCTTTACCGATTTGTACAGTTTTTACGTTATACGTTCTGCCCTTCCGAATTTCGGTCGATCCAAGGCAAAAACTTTAAACAGCGATAACTCTCAAACCGTATGTCGGTTTTGGCCCCTTTTGGACTCAATTTGACCATGAAAAATAGATGTACAACACTGAAAAATTTAGTCCTATTCTAACAAGGATAACTCAACAAAAACAGTCCGTAATTACATGACTCAAACTTGTTACAAGACAATACTTATATCAATTAATTCATCACAAGTGAGTGAGAAAACTCACCTTTGTTTCTTCGTAACCGCGAACAAAACCTCAACTCCAACTTATCTTTCAACCAAACCTTTTCGGGACTCCTTAATTCTCTCAATATTTTTCTCTCCTTGTGTGTAGTTTTCTCACTATAGTTTCGTTTGTGTTTCTTCTACTAAAACCACTCTCTCTATTTTTTTCTCGAAAATGTTTTGCCCTCTCTTTCCCTCACCACTTGAACTATATCACTATTTTTTCATTATAGGTGTATGTGTGTGTTGTGTTTTGTGTGTGCTGTGAGTGTGTGTATGTGTTGCAAAATGTTAGGAACGTGAGGGAGTGGTCAGTTATGTGTTGTTTTGTTTTTTTATTTTTTATTTTTCTGGACTTTACATTCTCCCCTCCTTAAACAACATTCGTCCTCGGATGTGAATAAGGTCATAACACTCGCACATAGACATGCAAACTGCACACACATGAAACACAACTTAACATATTTTATTACCTTACTAAAACAGGAATGGATATTTGACTTTCATCGCGTCTTCGGCCTCTCAGGTTTCTTCTTTTGTGGAATGATTTCTCCATAGGACTTTTACGGAAACAATATCTTTATTCCTAAGGCGCTTGATTTGTCTATCCAGTATTTCTATCGAAATTTCTTCGTATTGAATCTCTTCATTCAGAACTATCTCTTGGGGTCGGATGACATGGCTTGGATTTGGATCGTGCAAGTATTTTCGTAACATTGACACATGGCTTCTAATTCTTGTGGAAGTGCTAGTTTGTAAGCCACATTCTCTACTCTTCGTAAGATCTCATATGGTCCAATAAAACTTGGGCTCAAATTCCTTTTCTTTCCAAATCGCATCACCCCCTTCATTGGATAGACCTTTAAAAACACTTTCTCCCCTTCTTGAAATTCGAGATCTCTTTTGTGATGATCCGCATAAGACATATGGTGGCTATGATCTATCTTGATCTGCTCCCCAATTATCTGCACTTTGTCATTTATTTCTTGAATGACTTCGGGTCCGAACAGTAGTGTTTCGCCCACCTCGAACCACCCAAGTGGAGATCTACATTTGCCCATACAATGCTTCGAACGGAGCCATCTGTATACTTGAATAGAAACTATTGTTGTATGCAAACTAAATTAGACATAGGTGATCCAACCAGTTGCCCCGAAAGTCCAATACACAAGACCGTAACATGTCTTCCAATGTTTGAATTATTCGTTCAGCTTGTCCATCTGTTTACGGGTGGAAAGTTGTGCTCAACTTAACCTTTGTCCCGAGGCCCTGCTGAAAACTTTTCCAAAAGTTTAAGGTAAGCGGGAACCCCTATCCGAAATAATTTGTAATGGAATCTCGTGTAACCTCACTATCTCTTTCAAATAAATCTATTCATAATACGGTGCACGATATGTAGTCTTGACCGGTAGGAAATGGGATGACTTTGTAAACCGATCTACAATCACCCAGATAGATTATAACCTTTTCGAGTTTTTGGTAAACCATTAACAAAATCCATATGAATCGCTTCCCATTTCCACATGGGGATACTAATGTCTGAAGGAGTCCACTAGGTTTTTGATGTTCGGCTTTTACTGTTGACACGTAAGACACCTTTCGATAAACTACTTGCAACATCTCTCTTCATTCCGTCCTACCAGTAATTTTCCTTGAGATCTTGATACATTTTCGTTGATCCTGGATGAATGGAATACCTGGTATTGTGACCCTCATTCAAGATCCTCTTTCTTAGTTTCCTCACCTTAGGAACACATAACCTACCCTTATACCGAAGGGTACCGTCATTTTCCCATAATGTAAACTGTGAAGGTTTTCCTCATTGAATCTTCTCCTGAAACCTAACAAACTCTATATCCTCAAACTGACTTTCTTTTATTTCCGAAGCTAAGGCAGACTGAGAGGTATCATGCACCACCACCCTGCCTTCGCCGACCTCAAATAAACTAACCCCGAGGTTTCCAAATTTTTGTACCTCACGAACAATACCTCTCTTTTGTATTGTCAAGTGGGCCAAGCTGCACATTGATCTCCTACTGAGTGCGTCATCCACCGCGTTAGCTTTTCCAAGATGGTAAAGAATGCTAAGCTCATAATCCTTAAGCAACTCTAACCATCTCCTTTGTCGGAGATTCAGAACCTTTTGTGTGGTTATGTACTGTAAACTCTTGTGATCTGTAAATATATCTACATGCACCCCATACAAATAGTGTCTCCATATTCATAAGACAAACACTACCGCGGCCAATTCCAAGTCATGAGTTGGATAATTTTTCTCATGTATCTTCAATTGTTGAGATGCATATGCAATAACTTTTCCAAGTTGCATCAAGACACATCCTAACCCAACCTTAGAGGCATCACAATAGGCTGTGAATCCTTTTTGTCCCGATGGTAAGGTTAAGGCGGTGCGATAGTTAATAACTCCTTCATTTTCGAAAACTTGCCTAACACGCCTCGACCACTAGTACTCAACCGATTTACGAGTCAATCGGGTCAAGGGAGCGACGAGACTAGAGAAACCTTCTACAAATCTTCTATAATACCCGAGCCAAACCCAAGAAACTCCTAATTTACGTCGGAGTGGTAAGACTTGGCCATATCTTCACGACTTATATCTTTTGGGGGTCTACCAAAACTCCATCCTTTGACACAACATGGCCCAAGAAAGCCACCCTTTCCAACCAAAATTCACATTTTGAAAATTTAGCATAAAGTGTCTCTTGTCTTAAGATTTGAAGCACTAACCTTAGATGCTCCTCATGTTCTTCAACACTCTTGCTATAAATTAGAATATCATCGATGAATACAATCATGAACAAATCTAAGAATGGTTTGAAGATTCTGTTTATGAGATCCATAAAAGTTGTAGGGGCATTGGTTAACCCAAAAGACATAACCAAGAACTCATAATGGCCATATCGGGTCCTAAAGGTTGTTTTGGGTATATCATCAGGATTTACTTCCAACTGGTGATATCCCAAATGGAGGTCAATCTTGGAAAAATAAGCGGCTCCCTGAAGTTGGTCAAAAATATCATCAATTCTTGGTAATGGGTACCGGTTCTTGATCGTGACCTTATTGAGTTGTCAATAATCAATGCACATTCGGAGTGAACCATCTTTCTTCTTCACAAAAAGGACTGGTGCACTCCAGAGGGAAACACTAGGCCTTATAAAGCCCTTATCCAGAAGATCTTTCAATTGTTCTTTTAACTCCCGCAATTCAACTGGGGCCATTCGATATGGAGGAATGAAAATGGGTCTTGTACTCGGAATTAATTCTATAGCAACAGTATGTACCTCTAGGGACTCTTTTTGGGTATAGCCAAATAAGATTATTCCACCTCGTGACTTCTTAATATCTTTGGATCCCTAAGGTAGGAAATAAGCTGACTCGAGGGTGTCCCAATCCTACCCCTTACAAAACTTTCGATTCCCAGGAAAAGATTATTTTACAACCTTTTCCGGCAATCCAATATGGCATAACATGCTTGACAGCCAATCCATACCCAAAATAATATCAAAGTCTACCATATCAAGTAATACTAAGTCTGCTATTGTTCATCTACCATTTACCTCTAACGGAAAATTTTTAATTACTCGAGAGGCCCAAACGTGGTCCCAATGGTGTCATGACTTCAAAGGGTTCACTTAAACAAGAAGGTTCTACATGTAGACTCTTGAAAAACCCATCGACACTTACAAAAATGTAGAGCGGGATCATATAATACAAGTGCGGGAATACTTGAGACCAACAAAATATATGTGACTACCGCATTAGATGCCTCTGCCTCATTCCTGCGGGAAAAGCGTAGAGTCGGTTAGGATTGTTGGATTGTTAACCTCCACGACTCTGTTGGGATGGTTGCCCTAATTTCCCTTGTGGGCGGTGTGTGTCGCTTCGACCTCCCATCGAGCGCGAGTTTGGATTCTCTTCTTGCAATCTTTGACATAGTGGTGCGGTTCTCCACGATTATAACAACCTTTACGTGAGAACCTGCATTTTCCAAAAATTTTCCTTTCACAAACCTTACAAAGCTGGTTTGTCACTCCTGCGTTGGGGTTGGTGGCCTTGGCATTGCTACCTTGATGATTGAACCATTTATGCCCTTGGAGTACGTAATGAGGTGGCTCAATTTTGAATAACACATACTACCTTCTTGCCTCGGCTTTGATTCGATTAAAGGATTTCGACGATCGAAACCTCTTACGTGAATACTCTCTTTTTGCTTTAGCAAAACTTTCTACCCCCATTGACATATCGACGATCGAAGGTAAGTCCGATCATTGGTGATGCCACTACCTCTCTGCCAAGTTTGGGTTTAAACCCTCAACAAATCTTTTGACCTTCTCCCTTTTGGTAGGAATAATGTGTGTTGTATGCGGACAATCGCATGAACGGGTGTCGTATTCGTGCACACTACGGTCTCTTTGTTTTAACTGTTCAAACTCATGTACGAGTGCATATTTTTCGGAGTTAGGCATGTACTTTTCAATAAATGCGGCTCGAACTCCCCCACGTCATCGGTGGTGACATCGGGGGATGATTTCTTCTAATATTTCTCCACTACACCCCCGCGTCGTCCACTAAACGTATGCCCACCAAATTGACGCCATGCATCTCTACATATCCCAAGGTAAATAGTAAGTCTTTTACCTCATCGAAAATCACTATCGGGTTGGACTTGGAGTCCTTCTCCGTGAAGATAGGTTCCCTTCTCCTTATAAAATTCGCCCATAGTCTATACGATGTACTTGGCCGAGCTCCTACATCTTTGGCTAGTGGTGCGGTCGAACTAGTTCTGGACCGGCGGGTTACGGTCGGGGGTCATAAGCGGGACAACTTGGGTGTAGGCTGAACCATGTGTGGGGCTACAAGCTGTTATCAACTCTATGAGTCTAGCTAACTTTTGTCCCGCCGTTTCTGGCCGCTTGACTCTCATTTTCTTTAATATTTTCCACGCTATCTTGAGATACCGCTCTTTCAACCGGAGGTATAGGAGCTTCATGGTGGACTTCTTCTTGAGCCCTTGATTCCTATACCGTAACTCTTGGGGGTTGACATTGTCCCCTCTCTTTTCCCCGGGTATTTCTGATCAACCTCTGTAACATCGATACTTGTGAATCTACCATTTTTTGTAAAGATAAGTGCGTCCATATTTTAGAAGACATGACGTCTATTTTTATTTCTATGAGCACTTCCCTCTTGGTTGGAACTGGCATTGTAACCATATCCACAAAAATAAATGTTAGTTAGTTTATCATTGCACAATCCCCTTTCATAATCCTTTGAAGGAGGTAGTACGAGAACCAAGTCTTTGAAAAGACTCAAGATAGGCACGAGGAGAGTATGAAGGATGTGAAACTGTTTAGGATGTTATCCCGTTCACTTATTACTAAGGTGGCGCGCATACCATCGCATTAAGTAACCGTTCAAACACCCAACTTAAAGAAATTTCCTAGAATCTCCTTACCTGGTTTAACTTTGATACCAACTTGTCATGCCCCGACTTTACTCAAGTCTTCCCTTAGGGCGTAATGGCACCTGGAAACTATCCCCTCCCAGACGAACTATTTACTTCTTTCTTCCTAAATTAAATATGTATCTAGGTGCGGAAATAATATAAATATATACTTCTTCAGTGAAGGCATAAGTCCATACTCGTGCATACATAAATTTTTCTGGACTCAATGGAAGTTCAAATACAGAATAAAAATATCTGAATCTTAAAAGGAACAGGGCATTTCCCGAGATAACGAAATTTAGTTCTTCAACCTACTAATTCAAGAAAGACCATCACCAAATCCGGAGCAATGGATTGGTGGAACAGTGAGGCTGCGGGACGATCGCTAGCCCTATTGCGGAGTTTTCCCTTTATCGCGATTACCTGAAATTGTTCGATCGCCTTGTTTCTTATCTAACATATTTCGGGTAAGTGCGATAAAGGAAAAACTCCGCAACGGGCTAGCGATCGTCCCGCATCCTCAACTGTTCCACCAATCCATTGCTCGGATTTGGTGATGGCCTTTCATGAATAAGTAGGTTGAAGAATTAAATTTCGTTATCTTGGGGAATGCCCCACATGAGACTTGTTCCTTTTAAGATTCGGTTGTTGTTATTACGTATTTGAACTTTCATTGAGTCTAGAAAAATTTATGGATGCATGAATATGGGCTCGTGCTTTCACTTTGAAGAAGTATATGTTTATATTTATTGCCCAGTGCCATCACGCCCTAAGGGAAGACTTGAGTAAAGTCGGGGCATGACAAGATGTGAGTCTACAAGACTATGTCTCTAATAATGCGAATGAAGAGTCTTTACTTAGCACGAAATCTTCTTGCATTCCTTTACGCCCAAATTTGGTACACTTTGTTGCATATGCTATGAAGCCCACAATAGTTGCATTAGGCATGTTGATGTTTATTTTCGATGCTTAGAAACTAATTGAGAGTGATATTTATATTTATCATCACATATTTAAACATTGTTCGATGACTTAAAGTGAAAAGTTAAAAACTCAATTGTTGGGGTTTTTAAAAGCTTGAAAACTCATAAATGATCTATGTCATTTATTAAACTTTTTGACAAATTGATGATTGAGATTCGTTGGGGACACCATTTTCAAGTTTGTGGTTAAAATTTGAAGCTATTTGATGAAGATTTGAGCTATTGGTGATGTTTTTACCCCATTTTCGTGGGTTGAAACGCGTAGGAGATGAAACATAATTTTTGTATAAGTTTGTATAATATTGTGTAATTTTAAAAATGTAAAAATGTATACAAACATCGCTTATGCACTATTATACATTTTTATACAAGGTTGATATATTATGTACAATATGTGTATACTATTGTATATTGGATGTATATTCAACGATGCGAAAAAAAGTTGGCTATGAAGGTGAAAACTGAAAAAATGACTACATGGGTGTAATATTTTGTGTTGGACATTATATTTTTGAAATTTTTTTGATTCTTAAACTTGAAATGATTTGGAATAAACATACGTTACGTGTACAAAGACATAAACAATAACAATTCTTGAGGGTCTTTTATTAATATAATGCTCCTAACATATTTAGGAGTACGAACGATCAAGCTCAAGATTAGTTGCTTCTAATGTTACGTATGGCGACCCAGTACAAGTGGAAATGGGAAAATGAAATAGTAGTACATTACAAATTGTAGAAAATAATATTATCCTCCTCAAGTTCATTACTCATTAATAGTAAATTTAAGCATGTATCAAGATATAACAATGTTTCAGATCAAACTTTTAGGCCAATTTGATCGTTATTTCTATTAGATGTCAAGTGCTTCTTAAATATTGCTACACGTGTTTGATAGAATTCATGAAAGTCTTTTATTCATAACATGAATTCTTATAAAGCAATAACAAGATAATAAAATAAGACTACTCTTGAGAGCTAAAAGTGCAAGTAAAAGAAAAACAAGT
Organism: Anisodus tanguticus; assembly: GCA_034509755.1. NCBI lineage: Eukaryota > Viridiplantae > Streptophyta > Magnoliopsida > Solanales > Solanaceae > Anisodus > Anisodus tanguticus. Next base: position 10,178,096 of record CM067543.1, on the reverse strand, counting down.
AAAGCCCTTTATATAGGGTCTATTACATGAGATACAAATGTGTTTTTCCAATGTGGGACAAAAGCAAATGCTAATATCTCCTCTCAAACTCGCGATGGTGTAGACGAAGCATCGAGAGTTTGCCAAGAAAGAACCGGTGACGCTTTAAGGTATGCGCCTTTGTGAAGAAATCTGCGCAAGTTGCATCGAAGATGAGACAAATGGCAAGGATAGAGTGCGCTTTGTTGTAGATGATATCGAATAATATGACAATCAATCTCAATATGCTTGGTACGTTCATGAAAGACCGTGTTGTGCGCAATCTGAATAAAACTCTTATTATCACAATACATCGGTGTTGGTGAAGAAAGAGAGACACCCATATCAACCAATAACCGACGTAACCATATAATCTCAAACGTAGTAGAAGCCATAGCACGATACTGCTTGCCTCGGTTGAAGAGCGAGAAACCACATCTTGTTTCTTACTTTTCCATGAGATGAGTGAATCTCCTAAAAATACACAATAACCGGTAGTTGATTTCCGATCGGTTAGGTCACCGGCCAATCGGCATCGAAAAATGCACGAAGCTCCAAGGATGAGGTCGATGGAAACAAGAGACTACGATAAATCGTTCCTCAAAGATAGCGAAGAATACGCATAAGCTGCAGCCCAATGTACGGATGTAGGAGAGCAAACAAAGGCGGCGACAATGTGAACAACATATGCAATGTTAGGGCGAGTAATGGTGAGGTACACCGGACTCCCTACAACCGAACGATATAAAGTGGGATCGGGGAAGAGGATCCTGTCGGTAGGTGTATATCGAACATTAACCTCAAGAGGAGAGTCAACTATACGAGTATACGTGAGACGGGCCCGATCAATAATAAGCTGCAGTGTACTTAGGCGAGAGAGAAGATATCCCTTCTCGGAATAAGCTACCTCAATGCCTAAAAAGTAACGTAGATGACCTAAATCTTTCATCTCAAAATGGCGAGATAAAGTAGATTTTAGGTTTGCAATACCATCAATATCATCACCTGTAATGATCATGTCATCAACATACAACAAAAGCAAAATACAACATGCGGGGGATGATTTAACAAATAACGCCGAATCATGAAAGGCTGGAAATAAACCCAAGAGATGATACTACGGTGGAGAACTTGTCGAACCAAGCTCTTGGAGCTTGTTTGAGACCATACGAGCTTTCTTAAGCACTGCACACTTGTCCGGACTATGTGAAATACCAGGTGGAGGACCATGTAGACTTCTTCTTGAAGATCCCCATTTAAAAAAGCATTTTTAACATCCATTTGTGAAATATGCCAATGATGAACAAAGGCCACTACAATAAGAACCCGGATAGATGTCATCTTTGCAACAGTTGCAAAAGTCTCTTCATAATCCATACCATATTCTTGAGCAAAATCCTTTGCAACCAAACGAGCTTTATATCACTCAATAAAACCATCAGACTTTGTCTTAATCTTGTACACCCATCGAGAACCAATCGTTTTCTTACCAGTCGGTAGAGAAACCAAATCTCAAGTACCAGTTTTGTTCAAAGTAGTCAGTTCCTCATTCATAGCCTCTTGCCAAAGAGGATCACGAGCTTCCTCAGAGTAGGATGTAGGCTCACAAAGAGAATTAATAGAAACTAGAAAGGAAGCGAATGATGGAGCATAGCAAGAATAATCAAGATCGGATACCTGAGTAGATCGTAGAGTGCGTTTAGGATAGCGAAGTGGATGCGGATCTGCAACCACAAGAGGTTATGAAATAGGCGTAGGAGGGGGCTGAGTATCAATATCATGGGACCTGCCAGAAGACTGAGAAGGAATATATGATATAGATGTAGAATCAGATGGACAATCAGCATCAAAGGGATCAATATCAATAAGGTCAGATTTTGTCATGCCATGTGAGGTAGGTGGGATGGAAAAGAAAGGAACATGTTCAATAAAGGAAACATTACGAGACACATAAAATTTTCCAGAAATTGGATCATGATAACGATAACCTTTCTGCCCAACCCCATATCCAAGAAAAACACAAATGGCAACACGAGAAAATAACTTAGTATGCTCTGCATGTGGACGTAGAACAAAACATGTAGAACCAAAAACTCTCAAATGGGAATATAGTGGGGTGTGACCAAATAGTCTAGCATACGGAGAAATTCCAGAATTATGAGAGGTAGGGATCCTATTAATAAGATAAATAGATGTAAGGACAGCTTCTCCCCAAAATTCACTAGGTACACTAGCGGACAAAAGCATGGATCTAGCTGTCTCAACAATATGCCTATATTTTCTCTCGGCTACCCCATTTTGTTGGGGTGTATTAGTACAAGAAGACTGATGTATTGTACCATCAGCTTTGAAAATACCAGAAAGATCCCCACTAGTATATTCACCTCCTAAATCAGCCCAAAAACATTTAATAATGGCAGAATGTTGAGTTTTCACATAGGCTTGAAACTCAGCATAAGTATGAACAAAATCAGAGCGTATTTTCAACAAATAAACCCAATAATGACGAGTATAATCATCAATAAAGGAAACATAATATCTAGAGCGACCCTTAGTAGGGATAGGTGATGGCCCCCAAACATCTGAATGAACTAGATCAAATGGTGCAGAAGAAGTAGAAGTAATAAGATTAAAAGGGAAAGCAAAAAATTTTCCAAGTTTACATCCACTACAATCAGAAATATCATCGGATTGTAAATCACTAAGAACACCAGTATTACACATAAAACGCAGGCGAGAACCTGATACATGACCAAGTCTAGAGTGCCACAAATAAAACTTCGAAGAGAAATTTGTTAAATAAAAAGAAGACAGATTAACAGGCATAGTTGTTGCATGAGTAGGAAGATGCAGCTCATCCAAAACATATAGACCTCTCCCCTTTCTACGCCCTGTCCCAATCACTCTCTTGGGTTTTAGATCCTACACATAACAAGAATTAGGGAAGAGTCCAATAAAACATCAAGAGTCACATATTTGACCAGCAGAAGCAAGATTCATATATAATTTTGGAATGCAATAAACATCAGGTAATGATATAGTGGATGTATGAATGGTGCCAATGTCTGTCAATGGCATAGGTGTGCCATCCGCATGATCACAACGAAGTGGAAGGGGGTCGAGAAGACATAGATACAAAGACGGAAGAATCATGAGACATATGATTTCTAGCTCCGAGTCCAAGATCCAAGAAGACGAAATGATACTGAATCAATAGATGGTAATGAGCCGGAAGGAACAGAAAAGTGCATAAGGCGAGAATTCTGTTGAAACTGTTAGAAGGCGAGGAACTTCTTAAATTGGTCAGCTACAGAATCAGTACTGTGACTCACAGAGGCTCCTGAAGATGGGTGATCAATAGAGGGCACAAAGGCAGCCTGAGTCGGTGGATACGAGTTTTGGATTTGACCCCCAGAATATGGCTTATGTTGAGAAGGATTCTGTCCTTGTCCCGAATTTGGAGGCTTAGAACCTAATGTCTTCCGTAGCTCAGGACATTGATTCTTCCGGTGTCTGGTTTCTTGAAGTAATTACAATTACCCATGATAGATGTTCTATACTGGTGTGTAGGGGCTGCAAGGACCGGTGCAGACGAAGGAGTTGCCAGTACAAAAGTAGAAGCCTTATGTACCCCTTTTAGAGTCTTCAAACATGTTTCTTCATCCATAAGTTCATTTACCACATCTTCAACAGATGATAAGGGTTTGCGTTGCAACAAGCCTGAACGACAATTCTCAAATTCGACCGAAGACCCATCAATAGGCCGAACAAGACGATCTTCATCTCTGCATTTAATAGAAGCATCACATGCTTGCAATTCGATGGATTCTGTCATAGCTAACTGATCCCACAAAGTGGTCATTGCACATAAATAATCTTGAATGCCCAAGTCATTTCGTACTAGTGCACGAATTTAATATTGTAACTGATATTTAACAGCAAAATTATTCTACACAAACAATCTTGACAGATAATCCCAAATCTCTTTAGCGTTTTGAACTTAGCCAATTGAACACCAATTCTTTGTTCAACGAGTTATTAATCCAAGTAATAATCTTTGAATTATTGATCTCCTAAGTCCTAAATAATTCATCAAAATTTTCATCTCCAATTTTAGGGCATTTGGTTTTTCCGGACATAAAATCCCAAAGCCCCTTTCCCTTAAGAAAATTTACCATGACATAGCTCCAATAGGAATAATTTTTTCCATTTAACCGAACACCAATAGTTTGCAAAGAATCATCGGCTCCGGCCATTATGAATTTTAAACGAGAAAAATCCCAAATAACAAGCAAGAATCCCAAATAACAAGCGGAATCCCAAATAACAAGCACCAAAATAAAAAAGGGCGGATCTCACCAATAAGATGCGGAAGCCAAGAAGACGAAACTCAGATGTAGAAGCCAAGATCAGAACGAGCACGAGCAGCCAAAACGAGCACGAGCTTCCAAAACAAGCCAAAAAATAATTTAAGTGATACCAGAGGCGTGCTACATACGAACCCCCAACTAACTCACCGCGGAGTTGGATCCGCGATCGAGCTAAAAATATTAACTTGTGCTCTTGGCTCTGATACCATGATAGAATTCATGAAAGTCTTTTATTCATAACATGAATTCTTACAAAGCAATAACAAGATAATAAAATAATACTATTCTTGAGAGCTAAAAGTGCAAGTAAAAGAAAAGCAAGTAAAGCCCTTTATATAGGGTCTATTACATGAGATACAAATGTGTTTTTCCAATGTGAGACAAAAGCAAATGCTAATAGTATTGACTAAGGTAGCTTGCGATTAAAGACAACATATAAAAGGATCATATCTAGGTCAAATTTGTAATTCCTTTGACTTCTTCCAAAACTCAATTCTATAAAAGAAAAGCTATTGAACATTTACGCCACGAAAGTAATACATTTTTTTTATTAACGAGAAAAAAACTAAAAACTTCTTGATAAATTCCTAATGCGCTTTGCGCTCTTATCTTAATTACATCAAAGAGGAATCGAACCTCTTCAAGTTCTGTGATAACTCTAATTTATTTGATGTCCACCACCCTTCCCCTCCTTCCTCCGTTAGTTTAGGCGTAACGGTAGAAGACGAGGCTTGCAAATGAAGCCCGGAACTAGTTGTTGCTTGTGAGGTATGAAAAAATATCGTATTTAAAATCCGGTTCATTTAGCAATTTACCCCAAGGAATACAAAATATTTGAAGCCCAAAGTTATAAAATAAGTTCGTCAATTTGTAAGGAGGGGGAGAAACGTTAATCTCATTCTTTTGGACATGATACTATTTTCTAAAGGGCTTAAGCTTATGTACCGACAATACAAATTCCTAGAAATTATAAATATGAAGAAGATGAGGATATAATTGTAGTTTTAAGTATTTAAAAAAAGAAGAAGTGGCACATGTCATGATCCTACTAGTGCGTGTCATATACTTGTAAGGAAAAAGTGGTTATTTAATACAGATCGACTACAAGATGAGAAGTAAACTATATATTAAACCTTTTATTAATGAATGTTCGTTTATAATAATATTTAACTATAACAATCATATTTTATATGAAATCGATCTTTCATGTTCTCTATCACAACATTTCGTTGTAGCAGACTAAATAGTATCGAAACAAACGACGTTGTTATAGACAGTTTAACTTGTATATATATGCGATGTGAACCTTGAACTGGTCGGCTAGTCATCTCACATAATCTTGACACGATCTATTTAAATATCTAAATTAGCATTCTCATCGTTCATTCCGTAATCTTTTAATTGGGAATTGAAGGTTTCCATTTGAATTATTCCTTTTACTTGTTCATGTACTCAATAATGATGTAATGTTCTTGACCTAGTCAAAAATTAATTAAGTTGACAATGTTAAGCTTATACCATGCTATTATAAATATCATAATTTATAATCTCAGTTCCCTCACCAAGAAATACAAAAGAAAATTGTTACCAAGCAAGACATGGCAAAATACACAGCCTTCGTTGCCTTAGTCTTATGTCTTCTCGTTGTCGCTGCTACTGGTGAGTCTACAACTTCTTAAGTAGGCACACTCAATTTTTAAGTAAAACTTTAACAATCTTAAAATGCACAAGCATATATAGAGATGGTATAGATTTATTTATTTTTCCGACTTTACGACCTATACTTACTTGACACATATTTTATATTTTTGGACAGCTAGCACATGAAAATATTTTGTTAGAAGATTAGCTATATTCTCTCTTCTTTCTGTTCGGAATTGTCCCAACAAAGTATCAAAGCATTTTTTTTGGTAATTGAATTTATACTAAAAAATGTCTTTTTTATTTATTCTATTCTTATAAACAAATGAGTTTTTATTTCAAGCGGGTTCCAATAAATCATGTCATCAAGAACAAAAAAGGGATATTAATATACAAAAGTTTTCAAATAAATAAATGTGTCGTTCATTTCGAACAAGACTAAAGAAAAAGTCATGTAAATTGAGATAGAAATCTTTCTTCAATTCGTTTATAAAGATAATCTGGGAGTATATGCTAATTCAGTACTTGTTCTTGGTTTGCAAATTTTATGTTTTATGTAGAAATGCAAATGGCAGAAGGAAAATACTGTTGGAAGAAAAGTAACAAATGGAATGGACCTTGCCAATATTCTTACAAATGTAGCCAGCATTGCAAGCACTGGTTTGGAGCTGAATATGGTATTTGTAAGAAATATCAATGGGGACACAAGGAAAATTATGCTTGTTATTGCTACTCTCCTTGCCATTAATCACAAGGAACTTTAAAGTCTCAAGACCTGTCTTTTGACCATAAAAAACAAAAAGATATCTATCTATGGATATGTAATAAATATTAGTTGTTATGATTATGTTTGTGTGACAATGTAATAAGGTTGATCGAAGGTTGCACCCTCTCAATCATCTTTTCCTGAATAAATATATATGTTGTTTTCATTTTATGAGAACTATGATTTTATTGTTAATATATAATGTTTTGTGTTTTCAATATTGTTGTGCAATTGAATCTAGCATTTTAAATGTTTAAAAGAATTAAATTTATAAATGGATTTACTTTGGACAATGAACTATATATAGATTAATTAGATTTGTAACATAAGAGCAAACATACAATTTTTAAAAGTGCTCAATGGTTTTGAACACAACTACGAGGATGCCTTACTTAATTAGGGCCTTACTTGACACCCGCAAGCCGTGCCTGTTTGCATTATTCAAAACCAAGATGGATAATCATCATGATAAAGGTATTCCCTAGTTGTAAACCTTGTCTCTTAAACATTATTTATGCTAGAATATAATCTCCTATATTATTAGAAATAAACTATGGGAAAACCTCATTGCCATTCATGAAAGCTATAAGGGATAGTAGTGGACCCAAATTTTCTAAGTTTGCGGGTGTTTCATCTATTTTAAACATAAAGTTGTTACCAATGAAATTGTATAATGTGTAACTGATTGAATGCGGTAGTGAAAAACATTAAATAGAAAACTAGTATTACCATTAGAAAAGAAGATTTTTAGTCACAAATCACAATTATACTCAACCACTTTTCAGATTTTATAATGTTTCGATGAATAATAGATGCTTACACTTTTTTTTTTGTCAAAGAAATTTTTTTATTCAATCAAGTGACAAGTTTCGACACAGCAAGCTCTATTTAGACTATAGAGCTTGTCCTCAATACATGAATTAGCTATTACATGATCCTATTCTAGAATTATACACGATGAAAATTCAATCTTGCAAACACAGGTTTCCATTTACAAATCTTCGATCCTCGGATGTGAGTCTGCAGGACTATGTCTCTAATAATCTAATGGAGAGTCTTTACTTAGCCTGAAATCTTCTTGCATTCCTTTCTGTCCAGATTTGGTACACTGATGCAGCTGCTATGAAGCCCACAATAGTTGCTTTAGGGATGTTGTTGTTCATTTTCTGATGCTTAGAAACTAATTAAGAGTGATATTTATATTTATCATCACATATTTAAACATTGTTCGATGACTTAAAGTGAAAAGTTAAAAACTCAATTGTTGGGGTTTTTAAAAGCTTGAAAACTCAGAAATGATCTATGTGATTTATTAAAATTTCTGACAAATTGATGATTGAGATTCGTTGGGGACACCATTTTCAAGATGTGGTTAAAATTTGAAGCTATTTGATGAACATTTGAGCTATTGGTGATGTTTTCGCCCCATTTTCGTGGGTTGAAACGCGTAGGAGATGAAACATAATTTTTGTATAAGTTTGTATAATTTTGTGTAATTTTAAAAATGTAAAAATGTATACAAACATCGCTTATGCACTATTATACATTTTTATACAAGGTTGATATATTATGTACAATATGTGTATACTATTGTATATTGGATGTATATTCACTGATGCGAAAAAAAGTTGGCTATGAAGGTGAAAACTGAAAAAATGAGTACATGGGTGTAATATTTTGTGTTGGACATTATATTTCTGGAAAAAAAATGATTCTTAAACTTGAAATGATTTGGAATAAACATACGTTATTGTGTACAAAGACATAAAAAGAACAATTCTTGAGGATCTTTTATTAATATAATGCTCCTAACATATTTAGGAGTCTGAACTGATCAAGCTCAAGATTAGTTGCTTCTAATGTTACGTATGGCGACCCAGTACAAGTGGAATTGTGAAAACGAAATAGTAGTACATTACAAATTGTAGAAAATAATATTTCCCTCCTCAAGTGCACTACTCACATGTATCAAGATATAATAATGTTTCAGATCAAACTTTTAGGCCAATTTGATCGTTATTTCTATTAGTGTAAACGTGTAAATATAGGAAACAATATACTCCCTACCCATAATTAGAATATTTTCATATATTGTGTAAATATAATTATGGTAAGACTAGGATTCTTCTTTTGTATAGGCTTAGGATTCCTATTGTATAAGGGATGAATATTGTACTCTATATATACCTTGATATTAATGAAAGACTCCTCAAGGGAGATTAATATCATCTCACATGGTATCAAGAGCCAAATAAACAAAACCCTAAAAATCTTTCTCTTCCACAGCCGTCGGCTGCCTCTCCTACGCCGCGGCCCTCCCAGATTTTCTTCTTGTTTTTCGGGTTTTGTTCTTCCTTTCTTCTTTTCTCTAAATGGCTATCCTGATTCTTCCACACTTTCTGACGCCTCTACCTTCACAAATCCCACCACAAAGTCATCACCCCCGTTTTCATCCCGCCCTTATCTTGTTTCCAATATCAAGAACCATATTCCCATTGTTCTTGATCAAGAAAACAACCAGTATTCTCACTGGGTTGAACTTTTTCGCAATCATGCATGTCTCTATAACGTGCTTGACCATATTGATGACACTATTCCGCGCCCTACGGAGGTTGATGATTCTATCTGGCATCGTCTTCGACGCGGCGTCAAACAATGGATATATGGTAGTATCTCTCAGGATTTGCACCTTACTATCATGAAATCTGACTCCACAGCCCTTGACTTGTGGAATCGTTTGGAGGAAATTTTTCAGGACAACAAGCATACTCGTGCCGTGTATTTGGAAGAACGAGTTCAACAAAACACGTCTTGAAAACTTCTCCAATGTCTCGAGTACGCAAGCGACTTAAAATTCTAGCGGATCAACTCTCCAACATCGGCACGCCTGTCACTGACGATAAAATGGTGCTACAAATGATTTCTTGCCTTACTAAGGGCGAATATGATACTTTGGCCACCATAATTCAACAGGCAGATCCGCTACCGAGTTTTAACAAAGATCGCTCACAATTGTTGCTCGAAGAAACCCGTCGTGCTAAGTAGGATAAGCACGCCCGGTGGGTGTTAGGCGTCGACACGCAACCCCAAGATCAGACGCCACCAGACAACTCCCAACAGTGGCAGGGCCGCGGCGGCAAGGGTGGAAAAGGCCGCGGCGGTAGAGGAGGCCGTGGTCGTGGCAAGGGTCGCGGTCAACAGAACCAACAGCGACAACGACGCGAGAGATCGCGGAGAACAAGCGGGCCGCGGCTCCTCGGCGGTTCGTCTGCGGCGGCTGCGGCGCCCGATCTGAGCCGCGGCGCCCCAATTCGAGCCGCGGTGCCAAGTCCATTCCGGTACCCGGCGACCATACAATCCGTATTCTTACCCCGGTTTATTAGGCCCCGCTCCAGCCCCACAGCAGGCCCACTTCATGCAAGGTCAGGTCTCGCAGCCCTCCTCCGGCATGATACCCACTGAGTTGGGTCAGGCGTTCAGCACCCTCTCTATGCAACAGCCTCACAATACTTAGTACATGGACTCAGGCGCCACATCTCACGTCACCCAATCTGCAGGTACTATTCCTAAACTATTTAGTTTAAAGCATCCTCAATATGTTACAGTTGGTAGTGGACAACGCATTCCAGATAAGGGTTATGGTACCTCATACACACAACCTCCTCATCCACCTTTCTCCCTCAAAAACACCTTATATGCCCCACACATGATTAGGAACCTCATATCTGTCCGCCAATTTACTCGGAATAATTCCGTCTCTGTGGATTTTGACCCAATTTGGTTTTACTGTGAAAGATCTTCATACGGGGACACCTCTTACGAGATGCAATAGCACGGGGGATCTCTATCCATTCACTTCCACCTCCGCTGCCAGATCTTGCTCTCCCGTCACTCTAGCGGCTATTTCTTCTTCAACTTGGCATAATAGGCTTGGTCATCCAGGAGTCCCAGTTTTTAATTTTCTTAGAGGCAACAATTTCATTGCTTGTAATGGGAAACTTGCCCAAAATTGTGTTTCTTGCTCTTTAGGCAAACATATTCGTCTTCCGTTTAAATCATCTACTAGTGTTACATTTGCTTCATTTGATATCATACATGCCGATTTATGGATATCTCCTATCTCTAGTTCTCTCGGTCATAAATACTATCTTGTGTTGCTTGATGTTTTTTCACACTACGTTTGGTTATACCCCCTTAAATTTAAATCGGAAGTGTTTGTCAAATTTCTTGAGTTTCGCAAGTTCATTCAAACACAATTTGGAAAAGGCATAAAATCATTTCAGTGCGATAATGGTCGTGAATTCAATAACTCTATGTTTCACCGCTTTTGTACCAATAATGGCATGGTCTTTCGCTTCTCCTGCCCTCACACCTCACCATAAAATGGTAAAGCTGAAAGAATCATCCGCACCATTAACAATATGATTCGCACCCTATTGATTCATGCCTTCCTCCCTCCACCCTTCAGGGTATGCTGCTAAAAAGTCAGAATACACTCTAAATATTCTCCCTACTAGCACTCTTCACAATATGACCCCTACCGAAATCCTCTACCATAGAATCCCCTCTTATGATCATCTAGGATTTTTGGTTGTCTGTGCTATCCCAATGTTAGCTCCACCGCCCCTCACAAGCTCGCTCCTAGGTTCACTCCATGTGTCTTTCTAGGATTCCCGCCGAACCATAGGGGCTATCTATGCTATGACTTGTCGACTCGTCAGATCCACATATCTCGTCACGTCATATTCGACGAGACCACATTCCCGTTTTCGAATCTTCCAAAATTCCAAAATTATGACTACTCATTTCTTGACGAGTCTGTCATCTCTCCCCTCATAATCGAACAACTCACATCCTCTGTTCCGTCGTTAGAGCCAATCTTTTGAAACACCGTCGACAGCGCCACGGCCACCGTGTCTTTGAGGCGCCGCAGCGCCCAAACTTCAGAGAAGCCTATCAACCTTCTAACGCCGCGACTCTCGATCCGGGAGGCTGCGTCGCCTTCGACGGCTTTGCCCCCACCTTCTCCTTATCCGACTTTACCCTCCATCTCAGACACCACTCCGCCAACCACTGTCCCTACCCATCCAATGGAAACTCGTTCAAAGCATAGAATCTTCAAACCCAAAGTCCATTTCAACTTGTCTGCCCAAAACATCTCTCCACTTCCAAAGAACCCAAAATTGGCCAAACAAGACCCTAATTGGAATGCGGCTATGTATGAGGAATTCAATGCTTTAACTAAACAGCACACGTGGGATCTAGTACCTAGACCTGAGGGGGTGAATGTCATTCGTTGTATGTGGCTATTACATCACAAGTTCAGAGACAATGGTGATTTTGAGAGGTATAAGGCCCGTCTTGTGGCTAATGGCACAAATCAGCAGGAGGGCATTGATTGTGGTGAGACATTTAGCCCGGTTGTCAAACCGGCTACCATCCGCATAGTTTTGAGCATTGCCATAGGCAAACACTGGCCGATCCATCAGCTTGATGTGAAGAATGCATTCTTACATGGGGATCTCGAGAGAGACGATCTACATGCATCGACCACCGGGGTTCACCCATCCAACGAGTTCCTCACTATGTGTGCCGTCTCCGTAAGTCACTATATGGCACAAGCGAGGCCCCGTGCGTGGTATGATCGCTTTGCCGGTATATCTTGCAGATTGGGTTTGTATGCGCAAGAGTGATACATCACTTTTCATTTTTCATCGAGGTAGTAGCACTTTGCTTACTTATTACTTTACGTGGATGATATTGTTCTTACTTGCCTCCTCCGACGGATTGAAAAATGAGATTATTGTCTTGCTCAAGTCCGAATTTGCAATGACCGATTGGGGGAAGGCTGAGTTACTTTTTGGGGATATCGGTGACCAGATCTGCCAATCATATATTCTTGTGTCGGCATAAGTATGCGAAGAGATTGTGTACGGGGATAAGATGGCGAAGCGCAAAGAGGTGCCTACTCCAGATTGATTCCAAATCTAAGATCGGTGCTATGGATGGTGCTCCGGTCTCGATCCTACTCGTATAGGAACCTTGCGGGTGCACTTCGGTATCTCACATTCACCGGGCCGGACATAACTTATCTTTGTTCGGCGGTGTGCTTATTCATGCATGCCCCCGGGGTCTCATTTCACTTGCTCTTAAGCGTATCATTCGATACATTAAGGGTACTCTTGATTATGGTTTGCACCTATACCCCTCTGCACCAGACAGGTTGCTTTCATATACGGATGCAGATTGGGCAGGGTGTCCGGACACGCGATGCTCCACCTCCGGCTTTAGTGTTTTCTTAGGGGATAATCTGATTTCTTGGTCACGCAAGCGACAGGCTACCCTATCTCACTCCAGTGCCGAGGCTGAGTACAGAGGCGTTGTAAATGTAGTAGCTGAGATTTGTTGGCTCAGAAATTAACTGTTAGAACTTCAGTGTCCTTTGCGTCAGGCATCTATTGTGTATTGTGATAACATCTCTGCCATCTATCTTTCTCATAATTCGGTTCAACATCAGCGAACCAAGCATATTGAGATAGACCTACACTTCGTTCGTGAGAAAGTTGCGTTAGGCCATGTCAGAGTGTTACATGTTCCATCATCCCATCAGTATGCATACATATTTACCAAAGGACTTCCCAAACAGTTATTTCTTGACTTCAGATCCAGTCTCAGCGTCCGGCCTCCTCCCTCTCCGACTGAGGGGGTGTGTAAACGTGTAAATATAGGAAACAATATATTCCCTACCCATAATTAGAATATTTCCATATATTGTGTAAATATAATTATGGTAAGACTAGGATTCCTCTTTTGTATAGGCTTAGGATTCCTATTGTATAAGGGATGAATATTGTACTCTATATATACCTTGATATTAATGAAAGACTCCTCAAGGGAGATTAATATCATCTCACAATTAGATGTCAAGTGCTTCTTAAATATTGCTACACGTGTTGACTAAGGTAGCTTGCGATTAAAGACAACATTTAAAAGGATCATATCTAGGTCAAATTTTTAATTCCTTTGACTTCTTCCAAAACTCAATTCTATAAAAGAAAAGCTATTGAACATTTACGCACGAAAGTAAAACATTTTTTTTATTAACGAGAAAAAAACTAAAAACTTCTTGATAAATTCCTAATGCGCTTTGCGCTCTTATCTTAATTACATCAGAGAGGAATCCAACCTCTTCAAGTTCTGTGATAACTCTAATTTATTTGATGTCCACCACCCTTCCCCTCCTCCTTCCTCCGTTAGTTTAGCTGTAACGGTAGAAGACGAGGCTTGCAAATGCGGCCGGAACTAGTTGTTGCTTGTGAGGTATGAAAAAATATCGTATTTAAAATCCCGTTCATTTAGCAATTTACCCCAAGGAATACAAAATATTTGAAGCCCAAAGTTATAAAATAAGTTCGTACAATTTGTAAGGAGGGGGAGAAACGTTAATCTCATTCCTTTGGACATGATTCTATTTTCTAAAGGGCTTAAGCTTATGTACAGACAATACAAATTCCTAGAAATTATAAATATGAAGAAGATGAGGATATAATTGTAGTTTTAAGTATTTAAAAAAGAAGAAGTGACACATGTCATGATCCTACTAGTGCGTGTCATATACTTGTAAGGAAAAAGTGGTTATTTAATACAGATCGACTACAAGATGAGAAGTAAACTATATATTAAACCTTTTATTAATAAATATTCGTTTATAATAATATTTAACTATAACAATCATATTTTATATGAAATCGATCTTTCATATTCTCTATCACAACATTTCGTTGTAGCGACTAAATAGTATCGAAACAAACGACGTTGTTATAGGCAGTTGCTTGTATATATATGCGATGTAAACTTTGAACTGGTCGGCTAGTCATCTCACATAATCTTGACACTTGATCTATTTAAATTTCTAAATTAGCAGTCTCATCGTTCATTCCGTAATCTTTTAATTGGGAATTGAAGGTTTCCACTTGAATTATTCCTTTTACTTGTTCATGTACTCAATAATGATGTAATGTTCTTGACCTAGTCAAAAATTAATTAAGTTGACAATGTTAAGCTTATACCATGCTATTATAAATATCATAATTTATAATCTCAGTTCCCTCACCAAGAAATACAAAAGAAAATTGTTACCTAGCAAGACATGGCAAAATACACAGCCTTCGTTGCCATAGTCTTATGTCTTCTCGTTGTCGCTGCTACTGGTGAGTCTACAACTTCTTAAGTAGGCACACTCAATTTTTAAGTAAAACTTTATCCATCTTAAAATGCACATGCATGTATAGAGATGGTATAGATTTATTTATTTTTCCGACTCTACGACCTATACTTACTTGACACATATTTTATATTTTTGGACAGCAAGCACATGAAAATATTTTGTTAGAAGATTAGCTATATTCTCTCTTCTTTCTGTTCGGAATTGTCCCAACAAAGTATCAAAGCATTTTTTTTGGTAATTGAATTTATACTAAAAAATGTCTTTTTATTTATTCTATTCGTATAAACAAATGAGTTTTTATTTCAAGCGGGTTCCAATAAATCATGTCGTCAAGAACAAAAAAGGGATATTAATATACAAAAGTTTTCAAATAAATAAATGTGTCGTTCATTTCGAACAAGACTAAAGAAAAAGTCATGTAAATTGAGATAGAAATCTTTCTTCAATTCGTTTATAAAGATAATCAGGGAGTATATGCTAATTCAGTACTAATTCTTGGTTTGCAAATTTTATGTTTTATGTAGAAATGCAAATGGCAGAAGGAAAATACTGTTGGAAGAAAAGTAACAAATGGAATGGACCTTGCCAATATTCTTACAAATGTAGCCAGCATTGCAAGCACTGGTTTGGAGCTGAATATGGTATTTGTAAGAAATATCAATGGGGACACAAGGAAAATTATGCTTGTTATTGCTACTCTCCTTGCCATTAATCACAAGGAACTTTAAAGTCTCAAGACCTGTCTTTTGACCATAAAAAACAAAAAGCTATCTATCTATGGATATGTAATAAATATTAGTTGTTATGATTATGTTTGTGTGACAATGTAATAAGGTTGATCGAAGGTTGCACCCTCTCAATCATCTTTTCCTGAATAAATATATATGTTGTTTTCATTTTATGAGAACTATGATTTTATTGCTAATATATAATGTTTTGTGTTTTCAATATTGTTGTGCAATTGAATCTAGCATTTTAAATGTTTAAAAGAATTAAATTTATAAATGGATTTACTTTGGACAATGAACTATATATAGATTAATTAGATTTGTAACATAAGAGCAAACATACAATTTTTAAAAGTGCTCAATGGTTTTGAACACAACTACGAGGAGAGACTCAAGTTCTTCTATGGAGGATGCCTTACTTAATTAGGGCCTTACTTGACACCCGCAAGCCATGCCTGCTTGCATTATTCAAAACCGTTGATGTTGGAGGGATGTTGTGAAAACATCTGTAAATGCTCAGGACAACATTTTATGAAAATAAGAGTGTTGCCTGCGATGTTGTGACAATATTCCTGACAACATTTCTGTAACGATTTTGCCTATTCTTCCGGCCAAAACAGATTGTGTTACTGTGAGTAAAAAATGACCTGGCAAGCTAACAATGATGTTGTGTTTAAAACGTGGTAAAAGAAACAGTCAAAGCTTGGAGGGAAAGCAGCGTGAAGACCAAGTCCAGAACGTTGAGCTTTTTAAGGAGCAAGAACCGGTCCAAGCTGAAGCCTTCTTTTACTCAACCTCCGCAACCAACCAGTGAGGATTTCAAGGGAAGTTCCACACTATAAATAGAGGGGAACTTCAGAGTATCGACATCCAGATTTAAACGAGAAGAATTACCAAGAGAGCTCTCGCATATTCACCTTAGAAACTGGATCAACACACTTAGCCTAAAGTAGTCTAACAAAATCTAGTCCCACGTTACTAATGGTGCCCAGATTCTAGATCAAGCTTATATTTCAAGCAATAGTAATGAAGATGTTGTATTTGTCTTTTTAGATCTTTTAACTTTAGGCTGAAGTCATTTGCTTCTTCACTTTTGTTTGTAATTTCTTTTTCGCATTTAACCTTGTTAAAAGAAATTCATTTGTAATAGTATATAATTTATACAATTCTTTGGTCATTGACCATCAAGGGATATATTAATATATACCCTTGAAAATATAAACCTTGTGTCTCTTTACTTTTCCACTGCATTTACTCTATAAAGGTTTATAACTGTTTTATCACAATGTTGCCTCAGATGTTGACACAACATTGAAGGAAACATCCAGAAACTATTTGAATTGTTCTAGCTGTTACGGTTTTATTCTTACATATTCTTGCTTATCCGTAGCCCCGGACCTAACAAGTGGTATCAGAGCCAACACTTGATACAATAAGTGTTTGATTCTGAATATTACGTCTATGGACTCGGCTATACAAAACGTTGGTAGACTTCCAATTCTTGACGGAACTAACTATGCCTATTGGAAAATCCGACTACGTTCGCACATCAAATCCATTGATGTTCGAGCTTGGAGATCAGTTTCCGAAGGCTATGTGATTCCCAAGTACCCAGCAGACGAGGATGGTAATGTACTTACCAAATCCGAATCTGAATGGACCGCGGAAGAGATCAACAATGCGAGCTTCAATGAAAAGGCCCTAAATGCCATATTTGGATGGGTAGATCTCTATATGTTTAAACTTATCCAGAATTGTACTACGGCCAAGGACGCTTGGAAGACCTTACAAACTCATTGTGAAGGTACCTCAAGTGTTCGACGTACAAAGCTTCGCATGATTTTGAGCCAATACGAACGCTTAAGGATGGAAGAATCTGAAGACATAAAATCCTATTTTGAAAAGTTAATTGACATTGCCAATCAGTGTCAAGTGCTTGGTTCTCCTTTAACCAACACATAACTTGTGGATAAAGCTCTCAGATCTCTTCCTGAAAGGTTTAATACTAAGATTTGTGCTATTGAAGAGGCCCATAATCTTGCTACTATGGATCTACATGCCTTGATGAGCATCTTTCAAACATATGAGATGAACATGAAGAGACAAAGAGATCTTTATAAAGACAAAACTTTGGCACTCCAAGAACAAACCTCGAAAATTGAATTGGAAAATGAGGAAGAAAACTTGGAGGAACTGGGAAATGGTGCAACTGTTGCCTTACTTACTCGTCGATTCAATTCGATGGTGAGAAAGATTAACAATGATCACAATAAAGGCAAATACAAACAGCATCAAAACCCACTCTTTAATAAACAGTCAAATAGGTCACCTTCTGATCAAAGTAATCACAATCCACTGACGAAATCTAACTCCGACAGTACCAATTTCAATCCCAAACAACTCGAGGGAGTGCAATATCATGCATGCTCGGGTTGGAGACACTATGCTAATGAGTGTGCAAACACCCTTAGAAAAATTGGTAAGGTCATGTGGATAACTCTTAGCGATGATGAGAATGAAGAAGAGGAAGGAGATCAAGAAGAAGAACCACAGGCAATGCTGGCATCCGTGTTTGAACACTAACTATCCGACGATGAAGATGTTGTTGAAAATATTGCGACAACATCAGGAACAACATCAGACTCAACATATGGAATGTCTTCAACATCAGAGAGGTATGTATACTTTGACTATTCTGATGTAAATTATTTTAGTGGATTTAATTCTTCATCTGAGGCTGTAAATTTGGATCTAGTTGACTCAAAAAATGACGTAATAAAGGAATTACAAAGTCTTTGTAAAGCCTTTATCACTGAATCTGAGCAACTAGACTCAAAAGCAAAATTATTGACTCTTGAGAATAGCAATCTGAAAGGCACAATCAACCGATTAGAGGTGACACTTACCAAGAAGGACCTAGAGCTTGGTAAGATTTGTGCACGATTGAACGTAGATGAGACCACCTTTCAAAGGCTCAACATGGGAACCTCCAAACTGGATGAAATATTGAACTTCAATAAACCTACAAGGGTTGGGCTTGGGTACCAATCTCCTAGCAAAACAAATACTTCCAGAATCCATAGTCAAACTGAAAGGATAAAATTTGTCAAAGAAAATCCGAGTAATTCTCAGATCATTGAGATTGGATCAAAGTTTGTATATAGCTTCTGTAAAAAGTCAGGACATCTTATGCCCTACTGCTACAAACTTCAAAACTACGCACTCGAATATTGTCTAAAATGTCATCAACAATGTTGCCCAACATCACCGACAACATTCAAAGCAACCAGGTGAAAGTAGAAGGAAGAAAAAGGAATGGGTACCCAAAGCAGAATCGAAATGTAATGTGTGCATAAGCGCTTTGCATACTAACATTACAGGTTCTTGGTATTTCGATAGTGGCTGCTCACATCATATGACATGTAGCAAATGCCTATTGAAGGAGTATGGAGCATTCAATGGAGGATACGTGACCTTTGGAGGAGGAAGTAAGAGTAAGATAATTGGTAAAGGAACTCTTAATGTTCCGGATGTACCAGCCTTTAAAAATATTCTTCATATAGAAGGTTTGGTTGCTAATCTTCTTAGCATAAGCCAACTATGTGATGATGATCTCGAGGTGAAATTCAACAAGCTTGGATGCAAGGTTACAGATTCTGCAGATAAATGTGTCATGTCAGGAACCCGAACAGGAGATAATTGCTATCTAGTCGATAGACAAGAGTTGTGCAACTCCGCAAAGGTAGGTGACTTAACACTTTAGCATCAAAAGTTGGGACATGTCAACTACGGCACCTTGGAGAAGTTGATCTCATTTGAAGCTATCGAGGCATTCCCGGACCGGATCCAAAAGATAAAACACTATGCGAAGATTGTTTGTAAGGAAAGCGGACCGAGTCTCTCACAATGTTGTCCAACATGACGGACAACATTCAGGTACGTCTCATTGTTTCCAATTATTGCATATGGATCTTATGGGTCCAATCGAGGTAGATAGCCTAGGAGGGATGAGATATTCTTATGTGATAGTAGATGATTTTTCCTAATTCACTTGGATCTATTTTTTAAAGGAAAAATCACAAACCTTTGAGATGTTTAGAACACTTTACTCTAGGATTAAGAACCTATTTTGTTCTTCGATTTTTAGAATTAGATCTATTCATGGAAAGGAGTTTAAAAATCAAACCTTTGTAAAATTTTGTGAAAAGAAAGGCATATTCCGTGAATTTTCGGCACCAAAAACACCACAACAAAATGGGGTTCTTGAGAGAAAGAACATAACTTTACAAGAAATGGCTAGAGTTATGTTAAGTTCTACGCAATTGTCAAAGAGGTTTTGGGCAGAAGCCTTGAACACGGCATGTCACATAACTAATAGAATCTTTTTAAGGCCAGGGACCAAGATGACACCCTATGAACTGATAAATGGAAAGAAACCTACAGTGTGGTACTTTCATGTCTTTGGGTGTGTGTGCTATATTCTTAATGACGAGGATAAAGCGGCTAAATTTGACTCTAAGAGTGACAAGGGAATATTCATTGGCTACTCTCGGAATAGCCATGCTTATTGAATATACAATCTTCGGACAAAGACCATATAAGAATTAGTCAATGTTATTTTTGATGACCTTTGCTAGATATATCTAGTAGATCTTCGAGAAAACAACATTGTGGTTGCGATTGAAGAGGAGCAACACACCGAAGAAACAGATGTAGTCCCGGATGTTGTCCACACATCGAAGAAACATCCGAACCTCAAAGAGAGAACACGAGAGAAAGAAATCGAGGAGAAGTACGCTGCGAACCCGAATGATCAAGTGAGAAGAGACCCTCCGTCGAGGATTAGAAGGAACCATCCACCCGACCAGGTGATAGGGGGAGTTTTTGAGAAAAGGCGTACCAGATGGAAAGAGCCAATGAATTACCGAGAAATGGTAAGGTATGTGTGCATGTCCACCATATACCAACAGGTAAGTCTTTCTTGTCTTACATCTACTTTGAAACCCAAAAAATATTGGGGAAGTATTAAAAGATAATTTTTGTATTCAAGCCATGCAAGAGGAGCTTGAACAATTTGCCCGAAATGAGGTTACCCAATAACACAAATGTTATTGGGACCAAGTGGATATTCAAAAACAAATCAGATGAGTTAGGAAAGATTGTTAGGAACAAAGCTCGACTTGTTGCTCAAGGATATACACAAGTAGAAGGTATCGACTATGACGAGACCTTCGCTCATGTGGCTAGAATTGAGTCAATAAGATTGCTTCTTGCTATTGCTTTCTATCTAAAGATTACCTTGCACCAAATGGACGTTAAAGGTGCCTTCCTCAATGGATACCTGGACAAAGAAGTATATGTTGAACAACCAAAGGGATTTGAGGATCCTCACCATCCACATCATGTGTACAAACTCAAGAAATCTTTGTATGGACTAAAACAAGCCCCACGTGCATGGTATGATCGTCTAACTAACTTTCTTGTTGAGTTTGGTTTCACCGTGGAGAAGGCGACAGAACATTATTTATTAAAAGACACGGTGTAGATGTAATAATAGCTCAAATCTATGTTGATGATATTGTTTTTGGTTCAACTACAGAATCCTTCTTGAAGTCGTTTGTCGAAGCAATGTCGACAACATTTGAGATGAGCATGATTGGAGAACTAACATTTTTCTTAGGCACTGCCAGATTAAACGAGAATGAAGATGGGATCTTTGTATCTCAAAGCAAGTACGACAAGAATCTTGTTAGGAGATTTGGTGTGGAAAATTCTAAACACATGAAGACTCCAATGGGGTCTACGCAACAGGTATGTAAAGACGATGTTGGACAAGATGTTGACCCAACATTGTACCGATTTATGATAGATAGCCTTTTATACCTTACTGCCAGTCGCCCCGATATCATGTTTAGCGTATGTGTTTGCGCCAGGTTCCAAGCCAGTCCCAAGGTATCTCATTTTAATGCTGTGAAACGTATCATTCGATATGTTGCCGATACAAGTGACATGGGAATTTGGTACTCCAAAGACACTAATCCTAATCTAATAGGATATAGTGACTCGGATTGAGCCAGTGATGTAGACGATAGGAAAAGCACTAGTGGTGAATGTTTTTATCTTGGCAATAATCTAGTCTCATGGTAAAGTAGTAAACAAAATTGTGTATCACTCTCAACTGCCGAATCTGAGTATGTGGCAGCCGAAAGTTGTTGTGCTCAACTGATTTGGTTACGACATATGCTAGATGACTATGGCATATCTAATAACTCCATGATTTTGTCTTGTGATAATCGAGTGCTATTAATATTTTCAAAAATCTGTTCAACATTCACGTACAAAGCACATAGATATAAGACATCATTTTCTAGGAGACTTAGTGGAAAAACAGCTAGTTCAAATCGAACATGTTGATACTTTTTGTCAACTGGCTGACATTTTTACCAAACCTTTAGATCATGAGAGATTTTCTAGCTTGAAAAAATCTCTTGGTCTCTGTTTCCTTTGAAAAATAAGACAGGCTAGGTAGATGTTGTCCGAAATATTGTCCCAACATTCTGGATAACATTTACTGTTGAGTCAATATACAGGATAAGTATTGTAGTGATGTTGCAATATTTTTTTTCAAAAAGATTCAAGCATGACTCTAAAAGGACAAAATAAGAAGGCAAAGCCTCTACTAAAAGATTTGGTTGAATACAAAAAGAGCAAAGCTCTATGATCAGTATCGTTCCTATTCTATAGGAGTACCACGTAAGGTTGAAAATTCATCAATATTCTTTAAACTGTATGTGTTCAACTAAGTTGATTAAGAACAATGGTTAAATGTTACATTAGTCCAGTGATCAGTCTCATAGGGAACATATACGGAAGTATCATCTGCCAAATCAGAAAATCTTTTGAGTCTCATAATGCTTGTTTAACTTTGTAAATGTTGCCAACATCATTAACAACATCGTGTTCCAGTACATTGATCAATCTGGTTTATCTTTTTTTCCCTGTTTTTGGTATTTAACATATCTCTGTCTTTAACTGAAAGTCCAAAAATTCTGGAGGACTGTTTTTTTTAAAAGGATGATATGTGCTATGAAAATCCTTATTTTAGGTGTGTAAAGAGTTTTTATTCTTCTATACAATCTAAATTTAAGGAAAAGGAGTTTGAGTGTAAGTATACTTTGTCATAATAAAACCTCCCATTTTTGTCTTGAAATTGTCCCATCAGCCGACTATCAATCCATCAAACCATGGCGACCCAAACAACACCGTTATTTCTCAAAACCCAAAGCTTCTCCAACACGCCCAATCCTTCAAAACCCTCTCCCATGTCCATGTCCCCAAAATCCACAAACACCAGAGATTATTCTCCAATGTCGACTAGTCCAGCAAATAACAACAAGGTTTACAAGCATTATACTTCCATCAATGACTTGAAATCGGTCGAGGAGGACTGCACACAGGCTATGATCCTGCTTGGTTCAGATAAGCCATTACAGGTGAGCTACCCAGGCGATAATGAAAACCCAATCGATGTTGATGCAACATCTGATTTCTCGAACCTTGCCTCAAGACAGTCAAAATCGACATTTCTGAAGAAAAAGTCAAAAAGGGTTTTCGAAAACCAATTCGATGAATACCAGTCTGCCAAAAGATCCAGGGAAGAGTCAACTTTACCTATTGATACTACCACAAGCAGTAGCACTGACACCAATTTCAGTGTGCCGAGTTCTTCCAGAACTCCATCAACTTCCACTCCACAAGCAGAAACTGAGAAGGAAAAAGAAGAAGAAGAGATGTCAGATAACACACCTCTACGAAACTTCATTCCCAAAGGGGTCCGTAGAACATACTAAAATTTTGATAAAAATGTTGCCTCAACATCAAAGGCAACAGAAGAGAAAATGAACACAGACTATGTTGCCCCAACATCCGAGGCAACACCTGCAGCAACCTCATCCGAACAAGAAAACACAGAATCTGAAACAGATTCTGAGGTAATTCCCCACTCTTCCATGTTTCAAACTAAATCATGCTCCAGTAACTGGAATTGGTTTAAAAATAGAGGAGTTAAAGGGGAGAAGGTGATTGACCTAACTTCATTCTCCAAAAATGGGTTAGTTGATTTCTTAAGTAGTCGAAAGATCTTAAGCTCTGTATCTAGTAAGAATCCTTATTGTGAGAAGGTGATTAGGGTGTTCTATGCTAATCTGACGCTTGCTGTTAAGGACACAACCTCAAAGAAATTTGGGAAAGTGTACCTATACAACAAGGTATACAATTTTACACCTAATATCATCAACTCCACTCTTGAGATAATTATTAGTGAAAGAGAACCTCCCCACTATGGATGAACTCAATTCGATGATCAAGTACCTTACGGGGAATTTGATCACTGTTTGGGCTCCTTACAGCCCTGTGTCAAAACTCACTGCCTTGTTTGCCACTTTGCACAAACTTGCTATATACAACTGGATACCCTCCCTCAACGAGACAGTAGTGACCCTTGATCAAGCATAAGTGCTTTTCAAGATTGGAAGGAATCAGAAAGTTGACTTAGGAACACTTATATTCAACCATGTTGTCAACTTGGCAGAAAGACAAAGCAACTCTGCCCTTCCATACCCCTCCTTGATTTTTCAAATCCAGCTCAACCAAGGTTTTAAGACTTCAAAAGGAGAAAAACTGAGTCCAGCCTTAGAGGTTTACTCAGTACAGCGAGCAGTTGTTAACATCAGGGATAGGGTTATTGATCTGCCCTGAAAGAAAGATGAATGGGACACTGACACATCAAAGGATGTTGCCGACATTCCTGGCAACATTGCTCAAGGAAAGGTCACAATGTCCAAAGACTGGTTTCGACAGCACATTGCTGAACTTGACAGGCAAATTCAAGACCTAGTGCGAGGCAGGAACTATTATGTGGGCTTACTTTCTTCACAAAAGGGGGAGATGATGATGCTGATGCGATGTTGGAAGCAGACGACAGGGGGGAGCTGGTGCGATGAGGATGTAGGCCATGATGCAGGGGGAGAAGAGTTGAGATGATTGATTGCGACTACTTCGATGCTATGAAGATGAAAATGGTCTTTGTACGAGTGATCGATCACGAGAAAGTGGTGGAAGCTACGTGACTCGATTACTCTAGTCAAGGATCATCATGCTGATGGTGTTTTTGATCCAATGATGAATGTTTATTTGAATATTGGAGATACTGACATTTGGAATATTATTTGTGTTTGTAATATTTTACTTTGGGATATTTGGTCTGATCTTGCAGACATTGTGACTATTTTCTAAAGTTGTTTATATATAGTTGTCTGATGTGGATTGGTATGAATGGTTACTATAGACTGATTACACAATTGATGTAAGTAAGTCTATACTAACAGAACATAACTCCCATCTAATCAAATCATCGATACTACACTGCTTGGAATTTAACACTGCAGGTTAAGGGGGAGCATAACACTGATCCTACTGATTCTTGGAATATAAGGACTACATCGGGAATCAGTATCCTAGTCATTTTCGCTTCGTATGGAGTTTTGTGAAGAAAGGCAAAAAGTGGGAGATTGTTGATGTTGGATGGATGTTGTGACAACATCTGTAAATGCTCAGGACAACATCTTATGAAAATAAGAGTGTTGCCGGCGATGTTGTGACAACATTCCTGACAACATTTCTGTAACGATTTTGCCTATTATTTGGGCGAAAACAGGTTGTGTTACTGTGAGTAAAAAATGACCTAGGCAAGCTAACAATAATGCTGTGTTTAAAACGTGGTAAAAGAAACAGTCAATGCTTGGAGGGAAAGCAGCGTGAAGACCAAGTCCAGAACGTTGAGCTTTTTAAGGAGCAAGAACCGGTCCAAGCTGAAGCCTTCTTTTACTCAGCCTCCGCAACCAACCAGTGAGGATTTCAAGAGAAGTTCCACAGTATAAATAGAGGGGGAACTTCAGAGTATCGACATCCAGATTTAAACGAGAAGAATTACCAAGAGAGCTCTCGCATATTCACCTTAGAAACTGGATCAACACACTTAGCCTAAAGTAGTCTAACAACATCTAGTCCCACGTTACTAATGCTGCCCAGATTCTAGATCAAGCTTATATTTCAAGCAATAGTAATGAAGATGTTGTATTTGTCTTTTTAGATCTTTTAACTTTAGGCTGAAGTCATTTGCTTCTTCACTTTTGTTTGTAATTTCTTTTTCGCATTTAACCTTGTTAAAAGAAATTCATTTGTAATAGTATATAATTTATACAATTCTTTGGTCATTGACCATCAAGGGATATATTAATATATACCCTTGAAAATATAAACCTTGTGTCTCTTTACTTTTCCGCTGCATTTACTCCATAAAGGTTTATAACTGTTTTATCACAATATTGACTCAGATGTTGACACAACATTGAAGGCAACATCCAGAAACTATTTGAATTGTTCTAGCTGTTATGGTTTTATTCTTACATATACTTGCTTATCCATAGCCCCGGACCTAACAAAAACCAAGATGGATAATCATCATGATCAAGGTATTCCCTAGTTGTAAACCTTGTCTCTTAAACATTATTTATGCTAGAATATAATCTCCTATATTATTAGAAATAAACTATGGAAAAACCTCATGACCATTCATGAAAGCTATAAGGGATAGTAGTGGACCCAAATTTTTAAGTTTGCGGGTGTTTGATTTATTTTAAACGAGAAAGTTGTTACCAATCAAATTGTATAATGTGTAACTAATTGAAGGCGATAGTGAAAAACATTAAATAGAAAACTAGTATTACCATTAGAAAAGAAGATTTTTAGTCATAAATCACCATTATACTCGACCACTTTTCAGATTTTATAATGTTTTGATGAATAATAGATGCTTACACTTTTTTTTTGTCAAAGATTGTTTTTATTCAATCAAGTGACAAGTTTCTACATAGCAAGCTCTATTTAGACTATAGAGCTTGTCCTCAATACATGAATTATCTATTACAGGATCCTATGCTAGAATTATACACGGTGAAAATTCAATCTTGCTAACACAGTTTCCATTTACAAATCTTCGATCCTCGGATGTGAGTCTCAGGACTATGTCTCTAATAATCTAATGGAGAGTCTTTACTTAGCCTCGAAATCTTCTTGCATTCCTTTACGCCCAGATTTGGTACACGATGCAAGCTCGTTATGAAGCCCACAATAGTTACTTTAGGCAAGTTGTTGTTCATTTTCTCGATGCTTAGAAACTAATTTAGAGTGATATTTATATTTATCATCACATATTTAAACATTGTTCGATGACTTAAAGTGAAAATTTAAAAACTCAATTGTTGGAGTTTTTAAAAGCACGAAAACTCGAAATGATCTATGTGATTTATTAATGTTTTTGACAAATTGATGATTGAGATTCGTTGGGACACCATTTTCAAGTTGTGGTTAGAATTTGAAGCTATTTGATGAAGATTTGAGCTACTGGTGATGTTTTTGACCCATTTTCGTGGGTTGAAAAGGTTAGAAGATGAAACCTAATTTTTGTATAAGTTTGTATAATATTGTGTAATTTTTAAAATGTATACAAACATCGCTTATGCACTATTATACAAGGTTGATAAATTATGTACAATATGTGTATACTATTGTATATTGGTTGTATATTCACTAATGCGAAAAGAAGTTGACTATGGAGATGAAAACTGAAAAAATGACTACATGGGTGTAGTATTTTGTGTTGGGCATTATATTTATGAAAAAAAATTTGATTCTTAAACCTGAAATGATTTGGAATAAACATACGTTACTTGTTAGGATTTACTTGTCAAATCCAACCTAATCAGAAAAAATAGTAAATAAACGAAAAACAAATAACACAGACAGATTTATAGTGGTTCACCCTCAATGCGAGAGCTAGTCCACTTTGCCGCTGCAGATTTTACTATAATGGAGTTTTGAGTTTACAATTCTCTCTTTTTCTTTTTTCGACCACACCTCAGAGAAGAACGACGCCCTAGTTTATATAGAGTGAAAACTAGGGCGAACATAATACAAGCCTAAAATTCTCAAATTACACTCCACTAAATAACATTACATCGGCTAATTCTAACCTCTGTGTAGGGTCTTTATAGTGTGGGTAATGAATTAGGCTCCACAACTCAACAATCTCCAACTTGGAAACTAATTTCAGTCGTCTGTCTCAATCTACAGCAGTGACTCCGATTCTCATTCAAGAAGTCCAACTGAAGTTGCACACAACTTCAATTTATCATTCGACATGGCCTTCGTCAGCATGTCGGCTGGATTCTGACTCCCTGGGATCTTCTCAAGCACTAACACTCCATCTTCCAAAGATGATCGGATGAAATGGAATCGAAGATGTAGGTGCTTCGTGCGAGCATGGTAAACCTAGTTCTTAGCCAAATAAATGGCACTATAGCTATCACAATATAGCACACTCCCCTCGTGGTCCTGATCCAATTCCCGCAGAAGAGATTGTAGCCACATCATCTCCTTCGTGGCCTCTGTCACGACAACGTACTCAGCCTCACAACTAGAGAAAGCTACTATCTTCTGCAACTTTGAAACCCAGCAAATCATAGTACCTCTGAAGGTGTAAACATACTCGGATGTGCTCTTTCAACTATTAACATCACCACCATTGTGAGCATCAACATATCCCTGCAATCCTATCTCTGACTTTCGGAAACACAAAGCTCAGCTCGAGCTGCCCTTCAGATATCTGAAAATTCACTTCACAACCTCCCAGTGTGAAGACAATGAACACTTCAGATTTATTTTTCATAAAATAGACCCATAGCTTTCTGGTTGAATCATAAAAGAATGTCACATAGTAATGTGATCCTCCGAGTGAGGGGATAGTGGAAGGTCCCCACACGTCAGTGTGCACCAATTCAAGTTTCTCGGCCTTCAATTCCCTACTTGCAATTGCAAAACTTACTCATTTCTATTTTCTGAGAATGCAGCTTTCACACATATGCCCCAGCCTACAGTGCCACAACTCTGTCTTATTTGTGTTGTCAACAACAGCGACCGTATCACGACAACTTTTTATCATATAAAGATTACCAGTTTTCTTACCTCGACCAACCACCATAACGCCCTTCGTCACCTTTCAGGACCCGTTACCAAAGTTAACATTATGTCCCTCATTATCAAGCTAACCCACTAAGATCAGATTACGCATCCGCTTCGGCACATGTCTGACCTTTGTGATATTCCACACGTGTCCATTTGACATCTTCAAATTAACGTCTCCAGTACCAACAACGTCTAAAGTCTCACCATCTGCAAAATAAACTTTGTCGTGATTGCCAGCAATGTAATTCGTCATTATATCATGATATGGGATGGTGTGGAAAGACGCTCCTGAGTCAAGCACCCAAGAGTCGATCGAGTTGTCAACAGACAACAACAGTGATCGCCAATTTCTTCAGTGGCAGGATTGATTCCACTCCCCTTATTGTCCTCCTTCTTCGATGCCCTGCAATTCTTCTTGATGTGACCCGGTTTCCCACAGGTCCAACACTCAAGTGTTTGCCATGATCTAGATTGACCCCTGCCGTTCCTTGACTTCGAATTTCCCTTATTTCGGTTGTAGTTTCTGTCATAATTTTTGCCTCTATTTTCAACATTCAAAGCAGAACTTGTCGATGCTTCACCAGAATCTATCCTGCGAACCTCCTCAGCAAGGATACGATCTCTAACATCGTTGAATTTCAGTTTATCATTGCCGACAGAATTACTAACCGCTACTCTCATCGGCTCCCAACTTTTTGGTAGAGATGCCAACAAAATTAAGGGTTGCACTTTATCGTCAATCTCGATTGCGACCGATGATAATTGATTAACAATTTTGTTGAATTCATTCACGTGCATTACAACAGGAGCACCTTCTTTCATGTTTAGATGAAAGAGTTTCGTCATGAGAAATACTTTATTGTTTGCCGAATGTTTCTCATACATGTCGGATAGAACATTCATCGTGCCAATGGTGGTCTTCTCCTTTTCCACGTTGTGAGCAACGTTCTTTGACAACGTCAATCGGATTACTCCTAGAACCTGTTTGTCAAGGAGATTCCAATCTGCATAATTCATCTCCTCTGTCTTCGGGATCAGCGGTTGATGAAGCATTATGCCGTACAAGTAGTCTTCAATCTGCATTATCCAAAATGCATAATCTGTACCATCGAATTTCCCGATGTCGTGCGCCGAACCATCTTCGCCTCCCATTGTTTTCTGAATCGCAACACAACCTGTCGCTTTAATACCAGTTGTTAGGATTTACGTCCCAAATCCAACCTAATCAGAAAAAACAGTAAATAAATGAAGAACAAATAACACACAGATTTATAGTGGTTCACCCTCAATGCGAGGGCTAGTCCACTTTGTCGCTGCAGATTTTACTATAACGTAGTTTTGAGTTTACAATTCTCTCTTTCTCTCTTTTCGACCACACCTCAGAAAAGAACGTCGCCCTAGTTTATATATAGTGAAAACATGGGAAACATAATACAAACCTAAAATTCCTAAATTACCCTCCACTAAATAACATTACATCGGCTAATTCTAACCCCCACGATTAGCTAATTCCAACCCTCATGAACGGCTAATTCCAACCTCTGCATAGGATCATCATAGTGTCGGCAATGAATTAGGCTCCACAACTCAACATTACTGTGTACAAAGACATAAACAAGAACAATTCTTGAGGATCTTTTATTAATATAATGCTCCTAACGTATTTAGGAGTCTGATCTGATCAAGCTCAAGATTAGTTGCTTCTAATGTTACGTATGGTGACCCAGTACAGGTAGAAATGGGAAAATGAAATAGTAGTACATTACAAATTGTGGAAAACAATATTATCCTCCTCAAGTGCATTACTCATTAATAGTAAATTAAAGCATGTATCATGATATAACAATGTTTTAGATCAAACTTTTAGGCCAATTTGATCGTTATTTCTAATAGATGTCAAGTGCTTCTTAAATATTGCTACACACGTCGACTAAGGTAGCTTGCGATTAAAGAAAATATTTAAAAGGATCATATCTAGGTCAAATTTGTAATTCCTATGACTTCTTCCAAAACTCAATTCTATAAAAGAAAAGCTATTGAACATTTCTGCCACGAAAGTAATACATTGTTTTTATTAACAGAAAAAAACTAAAAAAATTCTTGATAAATTCCTAATGCGTTTTGCGCTCTTGGCTTAATTACATCAAAGAGGAATTGAACCTCTTCAAGTTCTGTGATAACTCTAATCCATTTGATGTCCGCCACCCGTCCCCTCCTCCTTCCTCCGTTAGTTTAGCTGCAACGGCCGTAGACGAGGCTTGCAAATGGAGCCTGGAACTAGTTGTTGCTTGTGAGATATGAAAAAAGATCGTATTCATTTAGCAATTTACCCCAAGAAATACAAAATATTTGAAGTCCAAAGTTATAAAATAAGTTCGTGCAATTTGTAAACAGCGGGAGAAACATTAATCTCATTCGTTTGGACATGATACTATTTTCTAAAGGGCTTAAGCTTATGTACAGAGACAATACAAATTCCTAGAAATTATAAATATGAAGAAGATGAGGATATAATTGTAGTTTTAAGTATTTAAAAAAGAAGAAGTGACACATGTCATGATCTTACTAGTTCTTGTCATATACTTGTAAGGATAAAGTGGCTATTTAATACTACAAGATGGGAAGTAAACCATATATTAAACCTTTTCTATGGAATCGATCTTTTATGTTCTCTATCACAATATTTCGTTGTAGCATCTAAATAGTATCGAAACAAACGACGTTGTTATAGAGTAATTTGACCGTATATATATGCGATGTGAACCTTGAACTGGTCGGCTAGTCATCTCACATAATCTTGACACTTGATCTATTTAAATTTCTAAATTAGCATTCTCATCGTTCATTCCGTAATCTTTTAATTGGGAATTGAAGGTTTCCACTTGAATTATTCCTTTTACTTGTTCATGTACTCAATAATGATGTAATGTTCTTGACCTAGTAAAAAATTAATTAAGTTGACAATGGTAAGCTTATACCATGCTATTATAAATATCATAATTTATAATCTCAGTTCCCTTACCAAGAAATACAAAAGAAAATTGTTAGCTAGCAAGACATGGCAAAATACACAGCCTTCGTTGCCTTAGTCTTATGTCTTCTCGTTGTCGCTGCTACTGGTGAGTCTACAACTTCTTAAGTAGGCACACTCAATTTTTAAGTAAAACTTTTAATCCATCTTAAAATGCACACCTATACTTACTAGACACATATTTTATATCTTTGGATAGCAAGCACATGAAAATATTTTGTTAGAAGATTAGCTATATTCTCTCTTCTTTCTGTTCGAAATTGTCCCAACAAAGTATCATTTGTACTAACAAAGCATTTTTTTTGGTAGTTGAGTTTATACTAAAAAAATGTATTTTTATTTATTCTATTCTTATAAACAAATGAGCTTTTATTTCAAGCGGGTTCCAATAAATCATGTCATCAAGAACAAAAAAGGGATATTAATATACAAAAGTTTTCAAATAAATAAATGTGCACTAAAGAAAAAGTCATGTAAATTGGGATAGAAGAATACCTAACAACAGACTTAGAAATCTTTCTTCAATTCGTTTATAAAGATAATCAGGGAGTATATGCTAATTCAGTACTTATTCTTGGTTTGCAAATTTTATGTTTTATGTAGAAATGCAAATGGCAGAAGGAAAATACTGTTGGAAGAAAAGTAACAAATGGAATGGACCTTGCCAATATTCTTACAAATGTAGCCAGCATTGCAAGCACTGGTTTGGAGCTGAATATGGTATTTGTAAGAAATATCAATGGGGACACAAGGAAAATTATGCTTGTTATTGCTACTCTCCTTGCCATTAATCACAAGGAACTTTAAAGTCTCAAGACCTGTCTTTTGACCATAAAAAACAAAAAGCTATCTATCTATGGATATGTAATAAATATTAGTTGTTATGATTATGTTTGTGTGACAATGTAATAAGGTTGATCGAAGGTTGCACCCTCTCAATCATCTTTTCCTGAATAAATATATATGTTGTTTTCATTTTATGAGAACTATGATTTTATTGTTAATATATAATGTTTTGTGTTTTCAATATTGTTGTGCAATTGAATCTAGCATTTTAAATGTATCAATGAATAATCGATGCTTACACTTTTTTTTGGTCAAATATTTTTTTTATCAATCAAGTGACAAGTTTCTACACAGCAAGCTCTGTTTAGACTATAGAGCTTGTCCTCAATACATGATTTGCTATTACAGGATCCTATGCTAGAATTATACACGATGAAAATTCAATCTTGCTAACATAGGTTTCCATTTACAAATCTTCGATCCTCAGATGTGTAAAGTCCTGAATTTTTTTTAAAAAAAATACATAACAGACCACTTCCTCACGTTCCTAAAATTTTGCAACACATACACACACTCACAGCACACAAACACAACACAACACACACATACACCTATAAAAAAAAAAAAACAGTGACATAGTTCATTGGTGAGGGAAAGAGAGAGCAAAACATTTGCAGAGAAAAAAAAAAGAGAGAGTGGTTTTAGTAGAAGAAACACAAACAGAAACTATAGAGAGAAAACTACACACAGTGAAAGGAAAATATTGAGAGAATTAAGGAGTCCCAAAAAGGTTTGGTTGAAAGATAAGTTGGAGTTGAGATTTTGTTCGCGGTTACGAAGAAACAAAGGTGTTCTTTACCGATTTGTACAGTTTTTACGTTATACGTTCTGCCCTTCCGAATTTCGGTCGATCCAAGGCAAAAACTTTAAACAGCGATAACTCTCAAACCGTATGTCGGTTTTGGCCCCTTTTGGACTCAATTTGACCATGAAAAATAGATGTACAACACTGAAAAATTTAGTCCTATTCTAACAAGGATAACTCAACAAAAACAGTCCGTAATTACATGACTCAAACTTGTTACAAGACAATACTTATATCAATTAATTCATCACAAGTGAGTGAGAAAACTCACCTTTGTTTCTTCGTAAATCACGCGAACAAAACCTCAACTCCAACTTATCTTTCAACCAAACCTTTTCGGGACTCCTTAATTCTCTCAATATTTTTCTCTCACCGTGTGTAGTTTTCTCACTATAGTTTCTGTTTGTGTTTCTTCTACTAAAACCACTCTCTCTATTTTTTTCTCTCGAAAATGTTTTGCCCTCTCTTTCCCTCACCACCGAACTATATCACTATTTTTTCATTATAGGTGTATGTGTGTGTTGTGTTTTGTGTGTCTTTGTGAGTGTGTGTATGTGTTGCAAAATGTTAGGAACGTGAGGGAGTGGTCTGTTATGTGTTGTTTTGTTTTTTTATTTTTTATTTTTCCGGACTTTACATTCTCCCCTCCTTAAACAACATTCGTCCTCGGATGTGAATAAGGTCATAACACTCGCACATAGACATGCAAACCGCACACACATGAAACACAACTTAACATATTTTATTACCTTACTAAAACAGAATGGATATTTGACTTTCATCGCGTCTTCGGCCTCTCGTGTTTCTTCTTTTGTGGAATGATTTCTCCATAGGACTTTTACGGAAACAATATCTTTATTCCTAAGGCGCTTGATTTGTCTATCCAAAGATTTCTATCGAAATTTCTTCGTATTGAATCTCTTCATTCGAACTATCTCTTGGGGTCGGATGACATGGCTTGGATTTGGATCGTGCAAGTATTTTCGTAACATTGACACATGGCTTCTAATTCTTGTGGAAGTGCTAGTTTGTAAGCCACATTCTCTACTCTTCGTAAGATCTCATATGGTCCAATAAAACTTGGGCTCAAATTCCTTTTCTTTCCAAATCGCATCACCCCTTCATTGGATAGACCTTTAAAAACACTTTCTCCCCTTCTTGAAATTCGAAATCTCTTTTGTGATGATCCGCATAAGACATATGGTGGCTATGATCTATCTTGATCTGCTCCCCAATTATCTGCACTTTTTCATTTATTTCTTGAATGACTTCGGGTCCGAACAGTAGTGTTTCGCCCACCTCGAACCACCCAAGTGGAGATCTACATTTGCCCATACAATGCTTCGAACGGAGCCATCTGTATACTTGAATAGAAACTATTGTTGTATGCAAACTAAATTAGACATAGGTGATCCAACCAGTTGCCCCGAAAGTCCAATACACAAGACCGTAACATGTCTTCCAATGTTTGAATTATTCGTTCAGCTTGTCCATCTGTTTACGGGTGGAAAGTTGTGCTCAACTTAACCTTTGTCCCGAGGCCCTGCTGAAAACTTTTCCAAAAGTTTAAGGTAAACTGGGAACCCCTATCCGAAATAATTTGTAATGGAATCTCGTGTAACCTCACTATCTCTTTCAAATAAATCTATTCATAATACGGTGCCTGATATGTAGTCTTGACCGGTAGGAAATGGGATGACTTTGTAAACCGATCTACAATCACCCAGATAGATTATAACCTTTTCGAGTTTTTGGTAAACCATTAACAAAATCCATATGAATCGCTTCCCATTTCCACATGGGGATACTAATGTCCTGAAGGAGTCCACTAGGTTTTTGATGTTCGGCTTTTACCTGTTGACACGTAAGACACCTTTCGATAAACTCTGCAACATCTCTCTTCATTCCGTCCTACCAGTAATTTTCCTTGAGATCTTGATACATTTTCGTTGATCCTGGATGAATGGAATACCTGGTATTGTGACCCTCATTCAAGATCCTCTTTCTTAGTTTCCTCACCTTAGGAACACATAACCTACCCTTATACCGAAGGGTACCGTCATTTTCCCATAATGTAAACCGTGAAGGTTTTCCTCATTGAATCTTCTCCCCGAAACCTAACAAACTCTATATCCTCAAACCGACTTTCTTTTATTTCCGAAGCTAAGGCAGACTGAGAGGTATCATGCACCACCACCCTGCCTTCGCCGACCTCAAATAAACTAACCCCGAGGTTTCCAAATTTTTGTACCTCACGAACAATACCTCTCTTTTGTATTGTCAAGTGGGCCAAGCTGCACATTGATCTCCTACTGAGTGCGTCATCCACCGCGTTAGCTTTTCCAAGATGGTAAAGAATGCTAAGCTCATAATCCTTAAGCAACTCTAACCATCTCCTTTGTCGGAGATTCAGAACCTTTTGTGTGGTTATGTACTGTAAACTCTTGTGATCTGTAAATATATCTACATGCACCCCATACAAATAGTGTCTCCATATTCATAAGACAAACACTACCGCGGCCAATTCCAAGTCATGAGTTGGATAATTTTTCTCATGTATCTTCAATTGTTGAGATGCATATGCAATAACTTTTCCAAGCTGCATCAAGACACATCCTAACCCAACCTTAGAGGCATCACAATAGACTGTGAATCCTTTTTGTCCCGATGGTAAGGTTAAGACTGGTGCAGTAGTTAATAACTCCTTCATTTTCTGAAAACTTGCCTAACACGCCTCTGACCACTAGTACTCAACCGATTTCTGAGTCAATCGGGTCAATGGAGCAGCGAGACTAGAGAAACCTTCTACAAATCTTCTATAATACCCAGCCAAACCCAAGAAACTCCTAATTTCTGTCGGAGTGGTAAGACTTGGCCATATCTTCACGACTTATATCTTTTGGGGGTCTACCAAAACTCCATCCTTTGACACAACATGGCCCAAGAAAGCCACCCTTTCCAACCAAAATTCACATTTTGAAAATTTAGCATAAAGTGTCTCTTGTCTTAAGATTTGAAGCACTAACCTTAGATGCTCCTCATGTTCTTCAACACTCTTGCTATAAATTAGAATATCATCGATGAATACAATCATGAACAAATCTAAGAATGGTTTGAAGATTCTGTTTATGAGATCCATAAAAGTTGTAGGGGCATTGGTTAACCCAAAAGACATAACCAAGAACTCATAATGGCCATATCGGGTCCTAAAGGTTGTTTTGGGTATATCATCGGGATTTACTTCCAACCGGTGATATCCCAAATGGAGGTCAATCTTGGAAAAATAACGGCTCCCCGAAGTTGGTCAAAAATATCATCAATTCTTGGTAATGGGTACCGGTTCTTGATCGTGACCTTATTGAGTTGTCAATAATCAATGCACATTCGGAGTGAACCATCTTTCTTCTTCACAAAAAGGACCGGTGCACTCCGTAGGAAACACTAGGCCTTATAAAGCCCTTATCCGTAAGATCTTTCAATTGTTCTTTTAACTCCCGCAATTCAACCGGGGCCATTCGATATGGAGGAATGAAAATGGGTCTTGTACTCGGAATTAATTCTATAGCAACAAAGATGTACCTCTAGGGACTCTTTTTGGGTATAGCCAAATAAGATTATTCCACCTCGTGACTTCTTAATATCTTTGGATCCCTAAGGTAGGAAATAAGTCGACTCGAGGGTGTCCCAATCCTACCCCTTACAAAACTTCCGATTCCCCGGAAAAGATTATTTTACAACCTTTTCCGGCAATCCAATATGGCATAACATGCTTTGACAGCCAATCCATACCCAAAATAATATCAAAGTCTACCATATCAAGTAATACTAAGTCTGCTATTGTTCATCTACCATTTACCTCTAACGGAAAATTTTTAATTACTCGAGAGGCCCAAACTGTGGTCCCAACTGGTGTCATGACTTCAAAGGGTTCACTTAAACAAGAAGGTTCTACATGTAGACTCTTGAAAAACCCATCGACACTTACAAAAATGTAGAGCCGGGATCATATAATACAAGTGCAGGAATACTTGAGACCAACAAAATATATGTGACTACCGCATTAGATGCCTCTGCCTCATTCCTCTGGGGAAAAGCGTAGAGTCAGTTAGGATTGTTGGATTGTTAACCTCCCTGACTCTGTTGGGACTGGTTGCCCTAATTTCCCTTGTGGGCAGCTGTGGTCGCTTCTGACCTCCCATCAGAAAACTGAGTTTGGATTCTCTTCTTGCAATCTTTGACATAGTGGTCTGGTTCTCCACAGTTATAACAACCTTTCTGTGAGAACCTGCATTTTCCAAAAATTTTCCTTTCACAAACCTTACAAACTGGTTTGTCACTCCCTCGCGTTGGGGTTGGTGGCCTTGGCATTGCTACCTTGATGATTGAACCATTTATGCCCTTGGAGTCCGTAATGAGGTCCGGCTCAATTTTGAATAACACATACTACCTTCTTGCCTCTCGGCTTTGATTCTCGATTAAAGGATTTCGACGATCGAAACCTCTTCTCGTGAATACTCTCTTTTTGCTTTAGCAAAACTTTCTACCCCCATTGACATATCGACGATCCGAAGGTAAGTCCGATCATTGGCCGATGCCACTACCTCTCTCGCCAAGTTTGGGTTTAAACCCTCAACAAATCTTTTGACCTTCTCCCTTTTGGTAGGAATAATGTGTGTTGTATGCGGACAATCGCATGAACCGGGTGTCGTATTCGTGCACACTACGGTCTCTTTGTTTTAACTCGTTCAAACTCATGTCCGAGTGCATATTTTTCGGAGTTAGGCATGTACTTTTCAATAAATGCGGCTCGAACTCCCCCACGTCATCGGTGGTGACATCGGGGATGATTTCTTCTAATATTTCTCCACTACACCCCCGCGTCGTCCACTAAACGTATGCCCACCAAATTGACGCCATGCATCTCTACATATCCCAAGGTAAATAGTAAGTCTTTTACCTCATCGAAAATCACTATCGGGTTGGACTTGGAGTCCTTCTCCGTGAAGATAGGTTCCCTTCTCCTTATAAAATTCGCCCATAGTCTATCCGGTACCGACCGAGCTCCTACATCTTTGGCTAGTGGTGCGCCGTAACTAGTTCCCCGGACCGGCGGGTTCTCGGGTCGGGGTCATAACGGGACACTCGGGTGTAGGCCGAACCATGTGTGGGGCTACAACCGTTATCAACTCTATGAGTCTAGCTAACTTTTGTCCCGCCGTTTCCTGGCCGCTTGACTCTCATTTTCTTTAATATTTTCCACGCTATCTTGAGATACCGCTCTTTCAACCGGAGGTATAGGAGCTTCATGGTGGACTTCTTCTTGAGCCCTTGATTCCTATACCGTAACTCTTGGGGGTTGACATTGTCCCCTCTCTTTTCCCCGGTATTTCGATCAACCTCTCGTAACATCGATACTTGTGAATCTACCATTTTTTGTAAAGATAAGTGCGTCCATATTTTAGAAGACATGACGTCTATTTTTATTTCTATGAGCACTTCCCTCTTGGTTGGAACCGGCATTGTAACCATATCCACAAAAATAAATGTTAGTTAGTTTATCATTGCACAATCCCCTTTCATAATCCTTTGAAGGAGGTAGTACGAGAACCAAGTCTTTGAAAAGACTCAAGATAGGCACGAGGAGAGTATGAAGGATGTGAAATCGTTTAGATGTTATCCCGTTCACTTATTACTAAGGTGGCGCGCATACCATCGCATTAAGTAACCGTTCAAACACCCAACTTAAAGAAATTTCCTAGAATCTCCTTACCTGGTTTAACTTTGATACCAACTTGTCATGCCCCGACTTTACTCAAGTCTTCCCTTAGGGCGTAATGGCACCTCGGAAACTATCCCCTCCCGTACGAACTATTTACTTCTTTCTTCCTAAATTAAATATGTATCTAGGTGCGGAAATAATATAAATATATACTTCTTCGGTGAAGGCATAAGTCCATACTCGTGCATACATAAATTTTTTCTCGGACTCAATGGAAGTTCAAATACGTAATAAAAATATCCGAATCTTAAAAGGAACAGGGCATTTCCCGAGATAACGAAATTTAGTTCTTCAACCTACTAATTCAAGAAAGACCATCACCAAATCCGGAGCAATGGATTGGTGGAACGTGAGGCTGCGGGACGATCGCTAGCCTTATTGCGGAGTTTTCCCTTTATCGCGATTACCCGAAATTGTTCGATCGCCTTGTTTCTTATCTAACATATTTCAGGTAAGTGCGATAAAGGAAAAACTCCGCAACAGGGCTAGCGATCGTCCCGCAGCCTCACTGTTCCACCAATCCATTGCTCCGGATTTGGTGATGGCCTTTCATGAATAAGTAGGTTGAAGAATTAAATTTCGTTATCTTGGGGAATGCCCCACATGAGACTGTTCCTTTTAAGATTCAGTTGTTGTTATTCTGTATTTGAACTTTCATTGAGTCTAGAAAAATTTATGGATGCATGAATATGGGCTCGTGCTTTCACTGAAGAAGTATATGTTTATATTTATTGCCCAGGTGCCATCACGCCCTAAGGGAAGACTTGAGTAAAGTCGGGGCATGACAAGATGTGAGTCTACAAGACTATGTCTCTAATAATCTGAATGAAGAGTCTTTACTTAGCCTGAAATCTTCTTGCATTCCTTTCTGCCCAAATTTGGTACACTGTTGCATATGCTATGAAGCCCACAATAGTTGCATTAGGCATGTTGATGTTTATTTTCTGATGCTTAGAAACTAATTGAGAGTGATATTTATATTTATCATCACATATTTAAACATTGTTCGATGACTTAAAGTGAAAAGTTAAAAACTCAATTGTTGGGGTTTTTAAAAGCTTGAAAACTCATAAATGATCTATGTCATTTATTAAACTTTTTGACAAATTGATGATTGAGATTCGTTGGGGACACCATTTTCAAGCTGTGGTTAAAATTTGAAGCTATTTGATGAAGATTTGAGCTATTGGTGATGTTTTTACCCCATTTTCATGGGTTGAAACGCGTAGGAGATGAAACATAATTTTTGTATAAGTTTGTATAATATTGTGTAATTTTAAAAATGTAAAAATGTATACAAACATCGCTTATGCACTATTATACATTTTTATACAAGGTTGATATATTATGTACAATATGTGTATACTATTGTATATTGGATGTATATTCACTGATGCGAAAAAAAGTTGGCTATGAAGGTGAAAACTGAAAAAATGACTACATGGGTGTAATATTTTGTGTTGGACATTATATTTTTGAAATTTTTTTGATTCTTAAACTTGAAATGATTTGGAATAAACATACGTTACCGTGTACAAAGACATAAACAATAACAATTCTTGAGGGTCTTTTATTAATATAATGCTCCTAACATATTTAGGAGTCCGAACCGATCAAGCTCAAGATTAGTTGCTTCTAATGTTACGTATGGCGACCCAAAGACAAGTGGAAATGGGAAAATGAAATAGTAGTACATTACAAATTGTAGAAAATAATATTATCCTCCTCAAGTTCATTACTCATTAATAGTAAATTTAAGCATGTATCAAGATATAACAATGTTTCGATCAAACTTTTAGGCCAATTTGATCGTTATTTCTATTAGATGTCAAGTGCTTCTTAAATATTGCTACACGTGTTTGATAGAATTCATGAAAGTCTTTTATTCATAACATGAATTCTTATAAAGCAATAACAAGATAATAAAATAAGACTACTCTTGAGAGCTAAAAGTGCAAGTAAAAGAAAAACAAGTAAAGCCCTTTATATAGGGTCTATTACATGAGATACAAATGTGTTTTTCCAATGTGGGACAAAAGCAAATGCTAATATCTCCTCTCAAACTCGCGATGGTGTAGACAAGCATCGAGAGTTTGCCAAGAAAGAACCGGTGACGCTTTAAGGTATGCGCCTTTGTGAAGAAATCTGCAAGTTGCATCGAAGATGAGACAAATGGCAAGGATAGAGTGCGCTGTTGTAGATGATATCGAATAATATGACAATCAATCTCAATATGCTTGGTACGTTCATGAAAGACCGTGTTGTGCGCAATCTGAATAAAACTCTTATTATCACAATACATCGGTGTTGGTGAAGAAAGAGAGACACCCATATCAACCAATAACCGACGTAACCATATAATCTCAAACGTAGTAGAAGCCATAGCACGATACTCGCTCGCTTGAAGAGCGAGAAACCACATCTTGTTTCTTACTTTTCCATGAGATGAGTGAATCTCCTAAAAATACACAATAACCGTAGTTGATTTCCGATCGCTAGGTCACCACCCAATCAAGCATCGAAAAAATGCACGAAGCTCCAAGGATGAGGTCGATGGAAACAAGAGACTCGATAAATCGTTCCTCAAAGATAGCGAAGAATACGCATAACGCAGCCCAATGTACGGATGTAGGAGAGCAAACAAACGATCGACAATGTGAACAACATATGCAATGTTAGGGCGAGTAATGGTGAGGTACACCGTACTCCCTACAACCGAACGATATAAAGTGGGATCGTAAGAGGATCCCCGTCGTCGAGGTGTATATCGAACATTAACCTCAAGAGGAGAGTCAACTATACGAGTATCTGTGAGACGGGCCCGATCAATAATAACTGCAGTGTACTTAGACTGAGAGAGAAGATATCCCTTCTCAGAATAAGCTACCTCAATGCCTAAAAAGTAACGTAGATGACCTAAATCTTTCATCTCAAAATGGCGAGATAAAGTAGATTTTAGGTTTGCAATACCATCAATATCATCACCCGTAATGATCATGTCATCAACATACAACAAAAGCAAAATACAACATGCGGGGGATGATTTAACAAATAACGCCGAATCATGAAAGCTGAAATAAACCCAAGAGATGATACTACAAAGGAGAACTTGTCGAACCAAGCTCTTGGAGCTTGTTTGAGACCATACAGAGCTTTCTTAAGCCTCGCACACTTGTCCCGACTATGTGAAATACCAGTGTGGAGGACCATGTAGACTTCTTCTTGAAGATCCCCATTTAAAAAAGCATTTTTAACATCCATTTGTGAAATATGCCAATGATGAACAAAGGCCACTACAATAAGAACCCGGATAGATGTCATCTTTGCAACAGTTGCAAAAGTCTCTTCATAATCCATACCATATTCTTGAGCAAAATCCTTTGCAACCAAACGAGCTTTATATCACTCAATAAAACCATCGTACTTTGTCTTAATCTTGTACACCCATCGAGAACCAATCGTTTTCTTACCGCCCGGTAGAGAAACCAAATCTCAAGTACCGCTTTGTTCAAAGTAGTCGGCTTCCTCATTCATAGCCTCTTGCCAAAGAGGATCACGAGCTTCCTCGTAGTAGGATGTAGGCTCACAAAGAGAATTAATAGAAACTAGAAAGGAAGCGAATGATGGAGCATAGCAAGAATAATCAAGATCGGATACCTGAGTAGATCGTAGAGTGCGTTTAGGATAGCGAAGTGGATCCGGATCCGCAACCACAAGAGGTTCTGAAATAGGCGTA
This sequence comes from Anisodus tanguticus, assembly GCA_034509755.1. Classification (NCBI taxonomy): domain Eukaryota; kingdom Viridiplantae; phylum Streptophyta; class Magnoliopsida; order Solanales; family Solanaceae; genus Anisodus; species Anisodus tanguticus. Next base: position 10,135,066 of record CM067543.1, on the reverse strand, counting down.
GGAGGGGGCCGAGTATCAATATCATGGGACCTCGCCAGAAGATCGAGAAGGAATATATGATATAGATGTAGAATCGATGGACAATCGCATCAAAGGGATCAATATCAATAAGGTCGATTTTGTCATGCCATGTGAGGTAGGTGGGATGGAAAAGAAAGGAACATGTTCAATAAAGGAAACATTACGAGACACATAAAATTTTCCGTAAATTGGATCATGATAACGATAACCTTTCTCGCCCAACCCCATATCCAAGAAAAACACAAATGGCAACACGAGAAAATAACTTAGTATGCTCGCATGTGGACGTAGAACAAAACATGTAGAACCAAAAACTCTCAAATGGGAATATAGTGGGGTGTGACCAAATAGTCTAGCATACGGAGAAATTCCGAATTATGAGAGGTAGGGATCCTATTAATAAGATAAATAGATGTAAGGACAAATTTTCCCCAAAATTCACTAGGTACACTAGCGGACAAAAGCATGGATCTAGTCGTCTCAACAATATGCCTATATTTTCTCTCGGCTACCCCATTTTGTTGGGGTGTATTAGTACAAGAAGACCGATGTATTGTACCATCGCTTTGAAAATACCGTAAAGATCCCCACTAGTATATTCACCTCCTAAATCAGCCCAAAAACATTTAATAATGGCGTAATGTTGAGTTTTCACATAGGCTTGAAACTCAAAGATAAGTATGAACAAAATCGAGCGTATTTTCAACAAATAAACCCAATAATGACGAGTATAATCATCAATAAAGGAAACATAATATCTAGAGCGACCCTTAGTAGGGATAGGTGATGGCCCCCAAACATCTGAATGAACTAGATCAAATGGTGCAGAAGAAGTAGAAGTAATAAGATTAAAAGGGAAAGCAAAAAATTTTCCAAGTTTACATCCACTACAATCAGAAATATCATCGGATTGTAAATCACTAAGAACACCAAGATTACACATAAAACGCAAAGTAGAACCTGATACATGACCAAGTCTAGAGTGCCACAAATAAAACTTCGAAGAGAAATTTGTTAAATAAAAAGAAGACAGATTAACAGGCATAGTTGTTGCATGAGTAGGAAGATGCAGCTCATCCAAAACATATAGACCTCTCCCCTTTCTACGCCCTGTCCCAATCACTCTCTTGGGTTTTAGATCCTACACATAACAAGAATTAGGGAAGAGTCCAATAAAACATCAAGAGTCACATATTTGACCAGCAGAAGCAAGATTCATATATAATTTTGGAATGCAATAAACATCAGGTAATGATATAGTGGATGTATGAATGGTGCCAATGTCTCGTCAATGGCATAGGTGTGCCATCCGCAACACAAAGAAGTGGAAGGGGGGTCGAAGACATAGATACAAAGACGGAAGAATCATGAGACATATGATTTCTAGCTCCGCAGTCCAAGATCCAAGAAGACGAAATGATACCCGAATCAATAGATGGTAATGAGCCGTGAAGGAACGTAAAGTGCATAAGACCGAGAATTCGTTGAAACCGTTAGAAGGCGAGGAACTTCTTAAATTGGTCGCCTACAGACCGCATCGTGACTCACGAGGCTCCCGAAGATGGGTGATCAATAGAGGGCACAAAGGCAAATTTCGAGTCGGTGGATACGAGTTTTGGATTTGACCCCCGTAATATGGCTTATGTTGAGAAGGATTCTCGTCCTTGTCCCGAATTTGGAGGCTTAGAACCTAATGTCTTCCGTAGCTCAGGACATTGATTCTTCCAGTGTCCTGGTTTCTTGAAGTAATTACAATTACCCATGATAGATGTTCTATACTGGTGTGTAGGGGCCGCAAGGACCGGTGCGTTACGAAGGAGTTGCCGACAAAAGTAGAAGCCTTATGTACCCCTTTTAGAGTCTTCAAACATGTTTCTTCATCCATAAGTTCATTTACCACATCTTCAACAGATGATAAGGGTTTACGTTGGAACAAGCCTGAACGACAATTCTCAAATTCTGACCGAAGACCCATCAATAGCTGAACAAGACGATCTTCATCTCTGCATTTAATAGAAGCATCACATGCTTGCAATTCAGTAGATTCTGTCATAGCTAACTGATCCCACAAAGTGGTCATTGCACATAAATAATCTTGAATGCCCAAGTCATTTCGTACTAGTGCACGAATTTAATATTGTAACTGATATTTAACAACAAAATTATTCTACACAAACAATCTTGACAGATAATCCCAAATCTCTTTAGCAGTTTTGAACTTAGCCAATTGAACACCAATTCTTTGTTCAACAGAGTTATTAATCCAAGTAATAATCTTTGAATTATTGATCTCCTAAGTCCTAAATAATTCATCAAAATTTTCATCTCCAATTTTAGGGCATTTGGTTTTTCCAGACATAAAATCCCAAAGCCCCTTTCCCTTAAGAAAATTTACCATGACATAGCTCCAATAGGAATAATTTTTTCCATTTAACCGAACACCAATAGTTTGCAAAGAATCATCAGCTCCACCATTATGAATTTTAAACAAAAATCCCAAATAACAAGCAAGAATCCCAAATAACAAGCAGAATCCCAAATAACAAGCACCAAAATAAAAAAGGGCAGATCTCACCAATAAGATGCGGAAGCCAAGAAGACGAAACTCGATGTAGAAGCCAAGATCGTAACGAGCACGAGCAGCCAAAACGAGCACGAGCTTCCAAAACAAGCCAAAAAATAATTTAAGTGATACCGCAGGCGTGCTACATACGAACCCCCAACTAACTCACCGCGGAGTTGGATCCGCGATCGAGCTAAAAATATTAACTTGTGCTCTTGGCTCTGATACCATGATAGAATTCATGAAAGTCTTTTATTCATAACATGAATTCTTACAAAGCAATAACAAGATAATAAAATAATACTATTCTTGAGAGCTAAAAGTGCAAGTAAAAGAAAAGCAAGTAAAGCCCTTTATATAGGGTCTATTACATGAGATACAAATGTGTTTTTCCAATGTGAGACAAAAGCAAATGCTAATAGTATTGACTAAGGTAGCTTGCGATTAAAGACAACATATAAAAGGATCATATCTAGGTCAAATTTGTAATTCCTTTGACTTCTTCCAAAACTCAATTCTATAAAAGAAAAGCTATTGAACATTTCTGCCACGAAAGTAATACATTTTTTTTATTAACGAAAAAAAACTAAAAACTTCTTGATAAATTCCTAATGCGCTTTGCGCTCTTATCTTAATTACATCAAAGAGGAATCGAACCTCTTCAAGTTCTGTGATAACTCTAATTTATTTGATGTCCACCACCCTTCCCCTCCTTCCTCCGTTAGTTTAGTCAGTAACGGTAGAAGACGAGGCTTGCAAATGAAGCCCGGAACTAGTTGTTGCTTGTGAGGTATGAAAAAATATCGTATTTAAAATCCGGTTCATTTAGCAATTTACCCCAAGGAATACAAAATATTTGAAGCCCAAAGTTATAAAATAAGTTCGTACAATTTGTAAGGAGGGGGAGAAACGTTAATCTCATTCTTTTGGACATGATACTATTTTCTAAAGGGCTTAAGCTTATGTACCGACAATACAAATTCCTAGAAATTATAAATATGAAGAAGATGAGGATATAATTGTAGTTTTAAGTATTTAAAAAAGAAGAAGTGGCACATGTCATGATCCTACTAGTGCGTGTCATATACTTGTAAGGAAAAAGTGGTTATTTAATACGATCCGACTACAAGATGAGAAGTAAACTATATATTAAACCTTTTATTAATGAATGTTCGTTTATAATAATATTTAACTATAACAATCATATTTTATATGAAATCGATCTTTCATGTTCTCTATCACAACATTTCGTTGTAGCAAACTAAATAGTATCGAAACAAACGACGTTGTTATAGACAGATTTAATCGTATATATATGCGATGTGAACCTTGAACTGGTCGGCTAGTCATCTCACATAATCTTGACACGATCTATTTAAATATCTAAATTAGCATTCTCATCGTTCATTCCGTAATCTTTTAATTGGGAATTGAAGGTTTCCATTTGAATTATTCCTTTTACTTGTTCATGTACTCAATAATGATGTAATGTTCTTGACCTAGTCAAAAATTAATTAAGTTGACAATGTTAAGCTTATACCATGCTATTATAAATATCATAATTTATAATCTCAGTTCCCTCACCAAGAAATACAAAAGAAAATTGTTACCAAGCAAGACATGGCAAAATACACAGCCTTCGTTGCCTTAGTCTTATGTCTTCTCGTTGTCGCTGCTACTGGTGAGTCTACAACTTCTTAAGTAGGCACACTCAATTTTTAAGTAAAACTTTAACAATCTTAAAATGCACAAGCATATATAGAGATGGTATAGATTTATTTATTTTTCCGACTTTACGACCTATACTTACTTGACACATATTTTATATTTTTGGACAGCTAGCACATGAAAATATTTTGTTAGAAGATTAGCTATATTCTCTCTTCTTTCTGTTCGGAATTGTCCCAACAAAGTATCAAAGCATTTTTTTTGGTAATTGAATTTATACTAAAAAATGTCTTTTTTATTTATTCTATTCTTATAAACAAATGAGTTTTTATTTCAAGCGGGTTCCAATAAATCATGTCATCAAGAACAAAAAAGGGATATTAATATACAAAAGTTTTCAAATAAATAAATGTGTCGTTCATTTCGAACAAGACTAAAGAAAAAGTCATGTAAATTGAGATAGAAATCTTTCTTCAATTCGTTTATAAAGATAATCTGGGAGTATATGCTAATTCAGTACTTGTTCTTGGTTTGCAAATTTTATGTTTTATGTAGAAATGCAAATGGCAGAAGGAAAATACTGTTGGAAGAAAAGTAACAAATGGAATGGACCTTGCCAATATTCTTACAAATGTAGCCAGCATTGCAAGCACTGGTTTGGAGCTGAATATGGTATTTGTAAGAAATATCAATGGGGACACAAGGAAAATTATGCTTGTTATTGCTACTCTCCTTGCCATTAATCACAAGGAACTTTAAAGTCTCAAGACCTGTCTTTTGACCATAAAAAACAAAAAGATATCTATCTATGGATATGTAATAAATATTAGTTGTTATGATTATGTTTGTGTGACAATGTAATAAGGTTGATCGAAGGTTGCACCCTCTCAATCATCTTTTCCTGAATAAATATATATGTTGTTTTCATTTTATGAGAACTATGATTTTATTGTTAATATATAATGTTTTGTGTTTTCAATATTGTTGTGCAATTGAATCTAGCATTTTAAATGTTTAAAAGAATTAAATTTATAAATGGATTTACTTTGGACAATGAACTATATATAGATTAATTAGATTTGTAACATAAGAGCAAACATACAATTTTTAAAAGTGCTCAATGGTTTTGAACACAACTACGAGGATGCCTTACTTAATTAGGGCCTTACTTGACACCCGCAAGCCGTGCCTGTTTGCATTATTCAAAACCAAGATGGATAATCATCATGATAAAGGTATTCCCTAGTTGTAAACCTTGTCTCTTAAACATTATTTATGCTAGAATATAATCTCCTATATTATTAGAAATAAACTATGGGAAAACCTCATTGCCATTCATGAAAGCTATAAGGGATAGTAGTGGACCCAAATTTTCTAAGTTTGCGGGTGTTTCATCTATTTTAAACATAAAGTTGTTACCAATGAAATTGTATAATGTGTAACTGATTGAATGCGGTAGTGAAAAACATTAAATAGAAAACTAGTATTACCATTAGAAAAGAAGATTTTTAGTCACAAATCACAATTATACTCAACCACTTTTCAGATTTTATAATGTTTCGATGAATAATAGATGCTTACACTTTTTTTTTTGTCAAAGAAATTTTTTTATTCAATCAAGTGACAAGTTTCGACACAGCAAGCTCTATTTAGACTATAGAGCTTGTCCTCAATACATGAATTAGCTATTACATGATCCTATTCTAGAATTATACACGATGAAAATTCAATCTTGCAAACACAGGTTTCCATTTACAAATCTTCGATCCTCGGATGTGAGTCTGCAGGACTATGTCTCTAATAATCTAATGGAGAGTCTTTACTTAGCCTCGAAATCTTCTTGCATTCCTTTCTCGTCCAGATTTGGTACACTGATGCAGCTGCTATGAAGCCCACAATAGTTGCTTTAGGGATGTTGTTGTTCATTTTCTGATGCTTAGAAACTAATTAAGAGTGATATTTATATTTATCATCACATATTTAAACATTGTTCGATGACTTAAAGTGAAAAGTTAAAAACTCAATTGTTGGGGTTTTTAAAAGCTTGAAAACTCAGAAATGATCTATGTGATTTATTAAAATTTCTGACAAATTGATGATTGAGATTCGTTGGGGACACCATTTTCAAGATGTGGTTAAAATTTGAAGCTATTTGATGAACATTTGAGCTATTGGTGATGTTTTCGCCCCATTTTCGTGGGTTGAAACGCGTAGGAGATGAAACATAATTTTTGTATAAGTTTGTATAATTTTGTGTAATTTTAAAAATGTAAAAATGTATACAAACATCGCTTATGCACTATTATACATTTTTATACAAGGTTGATATATTATGTACAATATGTGTATACTATTGTATATTCACTGATGCGAAAAAAAGTTGGCTATGAAGGTGAAAACTGAAAAAATGAGTACATGGGTGTAATATTTTGTGTTGGACATTATATTTCTGGAAAAAAAATGATTCTTAAACTTGAAATGATTTGGAATAAACATACGTTATTGTGTACAAAGACATAAAAAGAACAATTCTTGAGGATCTTTTATTAATATAATGCTCCTAACATATTTAGGAGTCTGAACTGATCAAGCTCAAGATTAGTTGCTTCTAATGTTACGTATGGCGACCCAGTACAAGTGGAATTGTGAAAACGAAATAGTAGTACATTACAAATTGTAGAAAATAATATTTCCCTCCTCAAGTGCACTACTCACATGTATCAAGATATAATAATGTTTCAGATCAAACTTTTAGGCCAATTTGATCGTTATTTCTATTAGTGTAAACGTGTAAATATAGGAAACAATATACTCCCTACCCATAATTAGAATATTTTCATATATTGTGTAAATATAATTATGGTAAGACTAGGATTCTTCTTTTGTATAGGCTTAGGATTCCTATTGTATAAGGGATGAATATTGTACTCTATATATACCTTGATATTAATGAAAGACTCCTCAAGGGAGATTAATATCATCTCACATGGTATCAAGAGCCAAATAAACAAAACCCTAAAAATCTTTCTCTTCCACAAACTCGCCGGCGCCTCTCCTACGCCGCGCGCCCTCCCGCATTTTCTTCTTGTTTTTCGGGTTTTGTTCTTCCTTTCTTCTTTTCTCTAAATGGCTATCCTGATTCTTCCACACTTTCTGACGCCTCTACCTTCACAAATCCCACCACAAAGTCATCACCCCCGTTTTCATCCCGCCCTTACTGTTTCCAATATCAAGAACCATATTCCCATTGTTCTTGATCAAGAAAACAACCAGTATTCTCACTGGGTTGAACTTTTTCGCAATCATGCATGTCTCTATAACGTGCTTGACCATATTGATGACACTATTCCGCGCCCTACGGAGGTTGATGATTCTATCTGGCATCGTCTTCGACGCCGGCGTCAAACAATGGATATATGGTAGTATCTCTCAGGATTTGCACCTTACTATCATGAAATCTGACTCCACGTACCCTTGACTTGTGGAATCGTTTGGAGGAAATTTTTCAGACAACAAGCATACTCGTGCCGTGTATTTGGAAGAACAGCTTCAACAAAACACGTCTTGAAAACTTCTCCAATGTCTCCGAGTACCGCAAGCAGCTTAAACTTCTAGCGGATCAACTCTCCAACATCGGCACGCCTGTCACTGACGATAAAATGGTGCTACAAATGATTTCTTGCCTTACTAAGGGCGAATATGATACTTTGGCCACCATAATTCAACAGGCAGATCCGCTACCGAGTTTTAACAAAGATCGCTCACAATTGTTGCTCGAAGAAACCCGTCGTGCTAAGTAGGATAAGCACGCCCGCAGGTGTTAGCCGTCGACACGCAACCCCAAGATCGACGCCACCGTACAACTCCCAACAAGGTGGCGGGCCGCGGCGGCAAGGGTGGAAAAGGCCGCGGCGGTAGAGGAGGCCGTGGTCGTGGCAAGGGTCGCGGTCACGTAACCAACAGCAGCAACAAAGAACAGAGATCGCAGAACAACCGGGCCGCGGCTCCTCGGCGGTTCGTCCTACACAGCGCCGCGGCGCCCGCATGCAGCCGCGCGCCCCAATTCGAGCCGCGGTGCCAAGTCCATTCCGCACCGGCAGCCATACAATCCGTATTCTTACCCCGGTTTATTAGGCCCCGCTCCACCCCCACAACAGGCCCACTTCATGCAAGGTCGTCTCGCAGCCCCTCCTCCGCATGATACCCACCGAGTTGGGTCGGGCGTTCAAGACCCTCTCTATGCAACAAATCACAATACTTAGTACATGGACTCGTGCGCCACATCTCACGTCACCCAATCTGCAGTACTATTCCTAAACTATTTAGTTTAAAGCATCCTCAATATGTTACAACAGTAGTGGACAACGCATTCCGTATAAGGGTTATGGTACCTCATACACACAACCTCCTCATCCACCTTTCTCCCTCAAAAACACCTTATATGCCCCACACATGATTAGGAACCTCATATCTGTCCGCCAATTTACTCGGAATAATTCCGTCTCTCGTGGATTTTGACCCAATTTGGTTTTACCGTGAAAGATCTTCATACGGGGACACCTCTTACGAGATGCAATAGCACGGGGGATCTCTATCCATTCACTTCCACCTCCGCCGCCGCATCTTGCTCTCCCGTCACTCTAGCGGCTATTTCTTCTTCAACTTGGCATAATAGGCTTGGTCATCCAGAGTCCCAGCTTTTAATTTTCTTAGAGGCAACAATTTCATTGCTTGTAATGGGAAACTTGCCCAAAATTGTGTTTCTTGCTCTTTAGGCAAACATATTCGTCTTCCGTTTAAATCATCTACTAGTGTTACATTTGCTTCATTTGATATCATACATGCCGATTTATGGATATCTCCTATCTCTAGTTCTCTCGGTCATAAATACTATCTTGTGTTGCTTGATGTTTTTTCACACTACGTTTGGTTATACCCCTTAAATTTAAATCGGAAGTGTTTGTCAAATTTCTTGAGTTTCGCAAGTTCATTCAAACACAATTTGGAAAAGGCATAAAATCATTTCAAAGGCGATAATGGTCGTGAATTCAATAACTCTATGTTTCACCGCTTTTGTACCAATAATGGCATGGTCTTTCGCTTCTCCTGCCCTCACACCTCACCATAAAATGGTAAAGCTGAAAGAATCATCCGCACCATTAACAATATGATTCGCACCCTATTGATTCATGCCTTCCTCCCTCCACCCTTCAGGGTATGCTGCTAAAAAGTCAGAATACACTCTAAATATTCTCCCTACTAGCACTCTTCACAATATGACCCCTACCGAAATCCTCTACCATAGAATCCCCTCTTATGATCATCTAGGATTTTTGGTTGTCTGTGCTATCCCAATGTTAGCTCCACCGCCCCTCACAAGCTCGCTCCTAGGTTCACTCCATGTGTCTTTCTAGGATTCCCGCCGAACCATAGGGGCTATCTATGCTATGACTTGTCGACTCGTCAGATCCACATATCTCGTCACGTCATATTCGACGAGACCACATTCCCGTTTTCGAATCTTCCAAAATTCCAAAAATATGACTACTCATTTCTTGACGAGTCTGTCATCTCTCCCCTCATAATCGAACAACTCACATCCTCTGTTCCGTCGTTAGAGCCAATCTTTTGAAACACCGTCGACAGCGCCACAGCCCTGTGCTGAGGCGCCGCAGCGCCCAAACTTCAGAGAAGCCTATCAACCTTCTAACGCCGCGACTCTCGATCCAGGAGCTGCGTCGCCTTCGACGGCTTTGCCCCCACCTTCTCCTTATCCGACTTTACCCTCCATCTCAGACACCACTCCGCCAACCACTGTCCCTACCCATCCAATGGAAACTCGTTCAAAGCATAGAATCTTCAAACCCAAAGTCCATTTCAACTTGTCTGCCCAAAACATCTCTCCACTTCCAAAGAACCCAAAATTGGCCAAACAAGACCCTAATTGGAATGCGGCTATGTATGAGGAATTCAATGCTTTAACTAAACAGCACACGTGGGATCTAGTACCTAGACCTGAGGGGGTGAATGTCATTCGTTGTATGTGGCTATTACATCACAAGTTCAGAGACAATGGTGATTTTGAGAGGTATAAGGCCCGTCTTGTGGCTAATGGCACAAATCAGCAGGAGGGCATTGATTGTGGTGAGACATTTAGCCCGGTTGTCAAACCGGCTACCATCCGCATAGTTTTGAGCATTGCCATAGGCAAACACTGGCCGATCCATCAGCTTGATGTGAAGAATGCATTCTTACATGGGGATCTGAGAGAGACAGTCTACATGCATCGCCACCGTGGTTCACCCATCCAACAGCTTCCTCACTATGTGTGCCGTCTCCGTAAGTCACTATATGGCCCGGCGGCCCCCGTGCGTGGTATGATCGCTTTGCTGTGTATATCTTGCGATTGGGTTTGTATGCAGCAAGAGTGATACATCACTTTTCATTTTTCATCGAGGTAGTAGCACTGCTTACTTATTACTTTACGTGGATGATATTGTTCTTACTGCCTCCTCCGACGGATTGAAAAATGAGATTATTGTCTTGCTCAAGTCCGAATTTGCAATGACTGATTTGGGGAAGCTGAGTTACTTTTTGGGGATATCAGTGACCAGGTCTGCCAATCATATATTCTTGTGTCAGCATAAGTATGCAGAAGAGATTGTGTACAGGGATAAGATGGCGAACTGCAAAGAGGTGCCTACTCCAGTTGATTCCAAATCTAAGATCAGTGCTATGGATGGTGCTCCAGTCTCTGATCCTACTCTGTATAGGAACCTTGCAGTGCACTTCGCATCTCACATTCACCAAAGCCGTACATAACTTATGCTCGTTCAAACAGGTGTGCTTATTCATGCATGCCCCCAGGGAGTCTCATTTCACTGCTCTTAAGCGTATCATTCGATACATTAAGGGTACTCTTGATTATGGTTTGCACCTATACCCCTCTCGCACCGCATGTGTTGCTTTCATATACGGATGCAGATTGGGCGGGTGTCCGGACACGCGATGCTCCACCTCCGCTTTAGTGTTTTCTTAGGGGATAATCTCGATTTCTTGGTCCGCCAAGCGACAGGCTACCCTATCTCACTCCAAAGGCCGAGGCCGAGTACGCAGGCATTGTAAATGTAGTAGCCGAGATTTGTTGGCTCGTAAATTAACCGTTAGAACTTCGTTGTCCTTTGCGTCGTGCATCTATTGTGTATTGTGATAACATCTCTCGCCATCTATCTTTCTCATAATTCGGTTCAACATCGCCGAACCAAGCATATTGAGATAGACCTACACTTCGTTCGTGAGAAAGTTGCGTTAGGCCATGTCGAGTGTTACATGTTCCATCATCCCATCGCATGCATACATATTTACCAAAGGACTTCCCAAACAGCTTATTTCTTGACTTCGCATCCGGCCTCGCCCGCCTCCTCCCTCTCCGACTGAGGGGGTGTGTAAACGTGTAAATATAGGAAACAATATATTCCCTACCCATAATTAGAATATTTCCATATATTGTGTAAATATAATTATGGTAAGACTAGGATTCCTCTTTTGTATAGGCTTAGGATTCCTATTGTATAAGGGATGAATATTGTACTCTATATATACCTTGATATTAATGAAAGACTCCTCAAGGGAGATTAATATCATCTCACAATTAGATGTCAAGTGCTTCTTAAATATTGCTACACGTGTTGACTAAGGTAGCTTGCGATTAAAGACAACATTTAAAAGGATCATATCTAGGTCAAATTTTTAATTCCTTTGACTTCTTCCAAAACTCAATTCTATAAAAGAAAAGCTATTGAACATTTCTGCCACGAAAGTAAAACATTTTTTTTATTAACAGAAAAAAACTAAAAACTTCTTGATAAATTCCTAATGCGCTTTGCGCTCTTATCTTAATTACATCAGAGAGGAATCCAACCTCTTCAAGTTCTGTGATAACTCTAATTTATTTGATGTCCACCACCCTTCCCCTCCTCCTTCCTCCGTTAGTTTAGCTGTAACGGTAGAAGACGAGGCTTGCAAATGCAGCCCGGAACTAGTTGTTGCTTGTGAGGTATGAAAAAATATCGTATTTAAAATCCCGTTCATTTAGCAATTTACCCCAAGGAATACAAAATATTTGAAGCCCAAAGTTATAAAATAAGTTCGTACAATTTGTAAGGAGGGGGAGAAACGTTAATCTCATTCCTTTGGACATGATTCTATTTTCTAAAGGGCTTAAGCTTATGTACAGACAATACAAATTCCTAGAAATTATAAATATGAAGAAGATGAGGATATAATTGTAGTTTTAAGTATTTAAAAAAGAAGAAGTGACACATGTCATGATCCTACTAGTGCGTGTCATATACTTGTAAGGAAAAAGTGGTTATTTAATACAGATCTGACTACAAGATGAGAAGTAAACTATATATTAAACCTTTTATTAATAAATATTCGTTTATAATAATATTTAACTATAACAATCATATTTTATATGAAATCGATCTTTCATATTCTCTATCACAACATTTCGTTGTAGCAGCTAAATAGTATCGAAACAAACGACGTTGTTATAGACAGATTTAACTGTATATATATGCGATGTAAACTTTGAACTGGTCGGCTAGTCATCTCACATAATCTTGACACTTGATCTATTTAAATTTCTAAATTAGCAGTCTCATCGTTCATTCCGTAATCTTTTAATTGGGAATTGAAGGTTTCCACTTGAATTATTCCTTTTACTTGTTCATGTACTCAATAATGATGTAATGTTCTTGACCTAGTCAAAAATTAATTAAGTTGACAATGTTAAGCTTATACCATGCTATTATAAATATCATAATTTATAATCTCAGTTCCCTCACCAAGAAATACAAAAGAAAATTGTTACCTAGCAAGACATGGCAAAATACACAGCCTTCGTTGCCATAGTCTTATGTCTTCTCGTTGTCGCTGCTACTGGTGAGTCTACAACTTCTTAAGTAGGCACACTCAATTTTTAAGTAAAACTTTATCCATCTTAAAATGCACATGCATGTATAGAGATGGTATAGATTTATTTATTTTTCCGACTCTACGACCTATACTTACTTGACACATATTTTATATTTTTGGACAGCAAGCACATGAAAATATTTTGTTAGAAGATTAGCTATATTCTCTCTTCTTTCTGTTCGGAATTGTCCCAACAAAGTATCAAAGCATTTTTTTTGGTAATTGAATTTATACTAAAAAATGTCTTTTTATTTATTCTATTCGTATAAACAAATGAGTTTTTATTTCAAGCGGGTTCCAATAAATCATGTCGTCAAGAACAAAAAAGGGATATTAATATACAAAAGTTTTCAAATAAATAAATGTGTCGTTCATTTCGAACAAGACTAAAGAAAAAGTCATGTAAATTGAGATAGAAATCTTTCTTCAATTCGTTTATAAAGATAATCAGGGAGTATATGCTAATTCAGTACTAATTCTTGGTTTGCAAATTTTATGTTTTATGTAGAAATGCAAATGGCAGAAGGAAAATACTGTTGGAAGAAAAGTAACAAATGGAATGGACCTTGCCAATATTCTTACAAATGTAGCCAGCATTGCAAGCACTGGTTTGGAGCTGAATATGGTATTTGTAAGAAATATCAATGGGGACACAAGGAAAATTATGCTTGTTATTGCTACTCTCCTTGCCATTAATCACAAGGAACTTTAAAGTCTCAAGACCTGTCTTTTGACCATAAAAAACAAAAAGCTATCTATCTATGGATATGTAATAAATATTAGTTGTTATGATTATGTTTGTGTGACAATGTAATAAGGTTGATCGAAGGTTGCACCCTCTCAATCATCTTTTCCTGAATAAATATATATGTTGTTTTCATTTTATGAGAACTATGATTTTATTGCTAATATATAATGTTTTGTGTTTTCAATATTGTTGTGCAATTGAATCTAGCATTTTAAATGTTTAAAAGAATTAAATTTATAAATGGATTTACTTTGGACAATGAACTATATATAGATTAATTAGATTTGTAACATAAGAGCAAACATACAATTTTTAAAAGTGCTCAATGGTTTTGAACACAACTACGAGGAGAGACTCAAGTTCTTCTATGGAGGATGCCTTACTTAATTAGGGCCTTACTTGACACCCGCAAGCCATGCCTGCTTGCATTATTCAAAACCGTTGATGTTGGAGGGATGTTGTGAAAACATCTGTAAATGCTCAGGACAACATTTTATGAAAATAAGAGTGTTGCCTGCGATGTTGTGACAATATTCCTGACAACATTTCTGTAACGATTTTGCCTATTCTTCCGGCCAAAACAGATTGTGTTACTGTGAGTAAAAAATGACCTGGCAAGCTAACAATGATGTTGTGTTTAAAACGTGGTAAAAGAAACAACAAAGCTTGGAGGGAAAGCAACATGTGAAGACCAAGTCCGAACGTTGAGCTTTTTAAGGAGCAAGAACCGGTCCAAGCTGAAGCCTTCTTTTACTCAACCTCCGCAACCAACCAGTGGAGGATTTCAAGGGAAGTTCCACACTATAAATAGAGGGGAACTTCGGAGTATCGACATCCGATTTAAACGAGAAGAATTACCAAGAGAGCTCTCGCATATTCACCTTAGAAACTGGATCAACACACTTAGCCTAAAGTAGTCTAACAAAATCTAGTCCCACGTTACTAATGGTGCCCAGATTCTAGATCAAGCTTATATTTCAAGCAATAGTAATGAAGATGTTGTATTTGTCTTTTTAGATCTTTTAACTTTAGGTCAAGTCATTTGCTTCTTCACTTTTGTTTGTAATTTCTTTTTCGCATTTAACCTTGTTAAAAGAAATTCATTTGTAATAGTATATAATTTATACAATTCTTTGGTCATTGACCATCAAGGGATATATTAATATATACCCTTGAAAATATAAACCTTGTGTCTCTTTACTTTTCCACTGCATTTACTCTATAAAGGTTTATAACTGTTTTATCACAATGTTGCCTCAGATGTTGACACAACATTGAAGGAAACATCCAGAAACTATTTGAATTGTTCTAGCTGTTACGGTTTTATTCTTACATATTCTTGCTTATCCGTAGCCCCGGACCTAACAAGTGGTATCAGAGCCAACACTTGATACAATAAGTGTTTGATTCTGAATATTACGTCTATGGACTCGGCTATACAAAACGTTGGTAGACTTCCAATTCTTGACGGAACTAACTATGCCTATTGGAAAATCCGACTACGTTCGCACATCAAATCCATTGATGTTCGAGCTTGGAGATCAGTTTCCGAAGGCTATGTGATTCCCAAGTACCCAGCAGACGAGGATGGTAATGTACTTACCAAATCCGAATCTGAATGGACCGCGGAAGAGATCAACAATGCGAGCTTCAATGAAAAGGCCCTAAATGCCATATTTGGATGGGTAGATCTCTATATGTTTAAACTTATCCAGAATTGTACTACGGCCAAGGACGCTTGGAAGACCTTACAAACTCATTGTGAAGGTACCTCAAGTGTTCGACGTACAAAGCTTCGCATGATTTTGAGCCAATACGAACGCTTAAGGATGGAAGAATCAAGACATAAAATCCTATTTTGAAAAGTTAATTGACATTGCCAATCGGTGTCAAGTGCTTGGTTCTCCTTTAACCAACACATAACTTGTGGATAAAGCTCTCAGATCTCTTCCTGAAAGGTTTAATACTAAGATTTGTGCTATTGAAGAGGCCCATAATCTTGCTACTATGGATCTACATGCCTTGATGAGCATCTTTCAAACATATGAGATGAACATGAAGAGACAAAGAGATCTTTATAAAGACAAAACTTTGGCACTCCAAGAACAAACCTCGAAAATTGAATTGGAAAATGAGGAAGAAAACTTGGAGGAACTGGGAAATGGTGCAACTGTTGCCTTACTTACTCGTCGATTCAATTCGATGGTGAGAAAGATTAACAATGATCACAATAAAGGCAAATACAAACAGCATCAAAACCCACTCTTTAATAAACAAATCAAATAGGTCACCTTCTCGATCAAAGTAATCACAATCCACCGACGAAATCTAACTCCGACAGTACCAATTTCAATCCCAAACAACTCGAGGGAGTGCAATATCATGCATGCTCGGGTTGGAGACACTATGCTAATGAGTGTGCAAACACCCTTAGAAAAATTGGTAAGGTCATGTGGATAACTCTTAGCGATGATGAGAATGAAGAAGAGGAAGGAGATCAAGAAGAAGAACCACAGTCAATGCTGGCATCCGTGTTTGAACACTAACTATCCGACGATGAAGATGTTGTTGAAAATATTGCGACAACATCAGGAACAACATCAGACTCAACATATGGAATGTCTTCAACATCAGAGAGGTATGTATACTTTGACTATTCTGATGTAAATTATTTTAGTGGATTTAATTCTTCATCTGAGGCTGTAAATTTGGATCTAGTTGACTCAAAAAATGACGTAATAAAGGAATTACAAAGTCTTTGTAAAGCCTTTATCACTGAATCTGAGCAACTAGACTCAAAAGCAAAATTATTGACTCTTGAGAATAGCAATCTGAAAGGCACAATCAACCGATTAGAGGTGACACTTACCAAGAAGGACCTAGAGCTTGGTAAGATTTGTGCACGATTGAACGTAGATGAGACCACCTTTCAAAGGCTCAACATGGGAACCTCCAAACTGGATGAAATATTGAACTTCAATAAACCTACAAGGGTTGGGCTTGGGTACCAATCTCCTAGCAAAACAAATACTTCCAGAATCCATAGTCAAACTGAAAGGATAAAATTTGTCAAAGAAAATCCGAGTAATTCTCAGATCATTGAGATTGGATCAAAGTTTGTATATAGCTTCTGTAAAAAGTCAGGACATCTTATGCCCTACTGCTACAAACTTCAAAACTCTGCACTCAGAATATTGTCTAAAATGTCATCAACAATGTTGCCCAACATCACTGACAACATTCAAAGCAACCAGGCTGAAAGTAGAAGGAAGAAAAAGGAATGGGTACCCAAACTGAATCTGAAATGTAATGTGTGCATAACTGCTTTGCATACTAACATTACAGGTTCTTGGTATTTCGATAGTGGCTGCTCACATCATATGACATGTAGCAAATGCCTATTGAAGGAGTATGGAGCATTCAATGGAGGATACGTGACCTTTGGAGGAGGAAGTAAGAGTAAGATAATTGGTAAAGGAACTCTTAATGTTCCGGATGTACCAGCCTTTAAAAATATTCTTCATATAGAAGGTTTGGTTGCTAATCTTCTTAGCATAAGCCAACTATGTGATGATGATCTCGAGGTGAAATTCAACAAGCTTGGATGCAAGGTTACAGATTCTGCAGATAAATGTGTCATGTCAGGAACCCGAACAGGAGATAATTGCTATCTAGTCGATAGACAAGAGTTGTGCAACTCCGCAAAGGTAGGTGACTTAACACTTTAGCATCAAAAGTTGGGACATGTCAACTACGGCACCTTGGAGAAGTTGATCTCATTTGAAGCTATCAGAGGCATTCCCAGACTGGATCCAAAAGATAAAACACTATGCGAAGATTGTTTGTAAGGAAAGCAGACCCGAGTCTCTCACAATGTTGTCCAACATGACGGACAACATTCAGGTACGTCTCATTGTTTCCAATTATTGCATATGGATCTTATGGGTCCAATCGAGGTAGATAGCCTAGGAGGGATGAGATATTCTTATGTGATAGTAGATGATTTTTCCTAATTCACTTGGATCTATTTTTTAAAGGAAAAATCACAAACCTTTGAGATGTTTAGAACACTTTACTCTAGGATTAAGAACCTATTTTGTTCTTCGATTTTTAGAATTAGATCTATTCATGGAAAGGAGTTTAAAAATCAAACCTTTGTAAAATTTTGTGAAAAGAAAGGCATATTCCGTGAATTTTCGGCACCAAAAACACCACAACAAAATGGGGTTGCTGAGAGAAAGAACATAACTTTACAAGAAATGGCTAGAGTTATGTTAAGTTCTACGCAATTGTCAAAGAGGTTTTGGGCAGAAGCCTTGAACACGGCATGTCACATAACTAATAGAATCTTTTTAAGGCCAGGGACCAAGATGACACCCTATGAACTGATAAATGGAAAGAAACCTACAGTGTGGTACTTTCATGTCTTTGGGTGTGTGTGCTATATTCTTAATGACAGGGATAAACTGGCTAAATTTGACTCTAAGAGTGACAAGGGAATATTCATTGGCTACTCTCAGAATAGCCATGCTTATTGAATATACAATCTTCGGACAAAGACCATATAAGAATTAGTCAATGTTATTTTTGATGACCTGCTAGATATATCTAGTAGATCTTCAGAAAACAACATTGTGGTTGCAGTTGAAGAGGAGCAACACACTGAAGAAACAGATGTAGTCCCAGATGTTGTCCACACATCAGAAGAAACATCTGAACCTCAAAGAGAGAACACAGAGAAAGAAATCGAGGAGAAGTCTGCTACTGAACTGAATGATCAAGTGAGAAGAGACCCTCCGTCGAGGATTAGAAGGAACCATCCACCCGACCAGGTGATAGGGGGAGTTTTTGAGAAAAGGCGTACCAGATGGAAAGAGCCAATGAATTACCGAGAAATGGTAAGGTATGTGTGCATGTCCACCATATACCAACAGGTAAGTCTTTCTTGTCTTACATCTACTTTGAAACCCAAAAAATATTGGGGAAGTATTAAAAGATAATTTTTGTATTCAAGCCATGCAAGAGGAGCTTGAACAATTTGCCCGAAATGAGGTTACCCAATAACACAAATGTTATTGGGACCAAGTGGATATTCAAAAACAAATCAGATGAGTTAGGAAAGATTGTTAGGAACAAAGCTCGACTTGTTGCTCAAGGATATACACAAGTAGAAGGTATCGACTATGACGAGACCTTCGCTCATGTGGCTAGAATTGAGTCAATAAGATTGCTTCTTGCTATTGCTTTCTATCTAAAGATTACCTTGCACCAAATGGACGTTAAAGGTGCCTTCCTCAATGGATACCTGGACAAAGAAGTATATGTTGAACAACCAAAGGGATTTGAGGATCCTCACCATCCACATCATGTGTACAAACTCAAGAAATCTTTGTATGGACTAAAACAAGCCCCACGTGCATGGTATGATCGTCTAACTAACTTTCTTGTTGAGTTTGGTTTCACCCGTGGAGAAGCTGACAGAACATTATTTATTAAAAGACACGGTGTAGATGTAATAATAGCTCAAATCTATGTTGATGATATTGTTTTTGGTTCAACTACAGAATCCTTCTTGAAGTCGTTTGTCGAAGCAATGTCGACAACATTTGAGATGAGCATGATTGGAGAACTAACATTTTTCTTAGGCCTGCAGATTAAACAGAATGAAGATGGGATCTTTGTATCTCAAAGCAAGTACGACAAGAATCTTGTTAGGAGATTTGGTGTGGAAAATTCTAAACACATGAAGACTCCAATGGGGTCTACGCAACAGGTATGTAAAGACGATGTTGGACAAGATGTTGACCCAACATTGTACCGATTTATGATAGATAGCCTTTTATACCTTACTGCCACTCGCCCCGATATCATGTTTAGCGTATGTGTTTGCGCCAGGTTCCAAGCCAGTCCCAAGGTATCTCATTTTAATGCTGTGAAACGTATCATTCGATATGTTGCCGATACAAGTGACATGGGAATTTGGTACTCCAAAGACACTAATCCTAATCTAATAGGATATAGTGACTCGGATTGAGCCAGTGATGTAGACGATAGGAAAAGCACTAGTGGTGAATGTTTTTATCTTGGCAATAATCTAGTCTCATGGTACAGTAGTAAACAAAATTGTGTATCACTCTCAACTGCCGAATCTGAGTATGTGGCAGCCGAAAGTTGTTGTGCTCAACTGATTTGGTTACGACATATGCTAGATGACTATGGCATATCTAATAACTCCATGATTTTGTACTGTGATAATCTGAGTGCTATTAATATTTTCAAAAATCCTGTTCAACATTCACGTACAAAGCACATAGATATAAGACATCATTTTCTAGGAGACTTAGTGGAAAAACAGCTAGTTCAAATCGAACATGTTGATACTTTTTGTCAACTGGCTGACATTTTTACCAAACCTTTAGATCATGAGAGATTTTCTAGCTTGAAAAAATCTCTTGGTCTCTCGTTTCCTTTGAAAAATAAGACAAAGCTAGGTAGATGTTGTCCGAAATATTGTCCCAACATTCTGGATAACATTTACTGTTGAGTCAATATACAGGATAAGTATTGTAGTGATGTTGCAATATTTTTTTTCAAAAAGATTCAAGCATGACTCTAAAAGGACAAAATAAGAAGGCAAAGCCTCTACTAAAAGATTTGGTTGAATACAAAAAGAGCAAAGCTCTATGATCAGTATCGTTCCTATTCTATAGGAGTACCACGTAAGGTTGAAAATTCATCAATATTCTTTAAACTGTATGTGTTCAACTAAGTTGATTAAGAACAATGGTTAAATGTTACATTAGTCCAGTGATCAGTCTCATAGGGAACATATACGGAAGTATCATCTGCCAAATCAGAAAATCTTTTGAGTCTCATAATGCTTGTTTAACTTTGTAAATGTTGCCAACATCATTAACAACATCGTGTTCCAGTACATTGATCAATCTGGTTTATCTTTTTTTCCCTGTTTTTGGTATTTAACACATCTCTGTCTTTAACTGAAAGTCCAAAAATTCTGGAGGACTGTTTTTTTTAAAAGGATGATATGTGCTATGAAAATCCTTATTTTAGGTGTGTAAAGAGTTTTTATTCTTCTATACAATCTAAATTTAAGGAAAAGGAGTTTGAGTGTAAGTATACTTTGTCATAATAAAACCTCCCATTTTTGTCTTGAAATTGTCCCATCAGCCGACTATCAATCCATCAAACCATGGCAGCCCAAACAACACCGTTATTTCTCAAAACCCAAAGCTTCTCCAACACGCCCAATCCTTCAAAACCCTCTCCCATGTCCATGTCCCCAAAATCCACAAACACCAGAGATTATTCTCCAATGTCGACTAGTCCAGCAAATAACAACAAGGTTTACAAGCATTATACTTCCATCAATGACTTGAAATCGGTCGAGGAGGACTGCACACAGGCTATGATCCTGCTTGGTTCAGATAAGCCATTACAGGTGAGCTACCCAGGCGATAATGAAAACCCAATCGATGTTGATGCAACATCTGATTTCTCGAACCTTGCCTCAAGACAATCAAAATCGACATTTCTGAAGAAAAAGTCAAAAAGGGTTTTCGAAAACCAATTCGATGAATACCATACGCCAAAAGATCCAGGGAAGAGTCAACTTTACCTATTGATACTACCACAAGCAGTAGCACTGACACCAATTTCAGTGTGCCCAGTTCTTCCAGAACTCCATCAACTTCCACTCCACAAGCAGAAACTGAGAAGGAAAAAGAAGAAGAAGAGATGTCAGATAACACACCTCTACGAAACTTCATTCCCAAAGGGGTCCGTAGAACATACTAAAATTTTGATAAAAATGTTGCCTCAACATCAAAGGCAACAGAAGAGAAAATGAACACAGACTATGTTGCCCCAACATCCGAGGCAACACCTGCAGCAACCTCATCCGAACAAGAAAACACAGAATCTGAAACAGATTCTGAGGTAATTCCCCACTCTTCCATGTTTCAAACTAAATCATGCTCCAGTAACTGGAATTGGTTTAAAAATAGAGGAGTTAAAGGGGAGAAGGTGATTGACCTAACTTCATTCTCCAAAAATGGGTTAGTTGATTTCTTAAGTAGTCGAAAGATCTTAAGCTCTGTATCTAGTAAGAATCCTTATTGTGAGAAGGTGATTAGGGTGTTCTATGCTAATCTGACGCTTGCAGTTAAGGACACAACCTCAAAGAAATTTGGGAAAGTGTACCTATACAACAAGGTATACAATTTTACACCTAATATCATCAACTCCACTCTTGAGATAATTATTAGTGAAAGAGAACCTCCCCACTATGGATGAACTCAATTCGATGATCAAGTACCTTACGGGGAATTTGATCACTGTTTGGGCTCCTTACAGCCCTGTGTCAAAACTCACTGCCTTGTTTGCCACTTTGCACAAACTTGCTATATACAACCGGATACCCTCCTCAACGAGACAAGAGTGACCCTTGATCAAGCATAAGTGCTTTTCAAGATTGGAAGGAATCAGAAAGTTGACTTAGGAACACTTATATTCAACCATGTTGTCAACTTGGCAGAAAGACAAAGCAACTCTGCCCTTCCATACCCCTCCTTGATTTTTCAAATCCAGCTCAACCAAGGTTTTAAGACTTCAAAAGGAGAAAAACTGAGTCCAGACTTAGAGGTTTACTCAGTACAGCGAGCAGTTGTTAACATCAGGGATAGGGTTATTGATCTGCCCTGAAAGAAAGATGAATGGGACACTGACACATCAAAGGATGTTGCCGACATTCCTGGCAACATTGCTCAAGGAAAGGTCACAATGTCCAAAGACTGGTTTCGACAGCACATTGCTGAACTTGACAGGCAAATTCAAGACCTAGTGCGAGGCAGGAACTATTATGTGGGCTTACTTTCTTCACAAAAGGGGGAGATGATGATGCTGATGCTGATGTTGGAAGCAGACAGACAGGGGGAGCTGGTACTGATGAGGATGTAGGCCATGATGCAGGGGGAGAAGAGTTGAGATGATTGATTGCTGACTACTTCTGATGCTATGAAGATGAAAATGGTGCTGTACAGAGTGATCGATCACAGAAAGTGGCTGGAAGCTACTGTGACTCGATTACTCTAGTCAAGGATCATCATGCTGATGGTGTTTTTGATCCAATGATGAATGTTTATTTGAATATTGGAGATACTGACATTTGGAATATTATTTGTGTTTGTAATATTTTACTTTGGGATATTTGGTCTGATCTTGCAGACATTGTGACTATTTTCTAAAGTTGTTTATATATAGTTGTCTGATGTGGATTGGTATGAATGGTTACTATAGACTGATTACACAATTGATGTAAGTAAGTCTATACTAACAGAACATAACTCCCATCTAATCAAATCATCGATACTACACTGCTTGGAATTTAACACTGCAGGTTAAGGGGGAGCATAACACCGATCCTACCGATTCTTGGAATATAAGGACTACATCGGAATCGCATCCTAGTCATTTTCGCTTCGTATGGAGTTTTGTGAAGAAAGGCAAAAAGTGGGAGATTGTTGATGTTGGATGGATGTTGTGACAACATCTGTAAATGCTCAGGACAACATCTTATGAAAATAAGAGTGTTGCCGGCGATGTTGTGACAACATTCCTGACAACATTTCTGTAACGATTTTGCCTATTATTTGGGCGAAAACAGGTTGTGTTACTGTGAGTAAAAAATGACCTAGGCAAGCTAACAATAATGCTGTGTTTAAAACGTGGTAAAAGAAACAGTCAATGCTTGGAGGGAAAGCAGCGTGAAGACCAAGTCCAGAACGTTGAGCTTTTTAAGGAGCAAGAACCGGTCCAAGCTGAAGCCTTCTTTTACTCAGCCTCCGCAACCAACCAGTGAGGATTTCAAGAGAAGTTCCACAGTATAAATAGAGGGGGAACTTCAGAGTATCGACATCCAGATTTAAACGAGAAGAATTACCAAGAGAGCTCTCGCATATTCACCTTAGAAACTGGATCAACACACTTAGCCTAAAGTAGTCTAACAACATCTAGTCCCACGTTACTAATGCTGCCCAGATTCTAGATCAAGCTTATATTTCAAGCAATAGTAATGAAGATGTTGTATTTGTCTTTTTAGATCTTTTAACTTTAGGCTGAAGTCATTTGCTTCTTCACTTTTGTTTGTAATTTCTTTTTCGCATTTAACCTTGTTAAAAGAAATTCATTTGTAATAGTATATAATTTATACAATTCTTTGGTCATTGACCATCAAGGGATATATTAATATATACCCTTGAAAATATAAACCTTGTGTCTCTTTACTTTTCCGCTGCATTTACTCCATAAAGGTTTATAACTGTTTTATCACAATATTGACTCAGATGTTGACACAACATTGAAGGCAACATCCAGAAACTATTTGAATTGTTCTAGCTGTTATGGTTTTATTCTTACATATACTTGCTTATCCATAGCCCCGGACCTAACAAAAACCAAGATGGATAATCATCATGATCAAGGTATTCCCTAGTTGTAAACCTTGTCTCTTAAACATTATTTATGCTAGAATATAATCTCCTATATTATTAGAAATAAACTATGGAAAAACCTCATGACCATTCATGAAAGCTATAAGGGATAGTAGTGGACCCAAATTTTTAAGTTTGCGGGTGTTTGATTTATTTTAAACAGAAAGTTGTTACCAATCAAATTGTATAATGTGTAACTAATTGAAGGCGATAGTGAAAAACATTAAATAGAAAACTAGTATTACCATTAGAAAAGAAGATTTTTAGTCATAAATCACCATTATACTCGACCACTTTTCAGATTTTATAATGTTTTGATGAATAATAGATGCTTACACTTTTTTTTTTGTCAAAGATTGTTTTTATTCAATCAAGTGACAAGTTTCTACATAGCAAGCTCTATTTAGACTATAGAGCTTGTCCTCAATACATGAATTATCTATTACAGGATCCTATGCTAGAATTATACACGGTGAAAATTCAATCTTGCTAACACAGGTTTCCATTTACAAATCTTCGATCCTCAGATGTGAGTCTGCAGGACTATGTCTCTAATAATCTAATGGAGAGTCTTTACTTAGCCTGAAATCTTCTTGCATTCCTTTCTGCCCAGATTTGGTACACTGATGCAACTGTTATGAAGCCCACAATAGTTACTTTAGGCAAGTTGTTGTTCATTTTCTGATGCTTAGAAACTAATTTAGAGTGATATTTATATTTATCATCACATATTTAAACATTGTTCGATGACTTAAAGTGAAAATTTAAAAACTCAATTGTTGGAGTTTTTAAAAGCCTGAAAACTCAGAAATGATCTATGTGATTTATTAATGTTTTTGACAAATTGATGATTGAGATTCGTTGGGACACCATTTTCAAGTTGTGGTTAGAATTTGAAGCTATTTGATGAAGATTTGAGCTACTGGTGATGTTTTTGACCCATTTTCGTGGGTTGAAAAGGTTAGAAGATGAAACCTAATTTTTGTATAAGTTTGTATAATATTGTGTAATTTTTAAAATGTATACAAACATCGCTTATGCACTATTATACAAGGTTGATAAATTATGTACAATATGTGTATACTATTGTATATTGGTTGTATATTCACTAATGCGAAAAGAAGTTGACTATGGAGATGAAAACTGAAAAAATGACTACATGGGTGTAGTATTTTGTGTTGGGCATTATATTTATGAAAAAAAATTTGATTCTTAAACCTGAAATGATTTGGAATAAACATACGTTACTTGTTAGGATTTACTTGTCAAATCCAACCTAATCGAAAAAAATAGTAAAAAACGAAAAACAAATAACACGTATGATTTATAGTGGTTCACCCTCAATGCGAGAGCTAGTCCACTTTGCCGCTGCAGATTTTACTATAATGGAGTTTTGAGTTTACAATTCTCTCTTTTTCTTTTTTCGACCACACCTCAGAGAAGAACGACGCCCTAGTTTATATAGAGTGAAAACTAGGGCGAACATAATACAAGCCTAAAATTCTCAAATTACACTCCACTAAATAACATTACATCGGCTAATTCTAACCTCTGTGTAGGGTCTTTATAGTGTGGGTAATGAATTAGGCTCCACAACTCAACAATCTCCAACTTGGAAACTAATTTCGCCGTCTCTGTCTCAATCTACAAGAAGGTGACTCCGATTCTCATTCAAGAAGTCCAACTGAAGTTGCACACAACTTCAATTTATCATTCGACATGGCCTTCGTCAGCATGTCGGCTGGATTCTGACTCCCTGGGATCTTCTCAAGCACTAACACTCCATCTTCCAAAGATGATCGGATGAAATGGAATCGAAGATGTAGGTGCTTCGTGCGAGCATGGTAAACCTAGTTCTTAGCCAAATAAATGGCACTATAGCTATCACAATATAGCACACTCCCCTCGTGGTCCTGATCCAATTCCCGCAGAAGAGATTGTAGCCACATCATCTCCTTCGTGGCCTCTGTCACGACAACGTACTCAGCCTCACAACTAGAGAAAGCTACTATCTTCTGCAACTTTGAAACCCAGCAAATCATAGTACCTCTGAAGGTGTAAACATACTCGGATGTGCTCTTTCAACTATTAACATCACCACCATTGTGAGCATCAACATATCCCTGCAATCCTATCTCTCGACTTTCGGAACACAAAGCTCACTCGAGTCGCTTTCTTCGGATATCTCGAAAATTCACTTCACAACCTCCCAGTGTGAAGACAGTGAACACTTCAGATTTATTTTTCATAAAATAGACCCATAGCTTTCTGGTTGAATCATAAAAGAATGTCACATAGTAATGTGATCCTCCGAGTGAGGGGATAGTGGAAGGTCCCCACACGTCAGTGTGCACCAATTCAAGTTTCTCGGCCTTCAATTCCCTACTTGCAATTGCAAAACTTACTCATTTCTATTTTCTGAGAATGCAGCTTTCACACATATGCCCCAGCCTACGGTGCCACAACTCAACTCGTCTTATTTGTGTTGTCAACAACAGCGACCGTATCACGACAACTTTTTATCATATAAAGATTACCAGTTTTCTTACCTCGACCAACCACCATAACGCCCTTCGTCACCTTTCAGGACCCGTTACCAAAGTTAACATTATGTCCCTCATTATCAAGCTAACCCACTAAGATCAGATTACGCATCCGCTTCGGCACATGTCTGACCTTTGTGATATTCCACACGTGTCCATTTGACATCTTCAAATTAACGTCTCCAGTACCAACAACGTCTAAAGTCTCACCATCTGCAAAATAAACTTTGTCGTGATTGCCAGCAATGTAATTCGTCATTATATCATGATATGGGATGGTGTGGAAAGACGCTCCTGAGTCAAGCACCCAAGAGTCGATCGAGTTGTCAACAGACAACAACAGTGATCGCCAATTTCTTCAGTGGCAGGATTGATTCCACTCCCCTTATTGTCCTCCTTCTTCGATGCCCTGCAATTCTTCTTGATGTGACCCGGTTTCCCACAGGTCCAACACTCAAGTGTTTGCCATGATCTAGATTGACCCCTGCAGTTCCTTGACTTCGAATTTCCCTTATTTCGGTTGTAGTTTCTGTCATAATTTTTGCCTCTATTTTCAACATTCAAAGCAGAACTTGTCGATGCTTCACCAGAATCTATCCTGCGAACCTCCTCAGCAAGGATACGATCTCTAACATCGTTGAATTTCAGTTTATCATTGCCGACAGAATTACTAACCGCTACTCTCATCGGCTCCCAACTTTTTGGTAGAGATGCCAACAAAATTAAGGGTTGCACTTTATCGTCAATCTCGATTGCGACCGATGATAATTGATTAACAATTTTGTTGAATTCATTCACGTGCATTACAACAGGAGCACCTTCTTTCATGTTTAGATGAAAGAGTTTCGTCATGAGAAATACTTTATTGTTTGCCGAATGTTTCTCATACATGTCGGATAGAACATTCATCGTGCCAATGGTGGTCTTCTCCTTTTCCACGTTGTGAGCAACGTTCTTTGACAACGTCAATCGGATTACTCCTAGAACCTGTTTGTCAAGGAGATTCCAATCTGCATAATTCATCTCCTCTGTCTTCGGGATCAGCGGTTGATGAAGCATTATGCCGTACAAGTAGTCTTCAATCTGCATTATCCAAAATGCATAATCTGTACCATCGAATTTCCCGATGTCGTGCGCCGAACCATCTTCGCCTCCCATTGTTTTCTGAATCGCAACACAACCTGTCGCTTTAATACCAGTTGTTAGGATTTACGTCCCAAATCCAACCTAATCGGAAAAAACAAAATAAATGAAGAACAAATAACACACGATTTATAGTGGTTCACCCTCAATGCGAGGGCTAGTCCACTTTGTCGTCGCATTTTACTATAACGTAGTTTTGAGTTTACAATTCTCTCTTTCTCTCTTTTCGACCACACCTCAGAAAAGAACGTCGCCCTAGTTTATATATAGTGAAAACATGGGAAACATAATACAAACCTAAAATTCCTAAATTACCCTCCACTAAATAACATTACATCGGCTAATTCTAACCCCCACGATTAGCTAATTCCAACCCTCATGAACGGCTAATTCCAACCTCTGCATAGGATCATCATAGTGTCGGCAATGAATTAGGCTCCACAACTCAACATTACTGTGTACAAAGACATAAACAAGAACAATTCTTGAGGATCTTTTATTAATATAATGCTCCTAACGTATTTAGGAGTCTGATCTGATCAAGCTCAAGATTAGTTGCTTCTAATGTTACGTATGGTGACCCAGTACAGGTAGAAATGGGAAAATGAAATAGTAGTACATTACAAATTGTGGAAAACAATATTATCCTCCTCAAGTGCATTACTCATTAATAGTAAATTAAAGCATGTATCATGATATAACAATGTTTTAGATCAAACTTTTAGGCCAATTTGATCGTTATTTCTAATAGATGTCAAGTGCTTCTTAAATATTGCTACACACGTCGACTAAGGTAGCTTGCGATTAAAGAAAATATTTAAAAGGATCATATCTAGGTCAAATTTGTAATTCCTATGACTTCTTCCAAAACTCAATTCTATAAAAGAAAAGCTATTGAACATTTCGCCACGAAAGTAATACATTGTTTTTATTAACAGAAAAAAACTAAAAAAATTCTTGATAAATTCCTAATGCGTTTTGCGCTCTTGGCTTAATTACATCAAAGAGGAATTGAACCTCTTCAAGTTCTGTGATAACTCTAATCCATTTGATGTCCGCCACCCGTCCCCTCCTCCTTCCTCCGTTAGTTTAGCTGCAACGGCCGTAGACGAGGCTTGCAAATGGAGCCTGGAACTAGTTGTTGCTTGTGAGATATGAAAAAAGATCGTATTCATTTAGCAATTTACCCCAAGAAATACAAAATATTTGAAGTCCAAAGTTATAAAATAAGTTCGTGCAATTTGTAAACAGCGGGAGAAACATTAATCTCATTCGTTTGGACATGATACTATTTTCTAAAGGGCTTAAGCTTATGTACAGAGACAATACAAATTCCTAGAAATTATAAATATGAAGAAGATGAGGATATAATTGTAGTTTTAAGTATTTAAAAAAGAAGAAGTGACACATGTCATGATCTTACTAGTTCTTGTCATATACTTGTAAGGAAAAAGTGGCTATTTAATACTACAAGATGGGAAGTAAACCATATATTAAACCTTTTCTATGGAATCGATCTTTTATGTTCTCTATCACAATATTTCGTTGTAGCATCTAAATAGTATCGAAACAAACGACGTTGTTATAGAGTAATTTGACTGTATATATATGCGATGTGAACCTTGAACTGGTCGGCTAGTCATCTCACATAATCTTGACACTTGATCTATTTAAATTTCTAAATTAGCATTCTCATCGTTCATTCCGTAATCTTTTAATTGGGAATTGAAGGTTTCCACTTGAATTATTCCTTTTACTTGTTCATGTACTCAATAATGATGTAATGTTCTTGACCTAGTAAAAAATTAATTAAGTTGACAATGGTAAGCTTATACCATGCTATTATAAATATCATAATTTATAATCTCAGTTCCCTTACCAAGAAATACAAAAGAAAATTGTTAGCTAGCAAGACATGGCAAAATACACAGCCTTCGTTGCCTTAGTCTTATGTCTTCTCGTTGTCGCTGCTACTGGTGAGTCTACAACTTCTTAAGTAGGCACACTCAATTTTTAAGTAAAACTTTTAATCCATCTTAAAATGCACACCTATACTTACTAGACACATATTTTATATCTTTGGATAGCAAGCACATGAAAATATTTTGTTAGAAGATTAGCTATATTCTCTTCTTTCTGTTCGAAATTGTCCCAACAAAGTATCATTTGTACTAACAAAGCATTTTTTTTGGTAGTTGAGTTTATACTAAAAAAATGTATTTTTATTTATTCTATTCTTATAAACAAATGAGCTTTTATTTCAAGCGGGTTCCAATAAATCATGTCATCAAGAACAAAAAAGGGATATTAATATACAAAAGTTTTCAAATAAATAAATGTGCACTAAAGAAAAAGTCATGTAAATTGGGATAGAAGAATACCTAACAACAGACTTAGAAATCTTTCTTCAATTCGTTTATAAAGATAATCAGGGAGTATATGCTAATTCAGTACTTATTCTTGGTTTGCAAATTTTATGTTTTATGTAGAAATGCAAATGGCAGAAGGAAAATACTGTTGGAAGAAAAGTAACAAATGGAATGGACCTTGCCAATATTCTTACAAATGTAGCCAGCATTGCAAGCACTGGTTTGGAGCTGAATATGGTATTTGTAAGAAATATCAATGGGGACACAAGGAAAATTATGCTTGTTATTGCTACTCTCCTTGCCATTAATCACAAAGAACTTTAAAGTCTCAAGACTTGTCTTTTGACTATAAAAAACAAAAAGCTATCTATCTGTGGATATGTAATAAATATTGCACCACCAAGCAGTTGTTATGATTATGTTTGTGTGACAATGTAATAAGGTTGATTGAAGGTTGTAGCCTCTCATTCGTCTTTTCCTGAATAAATATATATATTGTTTTCATTTTATGAGAACTATAATTTTATACTTAATATATAATATTTTGTTTTTTCAATATTGTTGTGCAATTGAATTTAGCATTTTAAATGTTTGAAAGAATTTAAATTATAAATGGATTTACTTTGGACTATGAACTATTTATGGAAGATTTTCCGAATGTCTCAGCCTATTGCAAAAGTTGAAGGAGTTTGCGGATCAACTCAGGAATGTTGGGGCGCCAGTCACCAATGATCTTATGGTCCTTCAAATGGCAGCAGGACTATCGGAGGCATATAATGGTGTGGGAACCCTTCTTCGTCAGAGCAACCCACTTCCTCCGTTTTACAAGGCTAGTTCTATGCTCATGTTTGAAGAGGCCGGTTTGGCTAAAAAGGTCACCACCGGAGCAAATTAGGCCATGATGGTGGAGACACCCTCTAATTCCCCTCCAAATTGGAATAATGGGGTGGAAATCGGAAACAAAATGGGAAATATAGCGGCCGCGGCAGCGGCCTAGGCGGGAACAGTGGCGGCAATAGGGACTCCGGCATCAGCAGGCAGGGGCACCACCAGGCCGTTGGGTCAGGGCAGTGGCCTGGCCAGTGGACCAACAATGCCGCTGGCCAGTAGGCCTGATAGTGGCCCAACTGGCCCAACCACCCCTGGCCTGTATCGCAATTTCCAGCAAACTGGGTTGGTCCACAACGGCCCAGTTTCCCCAGGTTCCAGCATCCACCTCGGTCTAGTGTTGGGCCTAGCCAGCCGGCTGGCCTGCTTGGGCCTCGGCCACAATAGGCCTTCACAGCTGCGGGCCCAGCGACATACTCGACACCTACAAATATCGAGGCCACAATGCATACACTTGGCATACATCCCCCGGACGTGAATTGGTACATGGACACCGGAGCCACCTCACATATAATGTCGGACCAAGGTACTCTCTCATCTTATTTCAATTTGAGCAAAACTAAAGTCATAATTGTTAGAATGACAATACAATTCTAATTCGAGGTCATGGTCACACAAATTTGCCCCCTCAAGATCCACCCCTCGTCCTCAAAAATGTCCTTCATGCCCCTCACCTAATTAAAAATTTGGTGTCAGTTCAAAAATTCACAACTGATAATTGGATTTCTGTTAATTTTGACCCGTTTGGATTTTCTGTGAAGATTTCAATAACCCCTAATGCACTGTAATAGTTGGAGCGAGCTGTATCCAATCACCACCACCACTATACCCACGAGTCAAGCCTCAACTTCATCATTTACCGCTCTTGCTCCATATTTGTGGCATGCCCGTTTAGGTCATCTGGTGTCGTCGATTTTGTCATCTCTTTGTAGTCATAATTTTATTGATTGTAAGAGTATGATTAGTACTCATATTTGTCTGTCATGTTCATTAGGAAAACATGTTAGATTGCCATTTGTAGCTTCTACTTCTCGTACGCTGATGCCTTTCGACATTATTCATCGTGATTTATGGACATCTCCCATTTTAAGTTCGATGGGCCATCGTTATTATGTTTTATTCTTGGATGACTACTCTAATATTTTGTGGGTTTTTCCTTTGTCCAAAAAGTCTCAAGTGTTTTCCATCTTTTTAAAATTTAGAGCCTTCATCTATACCCAATTTGAACGGGATATTAAATATATTCAATGTGATAATGGTAGAGAGTTTGACACTGGGCCATTTCATGATTTTTGTGATAATAATGGCATATCCTTTCGGTTCTCGTGTCCTTATACATCTTCACAAAATGGAAAGGCCGAACGTAAAATTCGTACCATAAATAATATTGTCTACACATTACTAGCCCATGCATCCTTACCTCCTATTTTTTTGGCATCATGCTTTACAAATAGCTACATATCTTCTTAACATTCTCCCTCAGAAAGGTTTAGCATATAAATCCCAGCTCAAAATTCTTTACAATAAAGATCCCTCGTATTCTCATCTTTGGGTGTTTTGGTGTTTATGCTATCCACTTCTTCCATCCACTACAATTAATAAACTTCAAGCCCGGTCTACCGCTTGTGTCTTTTTGAGTTATCCGTCTAGTCATCGTGATTATAAATGTTTTGATTTGTCTTCCAATAAAATCATAATTAGTCACCATGTTATTTTTGATGAAACCCAATTTTTATTTGCTTAATTGTATACTCCCGTCTCGAGCTCCATTAATTTTTTTTATGATGGGCCATCAACGTATATCGTTCAACAGTGGGCCCAAATTTTCTGCCACCATGGACCCACTATTTCAGACTGCCCAGATGCCTCACTACCCGTTATACCATCCAGGCCAGCAGGCCCACTGCCTGCTGGCCCAACACCCACATGCCCATTTCTACCCCGATTCACGGGCCCGTTACTCGTAGTCAACGTGGTATTTTTAAACGTAAACAACATTTTAATCTTCATTCTAATGTTACTAAATCACCCCTACCACATAACCCTGTATCTGCCCTTCATGACCCGAATTAGAAATTAGCCATGACAGATGAATATAATGCTCTTATTGAAAATAAGACATGGGAATTGGTACCTCGTCCATCTGGTGTTAGTAGTATAGGGTCGATGTGGATTTTTACTTATAAAGAAAATTATGATGGTTCGTTTGATAGGCATAAGGACCGTCTTGTAGGTGATGGTAAGACTCAACAGGTTGGCATAGATTATGGAGAGACATTTAGCCCGGTGGTCAAACAGGCGACCATCCGCACAGTTCTGAGCCTGACTCTCTCGAAAGCATGGCCCATACATCAATTGGATGTGAAAAATTCTTTCTTATATAGTGATCTCAAGGAGATAGTATACATGCATCAGCCCCTTGGTTTCAGAAACCGCTGTTTTCCTAATCATGTCTGTTTACTCAAAAAGTCCTTATATGGGCTTAAGCAGGCCCCACAAGCGTGGTATAAGAGGTTTGCAGATTATGTGGCTACAATTGTTTTTTCTCACAGCAGGTCTGATCATTCTGTGTTTATCTATAGACATGGTGCGTCTCTGGCATACATTTTATTATATGTTGATGATATTATATTGATTTCCTCATTCGATACTATGCGCAAGTCTATCATGACTCTTCTCAGTTTTGAATTTTCTATAAAATACTTAGGGCCCTTGAGTTATTTCTTGGGCATTACTGTTACTCGTCATGCATGTGGTCTATTTTTATCACAAAAGAAGTATGCCGCTGATATTATTGAGAAGCTGGCATGTCATCTTGTAAGCCCTCTGCTACTCCGGTTGATACCAAACCTAAACTCAGTGCTACTACTAGCACACCATACGAGGATCCCACCCACTATCATAGTCTTGCAGGGGAACTTTAGTGTCTGACTTTCATGAGACCTGACATTACTTATGCAGTTCAGCAGGTATTTTTATTTATGCATGATCCACGGATTTAGCACATGCATGGACTCAAACGCATTATACGATACATACAGGGCACACGTGATTATGGTTTGCATTTATATCTATCATCCGTCTCTACTCTCGTGTCATATACAAATGCTGATTGGGGTGGATATCCTGATACTAGAATCTCGACATCTGGTTATTGTATATTTCTGGGGATTATTTGGTCTCATGGTCAGCAAAACATCAGGCAACGTTATCACGTTCTAGTGCAGAGATCGAATACCGTAGGGTAGCTAATGTGGTGTCTAAGTCATGTTGGCTACGCAATCTTTTGTTAGAACTTCATTTTCCCATTAACAAAGCTACCTTGGTTTACTTTGATAATGTTAGTGCCGTGTATCTCTCTAGGAATCCAGTCCAACATCAACGCACGGAACATATAGAGATGGATATTCATTTTGTTAGAGAAAAGGTAGCTCATGGTTAGGTACGCGTAATCCATGTTCCTTCCCGATAGCAGATTGCAGATATCTTTACTAAGGGTCTACCTTTAGTTCTATTTGAAGATTTCAGAACAGTCTCAGCGTACGCCAGCGGCCCGTTATAACTGCAGGGTGTGGCAGAAGATGTATACATGGCAATATACACAGCCCCACTTGTATATTGACATATCAAAGTTAATTATATTTATTTACCATACTTGTAAAGTCATTGTACAATTGTAATTAATAGTATTAGTCTTATAGTAGGAAAGGTAGATTTAATTTCCTGAATTAGTTTTGTATATCAAATGTATATATATACCTTTACTTTAATGAAAATAATCAAGGGATTATTCACTTTCAAGATTAATTAGATATGTAACATAAGAGCAAACATACAATTTTTGAAAGTTCTCAGCGGTTTTTAACCCAACTACGAGGAGAGACAAGTTCTTCTTTGGAGGATTAGATAAATCATCTAGACATGAATCGATCTCTTCATTTTATGGAATGTAAGGGGAGCTAATTAGTAAATATAATTTCCTAAGGAACTTAATTAAGGCATTACTTGACACACGAAAGTCGTGCCTGATTGCATTATTCAAAACCAAGATGGATAATCATCATGATCAAGGTATTCCCTAGTTGTAAACCTTGTCTCCTAAACATTATTTATGCTAGAATATAATCTCCTGTATTATTAGAAATAAACTATGGGAAAACCTCATACCCATTCATGAAAGCTATAAGGGATAGTAGTGGACCCAAATTTTTAAGTTTAATTTATTTTAAACATAAAGTTGTTACCAATCAAATTGTATAATGTGTAACTACTTGAATGCGATAGTGAAAAAATTAAATAGAAAACTAGTATTACCATTAGAAAAGAAATTTTTTACTCACAAATCACAATTATACTCCACCACTTTTCATATTTTATAATGTATCAATGAATAATAGATGCTTACACTTTTTTTTGGTCAAAGAATTTTTTTTATTCAATCAAGTGACAACTTTCTACACAGCAAGCTCTGTATAGACTATAGAGCTTGTCCTCAATACATGAATTAGCTATTGCAGGATCCTATGCTAGAATTATACAGGACGAAAATTCAATCTTGCTAACACAGGTTTCCATTTACAAATCTTCGATCCTCGAATGTGAGTCTGCAGGACTATGTCTCTAATAATCTGAATGGAGAGTCTTTACTTAGCCTGAAATCTTCTTGCATTCTTTTCTGCAGATATTTGGTACACTGATGCAACTGCTATGAAGCCTACAATAGTTGCTTTAGGCATGTTGTTGTTCATTTTCTGATACTTAGAAACTAATTGAGAGTGATATTTATATTTATCATCACATATTTAAACATTGTTCGAAGACTTAAAGTAAAAATTTAGAAACTCAATTGTTGGTGTTTTTAAATGCTTGAAAACTCAGAAATGATCTATGTGATTTATTAAATTTTTTGACAAATTGAAGACTGAAATTCATTGGGGACACCATTTTAAAGTTGTGGTTCAAATTTGAAGCTATTTGATGAAGATTTGAGTTACTAGTGATGTTTTTGACCCATTTTCGTGGGTTGAAACGCGTAGGTGACGAAACATAATTTTTGTATAAGTTTGTATAATATTGTGTAATTTTAAAAATGTAAAAATGTATACAAACATCGCTTATGCACTATTATACATTTTTATACAAGGTTGATATATTATGTACAATATGTGTATACTATTGTACATTGGATGTATATTCACTGATGCGAAAAAAGTTGGCTATGCAGGTGAAAACTGAAAAAATGAGTACATGGGTGTAATATTTTGTGTTGGGTATTATATTTTTACAAAATTTTCAATTCTTAAACTTGAAATGATTTGGAATAAACATACGTTATTGTGTACAAAGACATAAACAAGAACAATTCTTGAGGATCTTTTATTAATATAATGCTCCTAACGTATTTAGGAGTCTGAACTGATCAAGCTCAAGATTAGTTGCTTCTAATGTTACGTATGGCGACCCAGTACAAGTGGAAATGGGAAAATGAAATAGTAGTACATTACAAATTCTAGAAAACAATATTATCTTCCTCAAGTGCATTACTGATTAATAGTAATTTTAAGCATGTATCAAGATATAACAATGTTTCAGATCAAACTTTTAGGCCAATTTGATCGTTATTTCTATTAGATGTCAATTGCTTCTTAAATATTTCTACACGCATCAATTGCTTCTTAAATATTGAGCATTTCTTCCA
Organism: Anisodus tanguticus; assembly: GCA_034509755.1. Taxonomy (NCBI): domain Eukaryota; kingdom Viridiplantae; phylum Streptophyta; class Magnoliopsida; order Solanales; family Solanaceae; genus Anisodus; species Anisodus tanguticus. The sequence goes on along the minus strand of CM067543.1, from coordinate 10,097,935 downwards.
CGAAAGTAATACATTTTTTTTATTAACAGAAAAAAACTAAATATTTCTTGATAAATTCCTAATGGGTTTTGCGCTCTTAGCTTAATTACATCAAAGAGGAATCGAACCTTTTCAAGTTCTGTGATAACTCTAATCCATTTGATGTCTGCCACCCTTCTCCTCCTCCTTGCTCCGTTAGTTTAGCTGCAACGCCCGCAGACGAGGCTTGCAAATGGAGCCTGGAACTAGTTGTTGCTTGTGAGGTATGCAAAAAGATTGTATTCGCAATTTACCCCAAGGAATACAAAATATTTGAAGTCCAAGTTATAAAACAAGTTCGCGCAATTTGTAACGAGGGGGAGAAACATTAATCTCATTCGTTTGGACATGATACTATTTTCTAAAGGGCTTAAGCTTATGTACAGACAATACAAATTCCTAGAAATTATAAATATGAAGAAGATGAGAATATAATTGTAGTTTTAAGTATTTAAAAAAGAAGAAGTGATACATGTCATGATCCTACTAGTGCGTGTCATATACTTGTAAGGAAAAAGTGGCTATTTAATAGAGATCTCACTACAAGATGGGATGTAAATTAAAGTATATTTATATCCTAGAGATAATCTGTATTAGGACAAATGTACTTTATACTCATTATTATTATTATTAATGGAGATTAATATTTTGGCATTTGCAAATATTGAATTATTAGTTGACTGTTTATAATATTCTATAATATGCATCCCTAGAGGTTACGGTGTTATTAATAATGTGAGATATTAATATTATAACGTATCTCATAAAATAGCCTCGACTAATGATCATCGAGAATGGGATATCGATGATATGTGATAAGTCGACATGTGGTCTGCATCACATCCTTAAAGGATGTAGTATGTCTCACCTGCTGCGAGTAATGTCTACTCGTGACGGACACATGGATACTTTGGAAGTATTGGTATACCCTTCTAATATACTATTTGTTATTCTTGTCTAAAGTATGATCAGCGTGTTGGAGATAGAAGTCCTTAGACTTGAGGTCAATGCGCTCTACAAAGTAATCTACTTTGATCCTGTCCTAAGCTCAAATGCCTTATAGGTTTAGATACGTCTTGTATTGGGTACATTACGATGTGGATTAAAGGTGGTAGTTGAGCTAAGATTAGGATTCATTCCTCGAATGTATATTTGAGAGAACACTCAGCTTCTCAGTGATATTAGGTTGACTAAGTCGTTGGCCAACGCAATAGATATATTTAGAGTATGGTCTAGTTGTCAACTAATATAGATGAGATACAATGATTAAGCCATTTGGATAAACACTTCACAAATCCTAAGCTTGATCGGGTGTGTCGTTAATGAAAGGATTTTATCTTATCACATAGAGGTTAATTTTACTGGATTCGTGTAAACGTACTTCACATATTGAGTTCGTCTTGCGGCGCCGTCTAGGAGTTCCGCGTAGACCTTAATTTGATTAATGTCGATATGTGAAGGCCTGTAGGGTCACACTATGTCGATTGGATATAAGGATGTATTGAGAGAGTATTAAATATTCGATTTAGAATCGAGATATTTAAATGAATGATGATTAAATTAATTAAGTCAAAATTAGATTTTGGATTTAATTTAAAATGTGCTCAAAATTTTTGGGCCAGGCCCAAGGTCAAACCCTAATCCGGGTTGACATAATTTTTCACCTATAAATACAGACCTACACTTCATTATTCATTACACTTGATTTTCATATCATTATTCTAAGTCTTAGACACTCAGAATTAAAACACTCTCTTGAACCTTTACCGGATTTCCTAGCTTTTCAAAGGAGGAATACATTGAATCTTGGATCTTGCAATCGAAAGGTCATTCGCATGCACACCCACAGTTGATACAGATTCTAGATATTGTAAACATGTAAGTACCATTCAAGTCTTATGTTTACGGTTTTAAATTACCTTATAGTCAAACAGTTCCACGTTTGTTGGGTTTGAAATAAGTTTTCAATATCCGCTGCGTACAACAACCCAACAAAAACCCTACAGTGGTATCAAGAGCCATGGCTGTTTTGTATGATTATAAGGTAATTAGATAATAATAATATGGGTTAGAATTTGTTTAAATCTGAAATTTTTGTCGTTTAAAGCTTGAAAATAATGCCAAATTTACTTAGATACATAAACGCAGTCGTGTACTGGGGTTGACTTGCTTAGACAAATCTTGGCACCAAAGTGTCGGACTAATCTAAGGACGCAAGATTAAATATAATATTTGATCAACCAAGAGTTGCAAATAAGTTTTGCAATTGGTTTAGAACCTACCAAGATGTGTTATTAAAGTTATCATCCAAAGCAAACGCGGAGATAGCATAGGCCTGGATCTTGGCCCATTATGACCTCAATTAATATAGGTCTGTATTCTACCATGGGGTCGTAGAAGTATGTTAAAATAGTGGGAGTTAATTAAACAAAAGACCATGTTGATTAGCCTAAACGAATGTGTATAATAGGAAATAATTTTTGAGTTTAATTTCCAGTCTATCTAATTCTTCAGATTATCAAAGATGTCGAGCTTATCATTGAAAATGTTGATTGAAATGAACAAACTTACGGGAACTAACTACCTTGACTGGCTAAGAAATTTGCGAATATTGCTGATACAAGAGAAATTAGAATACGTGTTGGACACGGTGTTCCCAACAATCCCTGTGACAGACTCTGCTGAATATGTCTCTTTTGATAAGGATGCTTACCAAAAGCACCTATATGATGCCACTTCAGCACAGTGCGTGATGTTGTCTTCCATGTCTATGGAACTTCATAGACAACATGAGAACATGAGATGCTCGAACACTTGAAGAGTCTCTACGACTCACAATCCCAGACTATGGAATATGAGTTACTGATAGAACTTTTTAAGTGTAAGCTCAATGAAGAGGGCTAGGTCTCGCAACATGTGTTGAAGATGATAGGGCTGATAGAGAGACTTGCTTCAATTAGAACGAAGCTGCAAAAGAATGTCGCTACCACCCTCATCCTGAACTCTCTCCCTCGTTCCTTTGAAAACTTCATAGTGAATTACAATACGAATGGAACGAAGGCGAGTCTGCCGGAGCTGCACAACATGCTCAAGACCTTTGAGTCATCCACTTCCAAAGGCAAAGTTGTGCTCATGGTGAGCTCTACTAGCCGACCCAAGCCGAAAGGTAAGGAATGGCAGAAGAAGAAGGGCAAAGCAGTCGCTGCGCCCTCAGCTATGAAGCCTAAGGGAGGTGTGAAGAAGAAGAAGGTGAATCCGCTAAGGATGTATGCGTCAACTACAACAAGAAGGGGTATTGGAAGAAGGACTGCACTGCACCATGAGGAGGAAAAGCACCAGGTGCTTCTAACTCTGGTAGACAAGGTATGTACGTTATTGAAATAAATATGTCTATAAATAACTCTCATTCCTGGGTATTGTATACCGCTTGTGGCTCACATCTTTGTACCAATGTGCAGGGGCTAATTGATAGCAGGAAGGTTGGACCAAGAGAGGTAGACCTACGCGTTGGAAATGGAGCATGAGTGAATGCTGAGCGCGTAGGAACTTATAGATTAGATTTTCCTTTTGGCTATTGTCTAGTGTTAAATGATTGTTACTATGTACCCTCATTAACGAGGAATATCATTTTTATCCCTGTTTTGGACATGGAGGGTTTTTCCTCATATAGTTATAAAGGCAGTCAAGTACTGTCTTTTGATAATGTTATATATGGAACTGCTCCTCTTGTGGATGTACTATATACACTTAAATGTAGTCGAGAAATATTCAATGTACAAAATAAATGAGCTAAGATAAGTAATAAAAACACTACCTACCTATGGCAATGCAGACTTGGTCATATCATCGAATCAAGGATAGCAAGGTTGAGGAAGTTAGACTACCTCAAACCATTTGACTTAGAGTCTTATGGTAATTGCGAATCTTGCTTGAGAGGAAAGATGTCCAATAAGCCACTTTCGGGGAAAGGTGTGCGAGCCAAGGAGGTGCTCGAGTTGGTCCATACTGATGGATGTGGGCCATTTTCGACTCAAGATAAAGGATGTTTCCCATACTTCATCACTTTTACTGACGACTTCACAAGGTATGAATATGTGTATCTTATGAGACATAAATCCGAGGGTTTTGAGAAGTTCAAAGAGTACAAGTCGGAAGTAAAGAAGCAACTTGCAACAAGTATCAAGACCCTTCGATCAGATCGAGGAGGTAAATACTTGAGCAAGAATTTTCTAGATTACTTAAAGCTACATGGAGTCCAATCAGAGTGGACACCTCCTGGAACACCACAGATGAATGGTGTTGCCGAAGGGAGAAACTGAACCTTATTAGATATGGTTCAGTCCATGATGAGCTTCTCAGCTCTACCGACATACCTTTGGGGACATGCTATACAAACCTCAATATATGTTCTGAACAGGGTTACTTTCAAGTCAGTAGAAAAGACACCCTACGAGATATGGTGTGGCAAGAAGCCATCTCTTAAACATATGAGACCCTGGGGGTGCCCGGCATATGTTAAGAAGATGCTCACTGACAAGTTGGAATCTAAAAGTGAGAAATGTTACTTCGTGGGGTATCCAAAGGAAACTAAGGGATACTACTTCTATCTTCCTAGAGAATGTAGGGTCATTGTTTCCAGGAACACAACTTTCCTTGAAGAAGAATATGTCTACAAGGATCATAGTTACACAGAGATAGAACTTGAAGAAATTCAAGAACCACAAGATAACATAGATGTTGAATCCTTGCCGAATGACCAAGGCAAGAATTTAGTGGGAGTATTTGGCGAAGATTGGGTACTTCAAGTACGCCCTTCATCTAGTGGGAGTGTTACGAGGAACAATGCAGAAATACAAGATCCTCCTACACAACCTTTGGGAGTAGATGCAATGGTTGCACCTCCTCCCATACAGGAAATACATGAAAATGATATTCCTGAAAGCTCTCAAGTTAGTGGATTATCCAACACACAAGAACCATCTCACAATCAGAACATACCGAGCATTAAACTGCAAAATAATCAACTCCGTAGGTCCACTAGGACTCATCGTCCTCCTGAAAAACTAAATCTACTTGTGGAAACACACAGTGAGATATATATTCCTGATTACGATGAGCCTACAACCTATATCAAAGAAATGTTGGACATTGATTTGAAGAGATGGCTAGAAGCCATGAAATCCGAGATGGAATCTATGTGCATCAATCAAGTGTGGAACTTGGTTGATTTGACAGCTGGGGTTAAACCCATAGTATGCAAATGGGTCTTCAAGAAGAAGATCTATGCATTTGGAAATGTACAGACTTATAAAGCAAGGTTGGTGGCTAAAGGGTATAATCAACGGTCTGGGGTCGATTATGATGAAACTTTTTCACCTGTTGCTAAGATTAAGTCCATTCGGATTTTGCTTGCAATAGATGCATATTATGACTATGACATTTGGCAGATAGATGTCAAAACCGCTTTCCTCAATGACAATCTAGTTGAGGAGGTGTATATGAAACAACCTGAGAGTTTTTCTCTTGAGTGCAAATCAAATATTGTATGCAAGCTACAAAAGTCCATTTATGGGCTTAAGCAAGCCTCGAGGAGTTGGAACATTTGCTTTGACAAGGCTATCAAGTCATTTGATTTCGTCAGAAGCAAAGAGGATCCGTGTTTATAGTAAACGCAAGGATGGGAGTATTTCCTTCATTATTATATATGTAGATGACATATTTATAATGGGAGACAATAAGACTCTCCTGCAGTCAGTCAAGGAGTGGTTGTCCAGTACCTTTATGATGAAGGATTTAGGTGAAGCCTGCTACATTCTGGGAATTAGGATCTATAAAGATAGACCTAATAGATTGTTGGGGCTTTCACAGTCAGTATACATAGACAAAGTGCTTAGACGTTTTTCTATGGAAAATTCCAAGAAAGGCGGTCTACCTATGGGACAAGGCATCAAGTTATCTAAGAGGGACAATCCTTCTAATACTATAGAACTTGAAAGCATGAAGAGGATACCATATGCTTCAGCTATAGGATCGATCATGTATGCCATGACCTGTACTAGGCCAAATGTGGCCTTTGCACTTAGTATGACTTGCAAATTCCAGCAGAATCCTGGGGAAGAACACTGGAAAGCTGCCAAGAGTATTCTTAAGTATCTTAGATGAACTAAAGATTACTTCTTAGTCTATGGTAGGGAAGAAAAGCTAGCTACTACTGGATACACTGATGCTAGCTTCTAGACGGATCTTGATGACTTCAAATCTCAGTCTGGGTACACGTTAATTTTCAATAGTGGAGCAGTGAGCTGGAAGTTCCAAACAAGCTACAACTGTTGATTCGACAAAAGAAGCTGAGTACATTGCTAGATCGGAAGATGGTAAAGAAGCTGTCGCGATTTCTGAGTTCCTGAAGGAACTAAGGGTAGTTCCGAGTGCCAGTTATCCAATAACTATTTATTGTGACAACACTGGTGCGATTGCACAGGCTAAGGAACCAAGATCAACAAACAGAAACAAACATGTACCAAGGAAGTACCACATACTCATGGAGATGGTGGAGGCTGAAGAGATTAGATTAGACTATGTTCCCACAAACGATAATCTAGCTGACCCATTCACTAAACCATTAAGCTTTGTCAAGCATAATGGTCATTTTGAGAATATGGGCAACAAATATGTTGGAGATTGGCTCTAGGCCAAGTGGGAGATTGAAAGTATATTTATGTCCCAGAGACAATCTGTATTAGAACAAATATACTTTATACACATTCACATTATTATTAGTGGAGATTAATATTTTTGCATTTGCAATTATTGAATTATTAGTTGATTGTTTATAATATTCTATAATATGCATCCATAGAGGTTACGTAGTTATTAATAATGTGAGATATTAATATTATAACATAACCCTTAAAATAGTATCGACTAATGATCATCGAGAATGAGATATCGATGATATGTGATAGGTCGACATGTGGTCTGCATCACATCCTTAGAAGATGTAGTATGTCTCACCTGCCGCAAGTAATGTCTACTCGTGATGGACACATGGATACTTTGGAAGTATTGGTGTACCGTTCTAATATACAATTTGTTATACTTGTCTAAAGTAAGATCAACGTGTTGGAGATAGAAGTCCTTATACTTGAGGTCAATGCGCACCTTGTCTACAAAGTAATATAGTTTGATCCTGTCCTAAGCTCAAATACCCTATAGGTTGAGATACGGCTTGTATTGGGTACATTACGATGTGGATTAAAGGTGGTAGTTGAGCCAAGATTAGGATTAATTTCTCGAATGTATATTCGAGAGAACACTCAGTTTTTCAGTCATATTAGGTTGACTAAGTCGTTGGCCAACGCAATAGACATATTTAGAATATGGTCTAGTTTTCAACTAATATAGATGAGATACAATGATTAAGCCATTTGGATAAACACTTCACAAATCCTAAGCTTGATCGGGTGTGTCGTTAATGAAAGGATTTTATCTTACCACATAGAGGTTAATTTTACTGGATTCGTGTAAACGTACTTCACATATTGAGTTCGTCTTGCGGCGCCGTCTAGGAGTTCCGCGTAGACCTTAATTTGATTAATGTCGATATGTGAAGCTGGTCGGGTCACACTATGTCGATTGGATCTAAGGATGTATTGAGAGAGTATTAAATATTCAATTTAGAATCGATATATTTAAATGAATGATGATTATTTTAATTAAGTCAAAATTGGATTTTGGATTTAATTAAAAATAAGCTCAAAATTTTTGGGCCAGGCCCAAGGTCAATCCCTAATCCGGTTTGACCTAATTTTTCACCTATAAATACAGACCTACACTTCATTATTCATTACACTTGATTTTCATATCATTATTCTAAGTCTTAGAGACTCAGAATCAAAACACTCTCTCGAACCTCTGCCGGATTTCCTAGCTTTTCAGAGGAGGAATACATTGAATCTTGGAGCTTGTAATCGAAAGGTCATTCGCATGCACACCCACAGTTGATACAGATTCCAGATATTGTAAACATGTAAGTATCATTCAAGTCTTATGTTTACGGTTTTAAATTACCCTATAGTCAAACAGTTCTATGTTTGTTGGGTTTGAAACAATTTTTCAATATCCGCTGCGTACAACAACCCAACAAAAACCCTACAGTGGTATCAAGAGTCATGGCTGTTTCATATGATTATAAGGTAATTATATAATAATAATATGGGTTAGAATTTGTTTAAATCTGAAATTTATGTCGTTTAAAGCTAGAAAATAAGGCAAAATTTACTTATATACATATAACGCAGTCGTGTAATAGGGTTGACTTGCTTTGACAAATCTTGGCGCCAAAGTGTTGGACTAATCTAAGGACGCAAGATTAAATATAATATTTTATCAACCACGAGTTGCAAATAAGTTTTGCAATTGGTTTAGAACCTAACAAGATATGTTATTAAAGTTACCAGCCAATGCAAACGCGGAGATAGCATAGGCTTGGATCTTGGCTCATTATGACCTCAATTATTATATGTTCGTATTCTACCATGGGGTCGTAGAAGTATGTTCAAATAGTGGGAGTTAATTAAACAAAAGACCATGTTGATTAGCCTAAACGAATGTGTATAATAGGAAATAATTTTTGAGTTTAATTTCCAGTCTATCTAATTCTTCAGATTGTCAAAGATGTCGAGCTTATCATTGAAAATGTTGATTGAAATGAACAAACTTACTGGAACTAACTACCTTGACTGGCTAAGAAATTTGCGAATAGTGATGAGACAAGAGAAATTAGAATACGTGTTGGACACGGTGTTCCCAACAGTCCCTGTGACAGACTCTGCTGAATATGTCTCTTTTGATAAGGAAGCTTACCAAAAACACCTAGATGATTCCACTTCAGCACAGTGCGTGATGTTGTCTTCCATGTCTATGGAACTTCAGAGACAACATGAGAACATGGGTCCCAATGAGATGCTCAAACACTTAAAGAGTCTCTATGACTCACAATCCCAGACTATGGAATATGAGTTACTGATAGAACTTTTTAAGTGTAAGATCAATGAAGGGGACTAGGTCTCGCAGCATGTGTTGAAGATGATATGGCTGACTGAAAGACTTTCTTTAATTGGAACGAAGCTGCAAAAGAATGTCGCTACCACCCTCATCCTGAACTCTCTCCCTCGTTCCTTTGAAAACTTCATAGTGAATTACAATACGAATGGAACGAAGGCGAGTCTGCCGGAGCAGCACAACATGCTCAAGACCTTTGAGTCTTCCACTTCCAAAGGCAAAGTTGTGCTCATGGTGAGCTCTACTAGCCGACCCAAGCCGAAAGGTAAGGAATGGCAGAAGAAGAAGGGAAAAGTAGTCGTTGTGCCCTCATCTATGAAGCCTAAGGGAGGTGTGAAGAAGAAGAAGTTGAATCCGGCTAAGGATGTATGCGTCAACTGCAACCAGAAGGGGCATTGGAAGAAGGACTGCACTGCACTATGAGGAGGAAACGCACCAGGTGCTTCTACCTCTGGTAGACAAGGTATGTACGTCATTGAAATAAATATGTCTATAAATAACTGTCATTCCTGGGTATTGGATACCTCTTGTGGCTCACACATTTGTACCAATGTGCAGGGGCTAACTGATAGCAGGAAGGTTGGACCAAGAGAGGTAGACCTACGCGTTGGAAATAGAGCACGAGGGAATGCTGAGCGCGTAAGAACTTATAGATTAAATTTTCCTTCTGGCTATTTTCTAGTGTTAAATGATTGTTACTATGTACCCTCATTAACGAGGAATATCATTTATATCCCTGTTTTGGACATGGAGGGTTTTTCCTCATATATTTATAATGGCAGTCAAGTACTGTCTTTTGATAATGTTATATATGGAACTGCTCCTCTTGTGGATGTATTATATACACTTAAATGTAGTCGAGAAATATTCAATGTACAAAATAAACGAGCTAAGATAAGTAATAGAAACTCTACCTACCTATGGCATTGCAAACTTTGTCATATCATCGAATCAAGGATAGCAAGGTTGAAGAAGTTAGACTACCTCGAACCATTTGACTTGGAGTCTTATGGTAACTGCGAATCTTGCTTGAGAGGAAAGATGTCCAATAAGCCACTTTCTGGGAAAGGTGTGTGGGCCAAGGAGGTGCTTGAGTTGGTCCATACTGATGTATGTGGGCCATTTTTGAATCAAGATAAAGGATGTTTCCCATACTTCATCACTTTTACTGATGACTTCACAAGGTATGAATATGTGTATCTTATGAGACATAAATCCGAGGCTTTTGAGAAGTTCAAAGTGTACAAGTCGGAAGTAAAGAAGCAACCTGCTACAAGTATCAAGACACTTCGATCGGATCGGCGAGATGAATACTTGAGCAAGGATTTTCTAGATTACTTAAAGCTACATGGAGTCCAATCAGAGTGGACACCTCCTAGAACACCACAGATGAATGGTGTTGCCGAAAGGAGAAACCGAACCTTATTAGATATGGTTCAATCCATGATGAGCTTCTCAGCTCTACCAACATACCTTTGGGGACATGCTAAACAAACCTCAATATATGTTCTGAACAGGGTTCCTTTCAAATCAGTAGAAAAGACACCCTATGAGATATGGTGTGGCAAGAAGCCATCTCTTAAATATATGAGACCCTGGGGGTGCCCTGCATATGTTAAGAAGATGCTCTCTGACAAGTTGGATTTCAAAAGTGAGAAATGTTACTTCGTGGGGTATCCAAAGGAAACTAAGGGATACTACTTCTATCTTCCTGGAGAATGTAAGGTCATTGTTTCCAGGAACGCAACTTTCCTTGAAGAAGAATATGTCTACAAGGAACATAGTTGCACAGAGATAGAACTTGAAGAATTCCAAGAACCACAAGATAACATAGATGTTGAATCCTTGCCGCATGACCAAGGCAAGAATTTAGTGGGAGTATATGGCGAAGATTGGGTACTTCAAGTACGCCCTTCGGCCAGTGGGAGTGTTACGAGGAACAATGCAGAAATACAAGATCCTCCTACACAACCTTTGGGAGTAGATGCAATGATTGCACCTCCTCCCATATAGGAAATACATGAAAATAATATTCCTGAAAGCTCTAAAGTTAGTGGATTATCCAACACACAAGAACCATCTCACAGTCAGAACATACCAAGCATTGAACTGCAAAATAATCAACTCCGTAGGTCCACTAGGACTCATTGTCCTCCTGAAAAACTAAATCTACATGTGGAAACACACAGTGAGATATATATTCCCGATAACGATGAGGCTACAACTTATAGCAAAGAAATGTTGGACATTGATTCGAAGAGATGGCTAGAAGCCATGAAATCCTAGATGGAATCTATGTACATCAATCAAGTGTGGAACTTGGTTGATTTGCCAGCTGGGGTTAAACCCATAGGATGCAAATGGGTCTTCAAGAATAAGATCTATGCATTTGGAAATGTACAGACTTATAAAGCAAGGTTGGTGGCTAAAGGTTATCATCAACGGCCTGTGGTCGATTATGATGAAACTTTTTCACCTGTTGCTAAGATTAAGTCCATTCGGATTTTGCTAGCAATAGCTGCATATTATGACTATGACATTTGGCAGATAGACGTCAACACCGATTTCCTCAATGGTAATCTAGTTGAGGAGGTGTATATGAAACAACCTGAGAGTTTTTCGCTTGAGTGCAAACGTAATATTGTATGCAAGCTACAAAAGTCCATTTATGCGCTTAAGCAAGCCTCGAGGAGTTAGAACATTTGCTTTGACAAGGCTATCAAGTCATATGATTTCGTCAGAGGCAAAGAGGATTCATGTTTATAGTAAACGCAAGGATGGGAGTATTGCCTTCATTATTATATATGTAGATGACATATTTATAATGGGAGACAATAAGACTCTCCTGCAGTCAGTCAAGGAGTGGTTGTCCAGTATACATAGAAAAAAGTGCTTAGACGTTTTTCTATGGAAAATTCTAAGAAAAGCGGTCTACCTATGGGACAAGCCATCAAGTTATCTAAGAAGGACAATCCTTCTAATACTATAGAACTTGAAAGCATGAAGAGGATCCCATATGCTTCGGCTATAGGATCGATCATGAATGCCATGACCTGTACTAGGCCAAATGTGGCCTTTGCACTTAGTATGACTTGCAAATTCCTGCAGAATCCTGGGGAAGAACACTGGAAAGCTGTCAAGAGTATTCTTAAGTATCTTAGATGAACTAAAGATTACTTTTTGGTCTATGGTGGGGAATAAAAGCTAGCTACTACTGGATACACTGATGCTAGCTTCTAGACAGATCTTGATAACTTCAAATCTCAGTGTGGGTACACGTTCATTTTCAATGGTGGAGCAGTGAGCATGAAAAGTTCCAAACAAGCTACAATTGTTGATTTGACAACAGAAGCGGAATACATTTCTAGATCGGAAGCTGGTAAAGAAACTGTCGCGATTTCTGAGTTCCTGAAGGAACTAAGGGTAGTTCCGAGTGCCAGTTATCCAATAACTATTTATTGTGACAACACTGGTGCAATTGCGCAGGCTAAGGTACCAATATCAACAAACAGAAATAAACATGTACCAAGGAAGTACCACATGCTCAGGGAGATGGTGGAGGCTGAAGAGATTAGATTAGACTATGTTCCCACAAACGATAATCTAGCTGACCCATTCACTAAACCATTAAGCTTTGTCAAGCATAATGGTCATTTTGAGAATACGGGCAATAGATATGTTGGAGATTGAAAGTATATTTATGTCCTAGAGACAATCAGTATTAGAACAAATATACTTTATACACATTCGTATTATTATTAATGGAGATTAATATTTTGGTATTTGCAATTATTGAATTATTAGTTGATTGTTTATAATATTCTATAATATGCATCCATAGAGGTTACGTTGTTATTAATAATGTGAGATATTAATATTATAACATAACTCTTAAAATAGTCTCGACTAATGATCATCGAGAATGAGATATCGATGATATGTGATAAGTCGACATGTGGTCTGCATCACATCCTTAGAAGATGTAGTATGTCTCACCTGCTGCAAGTAATGTCTACTCGTGATGGACACATGGATACTTTGGAAGTATTGGTATACCGTTCTGATATACTATTTGTTATACTTGTCTAAAGTATGATTAGCGTGTTGGAGATAGAAGTCTTTAGACTTGAGGTCAATGCGCACCTTGTCTACAAAGTAATATACTTTGATCCTGTCCTAAGATCAAATACCTTATAGGTTGAGATATGGCTTGTATTGGGTACATTACGATATGGATTAAAGGTGGTAGTTGAGCCAAGATTAGGATTAATTTCTCGAATGTATATTCGAGAGAACACACAGTTTCTCAGTCATATTAGGTTGACTAAGTCGTTGGCCAACGCAATAGACATATTTAGAATATGGTCTAGTTGTCAGCTAATATAGATGAGATACAATGGTTAAGCCATTTGGATAGACACTTGACAAATCCTAAGCTTGATCGTATGTGTCGTGAATGAAAGGATTTTATCTTACAACATAGAGGTTAAGTTTACTGGATTAGTGTAAACGTACATCACATATTGAGTTCGTCTTGCGGCGTCGTCTAGGAGTTCCGCGTAGACCTTAATTTGATTAATGTCGATATGTGAAGGCCTGTAGGGTCACACTATGTCATTTGTCTTTTCGATCTAAGGATGTATTGAGAGAGTATTAATTATTTAATTTAGAATCGAGATATTTAAATGAATGATGATTGTTCTAATTAAGTCAAAATTGGATTTTGGATTTAATTAAGAATGTGCTGAAAATTTTTGGGCCAGAATCAAAACACTCTCTCAAACCTCTGCCGGATTTCCTAGATTTTCAAAGGAGGAATACATTGAAACTTGGAGCTTGCAATCGAAAGGGCAATCGCGTGCGCACCCACAATTGATTAAGATTCCAGATATTGTAAACATGTAAGTACCATTCAAGTCTTATGTTTACGGTTTTAAATTACCCTATAGTCAAACAGTTCTACGTTTGTTGGGCTTGAAATAAGTTTATAATATCCGCTGCGTACAACAACCCAACAAAAACCCTACACTTCTTTGGAGGATTAGATAAATCATCCAGACATGAATCGATCTCTTCATTTTATGGAATGTAAGGGGAGCTAATTAGTAATATTAATTTCCTAAGGAACTTAATTAGGGCCTTACTTGATACCCGCAAGCCGTGCCTGAATGCATTATTGAAAACCAAGATGGATAATCATCATGATCAAGGTATTCCCTAGTTATAAACATTGTCTCTTAAACATTATTTATGCTAGAATATAATCTCCTATATTATTAAAAATAAACTATGGGAAAACCTCATGACCATTCATGAAAGCTATAGTAGTGGACCCAAATTTTTAAGTTTGCGGGTGTTTGATTTATTTTAAACATAAAGTTGTTACCAATCAAATTGTATAATGTGTAACTACTTGAATGCGATAGTGAAAAAAATAAATAGAAAACTTGTATTACCATTAGAAAAGATGATTTTTAGTCACAAATCACAATTATACTCGACCACTTTTCATATTTTATAATGTTTTGATGAATAATAGATGCATACACATTTTTTGGTCAAAGAATTTTTTTTATTCAATCAAGTGACAAGTTTCTATACAGCAAGCTCTGTTTAGACTATAAAGCTTGTCCTCAACACATGAATTAGCAATTGCAGGATCCTATGCTAGAATTATACAGGACGAAAATTCAATCTTGCTAACACATGTTTCCATTTACAAATCTTCGATCCTCGGATGTTAGTCTGCAGGACTATGTCTCTAATAATATGAATGGAGAGTCTTTACATAGCCTGAAATCTTCTTGCATTCCTTGCTGCCCATATTTGATACACTGCTGCAGCTGCTATGAAGCCTACAATAGTTGCTTTAGGCATGTTGTTGTTCATTTTCTGATACTTAGAAACTAATTGAGAGTGATATTTATATTTATCATCACATATTTAAACAATGTTCGATGACTTAAAGTGAAAAGTTAAAAACTCAATTGTTGGGGTTTTTAAAAGCTTGAAAACTCATAAATGATCTATGTGATTTATTAAAATTTTTGACAAATTGACGATTGAGATTCGCTGGGGACACCATTTTCATGCTGTGGTTAAAATTTGAAGCTATTTGATGATGATTTGAGCTATTGGTGATGTTTTTGCCCCATTTTCGTGGGTTGAAACGCGTAGGAGATGAAACTTAATTTTTGTATAAGTTTGTATAATATTGTGTAATTTTAAAAATGTAAAAATGTATACAAACATCGCTTATACACTATGATACATTTTTATACAAGGTTGATATATTACGTACAATATGTGTATACTATTGTATATTGGCTGTATATTCACTGATGCAAAAAAAAGTTGGCTATGCAGGTGAAAACTGGAAAAATGACTACATGGGTGTAATATTTTGTGTTGGGTAATATATTTTTACAAATTTTTTTATTCTTAAACTTGAAATGATTTGGAATAAACGTACGTTATTGTGTACAAAGACATAAACAAGAACAATTTTTGAGGATATTTTATTAATATAATGCTCCTAACGTATTTAGGAGTTTGAACTGATCAAGCTCAAGATTAGTTTCTTCTAATGTTACGTATGGTGACCCAGTACAAGCGAAAATGGAAAAATGAAATAGTAGTACATTACAAATTGTAGAAAACAATATTGTCCTCCTCAAGTGTATTACTCATTAATAGTAAATTTAAGCATGCATCAAGATATAACAATGTTTCAGATCAAACTTTTAGGCCAATTTGATGGTTATTTCTATTAGATGTCAAGTGCTTCTTAAATAGTGCTACACGCATCAACATAAAAAATTTAAAAGGATCATATCTAGGTCAAATTTGTAATTCCTTTGACTTCTTCCAAGACTCAATTCTATTGAACATTTCCTCCACGAAAGTAATACATTTTTTTTATTAACAGAAAAAAACTAAAAATTTCTTGATAAATTCCTAATGCGTTTTGCACTGTTGGCTTAATTACATCAAAGAGGAAGCGAACCTCTTCAAGTTCTGTGATAACTCTAATCCATTTGATGTCCGCCACCCTTCTCCTCCTCCTTCCTCTGTTAGTTTAGCTGCAACGGCCGCAGACGAGGCTAGCAAATGGAGCCTGGAACTAGTTATTGCTTGTGAGGTATGAAAAACGATTGTATTCATTTAGCAATTTATCCCAAGGAATACAAAATATTTGAAGTCCAGAGTTATAAAATAAGTTCGTGCAATTTGTAAGAAGGGGGAGAAACATTAATCTCATTCGTTTGGACATGATACTATTTTCTAAAGGACTTATGCTTATGTACAGAAAATTCAAATTCCTAGATATAATTGTAGTTTTAATTATTTAAAAAAGAAGAAGTGATACATGTCATGATCCTACTAGTGCGTGTCATATACTTGTAAGGAAAAAGTGGCTATTTAATAGAGATATGACTACAAGATGGGAAGTAAATGAAAGTATATTTATATCCTAGAGACAATCTGTATTAGGACAAATGTACTTTATACACATTCGTATTATTATTAATGGAGATTAATATTTTGGCATTTGCAATTATTGAATTATTAGTTGACAGTTTATAATATTCTATAATATGCATCCCTATAGGTTACGTTGTTTTTAATAATGTGAGATATTAATATTATAACGTATCTCTTAAAATAGCCTCGACTAATGATCATCGAGAATGAGATATCGATGATATGTGATAAGTCGACATGTGGTCTGCATCACATCCTTAGAGGATGTAGTATGTCTCACCTGCTGCGAGTAATGTCTACTCGTGATGGACACATGGATACTTTGGAAGTATTGGTATACCCTGCTGATATACTATTTATTATATTTGTCTAAAGTATGATCAGTGTGTGGGAGATAGAAGTCCTTAGACTTGAGGTCAATGTGCACCTTGTCTACAAAGTAATATACTTTGATCCTGTCCTAAGCTCAAATGCCTTATAGGTTGAGATACGGCTTATATTGGGTACATTACGATGTGGATTAAAGGTGGTAGTTGAGCTAAGATTAGGATTCATTCCTCGAATGTATATACGAGAGAACACTTAACTTCTCAGTGATATTAGGTTGACTAAGTCGTTGGCCAACGCAATAGACATATTTAGAATATGGTCTAGTTGTCAACTAATATAGATGAGATACAATGATTAAGAAATTTTGATAGACACTTGACAAATCCTAAGCGTGATCGGGTGTGTCGTGAATGAAAGGATTTTATCTTACCACATAGTGGTTAAGTTTACTGGATTCGTGTAAACGTACTTCACATATTGAGTTCATCTTGCGGCGCCGTCTAGGAGTTCCGCGTAGACCTTAATTTGATTAATGTCGATATTTGATGGCATGTAGGGTCACACTATGTCGAATGTGTTTTCGATCTAAGGATGTATTGAGAGAGTATTAGTTATTCGATTTAGAATCGAGATATTTAAATTAATGATGATTGTTTTAATTAAGTCAAAATTGAATTTTGGATTTAATTAAGAATTTGCTAAAATTTTTTGGGCTAGGCCCATGGTCAAACCCTAATCCGGTTTGACCTAATTTTTCACCTATAAATACAGACCTATACTTCATTATTCGTTACACTTAATTTTCATATCATTATTCTAAGTCTTAGAGACTCAAAATCAAAACACTATCTCAAACATATGCAGGATTTCCTAGCTTTCCAAAGGAGGAATACATTGAAGCTTGGAGCTTGCAATCGAAAGGGCATTCACTTGCGCACCCACAGTTGATAAAGATTCCAGTTATTGTAAACATGTAAGTACCATTCAAGTCTTATTTTTACGATTTTAAATTACCCTATAGTCAAACAGTTCTACGTTTGTTGGCTTTGAAATAAGTTTTCAATATCCGTTGCGTACAACAACCCAACAAAAACCCTACAGTAAACCATATATTAAACATTTTATTAGTACATTTTCATTTATAATAACATTTGACTATAACAATCATATTTTCTGTGGAATCGATCTTTCATGTTCTCTATCACAACATTTCGTTGTAGCAGATAAATAGTATCGAAACAAACGACGTTGTTATAGACAGATTTGACCGTATTGTTAAACAAAGGTAATATACCTGTGATATACACTGAATATACAGCGATATATACCACGGGTATACAAAGCGATGGAGCGATGGCGGCCAAGATGGCGTGGGCAATGGCCCAACTCGGCCAGGCCCATCACGTACAATATACACACAATATACTTTCCTTAATATACAACTATGTCCACTGATATTACGCCCTAGTACCGTGATGGGCCCGGCCGAGTTAGGCCATTGCCCACGCCACTCGCTATTTGCCGCCACCGCTCCACTTTGGCCTGCCATCGTCATCGCTTTGTATACTACCGTGGTATATATACCGCTTGTATATTCAGTGTATATCACAGGTATATTACCTTTGTTTAACATATAGTTCATAGTCCAAAGTAAATCCATTTATAATTTTAATTCTTTTAAACATTTAAAATGCTAGATTCAATTGCACAACAATATTGAAAACACAAAACATTATATATTAACAATAAAATCATAGTTCTCATAAAATGAAAACAACATATATATTTATTCAGGAAAATATGATTGAGAGGGTACAACCTTCGATCAACCTTATTACATTGTCACACAAACATAATCATAACAACTGCTGGGTGGTGCAATATTTATTACATATCCATAGATAGATAGCTTTATGTTTTTTATAGTCAAAAGACAAGTCTTGATACTTTAAAGTTCCTTGTGATTAATGGCAAGGAGAGTAGCAATAACAAGCATAATTTTCCTTGTGTCCCCATTGATATTTCTTACAAATACCATATTCAGCTCCAAACCAGTGCTTGCAATGCTGGCTACATTTGTAAGAATATTGGCAAGGTCCATTCCATTTGTGACTTTTCTTCCAACAGTATTTTCCTTCTGCCATTTGCATTTCTACATAAAACATAAAATTTGCAAACCAAGAATAAGTACTGAATTAGCATATACTCCCTGATTATCTTTATAAACGAATTGAAGAAAGATTTCTAAGTCTATTGTTAGGTATTCTTCTATCCCAATTTACATGACTTTTTCTTTAGTCAGGTTAGAAATGAATGACACATTTATTTATTTGGAAACTTTTGTATATTAATATCCTTTTTTGTTCTTGATGACATGATTTATTGGAACCCGCTTGAAATAAAAACTCATTTATTTATAAGAATAGAATAAATAAATAGACATTTTTTAGTATAAACTCAACTACCAAAAAATTGCTTTGTTAGTACAAAAGATACTTTGTTGGGACAATTCCGAACAGAAAGAAGAGAGAATATAGCTAATCTTCTAACAAAATATTTTCATGTGCTTGCTGTCCAAAAATATAAAATATGTGTCAAGTAAGTATAGGTCGTAGACTCGGAAAAATAAATAAATCTATACCATCTCTATAAATGCTAGAGATGGTATTTTAAGATGGATTAAAAGTTTTACTTAAAAATTGAGTGTTCCTACTTAAGAAGTTGTAGACTCACCAGTAGCAGCGACAACGAGAAGACATAAGACTAGGGCAACGAATGCTGTGTATTTTGCCATGTCTTGCTAGCTAACAATTTTCTTTTTTATTTCTTGGTAAGGGAACTGAGATTATAAATTATGATATTTATAATAGCATGGTATAAGCTTAACATTGTCAACTTAATTAATTTTTTACTAGGTCAAGAACATTACATCATTATTGAGTACATGAACAAGTAAAAGGAATAATTCAAGTGGAAACCTTCAATTCCCTATTAAAAGATTACGGAATGAATGATGAGAATGCTAATTTAGAAATTTAAATAGATCATGTGTCAAGATTATGTGAGATGACTAGTCACATATATATACGTGAAAGAAATAATCCCTTTGATTATTTTTATTGATTGAATAGGTATATATACAAGGTACAAAATAGGAGAATCCTATTCCTATTCTATTCCTAAAACCTTATTCTACCATAATTCCAACTATACAATTATGGTAAGTGTATATCCTAAATATGGTAAGTGTATATCCTAATCTACGTAACAAATATACACACAATATACTTTCCTTAATATACAACTATGTCCACTGATATTCTGCCCTAGTACCGTGATGGGCCTGGCCGAGTTGGGCCATTGCCCACGCCACCGCCGGGGCTGCCACCGCTCTCTGCCGGGCCGCCATCGCTCATCGCTTTGTATACCTGTGGTATATACTGCTGTATATTTAGTGTATATCACAGGTATATTACCTTTGTTTAACACACCCCCGCAGTCATAGCGGGGGTCTTCGAACGCTGAGACTGTCCTTAAAATCTTCAAAGAGAACTGCTGGTAGACCCTTCGTAAAGATGTCTGCAATTTGATGACGAGACGGGACATGGCATACGCGAACGTGACCCTTTGCAACCTTTTCACGAACAAAGTGAATGTCCATTTCAATATGCTTAGTACGTTGGTGTTGAACTGGGTTACCTGAAATGTAGATGGCACTAATGTTATCGCAATATACCAAGGTTGCCTTCTGAATGGGACAATGAAGCTCCAAAAGCAAATTATGTATCCAACATGATTCGGACGCTTTGCCGACTAGGAGACCAAGTTGTTGCCAAGGAACATACAGTAGCCAGAAGTTTACCGTCTGGTATCGGGACAACCACCCCAATCAGCATCCGTGTAAGAGACAAGTGTGGATGTAGATGAAGGATACAAGTGCAAACTATAGTCCAGTGTCTCCTGAATATACCGAATGATGCGTTTGATTGCATTCATGTGCTCAACCCTGGGATCATGCATGAATAAACACACCTGTTGAACTGCATACGTAATATCCGGTCTGGTAAAGGTAAGATACTGGAGGGCCTCTGCAAGACTACGATAGCAGGTCGGGTCCTCGTATGGTGCACCTGCTGCGGCACTTAGCTTTGGGTTTGCATCAACTGGCGTGGAAGTGGACTTACAGGATGACATCCCAGCCCTCTCTATAATCTCAGCAACATACTTTCGTTGAGACAAAAATAAGCCCCCTGAATGACGCTTGACGGCAATCCCCAAAAAATAACTCAAAGGCCCTAAGTCTTTCATAGCAAACTCAGAACCGAGCATGGTCATGATAGACCGGCGCAAGGCATCGGAAGAGGCAGTCAAGATGATATCATCCACATATAACCAGAATGTAGGCCAAGGACGAACCACGGCGGTAGATGAACAAGGAATTATCTGACCTGCTGTGAGTGAACCCAATAGTTGAAATAAAGTCAGCAAACCTCGTGTACCAGGCCCTTGGAGACTGCTTAAGCCCATATAAGGACTTCTTCAACAAACATACATGATGAAGAAGGGTTGGATCCCTGAAACCCAACGGCTGATGCATATAGATTGTTTCCTTGAGATCACCATGTAGGAAAGCATTCTTGACATCCAACTGATGAATTGGCCAAGTCTTTGAAAGAGACAAGCTAAGCACAGTGCGAATGGCAGCCGGTTTGACCATGAAAGAAATAATCCCCTTGATTATTTTCATTGATTGAATAGATATATATACAAGTTACAAAATAGGAGAATCATATTCCTATCCTATTCCTAAAACCTTATTCTACCATAATTCTAACTATACAATTATGGATACAATTATGGTAAGTGTATATCCTAAATATGGTAAATGTATATCCTAATATAGATAACAAATATACTACAATATACACACAATATACTTTCCTTAATATACAACTATGTCCACTGATATTCTTCCCTAGTACCGTGATGGGCCTGGCCGAGTTGGGCCATTGCCCACGCCACCGCCGGGCCGCCACCGCTCCATTTCGCCGGGCTGCCATCGCTCACTTTGCTTTGTATACCTGTGGTATATACTGCTATATATTCAGTGTATATCACAGGTATATTACCTTTGTTTAACACTATATATAGATTAATTAGATTTGTAACATAAGAGAAAACATACAATTTTTGAAAGTGCTCAATGGTTTTGAACCCAACTACGAGGAGAGACTCAAGTTCTTCTTTGGACGATTAGATAAATCATCCGGACATGAATCGATCTCTTCATTTTATGGAATGTAAGGGGAGCTAATTAGTAATAATAGTTTCCTAAGGAACTTAATTAGGGCCTTACTTGACACCCGCAAGCCGTGCTTTATTGCATTATTCAAAACCAAGATGAATAAACATCATGATCAAGGTATTCCCTAGTTATAAACATTGTCTCTTAAACATTATTCATGATACATTATAATAGTAAGACTTTGAAAATATTTTCCTCAAAGGGAACAATATATACACAATATACATTTAATTGAGAAGAGTAAATCATGCATAATCTTCCTCATCAATCCTTAATAATCTTCTACCTAATTAACATAATATTCCTAATTAACATTTTACTACTCGCCATATATAAAATGATACTACATTAATACATAATAATAATATTTTTACATAATATTCTAACACTCCCCCGCAGTCGAAGCTGGAGGGTGATGAATGCTGAAATTGTCCCTAAATTCTTCAATTACTATCAGCGGAAGTCCTTTTGTGAAGATATCTGTGATTTGATGATGCGTCGGGACATGTCACAGTATACTATTGTTGCTGTCGAAATTGGGTAATGAAGTTCAAGTAACAGGTTCCTAATCCAACATGAATTAGATACAACATTGGCCACAACACGATATTCTACTTCAGCACTTGAGTGTGATACCGTGGCTTGCCTTTTTGAGGACCATGAGATTAAATTATCACCGAGGAAGACGCAATACCCAGAGATGGATCGTCTTGTGTCCGGATATCCTGCCCAGTCTACATCCGTGTAAGTGACAATTTTGGAAACAGAGGACGGGTATAGATGTAATCCATACTCCACAGTGCCCTGAATATATCGCACAATGCGTTACAGACCATGCATATGTTCCTCCATTGGATTATGTATGAATAGATACACTTGTTGCACTGCATAGGTAATATCTGGCCTAGTGAATGTGAGATATTGTAAAGCACCTACTAGGCTGCGATATAATGTTGGATCGATAAAGGATTTGCTAGAGATGGCACTCAATTTAGATTTTGTGTCTACCGGAGTTGCCGAAGGTTTGCAAAAAGACATTTCAGCTCGTTCCACGATTTCTGATGCATACTTCTTCTGGGAGAGAAATAATCCACCAGTATGTCTTGTCACAACAATTCCTAGAAAGTAGTGTAGTGGGCCAAGATCTTTCATAGCAAATTCAGAACTAAGTTGTGACATAATACTCTTGCGAAGAGAGTCTGAAGATGCTGTTAGGATAATATAATCCACATATAGGAGAAGATAAGAGGTATGATTACCTTGATGATAAATAAACCGAGAATTATCTGAATGATGAAGTGGCCATCCTTTTGATTGAGGTGTCCATGGAGGAAGGCATTTTTGACATCCAATTGATGAAGTGGCCATCCTTTTGAGAGAGACAAGCTGAGAACTGTTCTGATAGTTGCTGGTTTGACCACTGGACGGAATGTCTCCCCTCAATCTACACCAAGCTGTTGTGTCTTCCCATCACCTACAATACGGACTTTATGCCGCTCAAAAGTTCTATCAGATTTTTCTTTATGGATGAAAATCCACATAGACCGAATTATATTAGCATTAGATGGACGAGGTACTAACTCCCATGTCCTATTTGTAATTAGAGCATGATATTCATCATCCATGGTCATTTTCCAATTCGGGTCTTTTAGAGCAGATACTAGGTTATAAGGCAAATGTGATTTCGAGACCTGGGTGTGTAGACTATATTTAGGGTTTGACAATTCCATGTTGACTACGGGTAACCGAATGATTTATTGGGCCAGTGGACTGGACGCCATTGATCGATGGGTATGAAGCCGACGGTCCAGTGGGCTGGATGTTTGGTGCGCCTGGAATTGGGCCTGTAGCGGTAGCTTGGCCCAAGCTGCTGGACCGGGCAGATTGTGAGGCATTGGGACTGGGCCTCAGAACCGAAGGCCTAAGCTGCTGCATTGAAATGTCAATCAGTTGGGCAATCGATCTTTGGTCCAATGGGCCTGAATTCTGGTTTCCAACACTAACAGTGGTTACCGAGCTGTGAAAAAAATGTGTTAGATACAAGAACTTATCATCATCCAAAAAATCATAAGTGTGGGTCCCTGTTTCATGTATCTTGGCAAATGGAAACACAGTTTCATCAAAAATTACGTGACGACTTATAATTATTCTTTTGGAACAAATGTCGTAACATTGGTAACCGTGATGATTAGTAGGATATCCCAAAAAAAACATGGAGTAGACTAGGCTTGGAGTTTTGTGATTATGATGGATGGAAATACGGAGTAGCAAAGATAACCAAACACTCTTAAGTGATGATATGAGGGCTCGCGTAAATAAAGCATTTTTAGAGGAGCTTGGTAAGACAGGTTTTTATGAGAAAGGATATTCAACAGGTAAGTGGCCATTTGGAGTGCATGATGCCAAAATACAGAGGGAAGTGAGGCATGAGAAAGAGATGTTCTAATAATATTGTTTATGGTTCTAATTTTGCATTCTGTCTTCCCATTTTGTGATGAAGTATGAGGACAAGACAGACGAAAATTAAGACCATTTGTTTTTAAAAAATCCCAAAACTATTTATTGTCAAACTCCCTCCCATTGTCACATTGAATATTTTTTATATCACGTTCAAATTGAGTTCGGATGAATGGTCTAAATGTGAGAAAAATGGAAAATAATTGTGAGTTTTTCGACAAAGGGAATGTCCACAAATAATTAGAGTAGTCATCAAGTATGAGCAAATAATATCTATGACCAGAAGAACTCAAAACAGGTGATGTCCAAATATCACAATGTAAAATATCAAATGGAAAAAGAGTGCATGAAGTAGAGGAGATAAATGGCATTTTAACATGTTTACCAAGTGTGCAAGAATGACACTTATTTAGAGTCCGTGTTTGGGTACAAGAAATAAAATTATTTTATTTAAGAGAGGCCAAAATAGCCTCTCCCGGATGTCCCAAACGTTGGTGCCAAGGCTGCAAAAAGATGAAAACTTGGATTGTTGTGTTGACAGATTTATTGGATAGAGCTCCCCCTTACTATCACATCTCATGAGAAGCTTCCCTGTCTGAAAATCATGCACGAAACATCCAAAGGGGTCAAAACGAATAGATAGCCAATTATCAGTTGTAAACTTTCTAACATAGACCAAGTTTTTGATTAATTTGGGAGCATGAAGGACATTCTTTAAAACTAGTGGTGCGTTTGGTGGTGACAATTTGCTAGAGCCACGCCTTTTATTGGAATTGAATGGCCATTTCCGACAATTATTCCATTATCATTGCTCAAATTAAAATAGGATGAGAGATTACCTTGGGAGGACGTCATATAGGACGTCGCTCTGGAATCCATATACCAATTTGATTCCGGTGGGTTGAGTCCAAGGGTATGCATGGCGGACTCAATATCCGTGGGGTAGGCTCCAGTTGAATGGGCCTCATGCCACTAGGTTGGCTGAGGCCCATTGCCACTGCCTGTGTTAACAGACCCAGCAAAATAGGCCTGCTGGGCCTGTCGCTGTTACTGCCAATTGTTTAGGGAATATGGGGTGGGTTGAGGCTGGCCAGTAGGTCGTTGGGGATGCCTGAAGCAATTTCCTGTTGGGGCTGGGCTGGGTGGTATAGACCAATGCTACTGAGCGCCGTTGGCCTGCTGCCACTGTCCACTACCGTGCTGCTGCCACTATCCACCACCTCTGCCACCATGCACCTGCCACTGCCCACCACCGGAGTTGGTGTTGCCGCCATTTCCGCCGCCACTGGAATTTCGGTGGCCTCCGCTTTTGTTATTTCCGCGATTTCCACCCTTATTTTTATTGTTATTACGTCCTTTTTGTCCCTTATTTTGTTGAGAAGAGTCAAAAAATTACTATCAATTGAAGAAGTGGAAATCATGGAGGAATTTGAAGTAGTTGAGGCCTTTTTAACCAAGCCCGACTCTTCAAGCACAAGCATGGACCTTGCTTGATAAAATTTTGGTAGAGGATTACTTTGATGGATTTGAGTTCCCACGCCGTTATACGCATCAATGAGACCGGAGACCAATTGCAAGACTAACCGGTTATTAGTAACCGGTGAACCAACGTTTCTCAATTGATCTGCCAACACTTTGAGTCGTTGACAATATGTAGAAACATTAGGAAAATCCACAATGTCAATGGTTGAGAACTCTTGTTCCAATGTAACAACGCGAGAGTTTTGGTTATCTTGAAAGATATCTCGCAAGCGTTCCCAAGCCGCCATGGCTGTTGAATCCGGTTCCATTATCGTATGCAACACGTCAGTGGAGATTATTGCATAAATCCAATCAAGGACTGTGGCATCAAGTGTATCCCACAATTCCTTATTTGCATCGGTTGTTACGTCCTTCCTCTTTCCATCTTTCGGAGGAATTATATGATGAAGAACTTTGTGAGCATGACAACATATTTTGAATAATTCCACCCAAGTTGCATAATGAAAGGTTTCTATTTCTAGTTTGATGGAAACATGTGTTTTGATGTTTGAGTCATCAAGGGCAGGGTGAAAGGATGATTTGGATTCAGACATAATTGGTTGTGATGGAGGATAATCAATAATGGAGTAAAAGATAAAAATGGACAAATGTCGGCCAACTAGGGTTCTAAGGAGGAAGAGGACCGAAAAATTGGAAGAAAATAAAATGTTTTGGATCTTTCCTTAAGCTCTTGATACCATGTAAGACTTTGAAAATATTTTCCTCAATTGTATTCATCCTCAAAGGGAACAATATAGACACAATATACATTGAATTGAGAAGAGTAAATCATGCCCAATCTTCCTCATCAGTCCTTAATAATCTTCTACCTAATTAACATAATATTCCTAATTAACATTTTACTACTTACCATATATAAAATAATACTACATTAATACATAATAATAATATTATTACATAATATTCTAACAATAATCTTCTATATTATTAGAAATAAACTATGGGAAAACCTCATGACCATTCATGAAAGTTATAACGGATAGTAGTGGACCCAAATTTTTATGTTTGCGGGTGTTTGATTTATTTTAAACATAAAGTTGTTACCAATTAAATTGTTTAATGTGTAACTACTTGAATGCGAGAGTGAAAAAAATTAAATAGAAAACTAGTATTACCATTAGAAAAGAAGATTTTTAGTCACAAATCACAATTATACTCGACCACCTTTCATATTTTATAATGTTTCGATGAATAATAGATGCTTACACTTTTTTTTGGTCAAAGAATTTTTTTTATTCAATCAAGTGACAAGTTTCTACACATCAAGCTCTGTTCAGACTATAGAGCTTGTCCTCAATACATGAATTAGCTATTGCAGGATCCTATGCTAGAACTATACAACACAAAAATTCAATCTTGCTAACACATGTTTCCATTTACAAATCTTCGATCCTCGGATGTGAGTCTGCAGGACTATGTCCCTAATAATCTGAATGGAGAGTCTTTACTTAGCCTGAAATTTTCTTGCATTCCTTTCTGCCCATATTTGGTACACTGCTGCAGCTGCTATGAAGCCTACAATAGTTGCTTTAGGCATGTTGTTGTTCATTTTCTGATGCTTAGAAACTAATTGAGAGTGATACTTATATTTACCATCACATATTTAAACATTGTTCGATGAATTAAAGTAAAAAATTTAAAACTCAATTGTTAGGATTTTTAAAAGCTTGAAAACTCAGAAATTATCTATATGATTTATTAAATTTTTTGACAATTTGATGATTGAGATTCGTTGGGGACACCATTTTCAAGTTGTGGTTAAAATTTGAAGCTATTTGATGAAGATTTGAGTTACTGGTGATGTTTTTGACCCATTTTCGTGGGTTGAAACGCTTAAGAGATGAAACCTAATTTTTGTATAAGTTTATATAATATTGTGTAATTTTAAAAATGTAAAAATGTATACAAACATCGCTTATGAACTATTATAGATTTTTATACAAGGTTGATATATTACGTATAATATGTGTATACTATTGTATATTGATTGTATATTCACTGATGCAAAAAAAAAGTTGGCTATGCAGGTGAAAACTGGAATAATGACTACATGGGTGTAATATTTTGTGTTGGGTATTATATTTTTAGAAAATTTTTGATTCTTAAACCTGAAATGATTTGGAATAAACATACGTTATTGTGTACAAAGACATAAACAAGAACAATTCTTGAGGATCTTTTATTAATATAATGCTCCTAACGTATTTAGGAGTCTGAACTGATCAAGCTCAAGATTAGTTGCTTCTAATGTTACGTATGGCGACCCAGTACAAGTGGAAATGGGAAAATGAAATAGTAGTACATTACAAATTGTAGAAAACAATATTATCCTCCTCAAGTGCATTACTCATTAATAGTAAATTTAAGCATGTATCAAGATATAACAATGTTTCAGATCAAACTTTTAGGCCAATTTGATCGTTATTTCTATTAGATGTCAAGTGCTTCTTAAATATTGCTACACGCGTCGACTAAGGTAGCTTGCAATTAAAGAAAACATTTAAAAGGATCATATCTAGGTCAAATTTGTAATTCCTTTGACTTCTTCCAAAACTCAAGTCTATAAAAGAAAAGCTATTGAACATTTCTTCCACGAAAGTAATACATTTTTTTTATTAACAGAAAAAAATTAAAAAAATCTAGATAAATTCCTAATGTGTTTTGCGCTCTTGGATTAATTACATCAAAGAGGAATCGAACCTCTTCAAGTTCTGTGATAACTCTAATCCATTTGATGTCCGCCACCCTTCCCCTCCTCCTTCCTCCGTTAGTTTAGCTGCAACAGCCGCACACGAGGCTTGCAAATGGAGCCCGGAACTAGTTGTTGCTTGTGAGGTATGAGAAAAGATCGTATTCATTTAGCAACTTACCCCAAGGAATACAAAATATTTGAAGTCCAAAGTTATAAAATAAGTTCGTGCAATTTGTAAGGAGGGGGGAGAAACATTAATCTCATTCCTTTGGACATGATACAATTTTCTAAAGGGCGTAATCTTATGTACAGACAATACAAATTCCTAGAAATTATAAATATGGAGAAGATGGGGATATAATTGAAGATTTAAGTATTTAAAAAAGAAGAAGTGACACATGTCATGACCCTACTAGTGCGTGTCATATACTTGTAAGGAAAAAGTGGCTATTTAATAGAGATCTGACTACAAGATGGAAAGTAAACCATATATTAAATATTTTATTAGTGCATTTTCATTTATAATAACTTTTGACTATGACAATCATATTTTCTCTCGATCGATCTTTCATGTTCTCTATCACAACATTTCGTTGTAGCAGATAAATAGTATCAAAACATAGACATATTTGAATATATATATATGCGACTAGTCATCTCACATAATCTTGACACTTGATTTATTTAAATTTCTAAATTATCATTCTCATCATTCATTCCGTAATCTTTTAATAGGGAATTGAAGGTTTCCACTTGAATTATTCCTTTTACTTGTTCATGTACTCAATAATGATGTAATGTTCTTGACCTAGTAAAAAATTAATTAAGTTGACAATGTTAAGATTATACCATGCTATTATAAATATCATAATTTATGATCTCAGTTCCCTTACCAAGAAATAAAAAAGAAAATTGTTAGCTAGCAAGACATGGCAAAATACACAGCATTCGTTGCCCTAGTCTTATGTCTTCTCGTTGTCGCTGCTACTGGTGAGTCTACAACTTCTTAAGTAGGCACACTCAATTTTTAAGTAAAACTTTATCCATCTTAAAATGCACATGCATGTATAGAGATGGTATAGATTTATTTATTTTTCCGAGTCTACGACCTATACTTACTAGATACATATTTTATATTTTTGGACAGCAAGCACATGAAAATACTTCTTCAATTCGTTTATAAAGATAATCAGGGAGTATATGCTAATTCAGTACTTATTCTTGATTTGCAAATTTTATGTTTTATGTAGAAATGCAAATGGCAGAAGGAAAATACTGTTGGAAGAAAAGTGACAAATGGAATGGACCTTGCCAATATTCTTACAAATGTAGCCAGCATTGCAAGCACTGGTTTGGAGCTGAATATGGTACTTGTAAGGAAAATTATGCTTGTTATTGCTACTCTCCTTGCCATTAATCACAAGGAACTTTAAAGTCTCAAGACTTGTCTTTTGACTATAAAAAACAAAAAGCTATCTATCTATGGATATGTAATAAATATTGTTATGATTATGTTTGTGTGACAATGTAATAAGGTTGATTGAAGGTTGTAGCCTCTCAATCATCTTTTCCTGAATAAATACATATGTTGTTTTCATTTTATGAGAACTATGATTTTATTGTTAATATATAATGTTTTGTTTTTTCAATATTGCTGTGCAATTGAATCTAGCATTTAAATGTTTAAAACAATTAAAATTATAAATGGATTTACTTTGGACTATGAACTATATATAGATTAATTAGATTTGTAACATAAGAGCAAACATACAATTTTGAACCCAACTACGAGGAGAGACTCAAGTTCTTCTTTGGAGGATGCCTTACTTAATTAGGGCCTTACTTGACACCCGCAAGCTGTGCCTATTGCATTATTCAAAACCAAGATGGATAATCATCATGATCAACGTATTCCCTTTTTATAAAACTTGTCTCTTAAATATTATTAGCAATAAACTATGGGAAAACCTCATGACCATTCATGAAAGCTACAAGGGATAGTAGTGGACCAAAAACTTTGAGGTTGCGGGTGTTTGATTTATTTTAAACATAAAGTTGTTACCAATCAAATTGTATAATGTGTAACTACTTGAATACGATAGTGAAAAAAATTAAATAGAAAACTAGTATTACTATTAGTGAAGAAGATTTTTAGTCACAAATCACAATTATACTCGACCACTCTTCATATTTTATAATGTTTCGATGAATAATAGATGCTTACATTTTTTTTGGTCAAAGAAATTATTTTATTCAATCAAGTGACAAGTTTCTACACAGCAAGCTCTGTGAAAGAAATAATCTCTTGGTTATTTTCATTAATGAATGAGGTATATATACAATTTACAATCTCCAAATATGGAAAATCCTATTCCTACTATACTTCTAATATCCTAATTATACTTGTACAAGAATTCTACAACTATGATAAGTTTGTATAATAATTTAATTACAAAAGGCTTCAGATTCCGTGTATACCAGTTCGTGTATACACGGTATATTTATCACACCCCCGCAGTCATAGTGCGCGGTTGTCGTACGCTGAGACTGGCCCTAAAATATTCAAATAGAACCAAGGGAAGTCCCTTAGTAAAGATGTCTGCACTTTGGTATCTGGAAGGGACTTGCAAGATGCGTACTTGTCCATGAGCTACCTTTTCGTGAACAAAATGAATATCCATCTCGATATATTTAGTGCACTGATGTTGGACCAGATTCTCAGAAAGATATAATGCACTAACATTATCACAGTAGAACAAGGTAGCTTTCAAAATGGGAAAGTCAAGTTGTAACAGAAGATTACGCAACCAACATGATTCAGACACCACATTGGTTATCCCTCGATACTCGGCGTGTGCACTGGATCTCGATAATGTAGCCTGGCGTTTTACGGAACATGAGACCAAGTTATCACCAAGAATCATACAGTAACCAGATGTCAAGCGTCTGGTATCAGGACAACCACCCCAATCATCATCTCTATAAGACACAAGTATGGAAACATATGAAGGATACAAATGCAAGCCATGATTAAGTCTGCCCTGGATGTATCGTATAATGCGTTTGAGCACATGCATGTTCTCAATCCGCAGATCATGCATAAACAAACACACCTGATGAACTGCATATGTAATGTCAGACCTTATGAAAGTAAGCTAATGAAGTGCCCCTACAAGGCTACGATAGTGGGTGGGATTCTCGTATAGTGCGCTAGACGTAGCACTCAGTTTCGATTTGGTATCAACCAGAGTGGAAGTAGACTTACAAGATGACATACCAACTCTCTCAATGATCTAAGTGACATACTTCTTCTGTGATAAAAATAGACCACCTGAATGACGAGTGACAACAATACCCAAGAAATAACTCAAAGGGCCCCAAGTCTTTCATAGCAAATTCTGAACTGAGAAGTGACATAACATACTTGCGCAGATCATCATAAGAAGCATTCAATATAATATCATCTACATACAATAAAATGTATGCCAGAGAAGTACCACGACGATACATAAACAAAGAATGATCAGACATGTTGTGAGAAAACTCAATAGTAGATACATAATCTGCAAACCTTTTATACCAAGCCCGTGGGCCTGCTTAAGACCATACAAGGACTTCTTCAGCAAACATACATGATGAGGATGATTGGAGTCTCGAAAACCCAAGGGCTGATGCATATATACTATCTCCTTAAGATCATCATGTAAGAAAGCATTCTTCACATCCAACTGATGAATGTGCCATGCTTTTGAGAGAGCGAAACTGAGAACAGTGCAAATGGTAGCCAGTTTGACCACCGGACTAAATGTCTCACCACAATCCATGCCAACTTGTTGAGTTTTACCATCACCTACAAAACGAGTCTTATGCCTCTCAAAAGAACCGTCAGAATTTTCTTTATGATAAAAATCCACATAGACCGAATAATATTAACACCAGATGGACGAGGCACTAACTCCCATGTCTTATTTTCAATAAGAGCATTATATTCGTTGGTCATAGCCAATTTCCAATTCGGGTCATGTAGTGCAAACATAGAGTTACGTGGTAGTGGGGATTTAGAGACATTAGAATTGAGATTAAAATGTTGTTTTGGTTTAAAAATATCCCTTTGACTATGAGTAACAGGCCCTTGACTCGAGGTAGAGTTGAGTGGATTTTGGGCAATGTACGGGACGATGACGGACTGGCCTGCAAGCATTGGGCCTGCTGGCCCAATAACTGAAATAGGAGCGGAAGCCGATACTGGAGTGGGCTGGAACACTGGAACAATATCGAGATCAGTACTGGGCTGGGTTTCTGGCCCACTGGGCAGAATTGGCGTAACAGTGGTAACGGGACTATGTGGGTCAGCAGGCAGTGGGCCTGCTGGCGTATTTCGGTCACGGGACAAGTCCGATAAATGGTGGATAATATATGATGAGACCTCGTCAGCTAAAAAATTATACGAACTACGCACTCTAGCAAACAGAAATTGGGTTTCTTAAAATATAACATGGCGGCTAATTATTATTTTATTAGATGATAAATCAAAACATTTGTAACCACGATGATTAGATGGATAACCCAAAAACACACAAGCAGTAGAACGGGTTTGAAGTTTGTTAATTATAGTTGACGGAAAAAGTGGATAGCATAAACACCCAAAGACCCTAAGATGTGAATACGAAAGATTCTTATTTTAGAGAAATTTAAGGGGAGATTCATATGCTAACCTTTTGGTAGAAAGTACGTTAAGGAGGTAAGTAGCCATTTGTAGTGAATGATGCCAAAAGGAAAGGGGTACGGAAGCATGGGCTAATAAAGTTCAGACAATATTATTAATGGTACGAATTTTCCGTTCGGCTTTCCCATTTTGTGAGGACGTATGAGGACAAGCAAAACAAAAAACTATGCCATTTAGCATCATAAAATTCCCGAAACAACCCATTTTCGTATTCCTTTCCATTATCACATTAAATATTTTTAATTTTCCGTTTGAATTGGGTACGGATGAATGCTCTAAATTTTAAGAAAGTGGAAAAAACTTGAGACTTTTTGGATAACGGAAAGTTCTACAAAAAACTAGAATAATCATCAAAAAATAAGACATAATAACGATGGCCTAAAAAACTTAAAATAGGAGATGTCCATAAATCACTATGAATAATGTCAAAAGGCATCAAAGTACGAGAAGTAGAGGCTACAAAGGGTAATCAAACATGTTTCCCTAACGGACAAGAAAGATAAAGTGGAGTACTACGCGTACCCTTAGAAGAAATAAAATTGTTTTATGCAAAGAAGAAATAATAAATGATCCCGGATGACCCAAACGTGCATGCTACAAGGAAGGAGCAAGGGCGGCAAAAATAGACGGCATGGCTTGACTCGTGGAAGTGGTGGTAGTTGTGATTAGATAAATCTCTC
Organism: Anisodus tanguticus; assembly: GCA_034509755.1. Taxonomy (NCBI): domain Eukaryota; kingdom Viridiplantae; phylum Streptophyta; class Magnoliopsida; order Solanales; family Solanaceae; genus Anisodus; species Anisodus tanguticus. The sequence continues at coordinate 10,063,637 of CM067543.1, read as the reverse complement.
CCCTATTATTGCATATCATTAGAGGTATCCCCATTTTGAAATCCTTCACAGAAAACCCAAAGAGATCAAAATTAACAGAAATCCAATTATCAGTAGTGAATTTTCGAACAGACACCAAATTTTTAATTATGTTCGGGGCATGAAGGGTATTTTTTAAAACTAGAGGTGGATGTTGGGGAGACAAAGTTGTATGTCCATAACCGCGAATTGGAATCGAGTTGTCATTACCAATAATAATACCATAATTTTTTGCTCAAATTGAAATAAGACGAGAGAGTACCTTGGTCGGACGTCATGTGAGAAGTGGCGCCGGTGTCTATGTACCAATTCACGTCTAGAGGATTTACTCCAAGTGTACGTATGGCAGCCTCAATATCTGTTGGTGTCGGGATCTAATTTGGGTCCGCAGTATGGAAGGCCTGGTCAGCCCGAGTCCCACACAGGCATGCATGCTGCCCCAGCCCAAAACTGTATCTGCCGCCACTGTGTTGGACCGAGAAACTAGGCTTGGAATTTTGCTGGAACTGAGCCCAGTTTCCCAGATTCGAACAAGGTGAAAAATAGGGGATGTTGGGCCAATGGCCAATAGCCCAGCCCCACTGCCATGGAGCCCACGATTGGGGCCAGGTGGCCTGCGGCCTACTGCAGATGCCACCATTCCGTCCTCCCCCACCACTGTCTTTACCACTGCGATTGCCACCGCATTTTTAGCCATTATTTTTACGATTTTGACCATTTTTTCCGCCACCGTTGTTATGGTTTTGGCGTGAATTTTTGGACAATGAGTGAGGGTCGTCGGACGTGGTCATAATCACGATGGAACTTCCTCTGGTAGCCACCTTTTTAGCTGAATCGACCTCTTCCAACGTGATCATGGAACGGGCCTGATAAAATGGTGGTAAAGGATTACTCTGACGAAGTAGTGTTCCAACGTCATTATAGGTCTCAGATAGACCTACAACTATTTGAAGAATAAGACGATCATTGGTAACGGGCGCACCAACGTTGCGGAGTTGGTCCGCGAATTCTTTCAGCCTTTTACAGTAGGCCGAGATATTAGGAAAATCTTCCATGTTAACATGGGAAAATTCTTGCTCAAGAGTGACAGCACATGAATTCTTGTTATCTTGGAATATATCATGCACCCTATTCCAAGTGTCCATCGCCGTAGCGTCGGGTTCAATAATCGTCTGTAAGAGGTCTATAGAGATAGTGGAATAAATCCACTGGAGAACGGTAGCATCAAGGGTTGTCCATAACGTAGGATTATCCTCGGATAGTAGGTACCTTCTCCACGCCAGGTACCAAGGGGAGTATGTGATGGAGGACTTGATGCGAGCGTGTATGATCTTTGAACAATTCCGCCCACATCGCGTATTGAACGTTTACCATTTCAAGAGCAATAGGGATGTGGTTCTTGATGTTGGAAATTGTAAGGGCAAGATGAAACATGTTCTTTAACGTAGACATAACGAAAGAACAATAGGTGAATGGGGGATTTGGAAGAAAATATGGGAATAGAAGAGGAGAAAAAATATGCAGGGAATCCAAGAGGAGGCACGGAAACTGAGTAAAGAAGGGGGATGCAGAAGTGCTGGAAAAAAGGTATTTTAGCTCTTGACTTCTGATACCAGGAAAGAAATAATCCCTTGATTATTTTCATTAATGAATGAGGTATATATACAATTTACAATCTCCAAATATGGAAAATCCTATTCCTACTATACTTCTAATATCCTAATTATACTTGTACAAGAATTCTACAACTATGAAAAATTGTATAATAATTTAATTTACAATAGGCTGCAGATGCCGTGTATACCAGTCCATGTATACACGGTATATTTATCACTCTGTTTAGACTATAGAGCTTGTACTCAATACATGAATTAGCGATTACAGGATTCAATGCTAGAATTATACATGATGAAAATTTATTCTAGCTAACACAGGTTTCAACTTACAAATCTTCGGTCCTCAGATGTGAGTCTGCAGGACTATGTCTCTAATAATCTGAATGAAGAGTCTTTACTTAGCCTGAAATCTTCTTGCATTCCTTTCTCGCCCGCGTATTTGGTACAACTGCTTGTAATTTGCTATGAAGCCCATAATAGTTGCTTTAGGCATGTTGTTGTTCATTTTCTGATGCTTAGAAACTAATTGAGAGTGATATTTATATTTATCATCACATATTTAAACATTGTTCGATGACTTAAAGTGAAAATTTAAAAACTCAATTGTTGGGGTTTTTAAAAGCTTGAAAACTCAGAAATTATCTATGTTATTTATTAAATTTTTTGACAAATTGATGATTGAGATTCTTTGGGGACAACATTTTGAAGTTGTGTTTAAAATTTGAAGTTATTTGATAAATATTTGAGCTACTGGTGATGTTTTTTACCCATTTTCGTGGGTTGAAACGCGTAGGAGATGAAACCTAATTTTTGTATAAGTTTGTATAATATTATGTTATTTTAAAAATGTAAAAATGTATACAAACATCGCTTATGCACTATTATACATTTTTATACAAGGTTGATATATTATGTACAATATGTGTATACTATTGTATATTGATTGTAAGGGTGTAATATTTTGTATTGGCCATTACACTTTTGAAAACTGAAAAAATGACTACAAGGGTGTAATATTTTGTATTGGCCATTACACTTTTGAAAACATTTCGATTCTTAAACATGAAATGACTTGGAATAAACATACGTTATTGTGTACAAAGATGTAATGTCACGCCCCAACTTCTCTCAAGTCTTCCCTTAGGGCGTGATGGCACCTCGACAACCTTCCCTTTCCTCCAGGAGAACTATTTTAATACACTCCTTTCCAAATTAAACCTGTATTTAAGTGCGGAAGTAGTAATAACAATAAAAGTAAAAATGTTTTGTATTTAATTAATAAGAATGCGAGCCTATGCTCGTGCAACCATAACCTCTATGGGGCATCCCCGAGATAATGAGACTACCTTCTCCCACCTACTTATTTAAGAATGAAAGTCACCAAATCTGAAGCAATGGATTGGTGAAACAAATGGGACTGCGGGACGATCGTTAGCCCTGTGCCAGAACCTTTCCCTTGTCGCGCTTTTCTGAAACATGTTAGATAAAAGAGTCAGCCCTACCATCCGGGGCTGTGTGAGAACCTCACCTTACGATCCAAAGTAACCTCACAATATTCTAATTACAATCATATTATAAACATAATAAGCATGTCATGAAAACAGATTTCAGCACTTTCAATGTACAAGCCAATAATATTCACACTAAATCTCCTCCCAAATCATCTTAGGGAATACTTAGTTAACCAATACACATGTTTCATCCCATATAACATATTATATATTTATTGTGGTACGTGCAACCCGATCCAATGTATTTCAATTATAGACCCGAAGGCAAGTGTGTTAGAATAGCCCCGAAGGCAAATGTATTTGAATAGCCCCGAAGGCAAGTGTATTTGAATAGCTCCGAAGACAAATGTATTTGAATAGCCCCAAAGAAAAGTGTATTTGAATAGCCCCGAAGGCAACTGTATTTGAATAGCCCCGAAGGCAAGAAATGTGTAATGCTATAACCCCGTAGGTGATAGCAAAACTATTTACATTACCAAGATTTCTATCATCTCGACTGTATGGTTAAACTTACACACACACCCATATATATATATATGTGTGTGTGTGTGTGTGTGTGTGTGTGCATTGTCATATTTTTAGAAGATTCAAATAATATTCCCTTCTTTCAACTTTTCTCCCTCCCCACTTGTAAGAGTTATAACTCTCAAAGCATAACTCTAAATAAGGTATTTCTCACGCCGAGTCGAAGGTAACGCGGGGACCTATCACTATCCCAAGTTTTCTCTGAAAATAGTTAGTGAAACTAGCACAAATTCACGAAAGAAACAACCCTATGAAAACTGTCTCGCCGTACTTTTTATAAAAAGGAACACAATCTTAAAACAATCATAAAATTTTATCCGTAAGTTGGATTAATATCTGTAAAGTCTCAAACTGTCGAGAACAGAGCAATCTAGAACTCTTATTCAGCACAACCTTTCAGATTCCTCACTAAAACATTCAGTTCTTTTATTTTAACATCTCTCAGAAAACTATTTCACCCGATTTTTATAAAACAAAACACAATCTTAAATTAGTCATAATATTTTATCCGTAAGTCGGATTAATAACTGTAAAGTCTCAAACTATTGATAACAGAGAAATCTAGAATTCTTGTTCATCACAACTTTTCAGATTCCTCACCGATATGTAGAGTAATTCTGTTATAATTTCTACTTTCCGGATTTCATTCGATCCGAGGCAGAAATTTTGAACTGCGATAACTCTCAAACTGTAAGTCAGTGTTAGCCCCACTTGGGCTCAATATGATCAGGAAGGAGAGATGTACAACCATGTAAAATTTTATCCAATTCTAACAAACATAACTCAGCGAAACAGATTATAATTTCATGACCCAAACTAGTTATCAAATAACCTACTAACAATAATTTCATGATCATTCTTTCAACATCCGGATCATATTCTAATATGTATTGTAACTTAAAAATAAGGGATTATACTATGAATTATGAGTGAGAGAACTTACCTTTTGTTGCTTCGTACTGCAAATGAACTTTAAAACTCCAACTAATCCTTTCCCTTCTTGCTCTCTTAGTATTTTTCTGATTTTTGTTCTTCTTGCTCTCTTGGTATTTTTTTCTATTTTCATTCTTTGTGTTAAGTGCTTTCTTTTTTGCTATGTGGAATATATAGTGAGTTATGTGTGTGTAACTCGAATGTGAATAAAATCATAACACAAGCACATAGACACACAAACTACACACATATGAAACACAACTTAACACATTTTATTACCTTACTCTAATAGGAATGGATATTTCACTTTCATCGCGTCTTCAGCTTCCCATGTGGCTTCTTTTGTGGTGTGATTTCTCCACAAGACCTTCACAGAAGCAATATCTTTATTCCTGAGGCATTTAACCTGTCTATCCAGTATTTCTACCGGAATTTCCTTGTATTGAAGATTTTCATTCAGGACTATCACCTGGGGTCGGATGACATGACCTAGATCATGCAAGTATTTCAGTTACATTGACACATGGAACACCGTATGCACCACTTCTAATTCTTGTGGAAGGGCTAGTTCGTAAGTAACATTCCCCAATCTTCGTAAGACCTCATATGGTCCAATAAACCTTGGGCTCAACTTCCCTTTCTTGCCAAATCGCATCACTCCCTTCATTGGAGAGACTTTTAAAAACACTTTCTCTCCTTCTTGAAATTCGAGATCTCTTTTGCGATGGTCCGCATAAGATTTATGGCGGCTATGAGCTGTTTTGATTCGCTCCTGAATTATCTGTACTTTGTCGTTTGTTTTTTGAATGGCTTCGGGTCTGAACAGTTGCGTCTCACCTACTTTGAACCATCCTAGTGGATATCTACATTTTCTCCCATACAATGCATCGAACGGAGCCATCGGTATGCTAGAATGGAAACTGTTATTGTAGGCGAACTCAATTAGATATAGATGGTCCAACCAGTTTCCCCGAAAGTCCAAAACACAAGACCGCAACATGTCCTCCAGTGTTTGAATTGTTCGTTCATCTTGTCCATCGGTTTGCGGATGGAAAGCCGTACTCAACTTGACCTTTGTCCCGAGGCCCTGCTGGAAACTTTGCCAAAAGTGTGAGGTGAACTGGGAATCCCTATCCGAAATAATTTGTAATAGAATCCCGTGTAACCTTACTACTTCCTTTAAATAAATATGTGCGTACTGCGGCGCCCGATATGTAGTCTTGATAGGTAGGAAATAGGCTGAATTTGTAAGCCGATCTACAATCACCTAAATAGAATCATAACCTTCTTGAGTTTTCGGTAGACCAGTCACAAAATCCATATGAATCGCCTCCCATTTCCACATGGGGACACCAATGTCCTGAAGTAGACCACCGGGTTTTTGATGTTCGGCTTTTACCTGTTGACATGTAAGACACCTTCCGAAAAACTCTACAATATCTTTCTTTATTCCGTCCCACCAGTAATTTTCCTTGTGTTCCTGATACATTTTTGTTGACCTTGGATGAATGGAATACCTTGCGTTGTGACCCTCATCTAAGATCTTCCTCCTTAGGTCCCTTACCTTAGGAATACATAACATACCCTTATACCGAAGGGCACCGTCATTTCCTCCTAATGTAAACTGTGAAGGTTTTCCCTGTTGAATCCTCTCCCGAAACAAACTCCATATCCTCAAACTGACCTTCTTTTATTTCTGAACCTAAGGTAGACTGAGAGGTATCATGCACCGCCACCCTGCCTTTACCGGCCTCAGTTAAATCAACCCCGAGTTTTCCCAATTTTTGTACATCACTTGTAATACCTCTCTTTTGTATTGTCAAGTGGGCCAAGCTGCCCATTGATCTCCTACTGAGTACGTCTCCCACCACGTTAGCTTTTCTTGGATGGTAAAGAATGCTAAGGTCATAATCCTTAAGAAACTCTAACCATCGCCTTTGTCGGAGATTCAGTTCCTTTTGCGTGGTTATGTACTATAAACTCTTATGATCTGTAAATATATCTACATCCACCCCATACAAATAGTGTCTCCATATTCTCAAGGCGAACACTACCGCGGTCAATTCCAAGTCATGAGTTGGATAATTCTGCTCATGCATCTTCAATTGTCGAGATGCATACGCAATCACTTTTCCAAGTTACATTAAGACGCATCCTAATCCAACTTTAGAGGCATCATAATAGACTGTGAACCCTTCTTATCCCGATAGTAAGGTTAGGACTGGTGCAATAGTCAACAACTCCTTTAGATTCTGAAAACTTGTTTCACATGCTTCTGACCATTGGTACTTAACCAATTTCTGAGTCAATCGGGTCAAGGGAGCAGCAAGACTAGAGAAACCTTCTACAAATCTTCTATAATACCCAGCCAAACCCAAGAAACTCCTAACTTCTGTCGGAGTGGTAGGTCTTGGACAGTTCTTCACTACTTCTATCTTTTGGGGGTCTACATAATTTCATCCCTTGACACAACATGGCCCAAGAAGGCTACCTTTCAACCAAAATTCACACTATGAAAATTTAGCATACAATTTCTCCTATTTTAAGACTCGAAGCACTACCCTCAGATGCTCTACATATTCTTCAACACTCTTGCTATAAATTAGAATATCATCGATGAATACAATCACGAACAAATATAAGAATGGTTTGAAGATTCTGTTCATGAGATCCATAAAAGTTGTTGGGGCATTGATTAAGTCAAAAGACATGACCAAGAACTCATAATGGCCATATCGGATTCTAAAGGCTGTTTTGGATTTATCATCAGGATTTATTTTTAGCCGGTGATATCCCGAACGAAGGTCAATCTTGGAAAAATAACTCGCTCCCTAAAGTTGATCAAAAAGATCATCGATTCTTGGTAATGGATACCAGTTCTTGATCGTGACCTTATTGAGTTGTCGATAGTCGATGCACATTCGGAGCGAACAATCTTTCTTCTTCACAAAAAGAACTGGTGCACCCTAGAAGGAAATACTAGGACTTATGAAGCCCTTATCCAAAAGATCTTTCAATTGTTCTTTCAACTCTCTCATTTCAGCTGGGGTCATTCGATATGGAGGAATGGAAATGGGTCTTGTACCAAGAATTAATTCTATAGCGAACTCTACTTCTATGTCCGGAGGAAGGACTGGAAGATCTTTAGAGAACACCTCCGGAAAATTTCGAACAGTAGGGACATTATGCACCTTTGGGGACTCTTCTTGGGTATCCACTATATTAGCCAAGTAAGAGTATTTCACTTCGTGGCTTCTTAATAACTTTTGAGCCTTAAGGTGGGAAACAAGCTGACCCGAGGGTGTCCCAATCCTACTCCTTATAAAAACTTCTGGTTCCCCGGGAAAAGATAATTTTACAACCTTTTGCCGACAATCCAACGTGGAATAACATGCTGACAACCAATCCATACCCAAAAGAATGTCAAAGTCTACCATATCAAGTAATACTAAGTCTGTTGTTGTTCCTCTGCCACTTACTTCTAATGGAAAATTTTTAATTACTCGAGAGGCCCAAACTGAGGCCCCTACTGGTGTCATGACTTCAAAGGGCTCACTTAAACATGAAGGTTCTACATGTAGACTCTTAGCAAAACCCATTGACACATACAAAAATGTTATGCCGGGATCAAATAATACAAGTGCAGGAATACTTGAGACCAACAAAATACATGTGACCACCGCATTAGATGCCTCCACCTCATTTCTCTGGGGCAAAGCGTATAGCCGATTAGGATTGTTGGAATGTTGACCTCCCTGAATCTTTCGGAACTGTTTGCCCTGATTTCCCTTGTGGGCAGCTGTGGTCGTTTCTGACCTCCTATCAGAAAATTGAGTTTGGGTTCTCTTCTTGCAATCCTTGGCATAGTGGTCTGGTTTTCCACAGTTGTAACAACCTCTCTGTGAGAACCTGCATTCTCCAAAATATCTCTTTTAACAAACCTTACAGACCGGTTTGTCACTCCCTGCACTGGGGTTGGTGGCCTTGGCATTGCTACCTTGATGATTTAACCATTTATGCTCTTGGGGCCTATAATGAGACTGGCTCAGTTTTGACGAACCCCTGCTACCTTATTGCCTCTAGTTTTGATTCTGATTAAAGGATCCCGACGATCGAAACCTCTTCTGCGAATTCGCTCTTTATGCTTTAGAATAACCTTCTACCCCCATTTCCATGTCGACCATCTGAATGTAAGTCCGATGATGGGCTAATGCTACTACCTTCTCTGCCAAATTCAGATTTAAACCCTCAACAAACCTTTTGACCTTCTCCCATTTTGTAGGAACAATGTGTGCATTGTATGCCGACAATCTCATGAATTGGGTATCGTATTCCTGCACACTGCGGTCCCCTTGTTTCAACTGTTCAAACTCACGTCTGAGCGCATCTTTACGGGTGTTAGGCATATATTTTTCAATGAATGCGGCTCTTAACTCCCCCCACGTCATCGGTGGTGACATCGAAGGACGATTTCTTCTAAGATTTCTCCACATAGCATCTTTTCTCTTCTAAACGAGGAGTGAAAATCTCTCAGGATGGATTTGACTATTATCTGTAGTATGAATCCAATCGGATAATTGAAAAAGTCTGGGTCAAATAAATGCCTCTTCCGTCTAGCCCTAAGCAAATCCGTACAACGTGCGATTATGTCATCCATATACGTGCCAAAATCGTCTCCTGGGTCCATAATGCAGTCCATGAACTCCTTCTGTGCTCGCATTATCCTTTTCGTTTCTATGAGCACTTCCCTCTTGGTTGGAACTCGTATTGTAACCATATCCACAAAAATAAATGTTAGTTAGTTTATTGTTGCACAATCTCCTTTCATAATCCTTTGAAGGAGGTAGTACGAGAACCAAGTCTTCGAAAAGACTCAAGATAGGCACGAGGAGAGTATGAAGGAAGTGAAACTGTTTAGGATGTTATCCCGTTCACTTATTACTAAGGTGGCGCGCACACTGTCGCAATAAGTAACCGTTCAAACACCCAACTCAAAAAATTTCATAGAATCTCCTAACATGGTTTAGCTCTGATACCAACTTGTCATGCCCCAACTTTTCTCAAGTCTTCCCTTAGGGTGTGATGGCACGTGGACAACCTTCCCTTTTCCTCCAGGCGAACCATTTTAATACACTCCTTTCTAAATTAAACTTGTATTTAAGTGCGGAAGTAGTACTAACAATTAAAGAAAAAATGTTTTGTATTTAATTAATAAAAGCGCGAACACATGCTCGTGCAACCATAACCTCTACCTATATTCAATGGAAATTACACATATGGAAATAGAAATTTCAAAGTTTGAAAGAAAACCATCTCATATGGGGCATCCCTCGAGATAATGAGACTACCTTCTCCCGCCTACTTATTTAAGAACGAAAGTCACCAAATCCGAAGCAACGGATTGGTGAAACAAATGGGACTGTGGGACGATCGCTAGCCCTGTTGCGGAACCTTCCCCTTGTCATGCTTTGATAAAACATGTTAGATAAAAGAGTCAGCCCTACCATCCGGGGATGAGTGAGAACCTCTCCTTACAATCCAAAGTAACCTCGCAATATTCTAATTACAATCATATTATAAACATAATAAGCATGTCATGAAAACAGATTTCAACACTTTCAATGTACAAGCCAATAAATATTCACACACCAAATCTCCTCCCAAATCGTCCTAGGGAATACTTAGTTAACCAATACACATGCTTCATCCCATATAACATATTATATATTTGTTGCGGTACGTGCAGCTCGATCCAATGCATTGCAATTATAGCCCTAAAGGCAAGTGTGTTAGAATAGCCCCGAAGGCAAGTGTATTTGAATAGCCCCGAAGGCAAGTGTATTTGAATAATCCCTGAAGGAAAATGTTTTTGAATAGCCCCGAAGGCAAGTGTAGTTGAATAGCCCCGAAGGCAAGAAATGTGTAATGCTATAACCCCGTAGGTTATAGCAAAACGATTTACATTACCAAGATTTATATCATCTCGACTGTATGGCTAAACTTACACACACACCCATATATATATATGTATTGTCATATTTTCAGATGATTCAAATAATGTTCCCTTCTTTCAACTTTTCGCCCTCTCCACCTGTAAGAGTTATAACTCTCAAACTGTAACTCTAAATAAGGTATTTCTCATGCCGAGTCGAAGGTAACGCGGGGACCTTTCACTATCCCAAGTTTTCTATGAAAATACTTAGTGAAACTAGAACAAATTCACGAAAGAAACAACCCTATGAAAACTGTCTCGCCGGACGTTTTATAAAACGGGACACAATCTTAAAACAATCATAACATTTTACCTGTAAGTCGGATTAATCTCTGTAAAGTCTCAAACTGTAGAGAACATAGCAATATAGAACTCTTATTCAGAACAACCTTTCATATTCCTCGCCGAAACATTCAGTTCTTTTATTCTAACCACTCTCAGAAAACTATTTCGCCAGATTTTTGTAAAACAAAACACAATCTTAAGACAGTCATAACTTTTTATACGTAAGTCAGATTAATCTATGTAAAGTCTCAAACTATCGAGAACAGATAAATCTAGAACTCTTGTTAAGCACAACTTTGCAGATTCATTACCAAAAGATTAAGTTCTTTTATTTTAACAACTCTCAGAAACTATTTCGTCAGATTTTTGTAAAACAAAACACAATCTTAAAACAGTCATAATTTTTTATCCGTAAGTCGGATTAATCTCTATAAAGTCTCAAACTGTTGAGAACAGAGAAATCTAGAATTCTTATTCATCACAAATTTTCAGATTCCTCACTGATATGTAGAATAGTTCCGTTATACGTTCTTCCTTCCGGATTTCATTCGATCCAAGGCAGAAACTTTAACTGCGATAACTCGCAAACTGTAAATGGGTTTTAGCCCGCTTGGGCTCAATCTGATATTGAAGGACAGACGTACAACCTTGTAAAATTTCATCAAATTCTAACAAACATAACTCATCAAATTCCAACTAATCCTTTCCCTTCTTGCTCTCTTAGTATTTTTCTGATTTTTGTTCTTCTTACTCTCTTGGTATTTTTTCTGATTTTTGTTCTTTGTGCTAAGTGCTTTCTTTTGTACTATGTGGAATATACAGTGAGTTGTGTGTGTAAGTTGTGGGAGGTGGAAGGAGGAGAGGTTGAGGGAGATTAAAGGGGAGGAGGACGTGCAAGTGAGGGAGAACAAGGGGGGAGGAATGTGCAGATGGTTATTATTATTATTATTATTATTGTTACAACAAATTGGGACTTCACACATAAACAAGAACAATTCTTAAGGATCTTTTATTAATATAAAGCTCCTAACGTATTTAGGAGTCTGAACTGATCAAGCTCAAGATTAGTTGCTTCTAATGTTACGTATGGCGACCCAGTACAAGTTGCCATGGGAAAACGAAATAGTAATACATTACAAATTGTAGAAAATAATATTATCCTCCTCAAGTGCATTACTCATTAATAGTAAATTTAAGCATTTATCAAGATATAACAATGTTTCAGATCAAACTTTTAGGCCAATTTGATCGTTATTTCTATTAGATGTCAAGTGCTTCTTAAATATTGCTACACGCGTCGACTAATGTAGCTTGCGATTAAACACATCATTTAAAAGGATCATATCTAGGTCAAATTTGTAATTCCTTTGACTTCTTCCAAAACCCAATTCTATAAAAGAAAAGCTATTGAACATTTATGCCACGAAAGTAATACATTTTTTTTATTAACAGGTAAAAACTAAAAATTCCTTAATAAATTCCGAATGCGATCTTGGCTTAATTACATCAAAGAGGTATCGAACCTCTTCAAGTTATGTGATAACTCAAATCCATTTGATGTCCGCCATCCTTCCCCTCCTCCTTCCTCCGTTAGTTTAGCTGCAACGGCTGCAGACAAGACTTACAAATGGAGCCCGGAACTAGCTGTTGCTTGTGAGGTATGAAAAAAGATCGTATTTAAAATCTCGTTCATTTAGCAATTTACCCCAAAGAATACAAAATATTTGAAGTCCAAAGTTATAAAATAAGTTCGTGCAATTTGTAAGGAGGAGGGAGAAACATTAATCTCATTCCTTTGGACATGATACTATTTTCTAAAGGGCTTAAGCTTATGTACAGACAATACAAATTCCTAGAAGTTATAAATGTGAAGAAGATGAGGATATAATTGTAGTTTTTAAGTATTTAAAGAAAGAAGTGACACGTGTCGATCCTACTAGTGCGTGTCATATACTTGTAAGGAAAAAGTGGCTATTTAATAGAGATCTACTACAAGATGGGAAGTAAACCATATATTAAACCTTTTATTAATGAAGGTTCATTTATAAAAACATTTTACTATAACAATCATATTTTCTATGGAATTGATCTTTCATGTTATGTTATATTATATGTTTTCTATCACAACATTTCGTTGTAGGAGCTAAATAGTATCGAAACAAACGACGTTGTTATAGACATATTTGACTGTATATATATGCGATGTGAACCTTGAACTCGTGGGCTAGTCATCTCAATAATCTTGACACTTGATCTATTTATATTTCTAAATTAGCATTCTCATCGTTCATTCCGTAATCTTTTAATAGGGAATTGAAGGTTTCCATTTGAATTATTCCTTTTACTTGTTCATGTACTCAATAATGATGTAATGTTCTTGACCTAGTAAAAAATTAATTAAGTTGACAATGTTAAGATTATACCATGCTATTATAAATATCATAATTTATAATCTCAGTTCCGTCACCAAGAAATACAAAAGAAAATTGTTAGCTAGCAAGACATGGCAAAATACACAGCCTTCGTTGCCCTAGTCTTATGTCTTCTCGTTGTCGCTGCTACTGGTGAGTCTACAACTTCTTAAGTAGGCACACTCAATTTTTAAGTAAAACTTTTAATCCATCTTAAAATGCACATGCATTTGTAGAGATGGTATAGATTTTATATTTTTGGACAGCAAGCACATGAAAATATTTTGTTAGAAGATTAGCTATATTCTCTCTTCTTTCTGTTCGGAACTGCACTAACAAAGCATTTTTTTAGTAGTTGAGTTTATACTAAAAAATGTCTTTTTATTTATTATATTCTTATAAACAAATGAGTGTTTATTTCAAGTGGGTTCCAATAAATCATGTCATCAAGAACAAAAAAGGGATATTAATATACAAAAGTTTCCAAATAAATAAATGTGTCGCTCATTTCGAACAAGATTAAAGTAAAAGTCATGTAAAATTGGGATAGAAGAATACCTAACAATAGACTTAGAAATCTTTCTTCAAAGATAATCAGGGAGTATGTATATGCTAATTCAGTACTTATTCTTGGTTTGCAAATTTTATGTTTTATGTAGAAATGCAAATGGCAGAAGGAAAATACTGTTGGAAGAAAAGTGACAAATGGAATGGACCTTGCCAATATTCTTACAAATGTAACCAGCATTGCAAGCACTGGTTTGGAGCTGAATATGGTACTTGTAAGGAAAATTATGCTTGTTATTGCTACTCTCCTTGCCATTAATCACAAGGAACTTAAAAGTCTCAAGCTTATGATTATGTTTGTGTGACAATGTAATAAGGTTGATTGAAGGTTGTAGCCTCTCATTCATTTTTTCCTGAATAAATATATATATTGTTTTCATTTTATGAGAACTATGATTTATACTTAATATATAATGTTTTGTTTTTTCAATATTGTTGTGCAATTGAATCTAGCATTTTAAATGTTTAAAAGAATTAAAATTATAAATGGATTTACTTTGGACTATGAACTATATATAGATTAATTAGATTTGTAACATAAGAGCAAACACACAATTTCTGAAAGTGCTCAATGGTTTTGAACCCAACTGCGAGGAGAGACTCAAGTTCTTTTTTGGAGGATCAGATAAATCATCCAGACATGAATCGATCTCTTCATTTTATGGAATGTAAGGGGAGCTAATTAGTAATAATAATTTTCTAAGGAACTTAATTAGGGCCTTACTTGACACCCGCAAGCCGTGCCTTATTGCATTATTCAAAACCAAGATGAATAATCATCATGATCAAGGTATTCCCTAGTTATAAACCTTGTCTCTTAAACATTATTTATGCTAGATTATAATCTCCTATATTTTTAGAAATAAACTATGGGAAAACCTCATGACCATTCATGAAAGCTAAAAGGGGTAGTAGTGGACCCAAATTTTTAAGTTTGGGGGTGTTTGATTTATTTTAAACATAAAGTTGTTATCAATCAAATTGTATAATGTGTAACTACTTGAATGCGATAGTGAAAAAATTAAATAGAAAACTAGAATTACCATTAGAAAAGAAGATTTTTAGTCACAAATCACATCTATACTTGACCACTTTTCATATTTTATAATGTTTCGATCAATAATAGATGCTTACACCATTTTTTTTGTCAAGGAAATTTTTTTATTCAACCAAGTGACAAGTTTCTACACAGCAAGCTCTGTTTAGACTATAGAGCTTGTCCTCAATACATGAATTAGCTATTACATGATCCTATGCTAGAATTATACAGGATGAAAATTCAATCTTGCTAACATAGGTTTTCATTTACAAATCTTCTATCCTCGGATGTGAGTCTGCAGGACTATGTCACTAATAATCTGAATGGAGAGTCTTGACTTAGCCTGAAATCTTCTTGCATTCCTTTCTGCCCAGATTTGGTACACTGCTGCAGCTGCTATGAAGCCCACAATAGTTGCTTTAGGCCTATTGTTGTTCACAAATCTTGACAGCCATCACTATAAGAAATTAGACATTTAGCTGCGACATGTAGTGGCGACTTTAGTAGTTGCAACAAAATATATACATTTAGCGGTGACTATACAAGTTGCTGCAAAAGGTAAATTACTTGCAGCGACAAAATATATACACTTTCTTGGGCAACAAAATATATACATGATAAAGTTATGTTGTTAAGATATACAACAATAACATACCCAGTGAAATCCCACAACGAGGGTCTGGGGAGGGTAGAATGTACGCAGACATTACCTCTACCTTGACAGGTAGAGCGGCTGTTTCCAAGAGACTCTAGGCTCAAGACAAAGCATACGCACAAGCAAAGTTAGACAATGTTGTTATGATATATGGATTGAAATGTCAATCCATATGTTGTTAAGATATATGGATTGAAATGTCATGATCACCATGTATTGTTGCAAGACATTTTTTCAGTAGCTATACGAGGTTTGTTGCCAAGAAAGTGTGCAAACCAATTATAGTGTTAGGAATTTTTTTCAAGAATCTATACTCTAAGTGCTTGACGATTGAAGGTCTTGATATCCTAGAGGCTGAAATTCCTATCATTTTATGCAAACTTCAACTTGTTTTTCTTCCGGCCTTATTTGATGTTATGGTTCATTTGTCAATTCACTTGGTACGTGAGGTAAAGATTGGTGGACCTGTTCAATATCCAAATATGTATCTTGTTGAGAGGTAATGTGTTGTTCTATAATTTTGGTTCCATATTTTTTATTGACACACATTATAATAATTATTCATTTGTATGTAGGTATTTGCGAACACTTAAGTCATATGTTCACAACTTAAATCGTCCAGAAGGTGCAATTGCAGAAGTTTATATAGCAGAGGAGTCTCACATTTTGCTCACGATATTTAAAGAATATCCCAATCAAGTTCAGTAAATCAGCTAGGAATGACGACGGATCTGTGACAAATGGTGAGATGTCTATCTTCAAAAAAAGTGAGCAAACAAAAGGTGCTTCAGATGGCAAGCCGCTACCTCGTGATGAGTTTAAACAAGCATGTATGTATGTTCTTCAAAATTGTGAAGACGTTTCACAATACATGAAGTAAGTCTTGAAGGGGCTATGGGACAATAAAAACAAAATGAAATAAACTCGAATGTCAATTCTGTTTTTGAATGTCGGAAATTATGTCGTACGACACCAGTAACAACACTTTAGCAAAACAGAAAACTTTGAAGAGTAAATGCAGCGGAAATTTAAAGAACACAAATTTTTGTATATATATTATATACAAAAATACAAATACCTTTCTTTACAGATTTACAAGATAAAAGGAAAGAAATTAAAAGTTGAAGTCGCAGATGACTTCTGCCTGAAAAATCTAACTAAGTAGACATAGACAACCTCTCATTACAATCGATCCATACAAAACTAATCTAGAATCTAAACAACAATTGTAATGTTGGACAGAATGTTGTCAACACACTCAGGCAACACTAGTGATCCAGATATCTGAGATGAAATTTCGAGAGCTCTCTTGGTATTTTTACTTTCTGGTTCTGGATATTGATTCTCTGCAGTAGCCTCTCTATTTATAGTAGAAAGTCTTTCTTGAAAAGCACATCGATCAGTTGTTGAAGTTGAGGGAAAGGTGGACTGCTGGTGGGATTGATTGGAGAAGATCAGGGAGTAATAATCTCAACAGCTTTGACTTGATCCTCACGACAAGCAACAACTTTTGACTTAGTCCTCACTCATTTTTTACCAGCTCCTTTTTACCTTGCCAAATCATTTTTACCTCATAATAATATTTATACAAATATTACTGCATCGCTTGAAGTAAGGCAAAATTTGTTCAAAAAATGTTGGTCCGAATGCTGTGCAACATTTGTCCCAACATACTTACATATTCATATCAATACTTGAGGAGATATGTTGGGTCAAATGTCACAACACCAAATCCAACATTAATAATCTCCCTTTTTTTACTTTTCTTCACAAAACTCATTAAAATGTAAAATTGACTTAGGATGTTGTCACAAATGTTGTCCGACATCTGTGATCAACACTTTTTAGGTCATGCTCCCCCTTAACTTGTGATGGAATACAAGCAAATATGTGTATACCGATTCATAGGATTAGAAAAAAATATGAGCACACATATCACATATCATCCAACATTTACAAACCACAAATAAAAATATTCATTGTCAACAAATATCAATATCAATCCACTAAAGATCCTCATACAGCATCGACAACAACAACAACTCCCTCCTTGCTCATCATACAACAGCAACAGCTTTCTACTCCTATATAACAGCTTCAACTTCCTCTCCACAGCAGCGTTTTGCTTCCTCCCCCTGCATTAGTTCATCCTCTACATAGAATCATCTCCCCCTTTTTGTGAAGAAAGTAGCATCATGAAATGGTCTCTAGTTTGTATCAGGACATTTCTTGCAACATCAACCTCAGAAATCTGCTGGATGTTTTTTCCAATTTGATCCACAAGATATTCTGTAGACAATGTAGACTGTCCTGGACCAGTGTAGACTGTCCTGGACCAGTGTTTTCCAGAATGTTGGTGACATTTCTGGAAACATTTTCACTTTCAGTTTCCTTCCTCCAGGGCAAGTCGGTGACTCTGTCCTTGCTCTTCAAAATTATTTTATTTACAGTGTAAAGCTCAGGAGCCTTCCCTAAGGTGTCTTCTCTCTTAATCTCTTTTGAAGAACTCGATACTCCTATAGAATAGGAATGGTATCTTTTCACGGGCTTTACCCATTTTTCACAGTTGTCAAATATTTGTAAAGGGCTTTTCCTTATTTTGATACTCCATTTTATGATATATATATATATATATATATATTATCATCGCAGAGAACGGTATCACTTTGATAATATATTCTTATTGAAGGACCATGCTTGTGTGACCAAATGTTATGCACCATACAACAACAATAATCAGTTAGTGATATAACATAGGTAAATGTTACACGAAATGTTAGACAATATTTCAGCCGACATTCACCAAAAATTCATTTTTAGAGATTACAAAGACCGAGAGATTTCTTTAAACTAGAAAATCTCTCATGGTCCAAAGCTTTTGTAAAAATATCAGCTAGTTGATGAAGAGTGTCACGTTGTTCAATTTGAACTAGATGTTTTTCAACTAAATCTCTTAAAAAATAATGTCAAATATCAATATGTTTTGTACGTGAATGCTGAACTGGATTTTTGAAAATATTTATAGCACTCAAATTATCACAGTACAAAATTAAAATATTTCTAGTAAATTCATAGTCGTCTAACATGTGTCGTAGTCATATTAATTGAGAGCAACAACTTCCAGCTGCTACATATTCAGATTCAACAGTTGAAAGTGAGACAACATTTTGTTTACGACTATACCATGAAACAAAGTTATTGCCAAGATAAAAACATCATCCACTTGTACTTTTTCTATCATCCAAATCTCCAGCCCAATCTGAGTCACTAAATCCTATTAAGTTAGGATTAGTATCTTTGGAATACTAGATTCCCAACTCACATGTGCCAGCAACATATCGAATAATACGCTTCACGACATTTAAGTGGGACATTTTGGGACAGGCTTGAAAACGTGCACAAACACAATCACTAAACTTAATATCTGGGTGACTAGCAGTAAGATAAAGAAGGCTACCTATCATAGATCGATATAATATTGGGTCGACATTTTCACCAACATTATCCTTACATACCTTCTGCGATGAACCCATTGGCGTTTTCATCTGTTTAGCGTTCTCCAAACCAAATCTTTTAACTAGATTCTTGGCATATTTACTCTATGAGATGAAAATTTCATCTTCACTTTGCTTTATCTGCAAGCCTAAGAAAAAAGTTAATTCCCAAATCACGCTCATTTTAAAGGTCGATGATATAGCTTCAACAAATGAATTTAGGTACGACTGTGAAGTCGATCCAAAGACTATGTCATCCACGTAGATTTGAGGAATTATAATATCTACATCGTGTCATTTTATAAACAAAGTACGATCAGCTTCGCCACTGTTAAAACCAAATTCAAGAAAAAAGTTAGTTAAACGACCATACCATGCACGAGGGGATTGTTTCAACCCATACAAAGCCTTTTTAAACTTGTACACATAGTGTGGATGGTAAGGATCTTCAAATCATTTTGGTTGTTCAACATATACATCACTTTCTAGATAACCATTTAAGAAGGCACCTTTTATATCCATTTGGTGTAAAATAATTTTCAGACAACAAGCAATAGCAAGTAAAAGTCTGATCGACTCAATTCTAGCCACAATGTGCGAAGGTTTCATAAAAATCAACTCCTTCAACCTGAGTATAACCTTGTGCAACTAGACGTGCTTTATTTCTAACAATTGTTCCCGATTTGTCTGATTTATTTTTAAAAATCCACTTAGTTCCAATTACATTTGTATTATTTGGATGTGGAATTAAGTCACAGACTTCATTTCGAGAAACTGTTTCAAGCTCTTCTTGCATTGCTTGTGTCCAGAAATTATCTTTAAGTGCTTCTACAACATTCTTTGGTTCTAATATAGATATAAAACAAGAAAGACTAACCTCTTGGTATATGGTTGACATACACACATACCTTACCATTTCTCTATAGTTGAGTGGTTCTTTGCCTCTTGTTCTAATTCCTTCAAAAACTCCCCTTATCACTTGGCATGTTGGATGATTCTTCCTAATCCTTAATGAGGGGTCCCTACGAACTTGGTCTAACAATTCAACACTTGACTCCTCAGTGGTGGCCTCTGTGGTCTCTATTGATGTTTCGGATGTTGCTTCAGGTGTGTCAACATTTGTGGAAACATCCGATTCTTCTACAATATGTGGACTTTTCACTGTTTCTATAATGTTATTTTCAATAGTTTTTCCTGAAACATCAGAAAGATCATCAAAGATATAAGCATGACTATTTTGTAAATAGCCAACAAAAATTCCTTTATCACTCTTAGAGTCAAATTTTTCCAAATGATCCATGTCATTTAACATATAACAAATACACCCAAAAACATAAAAGTAACGCAAGTTTGATTTCTTTCCATTTATAATCTCACAGGGTGTCATCTTTGTTCCTGGCCTTAAATAGACTCTATTAGCGATGTAATTAGCAATATTCAAGGCTTCTGCTCATAAACGTTTTGATAAATGTTTAGAACTAAGCATCACTCTAGCCATTTCTTGCAATGTCCTATTCTTCCGTTCTGCAAACCCATTCTGTTAATGAGTTTTGGGGGCAGAAAACTCATGGAAAATTCTCTTTTTCTCACAAAAAATTCTGAATGAACTATTTTCAAATTCTTTTCCATGGTTGGATCTAATTCGAAAAATAGGAGAATAGAATAAATTTCTAATTCTATAGTGCAAGATTTTAAACATGTCAAATGTTTGTGATTTTTCTTTCAAAACAAAATCCAAGAATATCTAGAAAAATCATCTACTATCACAAAGGAATACCTCATGCCTCCTAAACTATCTACTTTAATTGGACCGATTAAATCCATATGTGGCAATTGAAAACAGTGAGACGTACCTAAATGTTGTCTGTCGTGTTGGACAACATTATGAGAGACATGGGTTTTCTTACCTTTCAAACAATCTTCACAGATAGTTTTACCTTTATGACTAATTTTGGGTATGCCTCTAACAGCTTCATATGAGACTAGTTTTTCTAAATTGCGGTAGTTGACATGCCCCAACTTTTGATGCCATAATGTTGTGTCATCGACCTTAGCATTATTTCATGTTTCTTGTCTTACAACAAGATAGCAATTGTCACATGTTCTTGTACCTATCATGACACATATATTTGCTTCATTCGCAACTTTACAGGCATTCTTATTAAATTTTACCTAAAGATCGTCATCACACAGTTGACTAATACTAATCAAATTAGTCATTAAGCCCTCAACGTGTAAGATATTTCTTAAGGCTTGAAATTCAGGAACATCCAAGATCTCTTTTCCAATTATTTTGCTTTTACTGCCACCTCTATAAGTCACATTTTCCTCCATTGAATGACTCATAGTTCTTTAGAAAATCTTTTGTACCTGTCATGTGGCGAGAACATCCACTATCAAAGTACCAAGAAGTTGAAATGTTAGTTCTTAATGCAGTTATAGCAACATTACATATTACATCCTTTTTAGGAACCCAAACTCTCTTAAAACTTTTTTTACCTTTTGGCTCAGAAATGTTGCTTCGATTGTTATCTTGAATGTTGGACAACATTTTAGGCAATATTTTGCTCACAAAATCTTGAAGTTTGAAACAGTATGGTTTTAAGTGTCCAGGGGAATTGCAGTGATGACACACAAACTTCATATTCTTTGACATATATGAGAACCTATTATTCATCCCTTTTTCTTTTACAAAGCATATTTTCCCATTTTTATCAAAGAGATTAGAGCATATGGTTTCAAGAGAGTTTTCGTACCCAATTCCTGCATGTAAAGGTTTACTAATGTTGAGTATCTCATTTCATTTCAAAGTCCCCGTGTTGATCTTACGGAAGGTTGCTTCGGCTAAATCCAATTTTGTACGGATCTTACCAAATTTAATATCCTTTTTGATAAGTGCAACCTCAAGTCGGGTTATCGTGCCTTTTATTACTGAATTCTCATGAATTAAATATTTTACCTTTCGGTCAAGTTGCTTTGATTCTATGATTAAGGATTTACAAATACTTTATAATTTATTAATCATATCATCTTTGCATTCAACTTGATCCATACAATCAGCCTCTCTAACAGAAATAGAACCACTAAAGCAATTAACATCAGAATAGTTAAAGAATTCATACCTTTCGGATGTCGCTGAGGATGTTGATGTCGTTGCTGATGTTGGAGCAAATGTCGTGGCATCTGAGAAAAAATTGTATAAGACATATTCATTATTCAATAGAGACTGTTTGAAAACAGTAGCCAGCATTGCTTGTGTTTCAATTTCACGATCTCATTCCTCTTCTCCTTCATCCTCACTAAGAGAAACCCAAATGTTCTTACCAAATTTTCTGAGAGTGTTTGCACATTCAAGTTGTTTGGGATCAAATTGGTACTATCTGAGTTTGTTCTTCTTAGTTGTTTTCCTTTTTGTACATTTGGAAGGAATCTAGTGGGATTTTGATTGAAGACTTGGTTTTGGTACTCTTTAGATTTAGATTGATTTCTCTCATTGTTGAACTTCCTCACCATTGAATTGTATTTTTGAGTGAGTAAGGAAACATTTGCATCATCACCAATTTCTTCAAGATTCTCATCATCTTCTTTGATTTGACTCTCCGAGGATTGAAATTGAAGTGGCACATTCTTTCGTTTATACAATTCCTTTTGATTCCCAATGTTCATCTCATAAGTTTTGAGAATGCTCATCAAGGTATGAAGGTCCATTGTGGAAAGATTGTGAGCTTCTTCAATAGGACAAATCCTTAAATTGAACTTTTCAATAAGAGAACAGAAAGTCTTTTCAACAAGTTGAGTGTTGGTTAATGGTTCACCAAGCACTTGACATTCATTTGAGATGTCAATCAAATTTTCAAAATAAGATTTAATATTATCCACTTCTTCCATCCTTAAACGTTCATATTTACTCATGAGCATGTGTAGCTTTGTTCGACGAACACTTGAGCTACATTCACAATGAATTTGTAAAGTATCCCATGCATTGTTAGCCGTGGAAAAGTTTTGAATGAGTTTGAACATATACATATCAACCCATAAAAAAATTGCATGTAAGGTTTTTTTGTTAAAGCTAGCATTATTGGTTTCTTCTGTAGTCCATTCGGATTCAGTTTTAACAAGAATGTCATCTTTCTCATCCGGTGAAAACATTGGAAAAACATACCCATTGGTTATAACTATACATGCCCTAACACTAATTGATTTGATATGAGAACGTAGGAGAGTCTTCCAATAGACATAATTTGATCCATCTAAAATTCGAAGCCTACCAATAGTTTAATTTGCTGGATCTATAGCTTATGACAACAGGACCAAAAACTTATTGTGTTAAGTGTCGTCTCTGATACCACTTGAAGGGGGGATATGGAACAATAAAAACAAAATGAAATAAAATCAAATGCCAATTTTGTTTCCGAATGTCGGAAATTATGTCGTCCGACACTAGTAACAACACTTTAACAAAACAGAAAACTTTGAAGAATAAATGCAATGAAAATTTAAAGAACACAAAAGTTTTAAATTTTCATAAGTTATATATATAATATAACTTATGATGGTCAATGACCAAATGTATTGTATATATATTATATACAAAAATACAAATTCCTTTCTTTACAGATTTAAAAGATAAAATGGAAAGAAATTAAAAGTTGAAGCCGCAGATGACTTCTGCCTAAAAAATCTAACTAAGTAGACATAGACAACCTCTCATTACAATCGCTCCATACAAAACTAATCTAGAATATAAACAACAATTGTTATGTTGGACAAAATGTTGTCAACACACTCAGGCAACACTGGTGATCCAGATTTCTGAGATGAAATTTTGAGAGCTCTCTTGGTATTTTTACTTTCTGGTTCTGGATATTAATTCTCTGCAGTAGTCTCTCTATTTATAGTAGAAAGTCTTCCTTGAAAATCTCATCGGTCAGTTGTGGAAGTTGAGGAAAAGGTGGACTGCTGGTGGGATTGGTTGGAGAAGATCAGGGAGTAATAATCTCAACAGCTTTGCCTTGATCCTCACAACAAGCAACAACTTTTGACTTGGTCCTCACTTATGTTTTAGCATCTCCTTTTTACCTTGCCAAGTCGTTTTTACCTCATAGTAATATTTATACAAATATTACTGCATCGCGTGAAGTAAGGCAAAATTTGTTCAGAAAATGTTTGTCCGAATATTGTGCAACATTTGTCCCAACATACTTACACATTCATATCAATACTTGAGCAGATATGTTGGGTCAAATGTCACAACTCCAAATCCAACATTAAGAAGTCTCTTATTAATTTCAAGATATTTTCACATTGAGATAATTCAATTAATCTTATATAATTCAAAATGTAGAGAATATAAGAGAGAGATTGAAAGACAAGATTCAGTGATAGCTGATACCAATGAGTTTCTTGATTGGTTTCGTGCACGTGTACGTCTTTTATCAACAAGAGGAAGATGAATTTAATATTTTGTGTACTGATGACAGATAAAATGACTTTCAGGTGTCTCTACATAAGAATGATGTTGAACCATAAAGTATTAACTACAATCAGACAAGTACTCAAGCTCAAACAAGTGCGCATAATGAAGAAGATGACTTCATTAATGACAATCATATAGATGCATCCGAGGGTGAAGATAGCGAAGAAGAGTTACTTGATGATAATGATGGAGATGACAGTGATACATCCTTCTAATGAGGAGCGTGAACACATGAATGTAGAGGTGTACAAGAAGGATCCAAGAATATTTTGCTGCTTTCTTGACTGGAATGCAAAAGGTACTCCTAATATTTTTGTAGTTTTCTAAACAATTCTTCTTCCTCCCCATCTTCTTTTCATTTTCTTGAAATCTTGACAGTAAGTTGTTGGCTTGTTATGTGTTCATATCACAATCGGATTTTTCAACGGGGCCTATGAACTGTTTATTAAAATGCAAGCCTATTTTGTAAGAGCTTGAATTTATTTTCAGGACCTAGTTGGTAGATTTATGCATAAATTCTAGAATTGATGCTTGAGTCTAAAAGTATTAAGTATTCTCAAACGGCACTAGCACCACCAGCCAGTCAAGCATAGCCGTTGTTAATAATATAATTACCATGTAATAATATATTATAACTCTAAGATCAGTAAAAAATATAAGAACATTATTAATTGCCATTTTTTTAATTAGAGAATCAATTCATGTCAGAATCTACTGGTTTTGTTTGATTTCTTTCATTGCGTTTCGTAGTCTATATTTTGGGGTTTGACCTTTTGTGTTTGACAAAATTGAAAGGGTAAAACTAAAAAGAAGAGATAAAATAAATTGAATGTCAATTATGTTCTTGAATGTCGGCGACAATGTCGTCAGACACACGTGACAACACTTCGATAAAATAGAAAAACTTTAAGAGTAAAATGCAGCGGAAATAATAAAGAACACGAAGGTTTATATTTTCATAAATTATTTGACATAACTTATGATGGTCAATGACCAGAAGTATTGGATATATTTCATATACAAATAAACAAATTCATTTCTATACAATTTTACAAGATAAAACAAAAGGAATTAAAATGTGAAGTTGCAGATGACTTATGCCTGAAACATCTAACTAAGTAGACATAGACAACCTCTCATTACAATCGTTCCATACAAAATTAATCTAGAATCTAAACAGCAATTGTAATGTTGGACAGAATGTTGTCGACACACTCAGGCAATACTTGTGATCCAAATTTCTGAGATTAAATCCCGAGAGCTCTCTTGGTATTTTTGCAATCTGATTCTGGATGATCGATTAACTGTTGTGGCCTCTCTATTTATAGTAGCGAGTCTTCCTTGAAAGGCTCATCGATCTGTTGAGGAGGTTGAGGGAAATGTGGGCAGCTGGTGTGTTTGTTGGAGAAGATCATGGAGTCGAAATCTCAACAACTTTGACTTGTTCTTCACTCAACTTCTTCCCCAAGCTTTGACTCTTTCTCCCACATTTTACACAGCTCCTAATTAACACGCCTAAGGTGTTTTTACCTTACAGTAAAAATATTACTGCTTAACGTAAAGTAAGGCAAAACAGTTATATAAAAATATTGGTCTGAAAACATTTTATGGATTCAACAACAGTACTTCAAAGGATATGTTGGGTCAAATGTCATAACACCAAACCCAACATTAACAAAAATATAAATTTTTTGAGGAAAAAAGAATGAAACTTTATCAGTGATTTTTGTGGAAAAGATTTGATTATATACATATTTCGGAAAACAGAGATGTTCTTGCATGATGTATCTCCCAAGTCAGCAGGTAAATGAACATATCGTACCAACCCCTATAATTAGCATCATCAGTGCTGGAGATGGGGGCCTATTTTCCCAGGGAGGGGGGTTCATTACACATACTCAGCCCCGGTAGGTCTCGTGGGAGTACAAATGTAGAACATGCCCTAGCGCGTAAAGGACTCCCTAGCTTGGGTAGCAAGATGTTGTAGACATGCAACAAGCCTTCATACTTGGGGCCCTACTTGAGTCAAGCAGATATTGTATCTTCTGCAAATCTTGTCCATGAATATGGGCAATGGGAGCTTGAACCCGATGGTGACGGGATATGTGTATGGAAGAGACAATACTGTAGCGATCGGTGACACGGCCTCCCACCTCACATGAACATGTACCTTGCCTTCCTCTCATCCATAGTCTGCCAAGATTGTAGAGATATGCCCCGATCGTACCATAGAATGATAACTTGCCTACCAGATGTTTTTATCACCGATCTGCTTTATGGTTTTCTCCCAGGATAAAAAATTTGAGAACTCCAATAAATTGGTAATGATTCACACAACGTCACCTCCGAATTAGGATCGGGTTGACCCCCTTTCTCTTGGATGAAGATTCATCAGTAGAGGCTTTTTGTTTCCTAATCACTAACTCCATTTCCTCTTCCTCCACCTCTTCGGTTAAAGTCAGTGGAAGCCGCCTCTCATCAATGTCAGATTTGGTGGCAGTAGAATGTTGGATGTTTTGAGGGGGTTGGTCTTTGAAAGAAATAATTGCTTGATTATTTCATTAATGAATGAGTATATATACAATTTACAATTTTCATAATATGGAAAATTATATTCCTATTATACTCCTAAAACCTTATTCTATTTGTACAATAATTCCACAATTATGGTAAGTGTACAATGCTAGTTAAATACAAATTAAAGTTACCGAAATATGCTCCATAAACTGTGATATACACAGTTGTATATGTCGTTTATATCATGGGCAAATCTGCCCCGAATACTCGTGATATACCGTGATATACACTATTTTATATGCCGTGTATATCATGGTATATTCTTTCACACCCCGCAGTCATAGCGGGCGGTCTTCGTACGCTGAGACTGTCCCTAAAATCTTCAACAAGGACCGAGGGAAGACCCTTACTAAAGATGTCTGTAATTTGATATCTAGATGGGACATGGTAGACGCGTACTTGTCCACGAGCTACCTTTTCGCAAACAAAGTAAATATCCATATCGATGTGTTTAGTGTGCTGGTGTTGCACCGGATTACCAGAAAGGTAGACGGCACTAATATTATCACAATAAACGAAGATAGCCTTCTAAATGGGACAATGATGTTCTAAGAGAAGATTACGTAACCAACAGGATTCAGAGACCACATTGGCTACCCCACGATACTCGGCCTCTGCACTAGAGCGTGAAAACGTAGACTGTCGCTTCGCAGACCATGAGACCAAGTTATTACCAAGAAACATACAATAGCCAGACGTGGAGCGTCTGGTATCTGGACAGCCACCCCAATCAGCATATGTATATGAGACAAGTGATGACGTCGGCGAAGGATATAAATGTAAACCATAGTCAAGTGTCCCCTGGATGTATCGAATAATGAGTTTGAGCACATTTATGTGCTCAACCCTGGGATCATGCATAAATAAACACACGTATTGTACATCATACATAATATCTGGTATCGTGAAAGTAAGATACTGAAGAGCCCCTGTAAGACTGCGATAGTGGGTCGGTTCCTCATAAGGTGAACCAGCCGCAACACCCAGCTTGGGTTTAGTATCAACTGGAGTGGAAGTAAACTTGCACGAGGACATACCAGCTTGCTCAATAATCTCAGCGGCATACTTACTTTGTGATAAGAATAACCCACATGTATGACGAGTAACAGCAATCTCCAAAAAATAACTCAAGGGTCCAAGTCTTTCATAGCTAACTCAGAACTGAGCATTGTTATGATCGACTTGCGCAAAGCATCAGAATAGGCAGTCAAGATAATATCATCCACATATAATAGAATATAAGCCAGGGAAGTACCAAGACGATATATGAACAATGAATTATCAGACCTGTTGTGAGAAAACCCAATAGATGAAACATAGTCTGCAAATCTCTTATACCACGCCTGAGGGCCTGATTAAGCTCATACAAGGACTTTTTCAACAAACAGACATGACGAAGATATTTGGGGTCTCAAAAACCCAAGGGCTGATGCATGTAAACGATCTCCTTAAGATCACCATGTAAGAAAGCATTCCTCACATCTAACTAATGAATGGGCCAAGCTTTCAAAAGAGCCAGACTGAGAATACTGCGAATGGTAGCCGGTTTGACCACTTGACTAAATGTCTCACCACAATCCACTTAAACTTGCTGAGTCTTATCATCACCTACAAGACGAGCCTTATGCCTCGCAAAAGAACCATCAGAATTATCTTTATGAGTAAAAATCAACATAGACCGAATAATATTTACACCAGAAGGATGGGGCACCAACTCCCACGTCTTATTTTCAATAAGAGCATCATATTCGTCGTTCATAGTCAATTTCCAATTCAGGTCATTTAATGCGGGCACTGGGTTACGGGGTAGGCGGGATTTAAGACCATTGGAATTTAGATTAAAATGTGTTTTCGGTTTAAAAATACCCCGTTGACTACGAGTGACCGGTCTATGACTCGAGGGAGAATTGGGTGGATTTTGACACAAAATCTGAGGGGTGATGGACTGGCCAGCAGGTAGTGGGCCTGCTGGCCCAATAAGAGAAGCTGGACCAAAATCTAGAACAGAAGCAGGCGAAGAACTGGGCTGGATATTCGGCCCAGTCGCTGCACCTTTTTGTGATGGGAGGGGCTTGGGTGGTGGTAGGCCAGCAGACAGTGGGCTTGTTGGCGGTCCGAGTGAACTGGTTTAGCCTAATAAGTGACGCAGAGTGTATGGTGGGACGACATCATCTAAAAAATTAAACGAACTAGGCACGGGACTACTCATTTGGGCAAACGGAAATTGGGTTTCATAAAAAATAACATGACGACTAATGATGATTTTTTATTAGACGATAAATCAAAACATTTGTACCCAGATGATTAGATGGATAACTCAAAAACACACAAGTGGTAGAACGGGCTTGAAGTTTGTTAATAGTAGTTGACAGAAATAGCGGATAACACAAACACCCAAAGATCCTAAGATGTGGATACGAAAGATCCTTATTATAGAGGGTTCTAAGAGGAAATGAATATACCAACCCTTTGGTAGGAAGTATGTTAAGAAGATAGGTAGCCATTTGTAGAGCATGATGCCAAAAGGAAGGGGGTACGGAAGCATGGACCAATAAAGTTCGTACAATATTATTAATGGTACGGATTTTTCGTTCGGCTTTCCCATTTTTTGAAGACGTATGAGGATAAGAGAAACGAAAAACTATGCCATTATTTGCACAAAATTCCCGAAATAACCCATTATCATATTCTTTGTCATTATCACATTGAATATTTTTTATTTCTCTTTCGAATTGGGTACGGATGAATTCTCGAAATTTTAAGAGTATGGAAAAAACTTGAGATTTTTTCGCTAACGGAAAAGTCCACAAAAATTAGGATAATCATCCAAATATAGAACATAATAACGATGGCCCACAGAACTTAAAACGGGAGATGTCCATAAATCGCTATGAATAATATCAAATGACATTAAAGTATGAGAAGTAGAGGCTACAATTGACAATCTAACATGTTTTCCTAAAGGACATGAACGACAACTTGGAGTACTATGCGTACCCTTATAAGAAATAAAATTGTTTTTATGTAACGATGAAACAATGGACGACCTAGGGTGACCCAAACGTGCATGCCACAAGGAAGAAGCTATAGCTTCAAAAGTAGATGGCAAGGCTTGACTCGAGAGACTAGAGGCTGGCGTGATAGCATAAAGATCTCCCCTACTATTACATCTCATGAGAGGTATCCCCGTCTTGAAATCCTTCACAGAAAACCCAAAAGGATCAAAATTAACCGAAACCCAATTGTCAGTTGTGAAGTTACGGACATACACTAAATTTTTAATTAAGCTAGGGGCATGAGGCCATTTTTTAAAATAAGAGGTGGATGGGGGGGAGACAAAGTTTTATGACCGTAACCACGACTCGGAATTGAGTTGCCATTACTAACAATTATGCCATGATTTTTTCTAAAATTGAAATAAGACGAGAGAGTACCTTGGTCGAACTTCATGTGAGAAGTGGTGCCGGTGTCCAAGTACCAATTCGCGTAAGGAGGATTTAATCCAAGAGTATGCATTGCGGCATCAATACGTCAGAGTCTGTGTGGAGCCTACTGCTTAGAATGCCTACGGAGGTCGTGGCCCAAGCACACCGACCTGCTGCCCCAGCCCAGATGAGAACCTGCCACCTGAAGTTGGACCCGAGAAATTGGGACTAACCTGTTGCTGGAATTGGGCTCAGTTACTCGGGTAAGGGCTGCCAGAAAAATACCCATTGTTGGGCCACGGCTCACTGCACCAGTTCCACTGCTATGCGGCCCACTGTTGAGACCAATTAGGTTGTTGTCCACTTCCCCGAGTCCCACCGCCGGTGCCACCACTATTTTGGCCACAGCCATTGTTGCCACCGTGATTTTTGCCATTATTTTTACGGTTTTGACCCTTCTTGCCGCCACCGGTGTTGTGGTTTTGGCCCGAATTTTCAACCAAATTATGGGTGTTATCGGATGAGGTCATCATTTCCACAGAACTTGCGCCAGTAGCCGCCTTTTTTTCCAAGTCGGCTTCTTCCAAAGTGAGCATCGAACAGGCTTGATAAAAAGAGGGAAATAGATTACTTTGTCGGAGTAGAGTCCCAACTCCATTATAGGCCTTAGATAGGCCTGCAACCATTTGTCGAACAAGACTATTATTGGTAACAGGCGCCCCAACGTTACGAAGTTGGTCCGCCAATTCCTTGAGCCATTTACAATAAGCTGAAACATTCGGGAAATCTTTAATGCTAACTTGCGAAAATTTTTGCTCAAGTGTGACAACTCGGGAATGTTGGTTATCTTGGAATATATCACGCAATCTATTCTAGGTAGCCATAGCCGTAGTGTCTGGTTCAATGATCGTCTGTAAAAGGTCGGTAAAAATAGTGGAATAAATCCACTGAAGGACGGTAGCATCAAGAGTAATCCATAACTGAGGATCCTCTGCGGAAGTAGGGGTAGCGGGAGGAATTATGTGATGAAGGAATTGATGTGGGATTGCGTGAATTTTGAACAACTCCGCCCACGTCGCATACTGGACATTTTCCATCTCAAGAACAATAGGGATGTGGTTCTTGATATTGGAAACAGTAAGGGCATGATGAAATATGTTCTTAGACATAACGAAAGAACAAAGGGTGAATGGGTGATTAATTTGGGAAGAGAATAGAGAAGAAGGTCACGGAAACCGAGGTAGGGGATCGGAAACCGAGAGCAGCGGAAAAAATGGGAGAGGTATGAAAAACCTAGACTTCAGATACCATGAAAGAAATAATCCCTTGATTATTTTCATTAATGAATGCTAATTAAATACAAACTAAACTACCAAAATATGCTCCATAAACTGTGATATACATAGTTGTAGATGTCGTGTATATCACGCCAAATCTGTCTCGAATACTCGTGATATACCTTGATATACACTGTTGTATAAGCTGTGTATATCACGGTATGTTCTGTATGTGAAAATCATAATAAAACCGATAAAGATTCAGAAATGAGAAGTTGAAGAGAAGCATGAACATCTTGATCAAAGTAAACTCACTCTAGTAGAAGGAAAAACCTAATGAGAAATCTAATACTCCCTCCGTTTCAATTTATGTGAACCTTTTTGGAGTACGATGGTCAAACTTTATAACTTTGACCTTAAATTTTAACATAAATTTTTCAAGTTTGTAAAAATAAAATTTATATATTTAGAAACTACATTAAAAGTAGTATAAGTCATGATAATTTATAATTCAAATAATTTAGAAAAAATGTAAGAAAAACATGGTCAAAGAACCACCTCGTAGACTCCCCAAATAATAAAGGGTTCACATAAATTGAAATAGAGAGAATATTTATTGGCAAAGAGTAATAATTGTCTCAAAAACTAGTGATGGTATCACCTTCAATTGGTACTCCCCATGTATCATGAATGCGAAGTCCGAACTAATAGATATTTCCCAAAAATTCTTTTATTAATTGTATATCTCTTAATTTAGGTAGAATTGTATTCCTATTGTAATTAGGTCTCCTATTTTAGGTAGAATTATATTTCCTATTGTAATTAGGTTGATTAGTTACCTAGTTTAGATACTTTTGTACTACTATATATATTGTACATTATTGATTAATACAATCAAGGAACATATTCCTTTATGGTATCAGTAGCCTAACAATACCTCCACCACTGCATACCGTAGCTCTCGGCTGCCACCCCCACAGAACCCTAGTGTTTTTTCCATCCATTCTCTCTCCCTTATCCTTCTAAATTTCATATTTCATAGCTGACAAAACCAAATTCCATCATACTCTTGCAGTAAACAATATCAAAAACTTCATCCCTATCACCCTTGAGATGCAAAAGGATAAATATTCCTCGTAGGCGGAGCTTTTTAAGATCCATTATCGTGTTGACGAAGTTATCGACCACATCATCCCTCCTACAGCGAAGTCCA
This sequence comes from Anisodus tanguticus, assembly GCA_034509755.1. NCBI lineage: Eukaryota > Viridiplantae > Streptophyta > Magnoliopsida > Solanales > Solanaceae > Anisodus > Anisodus tanguticus. The sequence continues at coordinate 10,030,623 of CM067543.1, read as the reverse complement.
CAGACCTACCCTCAGCTTCGACTTCTGATAATGCACTCTGGTCTCGTTTGGACGCAACCATCCTCCAGTGGATTTGTTGCACACCATCATTGAGACCGATGTCACTGCTCGACAAACGTGGGAACGTTTGGAAAGTATTTTCCACGACAATAAAAATCAACGAGCATTATACCTTGAAAATCAGTTTAAGAATGTTCATCAGGATGATTTCCCAAACGTGTATGCATATTGTCAAGAACTCAAGATGCTTGCCGACCAACTCTCCAATGTCGGCGCACCAGTCACTAATTAGTGAATGGTCATGCAACTTATTGCAGGCTTGAACGAATCCTATGATGGCGTTGCCACTATCGTTCAGTAATGCACGCTGTTACCTCCATTTTATGAGGCTCGTTCAAAGCTTATTCTTGAGGAAATGCAGAAAATCAAGCGCAACCACTCATGCCAGCATTACTAACGCCGCCCTTACCACTACCGTCGGGCCCTCCGTCGACGGTCGAGCCTCTAACTCCGATAGCCAGCACCGCCGACCTGAGGACCCACAGCAGTCCGAATTGACCCGCAACAACCGCCGAGAAAGGCAGTCTGGCAAGTGTCGTGACGGATGAAATTCTGGCAATAACGGCGACGGAAAGGGGCAGTTCCCGCTGGCAGGAAATAGTTAGCACCGACTGCAGTAGTGGGCACCAGCCTCTGCCATGGGATGCCTACCCGGCATGGGCCGCATAGGTGCCACAATCATGGGCCTCTCCTCAATTCCCCTATCCGACATCCTCATCGAATCCACCTCCGACCTGATAGGCCCAACTTGGCATACTCGGCGCACGTCCATAACATGCCTACACAACATGGGCCCCCCACCCTCAACTTATGCACCGACTGACATTGAGGCAACTATGAACACAATGTCACTTAATGCTCCAGATGAAAATTGGTATATGGACACAGACGCCACATCTCACATGACGGGCATCACAAAGTATTCTCTCGTCTAATTCCAATTTCAGTAATTTAAATCGGAATATTATTATTGGTAGTGGACAAGGCATTCCTATTCACAGTTTTGGTCATTCATTCTTATCCCCACCACATCCTCCACTAATCTTAAAAAATGTCCTCCATGCCCCTAAATTCATTAAGAATCTAATCTATGTGCGACGTTTCACAAATAATAATAATGTTTCCCTTGACTTTGATCCTTTTGGTTTTTCTGTAAAGGATTTTACGACAGGGATACAAATAATGAGATGTGACAGCACCGGAGATCTCTACCCTATTTCAAATGTCGTCAACAATCCAGCCTCAGTTCCGTCAATCTTTGCTGCTCTTTCATCTTCCTTATTTCATTCTAGATTAGGACATCTGAAAGATTCTATTTTACTCTCCCGTAGCAAAAAATTTTTTATTAATTGCAACCGTATCTCTAGGACTCATATATGTGAATCCTTCATTTTTGAAAAACATGTTAAATGTAACACCCCGTACTTTCGGTCGATAGTTTGAACAGCTAGATGTATGCAAGTAGACCCGAGCCTTGGATAATTTTTGGTCATATTCACGTATGCAAACAAAGAGATTAGTATATAAAAGGATGCGGTTCCGAAATAATCTAAGATTTTAAGTGTGACGACGATGATCGGAAATATTGTTCTCGTGTGAGCCAGCAGAGGCTATAGACTAGTGTTACATTACATGAATATGATAATGAGTATATGAAGTGTGTTAAAAGTGATTATTAATTAAGGGAATTGAGATCAAGATCTTTATTAAGATTGTGGGTTAAATATTATGGAAACAAATTACCTGTGAGTTATTGACATGTAGAAGCAAGTTTGTATACCTGTACATGCATAAGAATTGAAAATGGGAACTAGAGCATATTGTTTTGTTAAAAGAAATAAATGGTGAGCCATCCACATGGTCTTCATTGACCATTTCGTTACTATAGATATAATAAAGGCAAACTATTGCCTTGGAAAGATAAGAATATTGCATGTGGAAGCAAAGATGACTATTAATCATTATGCATAAATGCTTCCACGTTTTGGCCTTGTCACTATGTAAATTCTTATATTTAAATGTGTCCAAATTGAGAGACTAATTATTGGTAATTATAGAAAACTCACAATCCTTTATAGTGAAAATTTTCAAGCAATCTATACCTTCTCATGATTGTCCTTTAAAGCTCTCCACCAAGAACCAATTTAATGTTATCCAAGATTACTTGTAAAGGAGGTTGATTTACTCATTATTATTTAAGGCTCAATTCAAGGTATGTTAATACAAATTATTTATTCTTTTGCCATGTTCTAAGTACGAAACGTAAACGTAATACTGTCTCATAAATGATTCTACTCTTAGTAGTTAAGAATGTTCATGTTATTCATTCTTGTTGTAAAAGCATGCCTAAATATGTTTCTAAATCCTTATTGAGGTATATGACAAAGATGTTAGTATTCATAATTTAAATCGGAGGTGAAGCGATATTACATCACTCCGACAAGCTTATAGTGTCTAATTATCATATCATTCATGCATTATATTCATGTACATACCTTGACCTCAAATGAGTTATATACTCTAATATATGTATGCATTATATATGTATGGAGATGGGAAAAGGGAAGACATTAGATACGCAGACCACCTGCAGCTGGTATAGATATACACGATGATGATTATGCCCACAGAGACCAATATGATATGATGGGATGCACACAGGGGCTTGATGGCGTTATATACCCATATGTATATGTATGACCGCATTGTGCATGGCATTTAGGCATATTATGGCCATCAGAGGCATTCTGCACAGACATGGTATTTAGGCATATTATGGCCCTCAGAGGCATTCTGCACAGACATGGTACTTAGGCATATTATAGCCCTCAGAGGCATTCTCTACTGGTTGGTTATTTCTTGTCTCAGGTTACTTTTAGGTCTCTATTATGCTATTTTCATGCGTGGCATACTCGGTACATTATTCGTACTAACGTCCCTTTTGTCGGGGGATGCTGCGTTTAATGCCCGCAACTCTAGTTCGATAGGGCGATGGTTTGCTCCGGTAGGTTACCAGTTCAGCTGATATTGGAGCACTCCATTTGTTCCGGGGTTGCGGTCTAGTCTTGGTACGATATTGTTTTTGCAAGTGCATATGGTTATGGCGGGGCCCTGTCCCGACCTTGTGATATCACGTACTCTTTAGAGGCTTGCAGACAGTTGTCCTGTGTATAATAATCGTGTATGGCCTTCTCGGCTTTGGTATGTATATGTATATAGGTTGGGTCCTTCTGGTGGTAGGATTTTACATAGCTCCTTTCCAGTTTACTATTTTCATATGTCTGCAGGGTATCTCGTGGCGGCCTCGTAGGCCATGTGAAATTACAGATATATGCTAAATATATGATTAGTGATAATCGGCAAGTAAGGTCCGAGTGCTCGTCAGGACCCTCCGGTTTGGGTCTTGACAAACTTGATATCATAGTAGTTTTGTCCTAGGGATGTCTACAAGTCGTGTCTGGTAGATTCTTATTTATTGGTGTGTAGCGCGCCACACTTATAAGTAGGAGGCTATAGGGCATTTAGGATGGTCTCCTTCTTTCATAACCTAGATCATTCGGTAGAGCCGAGTCGTAAGAACATTTATTCCTAATCTTATTTTCTCATTTGAAATTACAGCGATGTCTACGACGAGAAAGACCCCGGTTAGTAAGAGTGCGGGTATTGTTGTGAGGGAATATATTAGATAGGTACCACCCGCTGGCACGGGTCATAGGATAATGGAGGTAGAAAAAAGAGACGTAAGTTACACTATTAAGTCAGACCTGTCGGAGATCATGGTTTCTATTGTCATCCGAGGATCCATATGAGTCACCCTCTCGAACACTCTCGGTTCTGCCAACGGAAGATTGGGTGAGGGGAGTTTCGACCTTATCGAGGCCCTTAGTTTCAATATCAGCCCCCATTGATGATGGTGTAAGTGGGGCAGCACAGGGATTGGCACAGCCGGGTTCCCCTCAGGCGCAACACCATGTCAAGGTATTTATTTCATTTACTGACACTGACTCTTCTGAGGTTCCTGATAGTCCTTAATCTTGGGAGTCCATCAATCGAGGGTCGCCAATTTGTATCATGAGATACGGGAAGGAGGAAGATGGGTATGCAAGCCAAGAGGATGCGAGTGGTTAGTAAGGATAGGAGGGTTCCACTTCAAAGTGTGTCTGATTGAGGCTCATTTATAGGACCGAGACAGGACAGTGCAGGTACACTAACAGGATCACAACATTGTCCTAGCGCCTATCCTAATAGCCCAAAAGGTTCTTATATTAGTTACCTTTAAGCAAATCATGTATTGTGCTTAACCGATATATGGTTATATGTTTGGGTTAATCGAAGAAGTATTTGGATTTTGTATGTGGGTTGATAAGATTATTGTACAGTTTAGTGTTGTGAAGATATGTGTATGATTTGTTTCAAATTGCTTGTGTATGCATGAATAATATGCATATAGGCTAAGATGGTTGAAGAACTTAACTAGATTATGACTTTGGTGTAGTTTCAACTATTTGTTTGACTGGTCCATTTTTTCCACATGCTTGATCATTGTTGTCCGGTTGATGATTAGGAGAGGATTAATATGAGTATGAAATAACTAGTTTGTTTGTAAAGCCAAATCTATTTTGGAAATTCTAATTTGGCTAAAGGATGTGTGTTAAAATCCAGTTTTCTTACCTAAACTTCTTTAGTGCAGTTGGGTTTCATGTGAGTAAGTTGCTTGTCAAAAGGGTAGAAAAAGTTCAGAGAATTATGTGTGGTCACTGTTTTGTTAGTAAGAGATGATTCGAATATGCTCTCTTTTGGTATTCTTAAAATGAGGTAGAACAATAGTTCAAAGATTGATAATGATTTTCCTTTTCTTTAAGATTCAGTTGCAAATCTAAAATTCTACTTAAATTGATGCTTGTTTATGTGCTTAAAGCAAATATGTCCTCCTAAGCAATTAGTAGTAATTTTTGCAGCAAACTTATGAATTCTGAGATAGTTACTTAGCTTCAGGATAATGCTAACTCTTAGAATGATTTGATATTTTTTTAGAATGATTGAAGTTGTCTTAGTTTAAGCACCGTCCTGTTTGAGAGTTTTTGTCCAATTTCTTTATTGGTATTTACTTACCGTTTTGTTATGTTTAGAACATTTTCAGCATCTTTAAAACTATCCCTTTGATATGATTTGCTTACTTGCATCTTCACTGCCTTTGTTGTTATCTTACTAGTTGAAACCCAAAGCTTTCCTTGAAACGATTCTAGTAAGCTTTGTAGGGCAAGAAATACCCACCACATTCGGATATAGTATATGTGTATATGCATGTCCCTTTTGAGCATCCAAATGACGGTAAAGTTGTCATCCAACGAGATGTGCATTTCGACGGGAAGCTAAGTCATAGCGAAAAAGGAAATAGGATGAAACAAATCAATGTAAGGGGGGCAACTGTCTAAGGAGCTAAGGTGGTGATTACACTCACCAAATGAGGGGGGAACGACGCAATGATATCCAGCAAACTGGACCTTCCAACAATCAATCGATAAAAGGATTATAAAAAGTTGACACAAAAGGCCTTAAAGTTCCAGTGGTCCGATGCCTGTGAGCAAAGTTTTCAAGAGTTAAAGGACAAACTAACATCGGCACCAGCCCTTACTCTCCCAGAGGGTCCATAAGGATACGTGGTGTATTGTGATGCCTCGAAAGCAAGTTTAGGATGTGTGCTAATGCAACATGGTAAAGTGATTGCCTATGCCTCAAAGCAATTGAGGAAACATAAGAAAAACTATCTGACGCATGATTTGGAGTTGGCCGCGGTAGTCTATGCACATGTAGACATTTTCACGGATCATAAAAGTTTGCAATTCATATTTAAACAGAAAGAGTTGAACTTGAGACAAAAAAGGTGGCTTAAATTATTGAAGGATTATGATGTGGACGTGTTATACCATCCCGGTAAAGCTAATGTTGTAGCAGACACGCTCAGTCGTAAGTCGATGGTCAACTCGATGCTGGTGCAGGTCGAGAGGAATGAGTTAGTAAGAGAGCTCCATCAGTTAGGTAGTTTGGGAGTCCGACTAATGGATTCGAATGATGGTGGTTTTGTGAGTTAGAATATGTTAGAGTCGTCCTTCATATCAGAAGTTAAGAAATGTTAGTGGGAAGACCCCAGTTTGGAAAAAAAATCAGAGATGGCATTCAACAAAATAAGACCACAGCCTTCGCGATTGACGGAAACGGGGTTGTCAAGCACCAGGGCCGTTTATGTGTTCCAAATGTAGCGAGATTAAAAGACAAAATTATGACGGAGGTCCATTGCTCACGATATTCTATTCACCCTGGATCTACTAAACTGTATCATGATCTCAAGGGTATTTATTGGTGGAACGACATGAAGAGGAGCATTGTGGAATTTGTAGCTCAGTGTCCTGATTGCCAGCAAGTAAAAATAGAGCACCAAAAGCCGGCGGAAAACATTGAGATTCCGATGTAGAAATGGGAAATGATTAATATGGATATCGTTACGGGTTTACCTCGCTCTTATCGTAAGTTTGATTCTATTTAGGTAATTGTTGATAGACTGACCAAATCAGCTCATTTCCTGGTGATCAAAACTACCTATACAGTTGAGGACTACATGAAGTCGTACATTAAGGAGATTGTTCACTTTCATGGTGTGCCTATTTCTATTATATCTGACTGAGGTGCACAGTTCACAACTAACTTCTAGAAATTATTTCAAAAAGGTTTAGGCACCCAAGTGAATCTTAGCACAGCTTTCCACTCTTAGACAGATGAGCAAGCTGAGCATACTATTCAAACGCTCGATGACATGCTACGAGCTTGTATATTATACTTTAAGGAAAGTTGGGATGAAAATTTACCCCTTATTGAATTGGCGTACAATAACAGTTATCATGCTAGCATTAGAATGGCTTCATGCAAGGCTTTATATGGGCGGAAATGTAGATCTCCTATCGGATGGTTCGAAGTAAGCAAATCAGAATTACCTGGGCCTGACTCAGTACACCAAGCCATAGAGAAGGTGAAGCTTGTCCAAGAACGGTTGTTAACCGCTCAGAGTCGTATTCAGAAGTGCAATATCGAGACTTAGAATTCCAAGTAGATGATTGGGTCTTCTCGAAGATTTCACCTATGAAGGGTGTAATGAGGTGTGGGAAAAAGGGAAAGCTTAGCCCAAGGTATATTGGCCCATATCGCATAATTCGACGAATCGGCCAAGTAGCTTACGAATTGAACTTGCCTTCGGAGTTAGGGTTTGATCATCCTGTTTTCCATGTTTCTATGTTAAGAGCGTGTGTGGGGTATCCTTCCCGAATTGTACCAACTGACGATGTGAAGGTTACGAAGGATCTATCATATGAAGAGTTTCATCTTGCTATCTTAGATCGACAAGTTTGCAAGTGGAGGACTAAAGAAGTAGCCTCCGTGAAAGTTCTATGGTAGAATAAAAATGTAGAAGAAGTGACATGGGAGGCGGAAGAGGAGATGAAACATAAATATCCATACTTATTACAGCCCAGCATCGCGGTTCCGAGACAAACATAAGGTGAGTTCTATTTCAGATTATTATAATTAATTCTTGATGACCATGTGAGGTTTGATATAATGATGTATGTCATATTACATGGGCCTGTGAAATGGTGGTTGTGTTTTTTGGCTACGTGACAGGGATTCGGATAGTCTTATTTGTTAAGGAGTAGAATCCTTAGATATGTCACCCCAACATTCGAGGACGAATGTTTCTAAGGGGGGAAGATGTAACACCTCATACTTTCGGATGATAGTTTGAACAGCTAGATGTATGCAAGTAGACCCGAGTCTTGGAAAATATTTGGTCATATTCATGTATGCAAATAAAGAGCTTAGTATATAAAAGGATGCGGTTCTGAAATAATCTAAGATTTTAAGTATGACGACGATGATCGGAAATATTGTTCTCGTGTGAGCCAGCAGAGGCTATAGACTAGTGTTATATTACATGAATATGATAATGAGTATATGAAGTGTGTTAAAAGTCATTATTAGTTAAGGGAATTGAGATCAAGATCTTTATTAAGATTGTGGGTTGAATATTATGGAAACAAATTACGTGTGAGTTATTGACATGTAGAAGCAAGTTGGTATACATGTACATGCATAAAAATTGAAAAGGGGAACTAGAGCATATATTTTTTGTTAAATGAGATAAATGGTGGGCCATCCAACATGGTCTTCATTGACCATTTCGTTACTATAGATATAATAAAGGCAAACTATTGCCTCGGAAAGATAAGAATATTGCATGTGGAAGCAAAGATGACTATTAATCACTATGCATAAATGCTTCCATTTTTTGGCCTTGTCACTATGTAAATTCTTATCCTTAAATGTGTCCAAATTGAGAGAGTAATTGTTGGTAATTATAGAAAACTCACAATCCTTTATAGTGAAAATTTTCAAAAAATCTATAACTTCTCACGATTGTCCTTTAAAGCTCTCCACCAAGAACCAATTTAATGTTATCCAATATTACTTGTAAAGGAGGTTGATTTACTCATTATTGTTTAAGGCTCAATTCAAGGTATGTTAAGACAGATCATTTCTTCTTTTGGCATGTTCTAAGTACGAAACGTAAACGTAATATTGTCTCATAAATGATTCTACTCTTAGTAGTTAAGAATGTTCATGTTATTCATTCTTGTTGTCAAAGTATGTCTAAATATGTTCCTAAATCCTTATTGAGGTATATGAGAAAGATGTTAGTATTCATAATGTAAATCGGAGGTGAAGCAATATTACATCACTCCGACAAACTTATAGTGTCTAATTATCATATTATTCATGCATTATATTCATTACATACCTTGACCTCAAAGGAGTTATATACTCTACTATATGTATTATTTATGTATGGAGATGGGAAAAGGGAAGGCATTATATACGCACACTACCTGCAACTGGTACAAATATACACGATGATGATTATGCTCACAGAGGCCAATATGATATGATGGGATGCCCACAGAGGCCAATATGATATGATGGGATGCCCATAGAGGCTTGATGTCGTTATATACGCATATGTATATGTATGACCGCATTGTGCATGGCATTTAGGCATATTATGGCCCTTAGAGGCATTCTGCACAGACACGGTATTTAGGCATATTATGGCCCTCAGAGGCATTCTGCACAGACATGGTACTTAGGCATATTATGGCCCTCAGAGACATTCTCTACTGGTTGGTTGTTTCTTGTATCAGATTACTTTCAGGTCTCTATCATGCTATTTTTCATATCTGACATACTCGTTACATTATTCGTACTGACGTCCCTTTTCTCGGGGGACGTTGCGTTTCATGCCAGCAGGTCCAGGTAGATACGGCGACGGTCCGCACCAGTAGGTTGCCAGTTCAGCTGATATTGGAGCACTCCATTTGTTCCAGGATTGCGGTCTAGCCTTGGTATGATATTGTTTTTGCATGTGGTTATGGGTATGGCGGGGCCCTGTCCTGACCTTGTGATATCACGTACTCTTTAGAGGCTTACAGACAGTTGTCCTGTGTATAGTAATCGTGTATGGCCTTGTCGGCCTTGGTATGTGTATGTATATAGGTTGGGTCCTTCTAGTGGTAGAATTTTACATAACTCATTTCCAGTTTACTATTTTCATATGTCAGCAGGGTATCTCGTGGCGGCCTCGTGGGCCATGCAAATTTACGGATATATGCTAAATATATGATAAGTGGTACTCGACAAGTATGGTCCGGGTGCTCGTCATGACCCTCTGGTTTGGGTCGTGACATTAAATTACCATTTTCTACATCCACAAATTATACTTTACTACCTTTCGATATCATACATAGTGATTTGTGGACGTCTCCTATTTTAAGTACAAATGGACATCGATATTATGTGTTGTTTTTGAATGATTATTCCATCTTTTATGGACTTTTCCAATTGGCAATAAATCTCAGGTCTCCCATTTTTTCCTCATTTAGTGTTTTCGTAAAAACACAATTTGAGAAGAGCATTAAATATTTTCAATGTGACAATGGCAGAAAATTCAATAATAATCAACTCAAGCAGTTTTGCTCCAAAAATGGTCTTACCTTTTGTTTTTCCTACTGTCACTTCTTCTCACAAAATGGTAAAGCCGAACGGAAAATCTGGACCATAAATAATCTAATTCGTGTCCTACTTGCTCATGCCTCAATTCCCCCTCAATTCTGGAATTACGCACTCTCCATGGCCACCTATCTCCTAAACATAATCCCAAATAATTCTTTAGCTCAACGGTCGCCCACTCAAGTTTTGTTTCATAGGAACCCCTCCTACCAACACTTGTGTATCTTTGGATGTCTCTATTATCCTCTCCATCTGACCACTCACAAACTCCAACCCCGGTCTTCCCCGTATGTCTTTATGGGTTACCTCGCCAATCAACGTGGTTACTCATGCTATGACTTGTAGAGCTGTAAAATTATTATTTCACGTCATGTCCTATTTTATGAGTCTCAATTCCCCTTGGCCTCTCTAAACTCGCCACCTCGGCATTCCTACGACTTCCTAGATGATAGACTAAACCCTTTTATAATTCATCATTTACATAGTCTGTCATCCCATACCCCGGCTCCCGCCCCCAACTCGGATAGTCCGGAACACACTGCCTACCCGGTTCTAACGATGGTGGCCCAAAATAGCCAGCCTCAGGGTGAATCCACAGCAACCTCTCTGCAAACCGGGCATCGGCCAGTCGGTCTTGCCACCCCTGCCCTTTCTCCTCTTCCCGACAGTCTCGCGGCATACCTCTCTCCCATCCTACATCCTGAGACACGCTCTCAGACCATAGAAACCCGTGCCATGCACGGAATTCATAAACCTAAACTACTGTTTAACCTATCTGTTTCAGTTGTCCCTTTCCCTGTCCCTCGAAATCTGAAGGATGCCTTGTCCGACCCTAATTGGAAAGCCACAATGATTGACGACTATAATGCTTTTATTGATAATAAGACGTGGGACCTAGTACCCCGTCCACCTGATGCTAATATTATTCGTTCTATGTGGATTATTAGACATAAAAAGAAATCTGATGGTTCTTTTGAGAGGTACAAAGCTCATCTTGTAGATGATGCAGGTCTCAACAGGTGGGAGTGGACTGTGATGAAACGTTCAGCCCGATCGTAAAGCCCGCAACCATCCGAACCGTCCTCAATATTACTCTATCTAAGTCTTGGCCCATTCATCAGCTTGATGTCAAGAATGCCTTCTTATATGAGGATCTTCATGAAACGGTACATATGCATCAGCCTATGGGTTTCAGGGATCCTATTCATCCAGATTATGTATGTCTATAGAGGAAATCACTCTATGGACTGAAATATGCTCCTCGAGCATGGTACCAGCGGTTCACCGATTATGTCTCCTTTATCGGTTTTTCACACAGCATATCCGATCATTCTATGTTCATCTACAACAAAGGTACAAACATGGCTTACCTATTATTATATGTTGATGACATCATCCTCACCACATCATCTGATGCTCTCCGCCGGTCCATTATATCTCCCATTTCCTCTGAGTTTGCTATGAAGGATCTGAGTCCCCTGAGTTATTTCTTAGGCATCTCTGTCACTCGACATTTTGGTGGCCTATTTCTGTTTCAAAAGAAATATGCCGAAGAGATCCTTGACCGTGCAGACATGACATCTTGCAAACCATTCCACACGCCAGTAGACACCAATTCTAAGCTCATCACTGATTCTGACCTCCCATATTCATACCTAACTCACTATCGTAGCCTGGCTGGTGCCCTGCGGTAGCTCACATTCATGAGATCTGACATATCCTATGTCGTTCAACAAATCTGCCTACACATGCATAATTCGACAGAAGCACACATGCATGCCCTCAAACGTATTTTACGATACGTCCAAGGTACACTTCACTTAAGATTACATCTATACAGGTCCTCGCTCACTGGTCTCACTGCTTATTCTGATGCTGACTGGGGTGGATGTCCTGACACCTTACGCTCTATTTCTGGTTACTGCGTTTTCCTCGGAGATAACCTATTAACTTGGTCTTCCAAAAGGCAACCTACACTATCCTAATCCACTGCCAAAGAAGAGTACAGAGGTGTCTCCAACGTCATCTCTGAGTCTTGTTGGATCCGTAACCTTCTACTTGAGCTTCACTGCCCGATTCAAAAGGCAACACTGCTCTATTGCGATAATATTAGTGCGATATATCTTTCTGGCAATCCCGTCAAACATCAGTGCACTAAACACATTGAGATGGACATTCATTTTGTTCGCGAAAAAGTGACTCGTGGTCAAGTTAGTGTCCTTCATGTTCCTTCCAGATATCAGATTGCCGAAATCTTCACCAAAGCACTTCCGCGCATACTATTTGATGATTTTCGAGTCAGTCTCAGTGTTCGTGAACCTCCCGCTTCGACTGCGGGGTGTAATAGAATATTTCCTGAATATTCTTTCATTAATTGTATATCTCTTAATTTAGGTAGAATTGTATTCCTATTGTAATTAAGTCTCCTATTTTAGGTAGAATCATATTTCTACTGTAATTATGTTGATTAGTTACCTAGTTTAGATATTCTTGTACTACTATATATATTGTATATTATTAATTAATATAATCAAAGAACATATTACTTTACGAACAACTCCTGAGACCATCCAGAAAGTGGAGGGACTATTTGTATTGATGATAAATATATTAAGACAAAGACTATTTGACCAGATGTGTGGCGAGCATAGAATGAACTCACAGTAAACCCCAAGTTAACTGGTAATAACCTAGTTTAAGATCAAAGAACATTTGATCACTCAAGAACTTAGTCTCGGGTTCAGTATGAACAGACCAGACAACCATGCTTCGATAGGACCAAAGTACCCGGATCAGCCCGCACTGTTCGCTTCCCAACAACAGTCAAATTTTGAAATATCCAATTAATCGCATTTAATAGCCACAATTTTATCCATGTAACGACGATAACCAGCGAAATTTATAGTTGACGGTTACAATTAACGTATCCTATCTAAATATCCCATCTTCCTGTTCATCGGTGTTCACAATCCATGGGACCGAAATATTTAATAAGAATCTCTCTATTTCTTTCTCTCTTTGTTATTTAGTTCTGATTATCAATTATGTTGTTATTGTAAATTATTCCCATTACATTCACAATATTGAATGATCAATCTGGTTTAAAATTAATTGTGTTGCTTGTGACCTTAATCTTACAAATCTAATTGATTGACCTAGTAAACAGATTTTAGATTAAATAGAAGCATTCTTAATGTTAAAGGGTTTCAACGACTTACAACACGCGCGCACACTGATACACATATAAATAATATGCTTCTATCCTATTCAGATAGTATAATTTTTAATAGTGGATACAATTATTTTTTATCTTTATAAACTATAAGGGATTAAAATTAAAAACTACGTGGGAATACTACAAACTGAAATTTCCTATTACCAAAATAATAAAAGAATATATAAACATATCTTTTTCGACTAGCTAATGTTCAGATCTCATTTCTTTTTCCAAGTTGAATAACTTGAATTGACCAAAAAGATGGTAAATATGTATATTTTTATTCTTATCTTATCTCTATCCACATAAAGGCATAAGATAGGAATTAAGGCTGCCCATAAGGTTGAGCACTTACCAAAGCAAAGCAAAAGTTGTGTGAATTCGGTCAACGCGCGCAATGCCACCCACATCCTGAGTTGTTGATGTAGGAATATGGTCTTTGTCTGATACCCTCAATATATCATTTTCAATTTGAATATTTCGAGCTTCTTGATGTGAATATAAACTGTGTCACATTCGTTTTTTTAGAAGAAAAAAATATTTTATGAGAAATAGACAAAGACCTTTTTTTCCTGGTGAACCTATGACCTACTCGTATTGAGGCCCGACAAAATCCGGATTTGCACCGATAAATTCCACATTCAAGATAAAGCGCCCCCTAATAAGGCGACTTCATAACCAGATTCGAATCCGATAGACAAGAAAGTTCAATACTTGATGTTGAATACTTGCAGTTTAGAATTTTGTTTCAAGATTCTGATGTTGAATATAAAACTGTGTAAATAAACTAGATCTATAGCTCAATCGAATGAAGCCATATGCAGATTTAATACTCTATCCGTCTCAATTTATATGATATAGTTTGATTTGACAAGAAATTTAAGAAATAAAGTACTTTTGAATCTTGTGGTCTAAAATAAGTCAAAGATATTTGTATGGTTATAGATTATCTCGTTAAACGTAAAAAGTTAAAGTTAAAGTTAAATTATTTAAAATAAAGAAATTTATCATTTTTTTTTGGACGGACTAAAAAGAAAATTGTATCAGATAAATTGGGACAGAGGAAGTATTTGAAATGGGTGACAAATGTCACTACAACCCGTACTTGTTTATCACTAAATTGGCGAACTTAATTAGCATAAATATATAACTCTTAAAATTATTATTTCCTAAAAGTACGTAGTAATATTGAATATTGATAAAAGTCAAACTGAATAGGCACAAACTTATGGAGAACACAGATAAAGGATAGACGGAAGTCAACATTCTTATCTAAGATAAAGCACATAAACAACAATTATTGTGTGCGTTTTATGTGCAGACTATATATTCTATGTTCTTGAGCAAAGCAAAAAGTCAAGAATAAATCAAACAAAATCAACTGTTCCAAAATATTTTGCTACTATACAGGTTTTACTGACCAAATTCAAAGAACTTTTTTTTTGTTGAAGCTATGGCATGGACAGATATCAAAAGTGCTAGCATAGACAGTTGTCAGGGATAATAAATTAACTAGTTAGTTAACCGATTAGTTAGAGTTGTTAATGAAGTAGTTAATTGTAATTAGAGATTAGAATAGGTCGGTGTATATATACTATAAATATTTGTAACTAGGAGCAGTTTTTGTTGAGCTGTAAATTTCTTCATATCTGCATTTCAATGGAAATGTTCCTCTTCTTCTCTCTTTGTCATTTACCTTTCAGCTCTTAGTTTCTCGACATGGTATCAGAGCATAGGAGCTCATAATACGATCATAACTAAGTGAGTGAGAGGTTGAAGATATAGTACAGTTCACTCGTGTATAGTTTTTCTTATTTCAGAAGAATTTGTTGTCCATGCTTTCATCGAAGCTATGGTTTGGAATTTCTTCTAGATCTATTGAAAATTCTTGAATCGGAGTGAATGTTTCAGTTGATTGATAGATAATCTACATTGGGCATGAGTTTTTCTCTGTAATTGGAGGCTGTAGCAGATCGATAATCGTTGTGAGATTTTGAAGAATTAGTTGAAAATCGACAATGATTACCTCAGAAGAAACATGTAATACTAGCAATGCATAAGCATTAGCAGCTGGAGTCGACATTACACAGGAAGAGCAGGTGAATTACAATCATACTCTCTACATTCATCCTTGATATACACAAGGTACTATTCTTATCTTTACTAAATTGATAGGATTAGAAATACTCTCTATGGAGCAAATCTATGTGTATTGTGTTACTTGAAAAGGATAAGCTAGGTTTTCTACTAGGAACTTGTAAGAAGGATATGTATCCTGCCAGTTTACACAATCTGTGGGGAAGGTGTAATGCCATTGTTCTATCCTGGATAATGAATACAGTTTCTAAGGACCTAGTTAGTACTGTGATTTATGGTTCTGATGCTCATAGAGCATGGGAGGATCTTAGAGAAAGGTTTGATACGGTGAATGCAACTAGGGCTTTCTACTTGCACAAGAAAATAGCTACATTGACGCAGGGAACCATCTCTATGTCAACCTAACTCTCGAGGTTAAGAGAATTGTGGGATGAGTTTGAGGCTCTTATGCCTCCTTCTTCATGTGCTTGCCCGGAATCTAAGGAGTATACAGAGCATTTTCAACTACAAAAATTGTGGAAATTTCTTATGAAATTGAATGAATCTTATGCTCATGTCAAGAGTCAAGTTTTGATGATCGTACACCTATCAAATATTAATCAAGCATATGCTATAATTATAAATGTTAAAAGTCAGATGATGAATGGAAAAATTTCTTATACATCATGCTCTTCTGATACAATGCTAGATCCTATAACATTGATGATCAACATAAGTTATGATATGAGCTATCATGGAGGTAGTTCTAATAGTGGATATAAAGGAGGTGGTTCTACTAGTGGATACCAATGAGGTGGTTCTAACAATGGATATCAGGGAGGTGCTTCCACCAATGGATACAAGTCTAAGGGAAACAGTTGTAGCAAATCACACCTCTACTATGATTTTTATAGTTGGAAGGGTCATACTAGAGAAACATGCTATAAACTACATGGATATCCATCTGATTCCGGGTACAAGAAGAAAGGTGGGGCATCAACACCTCATAGCCATGCTAGTAATGCAGTTATCACAGGGGGAAACACTACATAGTCACAAGCTTCTAACTCATCTTCAACTCATGCATCAGGGTCTGGTATAGTTCCATTTTCACTATCAATAAAGTAAAATTCTACACATGATGAGCATGGAAAAAAGGACCTGAAATTGCAGTCAATAATGCAACTGTTGTTTCATCTAATAAATCAGGTATTATCACTACCTTTATTTCTAATAGGACTAAGAGCGATTGGATAATTGATACATGTGATTCTAATCATATGGTTCATTATTTGAACCTATTGCATAAGTTTAAGGAGTTAACAGAACAAAATAATACCAAGGTTAATTTGCTTACAGGAGAACGGGTTCCTATAAGTCATATAGGTGATGCTATTGTATTC
This sequence comes from Anisodus tanguticus, assembly GCA_034509755.1. NCBI lineage: Eukaryota > Viridiplantae > Streptophyta > Magnoliopsida > Solanales > Solanaceae > Anisodus > Anisodus tanguticus. The sequence goes on along the minus strand of CM067543.1, from coordinate 10,013,757 downwards.
AAGGATAAGATAGTATAACATGTACTATATGTTCTAGAATTCAAGTATAATCTCATTTCAGTCTCACAACTGACTAAGGCTTTAAAGTGTGTTGTTTTGTTTTTTTCTGACTTCTGTGTATTCCAGCATCTCTTCAGTGACAGGGTCCTAGCCTCCTAGGGATTGGTAGCTAATAAAAAGGTATATACTTGTTGAAGGCAGATAACAACATCAACTAGGAAGGAGTTACTTCAGCAGTAGTTTCCAATTTAGACAATGGTGTAACTACTGAGAATAATAGCTATGTAGCTAAGCAGGTTGTGTCAAATGTATCTAGTACAATTGGTTCTGTGACTAGCTTGTTGCATTGAAGATTAGGACATGCTCCTTTGAATGTTGTAAGAAGTATAAGCAGCTTACACACTGTGAAGTTGACATATCACCATTATATTGCGTGTCCTATTACTAAACAAGCCACATTGTCTTTTCCTTTGAGTAATTCAATGTCTGCTTGTGTATTTGATTTTGTGCATGCTGGTATATGGGGTCCCTATAGGGTTCCTACTCATACTAACAAAAGGTTATTCTTGACTTTGGTAGATAATTTTTCCAGGTTTACCTGGATATTTCTGATGACAAGTAAAGCTGACACAATTGTTGTTTTGAAAGGATTCATTCTTATGGTAAAGAATTAGTTTAGTACTCCTATTAAGTGCTTCAGTACAGATAATGGTACTGAGTTCTTCAACTCTCAAGTGTGCAGTCTATTTAAAGAGCATGGTATTCTACACCAGAGTTCTTGTGTTTACACTTCACAACATAATGGAGTTATTGAAAGGAGGAACAAAAATATTTTAGATATGGCTAGAGCACTTAGGTTTCAAGGGCATATTTTGAAATTCTGGGGTGAGTGTGTGAGTATAATAGTGTACTTGTTGAACAAATTACATATTGTAGTGTTAAAGGGCAAATCACCTTTTGAGAGGCTATTCAACCATTCTCCTTCCTTGCAACATCTACGAGTGTTTGGTTATCTTTGTTATGCCACTAATGTGAAAAAATAGACAAATTTTCCCCTAAACCCTATCCATCAGTTCACTTGGGCTATTCCACAATTCTGAAAGGCTATATTCTCTATGATCTGACTTCTAAACATATTTTTATCAGCAGAGATGTTGTATTTCATGAGGATATTCTCTCTTACAAGGATATTCAGTCTATCCCTTTTCCTCTATTTCTAGTTCTAGATTTTCCTGCCGAGTTATCATCTGATTCCTCTACTATTTTGCCTTCTGTTGTTCCTACTTGTTCTCCTTCTTATCCTTCTGAAGACTCTCTTCCTATTCTTACTCCTGATATTTCTTCGGCTTCTCCTCCTAATATTTCTATTCCTCCACCTGTAGCTACTAGAAAGTCATTTAGGTTCTCTAAGCCACTTGTTTGGATGGATGATTATGTTACTGCTTTCAAACCAAGTGTTGCTTATTCTTATCCCATTTCTCACTATGTATCATATGAGAACTTGTCCCCAATTTATAGAGCTTCCCATAGTGCTTACTCAGCTACTACTGAACCAATATCTTATAAGAATGCTTGTTCTGATCCCAAATGGATTGGAGCCATGAAGGATGAAACTAAGGCTCTAAAGGATAATAATACTTGGTCTCTAGTTCTTCTTTCCCCTGATAAGGTTCCTATAGGTTGTAAACTGGTGTTCAGGATCAAATACAAATCTGATGGTCTGGTGGAGAGATACAAGGCAAGGCTTGTGGCCAAGGTCTATAGTCAACAAGAGGGTCTGGATTACACTGAAACATTTTATCATGTGGCTAAAACGGTCATAGTGGGATCTATAGTTACTCTTGTAGCTTCTTCTAGTTAGCATGTCTTTCAAATGGATATGTACAATGCTTTTCTGCAATGTGATCTTCTAGAGGATGTGTACATGAAGGTTCTTGATGGTTTTGCAAACCAGGGGGAGTGTGTTAGATGGTTTGAAAATTTCATAAGTCCTAGTACGAACTCAAACAGGCTCCCAAATAGTGAAACCTGAAGTTGACATAAGCTTTACTCAACATGGGATTTGTTCAATCTCATTATGACTATTCACTATTTACTCAGAAGTTTGAAGATGATCTTATTATTATCTATGTATGTGGATGATCTTTTGATCATAGGAACTAATCTAGTTCTGATTCAAAAGGTGAGAAAGGACCTACAACAGAGGTTTAAGATGAAAGATTTAGGTGAATTGAAGTACTTCCTTGGCATTGATTTTTTCAAGTTCTGAAAGATGGATAATCATGTGCCAGAGGAAGTATATTCTTGAACTTGTACGTATAATGGGACTCTCAGGAAGTAAACCAGCCCCTACTCCCTTGGAGTTCAATCATAAACTTACTTCTACAGCTTTTGACAAGTGCATTGGTGGTGGTGATGAGAACCAAAATGTTAAGCTGCTAGAAGATTGTGGTAAGTATCAAAGGCTAGTACGTAGACTGTTGTACTTAACCATGATTTGGCTTGATATTGCTTTTGTGGTTCAAGTACTCAGTCAGTACATGCACAATCCTACACAATCTCATATGGAGGCTGCTCTAGGAGTTGTCAGATATGTGAAAGGAACTACTGGTCTTAGGTTATTCATGCCAAGCATACTGAGCACAGATTTAACTGCATATTGTGACTCAGACTGGGTGCTTGTGTGTAAACTAGAAGGTCTGTCACAGGGTATATTGTGAAGTTTGGTGAAGCTGTGATATCCTGGAAATCTAAGAATCAAGGGACCGTCTCAAGAAGTTCAGCGGAAGCATAATTCAGAAGCATGGCTACAATAGTAGCAGAACTTGTGTGGTTAAAAGGATTGTTCATAGAACTAGGTGTTGAAGTCACATTACCCATGAAAATGTTTTGTGATAGTAAAGCAGCAATTCAGATTGCTGCACATCCCATCTTTCATGAAAGAACAAAACACATTAACATAGATTGCCATTTTGTAAGAGAGAAACTACTTAAAGGACTGATTCAGACTCAACATATAAGCACAAAGGAACAACAAGCAGATCTATTGACAAAAAGGCCTATGCAAGCCACAACATGAAGCATTGGTAGGAAAACTGGGACTGAAAAATGTGTTTCAATCCTCAGCTTGAGGGGGAGTGTTGAAGCTGTGGCATGGACATCTGTCAGAAGTGCTAGCATAGACAGCTGTCATGGACAATAAATTAACTAGTTTGTTCCTCCCTCTTGGCCGAGACCCCACCCCCCCTTGGGTTTTACCAAATTTTGTCTTCCGCTCCCAAAATCTCTCTTACTAATCCCTCTTTCACCTCTTGTTCTTTCGGTATGTCTACATCAAAGAACTCGTTTCACCCTGCCTTTGTTGTTTCTAACATCAAGAATTATACCCCGTTAATTCTTGAAATAGAAAATGTCCAATACGCGACGTGGGCCGAGTTGTTCAAAATTCACGCTCGTTCGCATCAAGTCATCCATCACATCATCCCCACGGCTCTTGATGATACAGAAGTACCTAAACGCGATGATGATCCTAAATTATGGACAACGCTTGATACCACTATCCTTCAGTGGATATATTCTACTATCTCTACCGACCTATTGCAGATGATAATCAAGCCAGACACTACGGCGATGGACGCATGGGATAGACTGCATGACATATTCCAGGATAATCAAAACTCCAGAGCTGTTACCCTTGAACAGGATTTTTCCCACTTCAACATGGAAAATTTCCCGAACGTTTCAGCATATTGCAAAAGATTGAAGGAATTGGCGGACCAACTCCGCAACGTTAGGGCGCCTGTTAGTAAAGATCGTCTTGTTTTACAGATGGTCGATGGCCTATCCGAGGCCTATAGTGGCGTTAGGACTCTCCTTCGTCAAAGTAATCCTCTTCCAAGGTTCTATCAAGCCCGATCTATGCTTACTTCGGAAGAAGCCGGTTTGGCTAAAAAGGCGGCTACTAATGCTAATCCCGTGGTCATGATGACTTCCTCCCCAAGTCCTCAAAATTATGGCAACAATTCGAACCAAAACCAATCCCACGGGGGCAACAAGAATGGCTGGAAAAATAAAAATTGTAGGGGAAAATGTGGCGGTTCAGTCGGCAGTCACGGTGGCCAAAGTAGTGGCAGTGGCCCCCCTCCAGTTTCCAGTGGGCCACCGAACCCCTGGTCTCAGCCTTGGGCCTCTGGGCTGTGGGCTTGGACCATTGAACAGTGGCCCCACGGCCCAGCTCCACCACAGTTTGCAACCACTGGCTGGTGGGCTTTCCGGCGCCCGAGACGACCTACCCCGCGCGCCCGATAATGGCAGCAATTCCAGCGGTTTCAACCCACAGCATCAGCCTAGTTCTGGAATACTTGGGCCCTAGCCTCCGCAAGCTCACCACGCAGCAGGCCCCACTCAGATCGATATCAAGGTCGTGATGCACATACTAGGGTTGACACAACCGGACCCAAATTGGTATATGGATACCGGTGCCACCACCCACATGACATCCGATTCAGGTACTCTCTCATCTTATTCCAATTTGAATAACCCTCACGGTATAATTGTTGGTAATGACAACTCTATTCCAATTCAGGGTTATGGTCAGAAAATGTTGTCTCCCCCCAATCCACCCCTTATCTTGAAAAATACTTTACATGTTCCCAAATTGATTCAAAACTTAGTGTTTGTCCGAAAGTTCACTAACAATTCTATTTCTGTTGAATTTGATCCTTTTGGTTTCTCTGTGAAGGATTTCAAGACAGTGAGTCCTCTCATGAGGTGTGATAGTAGGGGAGATCTTTATCCTATCACGCCCGGTGTCGGTCCATCGAGTCAAGCCTTGCCATCAGCCTTTGCAGCCATTTCTCCTTCCTTGTGGCATGCTCGCCTTGGTCATCCGGGATCCTCTATTTTATCAGTTTTAGATCAAAATAGTTTTATTTCTTGTAAGGGTACGAGTCGTACTCCACTTTGTCAATCTTGTTCTTTAGGAAAAGTTGTTAAGTTGTCATTTATAGACTCAAATTCTCATACTTCAATGCCATTTGATATTATTCATAGCAACCTGTAGACGTCTCCTGTTCTATGTTCGTTGGATCATCGTTATTATGTGCTTTTATTGGATGATTATTCTAAATTTTTGTGGACGTTTCCAATTGCCAATAAATCTCAAGTGTTTTCCACTTTCATAAAATTTAGAGCATTCATTAGAACACAATTCGAAAGAGAAATAAAAAATATGCAGTGCGATAATGGGAAAGAATATGACAATAGGGTGTTTCGGGAGTTCTGTGCAAATAATGGGATCAATTTTTATTTTTCATGCACTCATACATCTTCACAAAATGGAAAAGCCGAACGCAAAATTTGTTCCATAAATAACATTGTTCGCACTCTCTTACTTCATGCTTCCGTACCCCCATATTTTTGGCATCATGCTCTTCAAATGGCAACATATCTCCTTAACATAATTTCTTCCAAAGGTCTGACATATTCTTCCCCCCTCCAAATCCTATATAATAAGAACCCTTCTTATTCTCATCTTCGGGTTTTTGGGTGCTTGTGTTATCCGTTATTCCCATCCACTACAATTAACAAACTTCAGGCTCGGTCTACTCTGTGTGTGTTTTTGGGTTATCCGTCTAATCATCGTGGTTACAAATGCTTTGATTTATCCTCCAAGAAAATCATAATTAATCGCCATGTCATATTTTATGAAACCCAATTTCCATTTACGAAAGTTCATACTCCCGAACCTAGTTCGTATAATTTTTTGGATGACCATATATCCCCATATATTATTCGGCATTTTTCGGACATCTCTCGCACCCAAAATTCTTCAGCGGGCCCACTGCCCGCTGGTCCAACTGGCCCGTCTCGGTCAGCATTGCCCCGTCTTCTCACTAGGCCAGATTCAGTGATTGGGCCAGTCCAGCCCAACTCTGGAACTGGTCCAATTCCGATCCATCTTTGTTTCCGACGCTGGGTCTGTTTCCAGAATTGGGCCAGCAGGCCCACTGCCTGCTGGCCAGTCCTTCCGAGCCCAGAAAATTCCCAAAATCTGCCCACCTCTTCCTCGAGTCTTAGACCAGTCACTCGTAGTCAATGGGGTATTTTTACACCAAAAAGACATTTTAATTTACATTCGAATGTCTTTAAATCCCCCTTGCCCCGTAATCATGTGTCTGCCTTAAACGACCCGAATTGAAAAATTGCTATGACTGATAAATATAATGCTCTTATTGATAATAAGACGTGGGAGTTGGTGCCCCATCTCTCTGGTATTAATGTTATCAAGTTTATGTGGATTTTTGCTCATAAGGAAAATTCGGATGGTTCATTCGCTCGACATAAGGCACGGCTTGTGGGTGATGGTAAGACTCAGTAGGTTGGGATAGATTGTGATGAGACGTTTAGTCAGGTGGTCAATTCGTCTACCATTCGCACTGTGCTTAGCTTGGCTCTCTCAAAGGCATGGCCTATTCATCAGTTGGATGTCAAGAATGCTTTCCTACATGGTGATCTCAAGGAAACAGTCTATGCGCATCAGCCGTTGGGATTCAGGGATCCTCACCGTCCTCATCATGTTTGCTTATTGAATAAGTCCTTATATGGGCTTAAGCAATCTCCACGGGCCTGGTATACGAGGTTTGCTGACTATGTTTCGACTATTGGGTTCACTCACAGCAGGTCAGATAATTCCTTGTTCATCTACCGTCGTGGTTCGTCCTTGGCCTACATTCTGTTATATGTGGATGATATCATTCTGGTGAGCACATGAATGCAATCAAACGTATCATTAGGTATATTCAGGGTACACTGGACTATGGTTTGCATTTATATCATTCCTCTCCATCCACACTTGTATCATACACAGATGCTGATTGAGGTGGTTGTCCAGACACCAGACGATCGACGTCTGGCTACTGTATGTTCCTTGGCAACAACTTGGTCTCCTGGTCGGCGAAGCGTCAGGCAACTCTATCCCGCTCAAGTGCAGAGGCCGAATATCGAGGGGTAGCTAATGTGGTCTCAGAATCATATTGGCTACGTAATTTGCTTTTGGAGCTTCATTGTCCCATTCAGAAGACGACCTTGGTATATTGCGATAACATTAGTGTCATCTACCTTTCAGGTAACCTGGTTCAGCACCAACACACTAAGCATATCAAGTTGCAAACATCTTCACAAAGGGTCTACCCGCGGTCCTTTTTGAAGATTTTAGGGACAGTCTCAGTGTTCGAAGACCGCGCCGCTATGACTGTGGGGGAGTGTTAAACAAGGTATATATACCTGTGATATACACTTGATATACAGAGGTGTATATCATGGGAATACATGCAGTCGCGGTAGCCAGTGGGCTGGCCCATCACGGGCAGATTACAATCTTGTAATCTTGTATATATGGTAAATATATTTGGTGTATATTATAGTGTATTTGTTACCTAAATTAGGATTATACACTTACCATAATTGTATAGTTAGAATTATGGTAGAATAAGGTTTTAGGAGTAGAATAGGAATATGATTCTCTTATTTTGTAATTTGTATAAATATCTTTCAATTAATGAAAATAATCAAGGAAATTATTTCTTTCATGATTAATGAAGTTCATGGTGTCATGATTCAAATCGTAACAGATAAAGAAAAAACACATACATTTAGTTCTTCCAATTTGATTTGGTAGATAAAGTTATTCAATGTCAATTTTTATTTACAAATATCCTAAAAAATAGTATAGGCGTATCCCGCCTGGATTTCAATTGGATACTCTTTCTCTCTATTCCAGGTACAAGTCAAGTTGAATTTACAAAAGAAAATTCAATGTTAGAAGTATTCAAATTCATAAATTCACTACCAAATAAGGCTGGAACCAATTTTAGACTTTGGAAAATTTCAACTAGTAAACTTAAATTATCGATCATATTTGTTGAAATATGCCTCATGAGCTTTTAACGATGTTGAGGTGGCATGATGACATAGCTGCTGATATATTTTTTATTTGCAGAAGATATTAGATATTTTTTTAATAAGTTTCGGTTGTTAATTTTCTATTCTTGCATGTAGCTGTTGGTAGAATTAGTTTCTGATTATTAGGAAGTTCTATTAGGATTTCTATTATATTTAAACAGATATTCATTCAACTCAATAATATATTTCTCCTTCTTCTATCGTCAACTTTATTATTCTTCTGTTGAACACTAACAATATTAATATTACATCCATCTCCAAATAGAAGTGTTGGAAAAAATAGCCAAGGAACAAACTGCCGGCAAAAAATGGTATTGGCTAATGATATATGCCGGCAATTCATCCTTGGCTGCATTGCTCTCTCTTCCTTTTTATGCAATGGCTTTAGAATGATATTAATTTTATCTCAAGTATCACCTCTATATATCCATGTATTTATACTAGTTTAAAATAGAGATGGAACTATTTCACTTTAAAGTGGATTATCTTTCCTCTGAGATCTATCGAGAAGCGTAAGAGAGGAGCATTACATCCCTCTGTCACACACACATATATATATATATATATATATAATATATATATATATATATATATATATATAATCTAAAGTGTTTGGCCCAATGGCCAATACATTAGGGTATTGCCGTCCGAGGTTCCGTGTTCGAGTCCTCGATCGGCGAGAGTGGAAATTGTGTTCCCAAAAAAAATCCCTCCATACGCGTAGGGCCAAGCGGTGTATACTAATCCGTAGGGCCGGGCCGGAGGTGGGGTTTTCGGGGTATGGGGCCGTAATGC